>CM053775.1:37654307-37666972 GCA_028658325.1 Potorous gilbertii | reverse complement strand
TCCTTTTTTATTTTTTATTTTTTATTTTTTTTGCTGTTGCTGCTAACAAATCAAAGAATCAGATTTAGAGCTGGGAGGGGCCTTGGAAGTCACCTATTCCAATTCCCTCATTTTATACCAGGGGAAATTGAGGCCCAGAGTCATCAAATGACTCAGCCAATGGCACTACAGATAGGAAGTAGTAGAGCTAGTATTTAAATCCAGGCCCTCAGACTCCCAAAGCAGCACTCTTTTTTTAAGAAAATTATTTTGTTTTCAGTGTTCTACAATCACTTTCATATATCTTAGTTTTTCTCCCTCCCTCCCCCTCCTTCCCTCCTACCTCCCCACTCCCTCCCTGAGACAGCATACAATTTTATATAGATTCTACACATACAATCATATTAAATACATTTTCACCTTAGTCATGTTGCATAGAAGAATTAAAATGAAAGGGAGAAATCATAAAAAAGAAACAAAACATAATACAAAAGAAAATGGTCTGCTTCATTCTGTGATTGAATTCCATGGTTCTTTCTCTGGATGTGGAAGGCATTTTGCCTTAAGAAGCCATTGGGAATTTTTTAAATCCTTGCCTTGCAATGAAGTATTAAGTCTACCAGAAAAACTCCTTGCACATTGTGGTTGTTGCTGTGTACAAAGTTCTCCTGGTTCTGCTGCTTTTGCTCAGCATCAGTTCATATAAGTCTTTCCACAAGAGCAGGCAGCCTTCACCAAGAGGGAAAGTCCAAGTCCAAGCCCAGCAGTATACTGGTCCTGCTGTTCAGGACCAAGGCTAGCTAAGTACAGGGAGGTCTATCACTTGAAAGATGACCCCAAAGTGACAAAGCTTGGCAGATGACAGGTCACAACATTGGCATAAATGTGAAGTGGTCCTCAGGCCTGCTCATTTGCCACCTTCTTCAACTCTAGCCCTTAAAGAAAGTGCCAGGCACACAGTAGATACTTAATGAATGATTCTTGGCTTGGTGTGACTTGTTGCTGGTGGTAGTGGAAGGGTTTGCTGGGAGGGGTCCCTGATGTAGGGAGGCAGTGTTCTTCCGGGTTCTGGGAGAGAAGTACCACTTCCGTGGGTTTACTGCTTCAGCTTTCTTTGGCTTTTTCCCTTGATTGATTGGTCCTTTAATTCAACAGAGCAAAACACAGCCTTAAATTAAGATCTCCACCAACATCTCATATATACAATAGCACATTATGTACATGTATATATGTACACATAATTGTATTTATATGACATATGACATGTCCTGTTATATGGATTGTATATTATAGAATCTATAGATTATAGATTCTATTTATAGACACAGATAGGTTATAGACATGGGATTTCGTTGGTATTGGGAAGTTTTAGATGAGGAAATACCAATATTGATTGGTACCTTCCCTACAATGTCAAATCTTAAAGTGTTCCCTAAGTAGTGGAATCAAGCAGAGACAGGTGGGGTCACTAAATTGTACATGAGGATCCCTGGGGACCATAGATTGACTTAATTTTAAACTCTTACGTTATCTATGTTTCATTGTATCTGGATGTATTTAATATTTCCCAATGGCATTTGAATGTGGTTTGGGCAGAACCTGGGAGTGTTGTGGGCTGCATATACTGAGAGATTAAGTAACTTGCCCAGGGTCACACAGCCAGTATGTGTCAGAGGCAGGACTTGAACCCCAGGGCTTCTTGGCTCCAAGACCAGCTCTCTATCCAACTACAATACACACATACACACACACTCCCACACATGTATGAGTGCACATGCAAATGCATGCACTCATGCACATACATGCACAATTCCTTGGTAAGTTTGAGGAGAATAATAGGGAAATTAGGGTGAAGAGGATGAGATACCTAGATGATGTTATGGAAACAATGAACATGAGCTTAGACAGACTTTGGGAGACAGTTGAGGATAGAAGGGCCTGGTGTGCTAAGGCCCAGAGAGTCACAAAGAGCAACAACAAAAAGTGAAAGGCAAGAGAAGAACAACAGAGATGTTGTAGAAAAACAGAGAAACATGAGATGAGACAAAAGTGATCCCTTGATCATTTCTATCAAATACACCCAAGAAATGGAAGAGACACATGTTTTCTGCAGTCATAGCTGCCATGGCCTGAAGGGTATCCTAAACAAAATCCAACTGGAAAAGGCATTTTCTTTTAAAACAAATAATTTTGATTAATAACTTTTTATATCACCATAGTTTCCTTAGTGTCTGTCCCCCATCCCAGAGGGTCATCCCATAGAACAAATAACATTTTTAGAGAAAAACCAAAAGAGATAGAAAAAATCAGCAGAACCATTTCATACACCAAGAAAGTGGACCTCCCCTCTCTGCACAGGAATGTGGTGGACATTTCTGCTCATCTCTCTTTTCTGGGGCTATGCTTGATGGAAAGGGATGCACCCTGTTAATATAATAGCTTCTTATGGTGGTATTTGGTTGCTTATGCCTACTTCCCAACTTCAGATTTGATATTAGAGCCAAACTCTTAACATTCCCAGAGGGAAGGTCTGGGTTGGTCCTGTTCTGCTGTTTTTCCTGGGATATTGAGTGTTGTGTTTTTCTGACAGCTGACGTAGGGAACCGGCAAGCTTTCAGCGCTAATGAAGTGATCTGATCCAAGGAAAAAATCTGATCATTGTTCCTCTGACATGAGCTCTGCAAATTCCTTGCCTGTGTTTGGGTCTAGACAACAGGCCTGTGAACTTGCCCCATTCGAAATGTTATTTAGATTGCTACTGGATTCCACCACTGTTAGCTAGTATAGGCTCCCCTTTGTTCTGGGGTTCTTGCCCTGGTCATTCCTCTGCAGGCTTCAGACAAGCCTAGAAGCTGGGACTGAGCCTCTGCTCCACTTCTGGACTCTGAGACACACAGCTAGTTACTTTTTTATCTTGTTTGTTGTTTGATATATAGCCCAGGGCCTGAGTCTGGCTTGTACATTAGATTCATGCTCTCCCTGGGCACAGATCACCCCTTCATTCCACCTTGGATGTATGTCCCAAGCTGGAGAGTGAACGACAGAGTTTCCAGTTGTTTCTGTACCTTCTACGAGCTTAGTACCCTCTCAGCCAGATCTATACCCTCTTCTTGCCCTGGGATTCTACATGTAGAGGACTCTTGGCCAGACCCTATCCCAGTGTCCACAGACATCTCTGACTCCAAATGACAATCCAAACTGGAGAAATGACATCTTTTATTGGATTTCTTGATCAGGATTTGGTCTGCTGCATTTTCTAGATGTGTTTGGAGGATTTGGGGATAGGGAGCTCACTCTACTTACTCAGCTTCTCTACCATTTTCAAGGAAGCCCTTCCTAACAAGTTCTGGGAGACCTTTGTCAGGTAATTGAAAGAAACATTGGGAATTGGAATGTCTGGGTTCAAGTCCCAGCCCTGCCACTTGCTCTCTGTGTGCCTTTGGGCAAATTACTAAGCCTCAATTTCCTCATTTGTAAAGTAGGCTCATAATGCTTGTGCTATTTACTGCATGGGACTCATGTGAGGAATGTGCAGTAATGTGCACAAAGCACTTTGTGAAATATGAAAGTTTATAAAGCTCAGCTTCTGTTCTTGAGAGTAGATAAAGAGGTGACCTCTACAACCAGGAGGACTTGGGTCTAAATCCCTGCTGTGATATTTACTAGCAGTGTGACTCAGGGAAACTCACTGCAACCTCTCAGTGCCCTCTACAAGGCAAAATGGTATAGAGAGAATATCAACTTGCTTTGAAAGAGGCAATTTCCTTTCCTAGGAATTCCCTCTATTAATAAGATTCCAGGTTCAGTGCCTAACCAAGGGGTAAGGAATCTGTAGCCTTGAGGCCACGTAGGGCCCTTTGACTAAATCAAACTTCCTAGAACAAATCCCTTCTAGGTCCTCAAGTGCAGCTCTTTGACTGAATCTAAACTTCACAGAATCCCAGGTAGGCCCTCAAGTGTGGCCTTTTGACTGAATCCAAACTTCATAAAACAAATCCCCTCTAGGTCCTCAAGGGTGGCCCTTTGACTGAAGTTTGGATCCATCAAAGGGCCATACCTGAGGACCTAGGGGGCCACATGTGGCCTCCAGGCCTTAGGTTCCCCACCCTGACCTAGTCCTATCTCATTCTTTTCAATAACAATTAGCACACTTCCCAAATAGAAAGGTTGTAAAGCATTACTAGGAGACAACAATGTCTCCATCCCCAGAAGAACTAAACCAACGTGAATGAATGGATACCTCTCAAGCATGATGCCAAAACAAAGAACTAGAAATCAAAGGGATGCCCACCAATTGGGGAATGACTGAACAGATTGTGGTATGTGATCATGATGGAATACTATTGTGCTGTAAGAAATGATGAACCGGATGCTCTCAGAAAACCTGGGAAGATTTACATGAACTGATACAGAGAGAAGTAAGCAGAACCAGTTGTACACAATAATAACAATATTCTAAGATGATCAACTGTGGCCTTAACTATTCTCAACAATACAATGATCCAAGATAATTTGAAGGACTTATGATGAAAAATACTCTCCATCCCCAGAGAAAGAAATGTTGGAGTGTGAATACAGATTTTTTTTTACTTTATTTTTCTTGGTGTTTTTTTGGTCTATGTTTTCTTTTACAACATGACTAATATGGAAATATGTTTTACATGACTACATATGTATAACCTATATCAAATTGCTTGCCTTCTCCATGAGGGAAGTGGGGAGGAAGGTAGAGAATTTGGAACTAAAATTTAAAAAAAAGAAACATTGAAAATTGCTTTTACATGTAACTAAACAGAGGCAGGGCATGCGGAAAGGATGATGCCAAAAATTTGGAGCATTAAGTGTATGATTTGGCTAAATGATCTCTATAGTTTTAAAATTTTTTTCATTGATCTCTTTTGTTTTTCATAGCTTTCATTCCCCAAAATCACTTTGGCTTCTCCTCTATCCAATAAGCCATTTCTTATAAGAAAGCATAAAAAAGAGGGAGAGGAAAACCCAGTTTGACAAAACTAACCAGCACACATCCCTGTACAGTTACCTCTTCCACATCAGGGGTGTTAGGGGTGCCCCAGTATGTGGAAAATCCACGTGAAATTTTTTAGCCTTCCCTTTGTACCAGAGAAGTCTGAATTTCTTTTTCTTTTATGGGGTGTTTACAATATTTTATTGTAAAATTTGGATTAAGAATTTGGTCACAGGTATATCTTATTCATTTCTAAGTTTCTCAATGTTTTTCTGAGTTGTTTGTTAACCTTTCCATGTCATCTGCATCTTCTACAAAGCTCCCCCAAATTTCCATTTACAATAATTTCTTATGCTGACCCACAATATATTGAAAGTCACAATGTAGAAGGGATAACTGTAGTCTGACCATAGACAGTCCCTTGCTTCTGCAAAGAAGGAAGGGAGGTACATTTTCTTTTTTCTCCTCTGGAGTGGTCTTGTCCATTCAAAAGAAAACACAGATCAAAAAAACGCCAAGAAAAATAGAGTAAAAAAAAAGTCTGCTTTGATCTGTATTCAGGCTCCAACATTTCTTTCTCTGGGGATGGAGAGCATTTTTCCTCACAAGTCCTTCAAAATTCCACAGTGGCTAGGTCCTGGGTTTTAATTGTTTTCACTGTTCTTTCTCATTTCCCTTATTGTAGTCATACTTTTAAGGTAGAGGTCCACATTGATAGATTTCAAACTTGCATGAGGAAAATTTTACATCTTGATTTTAGTAGAGTTGGTTTCCTTGGTAAACCTATGTATTTTATTTTATGCACTTAAAAATACGATTTTTAGAAGGGTCCAAAGACTTTTTCAGACTACCCAAGGGATCCAGGACACCAAAAATGTTAAGGCTTATTGACTGACATCTCTTACAAACAAGTAATTAATTCTCTGATTCCAGGTAGCCGTGGAGTAGATGGTTCCCCAGGACCAGATGGCTTGCCAGGTCTACCAGGTCCCCCAGGGACACTTTCTCTTGCCCATGGATTTCTCATCACACGTCATAGCCAGACCACAGATATACCACAGTGCCCCCAAGGAACTGTTCAGATCTACAGAGGATTTTCTCTCCTGTATGTGCAAGGAAATGAGAGGGCCCATGGCCAAGACTTGGGTAAGCGGCTCATCAATTTCCATGTGACTGATTGTCTGTGTTGTCTTTGCTTCTGGAAAGCCAGTGGGGTCTGGGTAAGAGGTATCTAGGGTAACATTAACCGATGAAGACATGGTTTCACCCTGTTGGTTTTTCAGAACTGAGAAGCCGTTTAAGGGTGACAACGTTTTCCAACTTATACTACTGATATTTTTGTTTTTAAGGTTAAGTACCAGGCCCCAAGCGACGGTATAGAAAGGGCCCCTTTACTTTTTGCTAGCCACAAAAGAAACTGTAGGAGGTATTTGGGTGGGTGACAGAGCAGACAGGTGCATTGACTTTCCCCTTGTCTGTCTGATCTTCAGTCGAGTTCCCAGGCAAGAGGAAGTGGGCTTGGGGTTAACTGCACCCATCTTATAATCCTTAAAATAAGCACATTCGCTTCTCAGGGAGTTATCGGAGACTTTGAAAGCTCCATAAGGCCCTTCAGTTACACAGAATACATTCTTTGGGAACACTCCTACCCCAGCTAGCCCCTGAACTATCAGTTTGGTTGGGGAGGGGGTTAGAAAATGGAGAGAGAAAATGTCAGGGATCTGTTTATATTGTAACTTAACAAAAGGTCAGGAGATCCTTTCTGGAATTTTGTCTTAGAAGTTTAGGCCCCTCAGATTAACTTTGGGTGTTTGGGCTGCCATCTGTATGGAGTAGGGGGAGGGGGCATGAGCTCAGCCCAGTTGTTCTCTTGTCTTCTTTTTCCCCTGCTGAGCTTCCAAAGTTCCTTACATCTGGCTGGGGATGGGATGGTCCCTTGTCACCCTAGGGATGGATGGAACTCATCCTCAGATGGAGCTTGCCTATCCATCATGGGCCCTAGGCATGGAAGTCCCAGGTCACTAATTTGTGAAGCTGATCAGAGCAAGAGGGGAGTTGGTTCACCCTTTCCTCACATTCCCCTTTTCTCCCTCTCTTTCTGTCACCTCCAGTTTGCTCATTCTTGCCTTTTCTCAGTGTCCCCTTTTATCATTTTTTCACCAGTCTCCCCATTCTATTCTTCCTTTTTCTCTTCTTTTCCATTGTCTGAGTCATCCAGTTCATAGGATCCTAGACTTAAAATTGGAAGAAATTTTGAAGGTCCCCCCTTATGTTACATAGGGGGAAACTGAGGCCCAGAGAAATGAAATAACTCACCAGAAGTCAAACAGAAGATCCTCAGTGTAGAGCTGGAAGGGACTTCAGAAGCCAGCTAGTCCAACCCTCCAATTGTAGATGCTCTTAGTTTCTTTCTCTAAATTAGAGGAGGAAAATTGTCCAAAGAAAAGTGACCTGTGCCCAAGGTGAGCCAGGAAGTAATTATGGCAGAGCTGGGATCTCTTGATCCCATCAAGTTTCATCCCATCAACCCTTTTCTCCTCCATTCCTGTCTCTCTGATTCTTCCCTAGGGATGTCTGGCAGCTGCCTCCACCGCTTCAGCACCATGCCTTTCATGTTCTGTAACATCAACAACATATGCAACTTTGCCTCACGAAATGACTACTCGTATTGGCTGTCCACTCCCAAGCCCATGCCAGTGACCATGGAGCCACTGAAGGGACAAAACATCTTGCCGTTTATCAGTCGGTGAGACCACAGGTCCAGTTCCCAGCCCTCACTTCCCAAATGTATCTCCCTTAACTTATAGGGTGAACCCTCAGCAATTCCTCCTTGGTTTGGTGGGCAGAGATAAAGGCCTTTCCCTTGAGGTAGGTAGGAAGACAGGACAGTGGTTGGAACAGAACAGCTTTTCTAAAGATCTGATACAAACATTTCAGTCATCACAGAGGAAAGGATGCTTTCTAGGCACTGTATTTGGTCTATTGGTGATAGGAAGACTTCAGGGCCTGCCCCTTGGCTCAGATCCTTGAGGTATCTAACCAAAGATACTGTTACTAGTCTAGGCCTTCCAGTGAGATTTCAGGTTTTCTCGGTAGCCACCTATGGCTAAATCATTCCTCAAGATACCCAGACCCTTTGGAGTTCCATTTTGTTTGTTTGCTGATACGTTCATTACCCTCACTATGAAGTCGGGCTTCTGTTATTAGTCTTAAAACTGTCTCTTGGGGGAGAGGGGCTGAGTGAAATCGCATCTGTTAGGACTTGGGGAAGAAGTATGGCTTCCCCCTATCCAGGCTTTTAGTGGCCTAGTAGTAGCTGGCTGCACCTTATCCAAGACCTGATCCAAGGAGAAGGGGTGGAGACTGGGGTGGGGCTAGGTGTCTCTCCTATCCCAGGTAATCAGACATTCTTATCACTGTTTCAGTGAGACCAGATCTGTCCTCTCCACTTGGGTCATTTTCACAGCAAGTAACCAAGCTTGTGTACTCATTATGCTGTGAGTAGGCTGAGTAGGCCCAGAAACTTGGGGCAGAAGACCTAAGCAATGCTAAAGCACCCGCTATGCCCCCCTCCCTCCCCCCACTCCCCCAGCTAGTAGCTTGTGGTCCCATTTCCCATAGTTTGCATCCCACTTCTGTTCAGACTATTGTGCCCTCTTCCCTCCCCCAGGAGAAGGCAGAGTGTGGCCCAGATCCTGACCTGGACTATTGTTTTTCCTAGGTGCTCAGTGTGTGAAGTCCCAGCAACAGTGATTGCAATTCACAGTCAGACCACCCAGATCCCCCATTGCCCACAGGGCTGGGATTCTCTCTGGATTGGTTATTCTTTTATGATGGTATGAAAAAGAGGCTTTCTTTTATGTTTGTTAGTCAGAAAACACTGTCTGTTCCTTGGGTCTATAAAGTCTCTGAGGTGAGCTGAATCTGATGCATAGAATCCCAGCATCTGCTAGGTCACTGGGTTCCTTTGGGGAGGTGTGTGTGTGTGTGTGTGTACACGCATGGTTGTACAATCCATATATTGTCATGTGTATTTGGTAAATGGCTCCCAAGCCCCCTTGGGAGGGCCTGTTAACATGAGGAAGGGACAGCTTAAGAGAGGAGAGTCAGATTTAGGCTTGCTTTTAGAAATAACTTAACTTAGAGCTCTCCTGCTTGGAATGGACTGCCTCAGGAATGATGAGTTCCCCATTCCTGAAGGTATTCAAGCACTGAACAGAGAATCATTTTTCAGGGATATCAGAGAGAAGAGTCCTGTTTCCTTTAGGGAATCCCCTCCCAATGTAAGGTTCTGTGCTTTATATCATTATATTCTTCATACATCCACACACGTGACTCCCTCTGTAAAATTAGGTGCCAGCAGGTGCGAAAGTGTCTAACAACTGTAAACAGCCAGAGAAACAGCCTCTCTCATCAGAGGACCTTAGAGGCTCTCTCATCCAGTCACCTCATTTTACAGAAGAGGAAACTGAGGCCCAGGGAGGGGAAGGGACTTACCCTAGGTCCAACAGGTAGTAAGTGGTGGGGCAGGGATTTGAACCTACTCTTTCTAGGCTATAACACTGATGAATTACTACTAGAGGTAGTTCATAGCTCAGTGGGGGATGTCACTATCACCTAGTTGAGAGATTCCCTGGGTGTGGCTTTTCTATCTCAGTAATTCAACCTGTCAGGCACCCCACAGTGTAGATGTGGTGTAACCGTGAGGACAGAACTGGGACCCATTGCTCCATGCATGTTTTTCAGCACATGAGTGCTGGTGCGGAGGGCTCTGGCCAGGCCCTAGCCT
This sequence comes from Potorous gilbertii, assembly GCA_028658325.1. Classification (NCBI taxonomy): domain Eukaryota; kingdom Metazoa; phylum Chordata; class Mammalia; order Diprotodontia; family Potoroidae; genus Potorous; species Potorous gilbertii. The sequence goes on along the minus strand of CM053775.1, from coordinate 37,657,238 downwards.
CTCCTGGTTCCTGTCTAGAAGAATTCCGTTCAGCCCCCTTCATCGAATGCCATGGACGGGGAACTTGCAACTACTATACCAACTCCTACAGCTTCTGGCTGGCAACTGTGGAGGCATCAGACATGTTCAGGTGAGGCCTGCCCTGGCTTCTGGTCAGAGGTTGTGAGTGCCTTAGAGCAACACAGCCAGTTGTGTCTTTATCCAGTTTGCACTGGCTTGGAGGGTGATGTTTTCCTCCCCATGGTCCCAAAAAACAGAGGTAACTCATACTTTGGGGTTTGACTTTGACTGTTATGTGGCACACTTAGTAATCAGTCTTTGGAAGCTAGAGCAAAGAGGGGTCCTTCACCAGTAGCGCCCCCCAAGTCAGCATCTGACCCTGCCCTGGAAGCAAGTTTTCTCAGAAAAGAGACATCTGGGCAGAGCACAGAGACAGAAATGTGTGTGGAGAACCAAGACCCACACACGCACTCACACACACATACACCAAATGCCTGTTATTCACCTCCACCCAGAGAGCTTGTAGGCATTGCCAACCCAAGCTGGCTTTCCCCCATAACCCCTTCTTCCTAACGTCCCTGGTGCTATCAAGGGCACCACCATCCTCCCAGTCAGCCACTAACTGGTCTCCTTGCCTCGAGTCTGGTCTCTCTCCAGCCCATCCATAACAGGGAGAAAGGGAATGAGAGGAGGAAGAGAGGGCTTGACAAAAGGAAAAAAGAGAGAGAGAGGTGTGGGAGGAGACAGATAATGGAGGAAGAAGAAGAGGAAGAGGTGAGGGGGAGGGAAGGAGAGATGGAGGGAGAGAGAGAGAGGGAGAGGGCAAAAGGGATGCCAGTCAGTGACGGAGAGAGATGAGGGAAGGAGAGGGAGACAAATGAAGAGAAAATTAGAGAGAGGAAGGGAGGGAGATACAAAGGCAGGGAAGAAGGGTGATGAAGAGAAAGAAAAGGAGGAGATGAGAAAAAATCCCTATCATGCAGGAGCAGAGGAAAGAGGAAACAGCAGTAGACAGAGACTTATACTTACAGTGGAGAAAGGAACACACACACACACACAAACACACACACACACATACCCTGCAGCAGAGGAAAGAAAGAGGGAAACCATGGGAGGAGTAAGGAAGGAGAAAGAGGCAAGCATGATAGGAGCAGAGAGAGAGGAGAGAGATTGATTCTCATTCATGGGAATAAAGAAAAAGGGAGAGAGAAAGCCCAATGCAGGAACACAAGTGTAGGAGGCATATGCAGACTTGCAAAAGTGGGGAGATAAGTAGCCACAGGAGCCTGGGTGGGTGTGGTGGTCATGAGCACACTCCTAGGCACAAGGTAGGGAGAAGGGAGAAGCAGTGTGCCCACAGAAGTAGAGGGGAGAGAAGGTGTACTACTTGGGGGGGAGTACAAGAAGGAAGATGGAGGCTCCCGAGGCTTTTCAGTGGTGAAAAAGTTTTGTCACTAAATCTCCCTGGTCACAGCAGTGGATTTGGTGTCTGAGGAACTTGGTTGATTTTTCTCTTCGTTTGCTACATGTGTGACTTGGAGCAATTCCTTTTCCCTCTCTGGCCCTCAGTTACTCCATGTGCAAAATGCAGGGTTGGATAAGTTCATCTCTAAATCTCTTCCCATTAGATCTAGGATCCTATAAATCTGAACATCATTTTGGTTCTATTTCCCCAGTAAACCACAACCAGAGACACTCAAAACAGGAGACTTGAGGACACGCATTAGTCGATGTCAAGTTTGTATGAAGAGGCCATAAAATCTTGGAGAATTTTGGGGAGGAGGATGAAGATTTGTTTGAAAGGAAAACTCCTAGGCTGTAATGTTTCTGACCCACCAATGGTGCTACTGTAACACAGCCAAAAAGAGGGCTACAGGCTGTTACCCATCCAAGTCCAGATGTACCTCTGCAAAATACTGGAACGAGCCTTCTTCCTTGCATGCTTGACAAAAGGAACAAAGAAAAGAATGGACCTCTTAGACCCAGGGAAAATACAAATGAAGACTGCTTTTGGCCCACAAACTGAAATATCCCTTTTTTAAAAAATCAGCTAAGACAAGAACCACACTGAATGTTCAAAGTAACAAGACTGTAGTTCTTTTGGGGGGAGAAAACATTTTTCATGGTGCTACTAACCGTCCTATATCCCAAGTTATTAATATTAAAATGGTAAGCTTATTTCTCTGCAGAAGTAAGGAATATGTGTATTGCATTCAAACTGTCAAGTCATTTAGATGTGAAGTCAGTGGATGATACCTAATCCAGCACAGCAGCCAGAGGCTCTAGCCATATTTGGGGGGCATCAATTGTCTCTCAGTTGTCAGTTTCTCTATAGTTTTCCTATTTCCCTGCCCCTTTCTGATGTGACTTCCTTTTAGGATGATTTGGGTAATTACTTTCATCAGGATTTTAAATGTTCCTATAATGCATGATGTATCTAAAGATGCCTGCTGCCTTGCTCTGAAAAATGGAATGATTTCTTTTCCTGGGTCCAAAGCCCTGTTTAGATGCCCCTTATGGCAAATATTTGCTCGTTCTGGGCTGGATAGAGTCAACCCCGCCCCCCCCCCCCCGCCAATATTCTTTACTTTCTGCTTCCCACCCTAGGTTCTTTCTATTCTGTTCTGCTGAGCAGGAGCTGAAAAGCCAATATTTGGTTTCCACACATGCTGTTACTTTACTATTATGATTTTAAACGCAATTCCAAATAAAGAGCCATGACATATCTTGTTTTCGAAAGTGTCTGTTTCTCATTTATGCCCTTTCCCTCATGAGTCAGAGGATCCTAGGTGTAGAACTGGGAGGGACCTCAGAGGCCTTTAAGTCCACCCCATGCATTTTACTGAGGAGGAGCCTGAGGACTAGGCAGGGGAAGTGATTTTTCCCACCCACAAGGTCCTAAATCTACAGCTGGAAAGGACCTCAAAGATC
>CM053775.1:37635526-37648156 GCA_028658325.1 Potorous gilbertii | reverse complement strand
TTTTGAATTTAGGACAACGACTTCTTCCATGCCAATATGAGATTTTTACATAATATTAAATGTGAGTGTTAATTATACTTATTTGAAGATACTGCTGTGGCCTATCTAAATGGTAAAAAATGAACATCTCAGCTGTCTCATACTTTGAAGGGCAAGTAAGTTCAAGTTTATGAAGTTATATGGAACAAGGATATTAGAAATGAAAATGATGATCTTCGTGTCTGTTCATTCCTTCTTTGCCCCATCATCCAACACTTAGCACAAGGTCTTGTACATAATAGGCACTGAATACATATTTGTTAAGTTGGATTTTTTTAATCCCCAGTGAGGCAAATCTGTGCATCTTTCAAACAAAAAGAGACTGAAGTTCACTATATAGTACCTTTCTTCAGAACATTTTCATCATCACAGTTATCATTACATAGAGATAACCTGGAATGGTAATATGGTAGACTCAATACACACTGGTTTTAAAATCAGAGGACTAGAGTTCCATTCCAAAAACCTGTATGGCATAGTCACCTTCCTGGGCCTCAATTTTCTCTTCTGTAAAATGATAGAGCTCAACTAGTTGGTCTCTGAGGTTCATTCCAGTTCTAATTCCCTCATCCCCTGATCATTTTCCACCCAGCCTTTTCCATCTTGCCCTTACCCTGGTACTTTCCTCCCCCCTCCCTCAACACACACCTTTTCAATTTCCTTTTGCGTGTTGTGTTTCCCACATATGATTGTAAGAGGTCAGGAACAGTTTTTTTTTGTATTTGTATCTCCATGACTGACACATAGTAGGTGTTAAATTAATGTTTGCTGACTGACTGAACATATAGATCATGGTATTAAGATTTGAGCAAGGAAGACATGGGTTCAAATTCTTACAAAGGCCACTTATTTTCTATAGAACCCTGCACAAGTCAATGAACTCTGTGTGTGTCAGGCAAGTCACTAGGACTTAGCTACTAAGTTGGAAACTAATTGTGATCCTCCTTGATGGAAACATATTTTCTATAAATTAAATCAGAAGAGATAAGGATATATATGAGGTATATTTTGCTCCCATTTTCTCTGCCAAGGAAAGCTCTTTGAACTGTAAAGGAGGGAACAAATATGGAAAAATAGGGAATTGGTAACCAAGTAAGGAGACAGTAAGAGCATCTAGGTGCCCTTAGTGAACTCAAGTCAACTGTTTTGGATGAACTACCACCTGTGGCATTGCTAGAACTGGCATGTGGGATTGATGTCACTAATAACATTGCCAGTGATATTCAAAAGACAGAAGAATGGAAGAGGAGCAGGACTGAAGTAGGGTAAATGTCCCAATTCTCAAAATGGGGAGAGAATGGAATCTGCAAATTATAGGCCATTGAGCTTGGCTCCAATTTCTGGAGAAATTTCAGAATTTATCATTAAAAAGATGGACAGTGAATATCTAGTAAGGGAAATAGTGGTTTTTTAAAAAAAATCAGCGTGGCTTCATTAAGGTCATTCCAGGTGAACTTTATTGCCTTATTTCCACAGGGTTATTAAATGTTTGATAACATCCCTTGTGCTACTATTGTGGAAAAGATGGACAGATGAAGGGTAGAAAATAGTACTGGTATACAGATTTAGAACTGGTTCAATAGCTCAACTCAAAGAGAAGTTATTAATGGTCAATGCCAACTTTGAAGGAAGTCTCCAGTGAGTGCTTCAGAGATCTGTCTAGGTCAAATGTTCACTCTTTTTATCAATGATTTGAATGAAGCCATATAATATCTACTTATTGAATACATAGATCACACAAATGTTGGAAGGAGAGCCAAAAAAAGTTAGCATCCTAAATGGCCTTGACAGGCTTAAGCATTGAGAATGAATCTAAGATTAAATTTAATAAGGACAAATATGGAATTGTATATTTTGATTGAAAAGGCTTTACAAGGGAGAGACCTAGTTAGATAGAAGTGGGTTGGGAAAAAGATCTGGGGGTTTGAATTTGCTTCGAGCTAAACATGAGTCAGCAGGGGGATGTGGCAGCAAAGAAAACAAATGTGATCTTGAAGGCCATTAGGAGAGTCAGGGCATCCTTGAGTAATGAGTTGATAACCATGCTGTACCCTGACCTGGTCAGACTGTAATATTGTATTCCATTAGGATGATGCTGTTTGTGGATGACGTTGTGCTCACTTTCACTGACATCTGGACTCGAGCTTCTTCCACTTTTCCCTTCCCTTCTACTCACACAAGCACCCAGCCAGGTTGCATCCTTATCAGATTCCCCCTGGACTACTGGTCTTCTTGCCTCCAGTCTCCTTTCTCCAAGCCATACTCCATACAGATGACAAATCAATATTCCTAAAACACAGACCTGAGCACATCCTTGTCCTTCTTGAGAAGTTTCAGGAAGCAGTCCTGCTCATTCTCCTGCTCCTACAAGAAAAGGAAAAACATCATTCCATCAGTCACACTTCTCCTGCCTCTGTGGAGAGGGGAGAAAACATCATTTCATTATGCTAGTCTCCTGCCTGGTCTCTAGCCTCCCTCAGCAGGAGGACTAGAACAGGAACAATTATTCCATCAGATGTCCAGCCTGGTTTCCTGCCTTGGAGGAAGGGGGATAACACCATTCCTTCATTTCCAGGCACATATTCCTTCATCTGAATTGCCTAAGGTCCTAAGGACTCCACTTTGAGGTCAAACCCCTATGGGCAAGAGAAATCTAACTCATTTGATTCCTCACCATTAATAAACTCCCTTGTGGTCATATTCTTCCCATCTCAATGGTTCTGAATCCCCAGAAGTCATCATTCAAGCCCTATTCCCTACTGCCTGATTAATTATTCTTATTTCTCTCAACCCTTCCTCCTGCCTCCTAAATATCCCCCTCTAATGATACCCAGCCCTTCCACTGGGCTCTCCAGAATACCTGCTCCATAAGCAACAAACTTACTTTCATCTTGGATCTTTTCCTTTCCCACTCCTTCCATATTTGGCTATTACTGAAAACTAACTCCCTCCTGATGACCTGACCTCCCTGGACTCCCTTGCCAGCACTGGCCCACTATTCACTAATGGGGAAAGGGGTTTGGAGTACTCTTTACTCCTCATTGTCCCTTCCAGTCTCTCCCTCTACCACTGTCACTCAGTAACCTCTCCTTTGAGGTTCATTCAAGTCATGTAGACATGTCTACTACCCAATCAAAATTCTGGTAGCTATTGTCTACTGAATGCCAGGACCCTCCACTTTCTTTCCTCATTTGATCCTTCCAGCCCTGCTACTTTTATGTCATTTCTGTCCTTTATAGCTAAACTCTTCGCCAAGGCCCTCTACTACAGCTACCACCATTCTTGCTCTTCTTTGGAACTCCTGACAATTCAGCTTCAGACCTTATCATTCCACCCAGACTATTCTCTCCAAAGTTACCATTGATCTCTTAGTTGCCAAATCTAATCATCTTTTTCTTTTTTTGTAAATAGTATTTTATTTTTTCCAATTACATGTAAAGATAGTTTTCAACATTCATATTTACAAAATTGTGAGTTTCAAATTTTATCTCCCTTCCCCCCATCCTCCCTTCCTAAGATAGTGAGCAATCTGATCTAGGTTCTACATGTGCAGTCATGTTAAACATATTTCCACATTAGTCATGTTGTGAAAGAAGTAACAGAACAAAAAGGAAAAGCCACTCACACACACACACAAATGAACAAAAAATTGGAAATAGTATGCTTTGATTTACATTCAGACTTCTTAATTCTTTCTCTGGCTGTGGATAGCATATTCCATCATGAATCTTTTAGAATTGTCTTGGATCATTGTATTGGTGAGAAAAGCTAAGTCAGTCATAGTACATCATCACACAGTGTTACTGTTACTGTGTACAATGTTCTCCTGCTTCTGTTCACTTCACTCAACATCAGTTCATGTAAGTCTTTCCAGGTTTTTCTGAAATCTGCCTCCTCATCATTTCTTATAGCACAATAGTATTCCCCAATGGCCTTTTTTCAACCCTCATTTATCCTTGACCTCTCTACAACATTTGACACTGTTGATGATGCTCTCTTCCTTGATACCATCTTCCCCCTAGGTTCTTGGGACATCCACTCTCTTCTGGTTCTTCTCCTACCAATCTTATTCTTTCTTCTCAGTCTCCTTTTGCTGGATCCTCATCCGTCGTCATGCCCTTTAACCACAGGCATCCCTCAGGACTTTCTCCTGGGTCCTCTTCTCCTCTCTATACTTCACTGGGTGGTCTTATGAACCACTGATAAAATAAACCATATCTATGTTGACAATTCTCAAATCCACCTATTCTGCCCCAATCTCTTTGCTGATCACCAATCTTGCATCTCCAACTGCCTTTCAGATACCTAGAATGGTATGTCCAACAGATATCTTAAAATCAACATGTTCAAAACAGAACCAATCCTCCTAAACTCTCAGGATGTTAAACTGAGTCATCCTCACCTCTTCACTATCTCTCAACCTCCCAAATCCAATCTGTTGCAAAAGCCTGTTGATTTTACCTTTTTGACTTCTCTCCAATCCACCCCTTTTCTCCTCTGACACTGTCAGCACTCTGATGCAGGCTCTAATCACCTGACACCTGGACTACTGCAATAGCCTGCTGGTTGATCTACCTACCACAAGTTTTTGCCCTCTCCAGTACTTCCTCTATTTAGTTATCAAAGTGATCTTTCTAAAAGAGAGATCTGACCATGTCACTCCCCTACTCAATAAACTCCAATGGCTCCCTATCACTGCCAGGATCAAATATAAAATAATTTGGCATTCAAAGCCTTTTATAACCTGTCCCCCACAAACATACTTTCTGTCTTCTTATACCACCCTCTCACACACAAACATATCACACAGAGACATAGTGGCACTGACCTCCTGATGTTCTCTAAACAAGATACTTCATCTTTCAACTTTGTGGAACCAGGAGAACAACATACACATTAATAAGCAATGCTGTGTGATGATCAACTATGACTGACTTAGCTCTCCTCAGCAATACAATGATCCAAGACAATTCCAAAAGACTCACGATGGAAATGGTATGCGCATCCAGAGAAAGAACCAACTTTCCCTTGGTGTCTGTCCCCTCCAATCCTGGAGTACTCTCTCTCATCATCTCTGTCCCCCTCCCCGATTTCCTTCAAGTCTTAGTTAAAATCCCACCTTCTGCAGGAAGCCTTTTCCAATCCTCCTTAACATTAGTGTCTTCCCTCTGCTGATTCTTTTCAATTTCTCCTGTCTATAGCTTGTCTGTACATCGTTATTTGTATGACTGAGAGTTCCTTGACAGCAGGCACTCTTTGGGGGTTTGTTTTTGCCTTTCTTTGGGTCCTCAGCCCTTAGCAGGGCCCCAGGCACATTATTAGGTGTTTAGTAAAAGTTTATTGACTTACTGGTTCACCAGTTCCCTCTTGCCTATAGGCTAACATAGAAACTTCTCTATCAGGCTTTGAAAGCCCTTCACAATTTAACTCTCCAGACTGATTCACTTTAGGTATACAGTGTATACATCTCCTGGTTTCAAAAGGAACACTTTGTATTTCACCATGCTGTCTGCACCAGAATTCAAGTCTTGTGGAGCCTAACCCTTCTCAATGCAGAGCACCTGCCCTGGGGCTCCACTGGGCTGACTGAGGGCTGCTTCACTGTTCCTATTCCACCTGGGACCAGCTCCAGCTGGGCTTCCCTTCATAAACCACCTCAGCAGCAGCTGTTCTGCCAAATGTGTACCCCTTTCTGTCCCCTCAACTACTTTCTAGTTCTGGCGCCATAATGAAAACAACTCTGTTATTGCTCCTGGACAGGTCTTGTCAGTCTCCTCCCATTATGGCTCTATTCACCATCACAGTAACTTTCCAATATCACTCCTCTTTGTATTGTCACCCATTGTTAAAATGTAAGCTCTTTAAGGGTGGGAACTGTCTTTCCTTTTGTATTTGTATCCTGGGCAGTGGGCAGAACAGTTGGCACAAAATATTTATGAGATACTTTTTCCTTCATTCAGGAAGCAGTGTTGAGTTACGGATAAAGAGCTGATCTTAGAGGCAGAAAGGCCTGGGTTCAAGTTCTGACTGAAGAATCCTGGCTTTGTGACCCTGGACATGTCACTTCACTCACAGCACCCCAGGCAGCCCTTTAAGACTAGAAGTTGCAGAGCTGCTGAGATCTTCATACATAGAGGGAGTTATTCCACTGAGAGTTCCTTATGCCAGTGAAATCAGAGGTCTAGAGAATCTACAAAATGATGGACTAGTTATTTTTCACAAACTTTCCAATAAAACAACCTTAGAAAAGGAATTATGTGTCAGATATGGAGTAGTTAATGGTGAAACCACAGATAAGATTTAAATGCCACATGGGGTGAAAACTTTATAAAATTATATTGGACAAATGTAATACATAGACCCCACATGCCAGGTGTAGCTAGTACAAGCAGCTTGTGCTCCAGGGTCTGATTGACTCTGACTAGGCCCCCCACAATAAGAATTCTGCCCAAGTCCCCTGATGCTCCATAAGAGGTGGCAGACATTGATTTTGCCCAGCCATGCAAAGGAAAGAGAACAACTGGAGGAAGGGGATAGAAACATGAATAATGCAGAGGCAGCTAGAAGAGAAAGGGCTTCCATGCCCAAGGAAAAAAGGAAACCAGACCCTGAGGTGGGGGAAAATCTGCACTGGATTTTACCCTGGTCAGGGACTCACACTAGTCCCTCAGACCCTCCAAATCAAGGTAGCTGAGGATGCCCACTCCTGGGAGGAATCTGGGAAACATTGGACAATTTTAAAGAGTAAAGAAGATGTCCAGAGATAAAAACGCTTGGAACACAAGAGAAAAACCGAAAAACCAAAAGTCCAAGGGACAAATCTTGAGTATAAATCTATCTCACAAGCATATAAACCAACAGTAACTCAAAAAGATGGGTGAAATGAGTGAAAATAATATTGAGAGGCCAGAAAAAAATGAACAAGTATTATATTATAAAGGGAAATGATCCAAAAATCCCTGATGAAAATGAGACTCTAAAGACTCTCCAAAGATCATGGAACAAAAGCACAAAACTCCAGAACAGTTCAAAAGAGGAATACAACTTTAAAGAAAAAATATTGATTATCTTTTATTTTTATAATGCCTTCATTTTCCAATATATTTCTTCCTCCTTCTCCACCCAAAGAGTTATCACTCTTTATGACAAAGAAGAAAAAAGAAATAGAAGAAAAACCAAGCAAAACATCAACTGAACATAATAGTATATACAGTTACATATTTACAGTCAGTTACCAGCTCTGCAAAGCCGAGAGGGAGGTATGTTTTCATATGCCTTCTTTGGGGCCAAGCATTAAGGTTACTTGTGTCATTGTTCCTTAACCCTATTATGGTCATTGTGTATATTGTTTTCCTGAGCCTAATTGCTTTGGTTTACATCAATTCACATAAGTCCTCCCATACTTTCTAGTGTTCTTCATATTAGGTATTTTTTAACAGAATGATAAAAAGAAATATATTTTTCAAATGATAGGAATAAAGTAAGGTTTGAGAAGAAAGGCTCTTAATGGAGAATTAAAGAAAACAAATAACAAGATAGAAAAAAATGAAAATCTGGGTATTATATTCACAGAAATAGAAGATCTAGAAGAACAGAAAAGTTACAGATGTGAAAGAGAAAAGTGCAGAGGAAAATTTGGCAAATGACAACAAAGAATACATGAATTCTATACAAGCTGAAATAACTGATCTGCAACACAAGATGTACCATCCAGTGATAAGAATCAAAGATCCCCCATGAGAACATGCCTCAAAAACTTCCAAACACTGTGCTGCAGAAAATAATATAAGAAAACTGCCCAGATCTTTCAAATATATCCCACAAAGTACTGATTGACCAAATCAAAAGATCACCACCCAAGAAAAACCTCACCCTTACATTCCAAGGCACATAGTGGTTACATTTCACAATTCCAAAATGAAACAACATATTTCTAAGTAGCCATGAGAGAGACCATGAGATATAAAGGAATTCCAGCCTGTTTACTCTAGAGTCGTGAGAAATAATAGAATAGAATTGTGTATTCCAAAAAGCAAAGGTGGTCAAGCTGTAACCCAAAATGAACAAAAACATCCCCCCAAACTGCACTTTCAACTAAAGAGAGGCATTTAAGGCATTCATTCCTATGTGGGAGAGGGGAAGGAGAACTAGAATATTCAAGTTGCTAGCACTTTAAACAATTTGTGAATATACAAGAAAGTATGGGGACCTACACTATCTGAGGAAATCCTTCTTAACTCATTGATATCCGGACTCTAAATGTTGCATATATTAAAGCTAGAACCTCATATCCCCTCCTCAGTAGTATGATGACTCCAGTCTGGTTGGTTTGCTCGACACAAACATCAGCTGTTAACTAACAACTGTGCATTCTCTGTTGTGCTGAGTGAAAAACAGCCACTTCCAAGCAATAAGTCTCCATAGCTTCATCTACAACCACAAGGACTTCACTGGCCACAATGAACTGATGAACCCATCACTATATCATGTGAGACTGGGTACATTTACACAGTATATGAAATTTAATTTACTGCTAAAACCTGTATGAAAACTTGTTATAAATTATTAGATGCCAAGTTGTTATTTTGTTATTATTAAATTTTTAACAAGTTTTGATTTACATCAAAGGGTTCAGAAGGTCCTCCCCTCCTTCTTCCCTTCCGCCATTCTCAGCTTCTTTTTTTCTGTGTTACCTTCCCCCAATATATTGTAAGCTCCTGGAGGGCAGGGATTATCTTTTACCTTTCTCTGTGTCCCCAGAATTTAGCAGTGCAGTGCCTGGAACATGGTAGGCACAATAAATATTTATTGACTTACTGATAGACAGATAGATAGATAGACAGATAGTTAGATAGATAAACTGAAAAAAAACCTGAACATTTTTTGGATATAAAACTGAGATATACTACATTCTGTTGTAAACAGACAAAAATGCGAAAAATAAAAGTATTCCACTTTATATATTGCAGAAAGAAAAAAAAGAAATATGGGTAATCTTTTCAAATCAAACCTTGCCTTGGAATGAACAATGTGGGTGTAAATTCCACATATCTCTTTCTATGTGTAATAAACTAGATTCTGTGAAAGGAGAGAAGTAGAAAGAAACGGAGAGGAGTGAGCCAAAAGAAAAGCATAAGTATGGACTTTTTGTACTACATGCCCCTGTGGGATTTTATGAACTGATGTTTCATTCTTTTGAAAGGCAATACCCCCTTTTATAAATCTGGTCACCCTTTTGATATTTCAGTTTCAAACTATACTAGATGACTGACTATGCGACCTTAATAGAAGAAAAAAATGTGTTGCAACCCTCATTTTAGATCTTTAGGGGCTGCATGCTGGCAACTGAAAGATTTTGTAAGTTTTCCCCAAAAGAAAGAGAGAGAGTGGTCCTTAATTTTAAATTGTCTTAAATTGTGTTCTTCTGATGACTTATCATGGTAAGGAAGTAACCCTAATTTTTCAAAGGTTCCTTCTATGGAGCACAAGTTCTGTCAGGTTCTACCAAGACGGAAAGACTTTGGTATGGATGCTGTTATTAAGTATCATACAATTATAAATTTAGAGCTGGGAGGGACCTCGGAGGCCACTTAGTCCAACCCCTTCATTTTACAGAAGAGGAAACCGAGGCTCAGAGAGGTGAAGAGACTTGTCCAAGGTCACACAGAGAATCCTCAATCTAGAGCCAAAAGCTTGGTGTCCATCTAATCCAATGCCTTCACTTTGGAAGAAACCAAAGCACAGAGGTGCCTGAGTATGTGGTTTTCCATGATACCATCACCACCTCAATCTAGGTAAGTGTAGAAAGGAACATCACCAAAAGTTTTACTCTCAGATAAGGTTGTTCATTTGGTTTTGCCAAAGCAACTATCAAGGCCACTTGCTAAATTAGAACACCTGTAATTTGCACAAGAGGAAAAGGTGCTCACTCCAATGAAGGAAGATCTGGTATTGAGATGTCAGCTAGAAGTTCCTCAAATATCTCCATATTTTTGTCTTCACTAATATTTTCATCTATCTGAAGAGCTGTCACGTGAAAGAGTAAGGATTATACTTGCTCTGCTTGACCCCAGAGGATATACTAGAAGAGAATGGTAGAGTTTGCAGGGTAGGAATTAGGGGGGCACACTTAGATCCTTCAAATAGTTGAATAAATTAGTAAAGACAAAAAGACTGATAGCTTTGGGGAACCTCAAGTTGACATTTAAGTGGTGATTGGTGACTTCATCAGAATAGTCTCTTCCCTCTTTACAACTGTAGCACACGGTAGCCACTTTCTAGTGATGCTCCTCTTTGAGCTCATTATTAGGCTGAAGCAACTGTGATGGAGAAAGGCTCTGGAATTTCAGGAGCTAGGCTCAAATCTTAGCAAGTGCCCTTTAGGTACTGAAGCTCCTCCCTTTCCTTCCCCCTCCTACCCACCCCAGTCATTCAGTCACTGAGTCTTGTTTATTCTACAAGACATCTCTCCCCCTCACTCCCCTTTCCTCCATGTATTTCAACCACTACCCTGTTTAGGTCCTCACCATCTGTCACCTGAATTGTAGCCTCCTAGTACTCATTCTCTCTCTTTCCCAGTCCATCCTCCACACAATTGCCAGAGTGATCTTCCTAAAGGACAGATCTGAACATGTCACATCCCTGGAATTTCAGTGGTTCTCTATTACCTCTAGGACAAAATACAAAACTCCACTGGCATTTAAAAGCTTCTATAATCTGGCTCCAATTTATGTTTCTAGACTGATTTCATATTATTCCCTCCTCTCTCACACACTCAAAATTCTAGCCAAACTGGGCTATTTGCTATTTCCTATACATGACATTCTTCTACCTCCATGACTTTACACAAGATGTTTCCCCATGCCTGCAATGTCCCACAGAGCCTAGCTCCCTCCAGGACTCAGTTCAAGTGCTACCTCCTACAAGGTCTTTTCTGATCCTCTTCCCCTACTTAGTACTCTCCTCTCTTCCAGAAAATGGCTTCACTTTGTCTAGATTCTATATATCAATTCACCCATGAACATGCTGTTTCTACTCAGTAAAATGTAGACTACTGGACATCAGGGACTGTTTGAATTTTCAATTTTTTTTATTGTTATCTTAATCATTGACAGACACAAACATTCTGGCATACATACCAATAAAAAAAAGAGAACTATATATGAAACAGTGACCTGTCACATACAGTTTTGTTTTTAAGTGTATCTTAGCTTTAACATCAGAATAAAAAAAAAATTGCCTCGTGCTCCTTTCTGAGTTTTCTTTTTATTTCTTGTATGTCTCTTCTCCCTTATTCATTCCCTCCACAAAGCAGCTCCCTCTTTTAATAAGTAAATATATGAACCATTTTAATGTTTACATTGTATTTATAGCACCTAATACAGTGCCTGGTACATAGACATTTAACAAATACACATTCTAACAATTAACAATTGCTGCTGACCAAAAGTAGAATGAGTTTTCCTGGAGAGGCAGAGGATTTGTCTTCACTGGAGATTTTCAAGTGGATGCTAAATGACCACTTCTTGGCATCTTCGAAAAGGAATTCTTTTTTAGGTATAGTTTGGACTACACGGCCTCTGAGGGCCCTTTCAAGTCTGAGCTTTAGATTTTCTTGATATCGAGAATGTCTTAAACACTCTAAGTACTCCCATTTGTTCTTGTTACTATTCTCTTTTTTTAAACGACAAATGCCTCAGTTTCACTCAAGGGAAGGGAACTGTCTCATTTAGGGATTCTTTCAAAGGTAATTTCCCCAGCATTCATCATCTTCCCACTGGCAGATGTGATGGCTTAAGCCAGCTAAGATCACAGCCCCATTTTTCAACATGGCTGTAGGATTTGGGGACTCCCTCATATGTGCCCTCACACAGCGATCCTGAATCCATGCACCCAGAGCTCAGTCCCTCCGCTAACCTGTGTCTCCCTCTATATGCAGGCATGCTTCCATACTGGAAAAGTTCCTTTTGCTTCGATGTAAACAACTTCGTGCCTGCTTCCTCCAGTAGAGATCTCGTATTCAGCGTGTTTGTGGGGTTTGGGTGGATCTCAGGTTGGGGTACAGAGGATCAAAGATATCGTTACCGTTCCCTCTTTCGGGTGGCTCTGCAACGGTACACCGAATCTTACACCCAATGCTACAGAGGGGCGGGGCAGGGAGGGTGGTGAAAGACGGAGACCAGGCGATGCATCCACCCTTCGAGGTGTGTGAGGGGCTCTGTGTGTGTGTGTGCGTACGTGTGTGTGTGCGTGTGTGTGTGTGTCGGGGTACGGGGACTAGGACAGGCTTGCCTATGTGTATAAATGCACACAGCTGTAAACGGGTCGTTCGCGCTAAGAACCTGCCTGGGAGGATCCCACTCTCTCCCGGGTTCGGCCCCTCCCTTCCCTCTGGCCACACCCTTTCTCTCCTCCAGCGGGCCCGCTTGCCACCTCCCCAGCGAAAGCTGCCATTGGTCCCTCGGCCGGCCTATCAGAGGCGGCAGGGGCTTCACCTGGCTTCGCCTCGCCTAACAAACAAACCAACGGAGGCGAGCCAGAGACCATTCGGGTCGCTTCCCGCCCCCTCTTCCCCCCGCCACTCTCCCCTCC
>CM053775.1:37618846-37635026 GCA_028658325.1 Potorous gilbertii | reverse complement strand
GGTGGAGTGGGGTAAGAGCAATATTCTAACCCCCTATCCTACTTCACCTCTATCCAAGTGAGGTTAGTTTTTCCTTAAGATTTCATTGGCTCAGAGACCTAATGGCTTTAGCTGTTGACATTATTTCCTTGTCTCCTGAGTACAAACACTCAGAAGGACCTCCAGGAACACGCTGATGCTTGGCTGGTGGACCATGATGGACAACTCAGAGGCAGGGGACTTCACTCAGCTGAATCAACTCACAGTGTTCTTGATCCATATCCTTGTTGGATATCTTTCCCTTGTTATGACTAAAGTAAATCTCCTAATATTAACTATTGAATGACTTACAAGCATCTCATTTGATTCCATCATTGAAATTATCTTGCCAGCGACTGACCTGAGTCAGGCAGATCTAGCCCACACAGATCTTCACCCACACAGCCCTTGCCCTAGTCCACGAATGGGTAATCTGCGATCTCAAGGCCACGTGTGGTCTGCTAGGTCCTCAAGTGTGGCTGTTGACTGAATCCAAACTTCACAGAACAAATCCTCACCCTCTAGGTCCTCAAGTGCAGTATTTTGAATCCAAATTTCACAGAACAAATCCTCTTAACTAAAGGGTCTGTTCTGTAAAACTTGGACTCAGTCAGAGGGTTGCACTTGAGATCCTAGCAGGTCATATGTAGACTTGAGACTGTAGGTTCCCCACCCCTGTGCCTAAACCATGCCCCCATCAACTCTTGCCTGTGCTACCAAGTTATTGTAATAAGCTCCCTAGTTGGTCTCTTTCATATGAATGTTAATCTTTTGCACTCCTTCCCTTGAGAATCATTTGCTCATATCCTTTGACTACTTCTTTACCAGGGAATGACTCTTGATCTTCTATATATGTTTTAATTCCCTATGTATTTTTGATGTCAGACTCTCCTCAGAGAAATTTATTGCCAATATTTTGTTTCACACTCAACAGTTTCCTCACTCTTTTGACCTGCATTGAGAATAAAATGAAATGGAATGCTTAGTGATCATAGTATTCAAGCTTGTCCTCAAAGAATAATCAAATAATTGTACCACCCTCCACTGAAGAGGTGGGGGGGGGGAGGTTATGGACTATATACAGTCACGTGTAGTGACATGTAGTGTTGATTAGTTTGGATGAACTGTTTTACCTTTTAAAATTCTTGTTGGGTGGAATAAGGGAAGGGTGGATTAATTTCCTCAATCAATTGACCCCCACCTCACCTAAAGTAAGTGATAAAATTCCCTGGTACATAAACACAGGTAAGACCAAGCCTAATTATAGGTGTGAGTTTCAGCCAATGCATCTTGGGTTTCAGGTTATGTGCAAAAAGTCCTTGGAACTAGAATGATCTTAGCTTTAGAAATTGTATTTGAATAAGCTGGAGACACCTAGTCCTACTCCTTTATAAATTATCTTTTGTACACTTTAGTCATTTATAAATAATCAAGCTAGTTAGAACCAGAATCATTCAAGAGACTGGAGCAAGTGTGACAATTCCTAGTGAAATCCCTGAGGTGGGAAAGGTTCTTTCGTTGGCCTTGGTCTTTGGCTGGAGGAGGATCTTTTGAACTTTGGAAGATGTTAGACTTCCTCCTAGCAATGTTACTGCCTGAAGGCAGTGTTTGCATTGAGAACCAGGGATGAACTGGAAATAGATTCACAGCTTCAGAAGGATCCCAGCTTAGAGACTACACCATACCTAGGGGGGATGTTTCTCAGCAACCAGGAATGAAGAGTTCCCCCTTTGCTACATGTGCTCTCCAAGCTTGAGTCCACTTTTCCTGGACACTCTATATACTGGTTGGGACTTTGGAAACATGTTTTGTATAAATGAATCTCATGGTACTACCTTATTTATTTATATACCCTCTTCCAAAAAGCCATATAAAGGTGACTGACTAAAATCAATCTCAATGGATAATCTGGAACTGGGGGAGGGGAACCCCCAAGTGAGGGGCTTGAGCTGATGGCATTAGAAAATAATCCCTGATTCCTCAGGGAACTTTGAGGGAAATAGATAGCTGAGACTCATCTGTGAGAGTGGGAGGTGGGATAAGCAACCTGAAAGCTTAAGAGATGTTCACTGGATATATTTGGAAACAAAAATCATGTTTTGAAAAAGCTATCTTTTTATCCAATAAAAATAAATATACATATATATTTTTAAAAAGATAAAGAATGATCCTGTAAGAATTATCAGGAGTGCTCCAAGGAACTGAGGCTGACAAGGAAAACTAACTACATGAAGAAGGATTTGCTTTAAAAAAAACACATTTGGAAGATCTACTTATGGCTCAGGGTAGATGGGTCAAGGAAGCAACAGAGAGAAGGCAAAGCTGCTCAGTGTTTATTTTGCTCCTATGTTCTCTGTTCAAGGAAAATGGTGGTTGAACTGGAAAGAACCAAACATGATAGCTAATAGAGAATTGAAACCCAAGATAAGTAAGAAAGGAATCAAAGCATCCTTAGCCCTGGGAAATTTAAGTCACCTGTCCCAGAAGAAGTCTTTACCATATCGTTGAATGTTGAAAGACCCCATCGATGGAATTGCTGAACCCATGAGTGAAAATGGAAAGATCATGAAGAATGGGAGAGATGTCACGGTTCTGAAGAAAAACAAATGTTGGCCATTTTTTTTTAAGGGAGAGGGAAGTAAATGGAATCTGCAAATTAGAGGACAATGATTTTGACTGAGAAAAGTGATTCCTGGGGAAATTTTAGATTATATTATTAAGGAAATGGTTAGTGAGCATTTTAGGAAAGGAAGTGGTCACAAAACGATTCTGGCGTCATCAGGAATAAATCCTGCCAGACTAATTCTATTTTCTTTTTTGGCAGGGTTATTAAACTGGTAGATCAGGATAATGCTGAAAGATACATTTTATCTACATTTTAGCAAAGCGCTTGATAAAATCTCTCATTATAATCTTGCGAAAAGATAGAGAGATAGGGGCTTGATGAAAACACAATTAGAAAGATTCGCAGGAGTTGTTTGAATGGTCAGATTCAGAAAAGCTCCATTAATGGTTCAATGTTGTCTTGGCAGGGGGTCTCCAGTGGAGAGCCCCAGGGGTCTGTGCTCAGCACTGTGCTATTTAACATTTTTATCAATGACTTGCATGAAAGCAAAGATGTTGTGCTTGTTGAATTTACAGAGTATACAAAGCAGGGAGAGAAACAGAGAGACAGAGAGAGACAGAGAGAGAGACAGAGAGAGAGAGACAGAGAGGCATAGAGAAATAGAGGGGCAGAGAGACAGAGATAAAGAGACAAAGAGACAGACAGCAAGATAGACAGAGATAGAGACAAGAGAGATAGAGACAGACAGGCAGAGACAAACAGCGAGACAGAGACAGAGAGACAAAAGAGAGAGAGGCAGAGAGGCAGAGAGACAGAGAAAGACAGAGACAGACAGAGAGAGAGAAGAAAGGAGAGGATGACTGGGAGGGAGGGAAGGAGGAGAGACAGAAAGACAGAGAGAGACAGATACAGAGACAGGGAGACTGAGACAGAAAAAGAGGAACAGAGAAAGTGAGGGAAAGAGAGAAAGAGAACAAGGCAAAAGAAAGGGAGGAACAGAAGGAGAGAAATAGAGGAAAGGAGGAGACAGAGACAGAGAGGGGAGTCTCTTTAAAAACCCTACCAAAGTCTGTGCAGAAGACTCAAACAGGTTTTCTTTAACCAAACACCTAAGTACACATGAGTCAAGTGCCTTTAGCGACTGCTTAGAAAAATATTTGTAGGTGCTAATTGACCCCAAAGGGCATCTTGGAAGCCCACCAAGATGCTTCTTTGCAGTTTTGTTTTGGCAAGACCTGAAAAGTTGTGTATGAGCCAAATCATTGCTGCTAAACTATGCAAGATTAATGTGAAAAGTGAAGTTGACCTGCATTAAAACGCACACACACACACACACACACACACACACACACACACACGGAGCTATCCGTTTCCTCTCCAAATCATGTATGATAATGACCTTCTCAGCGTTTTCAGGAAGTCTACTTTAAGCTCCAGTTTGCTGCTTGTCTGCTTGGAGGATAACAGGGCAACTGAATAGTACAGAAGGAAGCAATTTCCTCACCTCTTGTGCATGATAAACGCTGAAGCAATTAGAAGCCGCTGTTCGAGTTACTGTGGAATCTGTCAGCTCTATCAGTGACCTAGTACGGAAAGGTCATTCCCCTGCTTAGCATAGTCCTGAAAATGCTTCAACATCTGGACCCAGGGCACAGCACCGGAGCCATTGTTCCCTTTGGCTTTCCAATCTGAGACTACCCCTCTAGGCTGGTCCCTTTCCTGGGCAGTCGGTTGTGTTTATTATTTCAATAACAAAGGGAGCGAGGAAATAGGGATATGGAAAGGAAAGTCTCCAGGGCCTGCATAAAACGACTGGAATTTATTGTCCTGGTGGCATTGCTTAATTAGGCATTGCAAGAAGGGGCCAGATCTTCTTGCATGACCCCCACTATTTTCAGTTAGCTAGACCATACATGGTGTAGATTTAGGTTGCTTTTGAAATATTCATTTTCAAGTTTCGGAGTTTCTTAGCTGCGGCTGACCCTACCTTTTTCATTCAGATTATGCTTGTTGCCAACTCTTCACAGGGTCTCAAGACATGAGATGTTTATGGGATGGGGTAGGGTTCTCATGAATATATGAATAAATCCAGAACATATGAATAAATACTGTAGATAATGAAACTTGCGGAAGATAATATTGTTGGCATAAGTGCCTTTTGCCAGGAGGCCATCTCCTTTCAAGGGAGAGCATAAAAGAAACTCGAAAGTGTCATGGAACACCAAAGGTTAGAGCTGGAGGAGATGTAAGCCATCAACTCAAAACAGAATCACAGAGTTGGCTGGGACCTCAGGGGTTTTTTCGTTCAACCCCTTTCAGTCATTTCAGACATGGCTCCATTTGGGGTTTTCTTGGCAAAGATGCTGGACTGGCTTGCCATTTCCTTCTCTAGCTCATTTTGCAGATGACGAAACTGAGGCAACAGAGTTAAGTGACTTGCTAAGGGTCATACAGCTATCTAGATTTGAACACAGGAAGATGAGTCTTACTGACTTCAGGACCTGCCCTCTATCTACTACAGTGCCACCTAGCTGCCCTGTTCAATGCCTACTCAGGCATTATTCTCTTCTGAGGTTGTATGGAATGAGGGTTGGATTTGGAGCCACAGAACCTGAGTTCAAATTTTCTCCTTGCTTCTTACTACCTGTGTGATCTCTTCTAGTTACTTCCTTTCTGAAGCCTAGACCTCGGTTTCCTCCTCTGTAAAATGAGAGGGTTTGTGAGGACCCTTCTAGCTATAAATATGTGATCCTTTAATCTTTCTACACTCAAATAAACAGAGGCCATTGAACTGTATTGGAGGATCCCTGTGGCCATCTCTTGACTTAGAAAACCACATATTAACATTATCTATGGTCTATTGTGTTTTTGCTTATGTTAGACACTTTTCAATTACATCTTATTTTGATTCTTGTACTAGGGAGTGCTGCTGCTGCTGCTGGGGGTCCAGGGAAGGACAAGGTGGGAGGAGGAGAACACATGTCTGAAACTTCTGTTCTGTAGTTTCCCATTTCTTCTTGAATAGCCCAATTACAACACCTCCCAAAGTAGTCCTTTCATCTTTTGGAAGGCTTTTCATCTAATTATGCTTCTATATAACTTCTTCCCATTGTTTCTAGTTTGGATATCTGAGGACAAACAGAATACATATAATCCTTCCTCCTCAAGAGAATCTTCCCAAAACTTGAAGACAATAGTCATGATACCCCCACTCCCAGTAGCTGCTCCAGTTCCTTCAATAGGCATTGGTATGACCTCATCTCTAGTTTCTCACCAACCCCTTTGTTCTCGAGATTCTACCCACTATCTCTCCTAAAGTGTTGTGCCCAGTCCTGTGGATGTAGTTTCTCCAGATGTGGCCTAACCAAGACTATCTCTTCCCTTGTTTGGGGTGCTGACTCTACTGAGAAAGCTCAATAACCCATTACCTTTTCATTTGTTTGCCGCATTCATCAAGATTTTGTAGAGCCAGAGCCAGAAGGTTGCAGCTAGTGAGTGAACTCCTTCTGCCATGCTGACTCTAAGACTTAGGAACCAGGTCCTCTGGAGCTGTTTGACAGACATAGAGGCTTGCCCACAGCTAATACACTTCAGAATCAGGATCTGAGTATGCCATCTCAGGGAGGGAGGGGGAAGGTGGAGGGAGGGAGGGAGAGAGAGGGAAAGAAAAAATCTAGGTTGTATGGTAGTGATTGTGGAACACTGAAAATAAATAAGTAAAAAAAAATTAATTGGGAAATAGTTAAGAAAATAAAGAAAAACGTAATGAAACAGAAAAAAAAAATCAGAGTCTGAGCCCAGGTCTTCCAGACGCTAAATTCAGTACTCTGTTTGCTAGGGCCATGTTGGCTTTTGACAATATGCAAATACTCACTTAGGGACCAAGGACTGTATCAGGCATTGTAGCTTTTCCCAAGCATTAAGGCCCTTCTTAACCTCTCTTCCTCTCTCCTCTCCGCTTGTCTGCATCTCTCTGGCTATTTCAGTGCTCATTTACACCTCTTCAGTGGATGGGCAGAAACAAATCAGTCGATTTTTCTCCTTGTTAGCAGCTCTGATGGCTAGAAGGTTCGAAATGGACAGAGATTGAAATGACTGACTAAAAAGAGCTTGTTTTTTTCAGTCTAGATCTTGATTAACCATACTATTCCTAGTGCCCACTTCCATAAGTAAGTGAGAATTTGCTGGAAGTGTTTTCAGAAAAGTTCAAAATCTGAAAAGGAGTTTAGACTGTTTTTAAATGACAATCACCCCAGTGGTTCTCACACTTCTTTCCCCCAGGTCTGCAGAGTAAAACCTCACAAACCCTCTCCCATTTACTCTTCAGAAATGAATATCCAAACTTGCCTAAGCTGATGGGAAGAAAGGAACAGTTTCTAATGAGATACCACCATGCTTTTTCTCATTGTGAAAGGCAGTGTTGCTTGGTGGGTGGTGTTTAGGAATTGGCATCACAAAGACTTAAGTTCATATCCCACCTCTTATACTTATTAGCTATGCAATTTTGAGCAAATAACTGAATCCCTTTGAGTCAGTTTCCTCATTTGTAAAATATGGATTGTAATACCTACCTTTGCCTCCAGTGAGATAAGGCATGGAAAATACTTTGCAAAGTCATTGGTTATAAATGTATGCTAAAACAAAAGCACAATTTGCCATCATATAAATAGTATTACAGGTCTGGGTTATGTGACCAACAAGATAAAGGACTAGACATTTTCTCTGATCCTTATGACCTCCCAGATCTCTCCAAAATGGGAATTGTTCACAAGAGATAAGCATTCAAGCTGTTTCCACAGACTAGGATAACAATAACTGTAACGAAGTAACAATTTAATGAACGAACACAGCAAATCTCTAACTTGCTTACTCAGCACTCCCTAACCCATAATATATAGCTGTGTGGCATTCCATTAAATTCTATAGAGCCAAGCATCTGCCTAGGGCCAGGTCTTTCCCCTACCAGAAGTCACTGAGAGCAGAGATTGAGTATGGTGGAATGTGAATTGTCCAGTGTGAGAAGAAGATAAGACATTTTTGAGACCTCGACCCCAAGGAAACTGCTTTCATGGAGGAAGGAGTCAGAAAGTGAGTGATAGAGGAATATAAGGGGGGGAAAGCTGTAATTATCAAAGATCTCAAGAGGAAGAAAACCCAGTTAATGATCTTGAACATAAGCAAATATACCAACAGGGAAGATATTAATAGCAGAAGGGAATATGGTTTCCAGATCAGCTAAAAAAGCCCAGATATCTAGGAATAAATATTGCAAGACAAAGGAAAAGGAATCAACATCTAATGAGGCAGAGGAACTTATGGACTCCCAAGAGAGTGTGAAACTGTAGCAGGATATTCCCAAGTGGTTTGAAAAGCAAAAATAATTGGTAGAATAGAAAACCTTGAATCCACAGTGGAAAGTCTCACCAAAGAAACAAAAGAAAGGATAACTGATTGGGAATGTAAATACCCAGAAGTAAATAACAGTCTGGAAAGAAGAGCAGCACAAGTAAAAATGAAAAGAAAACCATCTTTACAAGAGTAAAACATATCGATCTTGAAAAGGGGTTGCATAGCAACAAGTTAAGGATTATAGGTCTTCCAGAAGAACATGACAAGTAGAAAAGCTCAACACCACGATAAAAGAAATAATGCAAGAAATATATCCCAAACTTCTGAACATAGAAAAAAAAAGTGCCAATTGAAGAATCTATCAACTAAAAATAAACAAATAAGCCCCTATGGTTCAAACTCTCAGACACATAGTGGTTAAATTTAACAATTCCAATGGCAAAACAACAAATTCTGCAAGTGACCAGGAGAAAGGCCTTCAAATCTAAAGGAAAAGAAATTAGAATAAGAGAAAAATAGTCTACACCCATCAGAAACTTCAGGAATGAATGGAATCATATATTCCAAGGAGGCAATGAAGCTTAAGATGTGGTCCAAGATGACATACCCTGCAAAACTGAGCTAGACCACCAATGAAAAGTATATGGATGTACAGAAGTCTAATAGAAGTAATGGTGGAAAAATTGACAAGAAATATCATGGACTAAACCTTACAACACCCCACTGACAGGTGAATCAATATTTTTTGTAGGATTAAATTACAGAAGGGGAGTTCCTGATAGGGGTACATAAAAGGAATGATGAGAGGAATAAGGTAGAGAGGAATATGTGATGGACTCTAATCAAATCAAAGGTGAACACTGAAGGCAAATTAACTCCTGTAGACTCTCAGAAAGAAGAGAGGCTACAGAATAGGTGAGGAGGCAAAGAGAGAGATTGAGACAGGCAGAAAGAAAAGGAGAAATCTTATTTCAACAGTTGGAGAGGATGCCACTGATGAATACTTCCATGGCAGAAGAGAGAATCTATAAAGGGATATGGGGGACCTTAAAATGGGTAGAATCTGCTTGGATTTGGTATTTAGGGGGAACACTCATCTTACCTCATCAAAACGGAAATTCAGAGTTCCTGGTTACAACTGACACCAGAGGACCAAGAGGACATGGAATTAGAGAGGAGATTTCATGGTACATAGCAGGGGGTGGTCAATGAATAATATAAATTTAATATAAATAATATAATGTTGATAGTGAACTGCACAATCAGGAACACAGGAAAATTTCTACCATGAGGTAATACTTCTGTCCTTTCTATGACCTGCAGGAATGGATATTTCTAATAAAAGTGAGATATGACAAAAAAGGAGGGGCAAGGAAAAAACCTACAAGACAACAACATAAAGACTTTTTAGGAGAAGGAACCCCAAATAGGTACATTGGAAGATTTAATTCCATGAGGTATACAGACTAAAGAAGAACTAAATAAGTATGAGGGCCATGAATCAAACAATAAATCTATAATAGATAGAAAGGGCAAAAAGTAATGGGGAAAAACAAAGAAAAGAAATCATTTTTTGGAAAAAGGCACAGAAAATTAAATTGAAAAAATTAATGAACAAAACAAATTGAAGGAAAGGAGAGGAAAAGGGGGGAGGATGTACTTGACTACTTAACTGAGAGAAAAAAAGAGGAAGAATTAAACAGTATTATAAGAAACTAGCCCATGACACCCACTTAGAAAACTCCAACAAAGTATTCAAAAAGTATTTTTGGCCTGGGATAACTGTGGTGGTAGGACTGAAGCATTGTAGGGACGATTCTTTGTAAATCAGGCATTTAAAAAAAAAAGAGAGAGAGAGAGAATTGGCCTCTTCCTCATGCCCCTGTGGCTGCATCTGCTCACTCTGGGAGGGCCAGAGGAAACAGGTTTTCCGGGGCATGGGAGGGAAGTGTTTATGCAAGTTACTCGGGCTGATGTCATTACACATTGAGTCTAAGCTTTCCGGGCTGCTGCCAGTGTTGAGACCAAGTTTTACTGAAAGGATAGAGACTAATGGTGGCTACAAAGACCGACAAGTAGCCTACGTCTGTGGCCACTGCAAGCTAAACCAACAATCCTCATCTTTGTTCATAGCTGTGTTCCAATCTGCCTTAGATTCACTGGCTTCTCCAGCCTGATAAATAGCTACATACGGCTCAGCCCAGCTGTCTTAGTGTTTGCTCATATGGTTCCCAGTCTTCATTTCCACTCAAGATGGCCAAATTGGGAAATCTACTGTTGGATGAGTTTGAAATGAGACCAGTGGAGGCCAGTGACAACAAACTCTTTGCCTCTACTTCTATATGTAACCAGAGGTCGCATGGATTATTTGCAGAGCTTTCCTGTCTGCTTATAGCTCAGAGCTTGGATGCTTTGGGGTGCTGAAGCCCCTGAATGGTTCTAGTCAGTCATATGTGGCTTAGTGATTGGACACTTTGGAGATGATAAAGCAACCCTCTTACTGACCCTTGAGCAGGAAGAGTCAGCGACCAAGGGGACCTTTCTAAAGGTAGTAATTCTGCCCTTGGATCTCTCTTCCTTCAACCCTTCAGGTAGCATCATGCAACTCTGCTACTCTGGGACTTCTAGGAAGAGATGAGGAAGGGCAGCTCACTTTTTTTCTTACCCTGGTCACCATGTGGTCATGGGCACATGGCAAGTAAAGCACATGGCTTGGCTAGGCAAGTCTGAGACTAGGTCTCAGGGCGCCAGTTGCTTCTTCTGGTTTGTATTCCTTTACTGAGTATAGGTGACTAAACATTGACCTTGAAATGTACTTGAGGCAACTTTGTAAGTATGAAAGGTCTGGATCTGGATCCCTTGGTCAGACATGAGTGGTACAAGGGGAGTTTCTTGATAAAAATAACCACTGGCAAGAGGAGGAGCCCAAGACATGTCCAACCAAAAGACATAGAGGTGACAGTAAAGAGCAAAGGTGGAATGAATGCTTGTTGAGTAGTCCCTCAAACTGCTCTATGTTCTGAGGAAGTTAAAATCTCAGCCTTCTGGGAGAGAAAACAATAGTTATAAATTAATTTGCTAAACCTTGCTTAAGTGTTCTTTTGTGTGTTTTTAGCATTTCTTTCATGTGTAGGAAATAAATACCTGTCCCATACCTGATTCATATTGTATAGAGTAATTTTCAACTATTTCCTTTGCTGAGAACCTAGGCATGAGCTAAACCTTAAGTAATTTTTTCCCTGAGATGCTAGGGTGAGGACTTAATGGGTCAAAGACTGGAAGGAAAAGAAGTCTGAACTTCCTAGTGGGCAGTTCTCCACAAGATTGAATCCAGTCCCGACTATGTGTCTATCAACCCAGTGGAGAAGATGGTACAGTAGCCAAGTTATCATCCATACTCCCTAGACCCAGCAGAAGTTTCTAATGTTTCAATATAAAATAATTTTTAAAATGTATTGAGAAAGATAACCTTCAAAACAGCAATGAAAACACAAATGATGAGCGTATATAGGCTGTAGAATGTTGAACAATGATTTGCATGTAAGAAGCAGTGTAACAGACAAAGATATAAGATCATAGGATTAATGGATCATTTATCTAGAGCTAGTAGGGATCCTAATTATCATACAATAAAATCCCCTTATTTTATAGCAAAGGAAACTGAGACACAAGGAGATTAAGTCACTTGTCCAAGGTCACACAGAGGATCCTAAATCTAGAGCTGGAAAGACCTCAGAGGTCAATTAGTCTAGCCCACTCATTTTACAGAGGAGGAAACTGAGGCCCAGGGAGGGGAAATGACTTGTCAAAGATCACACAGGTATACATCAAAAGCAGTATTTGAGCCTAGTTAGGCAGCTAGGTGGTACAGTGCACAGAGCCCTGGATCTGGAGTCAGGAGAACTCCTCCTAAATGAGGAACCTCTAGGTGGTGCTGTCCTGGATAGAGCACCTGCTTGAAATCAAGAAGATTTCCCTACATGAGTTCTGATCTGGCCTCAGACACTTAGCTGTGTGACCCTGGGCAAGTCATTTAACCCTGTTTGCCTCATTTACTCATCTGTAAAATGAGCTGGAGAAGGAAAGGGCAAACCAGTCCGGTATCTTTGCCAAAGAATATCCAAAATGGGGTCATGAAGAGTCGGACATGACTGAACAACAACAACTTCCTACCTGTGACTCTGGGAAAGTAATTTAAATTATCTCAGCTTCAGTTTTATCATCTACATAATGAGGATGATGATAGCATCTACCTCCCAGGGTTGTTTAAGGATCAAATGAGATAATATTTATAAAGTATTTTCTAAACTTTAAAGCACTATATAAGTGAGTGCTAGCTAGCTCTTACCATATGTATGACTGGGAAGGGGAGGGGGACACAGTCATGGATCAAGAATGACAGAAAATAGCTGCCTGGCCCAAGTAGTATGGTGTGCCCCAAAGAATAAACAGAACAAAAAAGAGGAAGTTTTCCAGTGCATTAAGCAGACACTTTATGGGGGATTTATGGGAAAATGTGGGCAAGAATTATCCAAGAAGAAAGGGGATGATCTATATCAGAGGATGTAGATAAAATTACAAAGAGAAAGATTACACATGCTTACACACGTATATGTGTGTGTATAGATATGTGTGCATGTTTAAAGATACTGCTATCTTCAAATGAATATCTTTAGGAATATGTTTAAAAAGAAAACTTAGACAAATTTTAACTTTGATGAGAAACCACAAATCCTGCCCTCCCCCTTTCCTTCTTCAACTCCCCCTGCCCCCCTCCAGTGGAGCCAGGTCGTCTGCGATGGATGAGCATCCAGGCACTCTTCAGTCTCATTGTTTTTATACCAGTCCAGATGCATTGGCTTTTCCAGGGGTAGCAGCACAGGATGAGGCTCAGATCAAAACATTCCAAGTCAAAGCTGTCTGGGGCCC
Organism: Potorous gilbertii; assembly: GCA_028658325.1. Classification (NCBI taxonomy): domain Eukaryota; kingdom Metazoa; phylum Chordata; class Mammalia; order Diprotodontia; family Potoroidae; genus Potorous; species Potorous gilbertii. The sequence continues at coordinate 37,622,164 of CM053775.1, read as the reverse complement.
ACTGGAAGCCTCTGGAAGGGTGATTCAAGTTTGGGGACTTGGTGCCTTCTGGGAGTTTTCCTGGGGGTCAGGCTAGTGCTTTGCAGTTTTTGTCAGCCACAGAAGGTTGACCAAGCTGACCATCCCAAGGGGTCCTGGGATCTACGGCTAGCTGAATGGGAAAGGCAAGAATAAACTCTAGCCTGGCTCACTCCAGTTAGAAACAGTTTCCTTCAGTGGAAGGCAGCAGGAGAAATTCACAGTTAATCAAAGCTTAAAAGCATCAGGACTGACTCACCCCTTCCCCCCTCATCCTGACTGATCTTAAGTGAGGCTCATTGGATGTCAGGAAATGGGAATAGCTGCCTGTCCCTTTTAAACACCCATGAATACTCTCCTGGCATTTCTTAAGTCTCAGGCATCCAAAAGTTGTGAATAATCACCTCTTCTACGGCGCAGGAGGCCGTTGGAGTATTGCTGTGAACTTCCCCCAGACAACAGCATGTATTCAAATGAGGATGACCTTTCTGTTGTTAGTGTTCAGTGGTTTCAGTTTGTCTGACTCCTCATGACCCCATTTGGGGTTTTCTTGGCAAAGATCCTGGAGTGGTTTGCCATTTCCTCCTGCAGCTCATTTTACAGATGAGAAAACTGAGGCAAACAGAGTTAAGTGATTTGCCCAAGGTCTCACAACTAAGAAGTGTCTGAGGCTGGATTTGAGCTCAGGTCCTCCTGACTATCCACTGTGGGCCCAAAGTGGTAGGTGGTGAGCTGTCCACCCTGAAGCCCAGGTTAGGTGACCACATTAGGGAGGACATGGAAAAATTGGAGAGGCTTCAGAAAAGGAAGAAAAATGATCCAAGAAACAAAAAAACCAGTCTTCCAGCAATAGTTAGAGGAATTGGGGTTTTTCAGCTTGGAGATGAAAAGGCTAAGGATCAGATGACTCCAACCTTCAAGGACACTGGTTTGTAATTTTTTTTTTTCTCACTTGATCTCAATCACTGACTAAGTGATCTAAATCAGGGTTTTTTTAACCTGCTCAAAATTATTTTTGAGCCTGTATTACCATATAGTTGACTTCCTTTGTAATTCTATGCATTTTATTTTCTTTTATAATTGGATTCTGAGAAGGGTTCTACAGACTTCACCAGATGACCAATGGGATCCAAGAAACCAAAAAGTTAAGAAACACCAATCTAAACCAATTGTTTCTTACACATCTGCAAAATGAGTCAGGAACTGAGTTGTTTCTCCTTCAGTCCAATTCATTAATTTTCTTTTTTACTTTGTTGGGAGATGGCTTATCTATGCTGCTGCCATTGTTGTTATATCACTATCAGTTCCGAAGGACTCTCTCTATCCACTACCACCCCCAATCCCTCTCATAGACCATCACTTGTTACAGAAGGGTATAGGTCAACAGGACGAATTGAAGCATTGGCCATATCTGGAAATGTATCACTCTCTGATAGGACATGAGAAGAGTACTTGACTTGTGGTCCTCTGAAGTCACAATGGTCATTTTCAGAGTTCTGAAGTCTTTCAATGTTATGCTACTTTATGTTATTTTGGTCATTGTGTGAATAAGCCTGTTTCCTTAATTCTTCATAATTTCCTCTGTTTTCCCAAGTTTCCCTAAATTATACACACAGACACATATATACACACATCTCTCTCTCTCTCTCTTTATCTATCTATCTATCTATCTATCTACATACACACATGTATTCATACACATATATGCAGATTCAAATATATGCACATGCACATAAATACAGATATATATATATATACACACACAGAAACATATATACATACACATACATTCACATGTTTTCCTGTTCTCAGTAAAGAATGGTACATATGCTGGTAATGTGTCAGTTTGTTTTCTTTAACTATTTTTCTTTGCTATAAGGGAGGGGGCAATGGTGTGTGGGGGAATATACTGGCAGTGATGTAACAACCTAAAAAGCTTCAATCAAAACTTTTTTAAAAAAATCATCAAACTTGTCTATGTTTTTTAAGATTCCTTATAAGGGATTCATTGAGTTCTCCATTGCAGGGGAAGTCTATATTTCCCGATCACAGCTGGAGGTAATGACATGGAAAAAATGAGAGGATTCTGATCATTCATTTTAATATTCAATTTAATACTGTAGGGAGAAACACAATAACAGAGCTACCCTCAGATAATTACCTAAGAAATGACTGCAGAGGGCAGGAGCCAAGATGGCGGAGTAGAAAGATTCACATATGCTAGCTCTGAACCCACAGCCCATGAATTTCCTGTAAAAAGAACTCCCAACAAATTCTGGAGCAGTAGAAGCCATGCAGCAACAGAGTAAAGGAGTCCATTCCAGAGAGCCCTGAAAAACTGATCCCAAAGGTCCATCGCACACCAGAGGGGAGTGGAGCCCAGCCCTTCCCTGAATGCACAGAATGGAGAGGAGCAGATCCAGCAGATCCGAGCAGGCTTCAGGAACAGAATCTCCAGTGGGCCGTGAAGGTCGCTCCACCCACAGATGCACAGGTCAGTGAGAGACACTTCTGGGCTGGCTGAGAAGGGAGTGGGGTGTCTCCATAAATCAGTCCCCCTCAGGAGGCAGCAGCAGAGGCAGTGGGCAGTCAGAGGCTCCCAGAGCAGGCAGGACCTCAGATCCATTACTGAAGGTCTCCTCATAAACCCCCTGAGGGAACTGAGCCTGGGAGGCGGCCCTGACCCCACCTGAGCACCAGAACTTAAGCTCACACTGAATAGCAGCCATGCCCGCCACTGAAAGCCCTGATGCTGGGGAGCAGCATTTGAATCTCAGACCCCAAGCACTAGCTGGATGGATCTGGGCAGGGGTGGAGAGGACTCTTAGAAGTCAAGTAACTGACTGGGAAAATGCCCAGAAAAGGGGAAAAATATTAAGACCATAGAAGGTTACTTTCTTGGTGAACCGATGTTCCCTCCTTTCCTTTCTGATGAGGAGGAACAATGCTTACCATCAGGGAAACACATAGGAGTCAAGGCCTCTGTATCCCAAACATCTGAAATAGATATCCAGTGGGCTCAGGCCATGAAAGAGTTCAAAAAGGATTTTGAGAATCAAAGTAGGTAGGTAGAGGAGAAACTGGGAAGAGAAATGAGAGAGATGCAAGAAAAGCATGAAAAACGGGTCAATACCTTGATAAAGGAGACCCCAAAAAATGCTGAAGAAAATAACACCTTGAAAAATAGGCTAACTCAATTGGCAAAAGAAGTTCAAAAAGCCAAAGAGGAGAAGAATGCTTTCAAAAGCAGAATTAGCCAAGTGGAAAAAGAGATGCAAAAGCTCACTGAAGAAAATAGTT
>CM053775.1:37602497-37618346 GCA_028658325.1 Potorous gilbertii | reverse complement strand
AATAAGAAATACAGGTAATGGGGAATAGAAAGTTATCTGGCCCTACAGGACAAAAGAGAAGATGGGGATGAGAAGGGAGGGATGATAGAAGAGAGGGCAGATTGGTTATAGGGGAAATTAGAATGCTTGGTGTATTGGGGTGGGTGGAGGGGACAAATGGAGAGAAAATTTGGAACCCAAAATTTTGTGGAAATGAATGTAAAAAGTTAAATAAATAAATTTTATTTAAAAAAAGAAAAAAATAAATGACTGCAAGATCAGAAACACAGGTTGTCAGAGCTGGACAAGCCAGTCCTTTCATCTTATGTTGTTTTGCATTTAAAATTTTATTATATTTTCAATTCCAAATTCTCTCCCTCCACCTCCTCTTTCACTCACTGAGATGGCAAGAAATACAATACTTCTTACACATACAAAGTCATGAAAAACATATATCCGCATTTGCTATGTTCTGAAGGAAAAGAAAGAAAAAAAATATGCTTCAATTTGTATTGTAAACCCATCAGTTTCTTACATAGAAGTGAATAGCATTTTTCATCATGAGACCTTTGAAATTGGTAGATCACAGTACTGATTAGTTAAACCTTTGATAGTTGATCATCTTTACAATGTTGCTATTACAATGTACGATATTTACTTGGTTCTGCTCATTTCATTTTGAATCAATTCATATATGTTTTCCCAGGTTTTTCTGAAAGCATCCCCTTCATCTTTTCTTACTACACAATAATACTCCACCACAACTATGTACCATAACTTTGGCTGCTCCCCAATTGATGAGCATCTTCTTGGTTCCCAATTCTTCACCACCATGTAAAGAGCTGTTATAAATATTTTTCTATAAGTAGGTTTTTTTCCCTTTTCTTTGATCTATTTAGGATACAGACCTAGTAGTGGTATTGCTGGGTCAGAGTATGCACAGTTATATAAATAGCTCTTTAGGCATAGTTCCAAATTCCTCTCTAAAATGGTTGAACTAATTCACAATTCCACCAACAATGCATTACTTTCCCAATTTTTCCACATCCCTTCCAGCATTTGTCATTTTCCTTTGTTGTCATCTTAGCCAATCTGATGACTATGAGGTGGTACCTAGAGTTGTTTTAATGTCCATTTCTCTGAGTATTAGTAATTTAGAGAATTTCTTATATGACTATTGTTAGCTTTGATTTCATCCTCCGAAAACTGCCTACTCATATCCCTTAATTGTTTATCAATTGGGGAATAGCTTTTATCTTTACCAAGTTGGCTCAGTTCCCTATACAGTGCCTTCATTCTAGAGAGGAAGAAACTGCCAGTCAGAGAAAGGTGGGCACATTTTCATAAGTACAGGTCTGACCATGTCATCATCTTACTTGATAAACTCTGCTCTCTCTCTCTCTCTCTCTCTCTCTCTCTCTCTCTCTCTCTCTCTCTCTCTCTCTCTCCCCCCTAAGGTAAAATCTAAATCCCTCTTTTTGGATTTTCAAGCCCTTTTAGGACCCAGCTCCAACTTACCATTCCAACCTCATTACATATTACTCTCAGGCATATCTAGCCCAGCCAAAAAAAAAAAGAGTTACTTTGTATCTATGTTGTATTTACTTCTTTGTGTCCCCGTCCCCCTCTCTGGCAGTATTCCTTCAGGGCCGAATTGTTTCCCTTGTGTCTTTGTAGCCAGCACCCCGCACAGGGCTTGGCACACAGTAGGTACTTAATAAATGCTTGCTTAGTTCTTATTTGCTTGATTGATTTTTGTATCCTGTAACACTGCTAACAAAAGCCTTGGGAATCTGGCCCTCAGCACATGAGTCTGGCCAGAGAGAAGCCAATCCAGACCTCCCTGGTAGGGTTGTTACTCCAGCAAGGGCACATTTCCACAGCCATCAGCCTGAAAAGTCTTAACTTCTAACTTGCTCTAATCGTTAATTGCTGCTAGCTAGGCTGAAGCTCCCACTTGTCAGATTGACTGAGTTGAACAGTGTTCCTTGTGATGGATCTTGGTGAAACAAGGCACTGACGTCATCCCAGCATGCTAGGTATACATAGCATGCCCCATTGTGTTTATCAGTGTTACTGATCCTGGCTTCCTTCTCCTTGGAGGACTCTGTTGGCCCTGGAAAAAGCCTATGATGCTAGCAAGTCCTTCAGAGGGGCAGAAAATTGGATGTGCTGCCGATCTTAGAGAAGCAAGGTTCTGAATCAATAATTTCTAAATGCTGGGCACAGGCTTGTCATCCTTCTGTATAATGCTGCTGCCAGGAGGATAAATTACCTGAAATAGACTTCCCATGAAGAACTTGCCATTAAGCCAGCGTGTGACCTTGAACAAGTCACTTGCCCATTCTTAGCTCACTTTCTCCCCCTTGGACAAGTTCCTTCCTCTCCCAGGGCCTCAGTTTTCATATTAGTAAAATTAGATGGTTTGAGTAGCTGGCCTCTGAGGTTCCTTCTAACTCTAGGTCTAGGATCTTGGAAGAATCACTTCCCCTCTCTGGGCCTCAGTTTCCTCATCTGTAAAATGAGAGGGTTGGACTAAGTGGCCTCTGAGGTCCCTTTCAGTTCTATATCTGTACTCCTATCACTTGTCTGAGGCATGTAGTCAGAGACCATCTTTATGGTCCTTAAAAGATAGGACTGGTATCCTCTTGGTCAGAGATGGAGTACACCTAAAAAGGTCTGCTAAAATACACATCCCATAGTCTTAAATTTATAATAAGTCCTTTGACTTTGAGCTGAAAAGGAGGTGGGGAGGGAAGAAGACAGCTCTCTAAATAGATCCATTAAGCTGAATACCATGGAAAATAGTTACAATAGCATTTTGTTGTTTCTCAGACATTAGGGTTTTCTTGACTACTAGAATACCAGAGTGGTATGCCATTTCCTTCTCCAGGTCATTTTGTAGATGGGGAAACCGAGGTAAGTGACTTGCCCAGGGTCACACAGCTAGGAAGTGTCTGAGACTGGATTTGAACTCAGGAAGATGAGTCTTCTTGACTACAGGTCCAGTACTCTGTCCATTGCACACGTAGTAGACACACTTGGGTTCAAATCTCAGACTGATTCAAAATGGGGATGGAGAGAGGAAGGGAGAGGGATAAAATATCTAAATGGTTGAAACTCCCCATCACAACTATACTATGCTTCTGAACCAGGCCCATAACCTATTTCTCAAATTCACTTCCTTCCTTTCTCTGATCAAGAGTTCTGTAGTATACTCCAGTGAGGAAAGCATTGTTTCTGGTCCCTTCTCTTCTTCTTCCTCCTCTCTCTCTCCTTCCTCTGTCTGTCTGTCTCTGTCTCTCTCTCCTTTCCTCTCTCTTCTTTTCTCCCCTTCTTGTCTCTCTCCCTCTTTTCCTCTCTCCATTTCTTTTTCTTTCTCCCTCTCCCTCCTTCCCTCTCTTGCTCCCTTTCTGTCTCCCTCCTTCTCTCTCTCTCTTTCTCTCTCTCTCTCTCCTTTTTTCTCTCTCCTCTCTCCCTCCTTTGCTCTCTCCCCCTTCCTCTTTCTTCTTCCCTCCTCCCTCTCTCTCCCTCCCCCCACTATTCTTCCCCCCACAAAGTTAATAATTTCCTGGCTTTCCATCATGAAAATTTCATCCTTCAGAAGATGGAGTAAGCAGTGAAAGGAAGTGCTATTCTAATTCTTCTGACCACCTAGGAGGAACTGGTTGCTGGGATGGAAATGACCTCTCTGGCTCAGAGTTTGTGAAAGAAAAGCAGAGGAAAATCAAGCAGAGTGTGACATGCCCCCTGGATTTGGGGAGAGCAGATTGCAAAGCATTCAGAGAAAGGAGAGGTGAGATCCCAGGGGCTAAAGTGCCGGGGAAAGGTACCCAGGAGGGATGGATGAGATGGCAATGGAAGGTCCCCAGGATCACACTGGAAAGATTCAAAAACAAGTGATTCTAAGGAGGAGGAAAAGAGCAAGTAGTCTAAAGAGACCTCTGCAGATGCTCTGACTTATCTAATTAAACTTTTAAATAAGACATGGACTGGAGATAGAACAAGTACAGATAGATAGAACAGAGGATGAACACAAAAGCATGGTGCAGGCCTGGTAGAAGAGTGTCCATACCTTTGAATGAGCTAAGGTTTGGGGAAAAAAGCTAAAGATAACAGACAGAGGGTTTTCAAGCTCTTGGGGAGTTGGGAGGGGGAGGAGAGAAAGGCTTTATGTGGTAGTGAGAAGCAGGGCAGTCCAGGAACCCAGAAAGCCTGCCTTCAAATCCCATCTCTGACACACACAATGACGGTGTGACCCCAGACAAGTCTACTACCTCTCTCACTGTTCCCAGGCAACCCTTCAAGGCAGGAGTTTGGTGTCATAGACCCCTTTGGCAGTCTAGGGAAGCCTGGTGACCCATTCTCAGAAGCATGATTTTAAATGCATAAAGGAAAATATATACAAATACAGAGACCAATTGTATTGAAATAGTTATTTGAAATATATTTTATAATATATTATTATATACAATATAATATTATATTATATTATATATAATACTATATTACATAGCATATATTATATAATATAATGCTATGTTATGTTATATTGTATCATTATAACATGAAATACATTTTTAAAACTCTAAGTTCAAATATTTCAGGTTAAGAATCCTTGCTTCAAGACTATGTTACAGTTACTATGGTGCTCCGCATCGCTAAAGAGAATTTCCACACAGGAAGTTCCAGACAATAATAAAATCACAGTTTTGGACTAAAACCAAAAAAAACTTGAGCCAAAGAGAAGAACCAAAGAAGAATAGGAAGGCTTCACCTGGGAAGATCCCCCAGGAAGTGGGAAAACAGCCAAAAAAACCCTTGCTCCACCACCCCACCCCCGGTGAGTGCAAGGCAACCAGCCCATGAGAACTACATGGGAGGGGGTAAGGAGAAGGAAATTGGAAGGCCCTGAGAGAATCCGGCATCCTCAGGGCTGCGATCTACAAAGAGATTCGCTTTGTTCAGCTTTGGCTCAAAAAGTGGGGTGGAACTGGGAGCTCTAGATGGGAGTGGCAGAGAGACAGACTTAAGTTGGAGGGAGGAAAAAAACCCTTCCCTACCAATTCTAGGTGTCTCAAAGGGACTGGGGAGGGATGGACTCCTTTTCACTGGAGGGCCACACTAACACAGGCTGGGTGGTTGTTGGTGTAAGTTGTACTAGGCATTCTTTTTATCACTGGACTAGGCCTGGACTCTAAGGGTCCTTCCAACTATGAAATTCTGTGGTTCTGTGATAAAAGACTCAATGTAGGTGAGGGAGGAGAAAGAGAGAGAGAGACAGATAAAGAGAGAGAGAGAGACAGAGACAGACAGACAGAGAGGAAGAGAGAGAGGGGATAGACAGAGAGAGAGAAGGAGGGAGAGACACAGAAAGAAACAGAGAAGGAGAGTAAAGGAGGAAGGGAGAGAGAATGAAGGAGGGAGAGAGAGGAGGGAGAAACAGGGAGGGAGAGAGGAGGAAGGGAGAGAGAAAGAGAGAGAAAAAGAGAAAGGGAGGGAGAGAGAAGGAGGGAGAAAGAAAGAGAGAAGGAGAGAGAGAGACAGAGAGGAGTCTCTTTAAAAATTCCAACAAAGTCCATGGAGAAGACTCAAACAGGTTTCCTTTAACCAAACACCCAAGTACACATGAGTCAAGTACCTTTAGCGACTGCTTAGAAAAATATTTGTAGGTGCTAATTGACCCCAAAGGGCATCTTGGAAGCCCACCAAGATGCTTCTTTGCAGTTTTGTTTTGGCAAGATCTGAAAATGTGTATGTGAGCCAAATTATTGCTGCTAAACTATGCAAAAACCATGTTGTACAGAGGATCACGTTATAGCAGAAAGCACTGGCTGAGGGCAGTGGACCTGAGTTCAGATCTTGCCTTGGGCACCTCCAACCTATGTAACCATGGGCAAGGCCTTTCACCTCCATGGGCCTCCGTTCCGTATCTAGAAAATTGAAGAGTTGGACTAGACATCTGGAGAGTCTATCAAGCTCCAAAATAATTCTTTTTGTGACCTTGGGCAAACCCCTTCCCTTCTCTGGGTCTCAGTTTCTTCTTCTGCAAAATGATGGGGTTGGACTTGATGGCGTCCCTTCCAGCCCTAGAGTTCTAGGATCCCCTGTGTGAGTTTGGGTGAGTCCCTTCCTCTCCCTGGGCCTCAGTTTCTTCTTGTGTAAAATGAAAGAATGGAACTAGTTGGCCTCTCAGCCCTTTCCAAGTCAGGTTTTGTGTTTCCTTTTGAATCAGAGCCTCTCTTCTTAACTCCTTTTCATCCCATGTTTTGGTGGCTACAAACATGGTAGAACTTGCTGGCTTTGTTTGCTTTGAATGCTCTATTCATGGTTGGAACCAGGAAACGTTGGCTAATGATGGACTTACAGTTTAAGTGCTAGAGAACTGGCAGGCAGGGGCTGTGTCTGAACGACCCACCTCCCCAGCCTATTCTGTTCTCAATTGCCCTCCAAGTCAGTGCTCTGGAATAGACTTTGAAATGATTGTTGAATTGCTTTTGGAGTTGGAGTGAGTAAGGATATGTGTGTTTGTGTGTGTGTGTGTGTGTGTGTGTGTGTGTGACAGAAAGAGAGAGAGAGAGAGAGAGAGAGAGAGAGAGAGAGAGAGACAAGGAGACAGAGACAGAAGACACTGACAAACATAGTGACATAGAGTAAAAGAGGTTGAGAGAGACAGAAAAACACGTTTTTCTATAATAGAGGAGAGAGAGAAAGATAAAGAAAAACAAAGGGAGAGAAAAGGAATGAGACACACACAGACAGAGACAAAGACATAGAGAGAGAAGAAAAAGAGAAAACAGAGACAGAGATAGACAGAAATAAGACACACACAGACAGACACAGACACCAACAAACACAGAAACACAGAATGAGAGAGGTTGAAAGAGACACAAAAAGACACAGACAAAAAAGGAGAGACAGAGACAAACAGAAAAACAGAAGAAAAATGGAATTAGATAGAGATAGAGGGAGACAGAGACACAGTGAGAGGAGGAGAGGAAGCAGAAGAAAAAGAAGAAAGAGAAGCGGAAGGAGGAGGAGGAGGAGAAGAAAGAAAGAAAGAAAGAAGGAAAGAAAGAAAGAAAGAAAGAAGGAAGGAAGGAAAGAAAGAAAGAAGGAAAGAAAGACAGAAAGGAGAAGAAGGAGAGGAAGAAGAAGGAGGAGGAGAGGAGGAAGAATGAAAAATAGGAGAAGGAAAAGATGAAGAAGGAAAAGAAGAAAAGGAAAGAGAGAAAGAGAAGAAGGAGGAGTAGGACAAGAAGAAGAGAAAGAAGAAGGAGAAGGAGAAAAAGAAAGAAAGAAAGAAGGAGAAGAAAAAAGAGGAGAAAGAGAAGAAGGAGAAGAAGGAAACAAAGAAGAGGAAAGAAAGAAGGAAGGAAACAAAGAAAGAAGGAGAAGAAGAAAGAAGAAGACATAAAGAAAGAAAAGAAGGAAGGAAGGAAAGATGGGAAGGAAGGAAGAAAGAAAGAAGAAGGAGAGGGAGGAGAAGAAGAAGAAGAAGAAGAAGAAGAAGAAGAAGAAGAAGAAGAAGAAGAAGAAGAAGAGGAAGAGGAAGAGGAAGAGGAAGAGGAAGAGGAAGAGGAAGAGGAAGAGGAAGATGAAAGAGAGAGAGATCTGCTAAAGAAATCACTCCAACCCCTTTGGCAGCCCAAGGCTCTTCACCCTTTCTGTGGGGAGGCCCCAGGAAGTGCTCTGAGGTCTGACTGCTCCTCCCACCATCTCCAGAAAGTAGGTTGGGGTCATTGGATCCAAAGTAAGAAGGTGCCTTAATGCAGACCTAGAAAGCTAAGCTATCTTTCCAACTATTTGTTATTCACCTGGTAAGGTTGGAGAACTCCATTAAGAGAAGATTAGAAAATTAATCTTTAGCCAGAGTCCTGTAACAAAAAAATTTGAAAATTTTGTCTTCCTGGTGGTGCACTTATTTTCCAAGGACAAGCACGCCCTCTTGTGATGGACTTTGGAATACAATTTGTCAATATGGCAGTAGGTTGTTCCCCAGTATAGGGCTCTCAAGTCTTGGGAATGGTACAGGTACTTCTGGGATGTTAGGATTGGAGGATCTGAGAGCTAGAGTTGAGAGGGACCTCAAAAATCCAATCCTCTCATTTTGCAGATGAGCAAACTGAGGCCCAAGGAAGCTAAGTGACTTGCCCAAGGTCATGCCCAAGGATCCTGGTTCTAAAGCTGGAAGGTGCCTCAGAGGCCATTGAGTCCAACCCCTTAGTTTCACAGATATGGAAATTGAGACCCAAGGAATGGAAGTGACTTGCCCAGGGTCACACACCAACTCTTACAGCTAGAGCTGGAAGGGCCCTCAGAGGCCACCATAGAGTAGTCTACCTTATTTTACAGATGAGGAAACTGAGGCACAGGGAGGAGAAGGGACTCCCCCTAGGTCACACATGGGATCCTAGCTCTAGGACTGGAAGGAACTTCAGAGGCCAGCTAGTTCAACTTTTATTTTACAGTTGAGAAAACTGCTATTTCTATTTTGATTTAGCCCTTCATTTACTGCTAAGCAAACTAAGGCCAAGAAAGATTAAGATGTGTCCAAAGTGACACATACAGCAGACCTCATGAGTGCAATATGAACCCAGGTCCTCTGATTCCAGACAAAGTGTTCCAGCATGACTTCCTGGAATGGAGTGAGGCAGGGAACTCACTAATCAGGCCACAGAACAGCTTACCAGGCAGGTAGGAAGGTAGTCTCAGGGACCAAGTACAAGAGCACTTGACTCTGCAGATGGGAGAGAGGGTCAGAGGTCAGAGGAGCTGCAGCTTTCAGTCCTCCCTACATCATGTGGAAAGTATCATTGGTTGCGATTTGGTCTTTGCTTGTGCCTGTAACCCACATTAGCTCCCTTTAGAGTGTTACAAAGTTTGTGACTCAACTTACTGAATAGCAATAATAGAAAATGAAAGGGTAGATTCTGGTGAACACTAGAATAGCTCTGGTGAACTGTGGGGCTGAACCTGTTGGAAATTTGGAGATCTTTCCCAGTATTTCTTAGACTTTATCTGTAGTATGTGTGAAAACTAGCAAAACCATGGTTTCTGAATCTCAAATAAGGACACATGATCTGAGAAGTTATTCCTCCTGCAAAGAAGTCTCATTTAAAGAATGCTTGCTGTTCTAGAAATCAAGAGAGGAAACTAGTTTCACTGTCTTTCCCAGCCATCATCCTGTAAAGATCTGAGGAAAGAGACAGTAGTTGATTTCCTACTGAAGATACTTAGGTACTCATTGACCTGACGACAAGAGAAGTCTGCTATGTTCCCGACGTAGCCAAGACCTATTGAGACTTATCAAAATGGCAGACTTCTGTCTACTTCCAGTGGTTCACATAGACACAAATGATACTGCAGGAAGGAACCTAGAAAACCTGAGTGAACATTACAAAGACTTGAGCAAGCAACCGGAGACCTTTAAAGCAAAGGTGGTGTTTTCATGGAAAGGAATTTAACAAAGAAAAGAAGATTTATGAAAGGAACAGCTTGTTAAGATGATATCTGAGGATGGGATTTGAATTTCTGGACAATTACTCAAATATAGGAATGACAGACTCCTGGCCAGTGATATAGTATACTTATAAAGCACTGATAAGGCTATACTTGCCTGGAGTCTTGTAAATGTAAGCAAAAGGGCTTTGAACTGAAAAGGAAAAATGAGAGGGAAAACTGCCTATGTATTTGTATACACACATATATTTACAAGAAGCTAGATATCAGAGAACAGCTAAATTATAGCCTGAAAAGAAGCTGAGACACCAGGAAGTTCACAGAAGACAAAATCCAAGAAGGAAGCCAATGATGAAACCCATGGCCTCAGATGTCTATACATAAATACACAAAAAGAGTAATGACAAAGATGAACTATAGGTCCTAACACAAGGAGGCAAATTTGATGTCATCCTATAGCACTGAGAATTGATGGGATAAATCTGGATAGGACTCTGAATGGGGACATGAGAAATATGGCCAGTCATGGAGAAGATGAGAGCTTAGCAGATTAGAAAGACTGACCTTAACAAAGGATTCATTCATCTTAAGGCAAAAATAAGTAGTGGTGAGTGACCATATAATTCAATTGGACTATTTAACAGCTACTTATCATGTGCCACGGGAAATATTGGGCTTGGTCTGTGGGTACAGAGATAAAAATGAAATCACCTCCACCCCCAGAAGGTTTACATTCTACTGGGGCAAACAATATGTGGACATGATTAAATACAACATACACCCAAAGTAATTTGGGAGAGTATGTTATCAAAAGAAGGGATCAGGAGAGGCCTCACCTAAGCCTTCAACTGAGATGAAAAGGAAACTAAGAATTCTAAAAGGTCAAAGGAGAGGGAGCACATTTCAAGAACTGAGACTGTGTGTGTTCGTCCTTCATTGCCGAAGAAAACCATGTCATCAGAGAAATGATGACATGACTTGCACTTGACTTTGTTTTGAGTGAGGGCAGATCACCAGCCTCACTTCTCCTCCTGAGTCATCTGAATCCAGTGACCAGATATTCATTAAGATGACTGGAGATGACCCAGGATGAGGCAGTTGGGGTTAAGTGACTTGCCCAAGGTCACACACCTAGTGCATGTCAAGTGTCTGAGGTGAGATTTGAACTCAGGTTCTCCTGATTCTTGCACTGGTGCTCTATCCACTGCACTACCTAGCTGCCGAGAATTGAGGCATAGCCCTTGCAAAGACCTTAGAGACAACTGGAATGTTGCATATGAGGAGCTAAGGAGGTAGGAGAGTGTGGCTTAAGTATAGAATATGTGAGAGGAGTGATATATGATAAGGCAGGAAGACTCAACTGGAGCTATATCGTGAAAGGCTTAAAATGTTAAAGGGAGGGAACGGCAATAAGGTGCTAGTGAAGTGGGAAAGAACTGGGAAGCATACTTTGAGCCATGTCTTAGGAATATCATTTTAGTACCTGTGTGGAGAGACTTGAGGCAGGGAGATCAATCAAGAGACTAGAGGGGATGAGGGTCCGAGAGAGAGAGAGAGAGAGAGGGAGAGAGAGACAGAGAGAGACAGAGACAGAGAGAGAGAGACAGAGACAGAGAGAGAGAGTGAGAGAGAGAGAGAGACAGAGAGAGAGAAAGAGAGAGACAGAGACAGAGACAGAGAGGGAGAGAGAGACAGAGAGAGAAAAAGAGAGAGACAGAGAGAGAGGGAGAGAGAGAGAGAGAAAGAGAGAGACACAGAGAGAGAGACAGAGAGAGAGACAGAGAGAGAGAGAGGGAGAGAGAGAAAGAGAGAGACAGAGAGAGAGAGACAGAGAGAGAGAGAGAGGGAAAGAGAGAAACAGAGAGAGAGAGAGAAAGACAGAGACAGAGACAGAGAGAGAGAGAGGGAGAGAGAGAAAGAGAGAGACAGAGAGAGGGAGAGAGAGAGAGGGAGAGAGAGGGAAAGAGAGAAACAGAGAGAGAGAGAGAAAGAGAGAGACAGAGAGAGAGAAAGAGACAGAGAGAGACAGAGAGAGAGAGAAAGAAAAAGAGAGACAGAGAGAGAGACAGAGAGAGAGAGAGAGCGAGGGAAAGAGAGAGACAGAGAGAGAGAGAGAGAGAGAGAGAGAGACAGAGAGAGAGAGAGAGAGAGAGAGAGAGAGAGAAAGGGGGGGGGAGGAGGTAGAGTGACTGGCAAGAGGGAGATGCATGTTGAGGATGTCTCCAAGTTTTGGAACCTGAAAGAAATGTGGGACTCCTGGAAGAAATAGGGAAATTTGGAAGAAGGGTGAGCTTGGGGGTAAAGATAACGAATTATGTTCTGAATGTGGGGAGTTTAAAATGTTGATGGAACATTTAGTTTGAATTATCTAATAAATAATTAGTGATGCAAGGACTGGAAACTCAAATAAAGCTGAAAGCTACATACCTAGGGATGCCTAGGAGCTGATGAGGTCAACAAGAAAGAGATTATGGAGAAGAAGACCTAGAACAGGGCCTTGAGAGACACTCGTATGTAGGGTGCAGAATATGGATGAGCAGTCAACAAAGGTAACTGAGGAGTAGCTTAACAAGTAGGAAAGAGAAACAGGAGAGAACAGTGTTCTGAAAGGAGAGGAGCCAGAAGAAGAGGATGTTTAAACATGTCGGGTGAAGCAGAGAAGTCAAGAAGGATCGAGAAAAAGACCACTGGATTTGGCAACTAGTGGTGGCATATTTATGGAATCCTATTCTGCTGTAAGAAATAAAGACCTGGCTCTTATTTCCATTGAAGTCAACTTGAAGGGGAAAAAAACTGATTTAATATTAAAGCCATGAACCTCATTTTCTCTTTTATGTCTTGTACCAGTAATTTCTTGATGTTCTTTCTTGATCGTTACAGTGGATCAAACAGAGAAAAATAGTTTCTCAAGGGCTTCAGAGCAACAAAGATGACTCAGTAATTAAAAGATTCCAATGAATAAAAAAACGAAATAAAGATTTGTGGAGGTTTGTATGAACTGACCCAGAGTAAACAGAATTACCCAGCAATGTTACTTCTAGGGTTGTATCCCAAAGACATCAAAAAAATGGGATAAGGCCCCAGATGTACAAAATTATTTATAACAGCTCTTTTTGTGGTGGTCAAGAACTGGAAATCGAGAGGATATCCATCCATTGGGAAATGGCTGAACAAGTTGTGGTATATGAATGTAATGGAATACTATTGTGCTATAAGAAATGATGAATAGAAAGACTTCAGAGAGGCCTGGAAAGACTTGTATGAACTGATCCTGAGTGAAAGGGGCAAAACCAGGAGAACTTTATATACAGTAACAACCACAGTGTGAGAGGACTGACTTTGATAGACTTAGCCCTTCCCAGAAATGCAGGACCTAAAACAATTCCAAAGGATTCATGACGGAAAATGTCATCCACATTCAGAGAAAGAATTGTAGAGTCCGAATGCAGAGCAAAGCGAACTGTTTTCTTTTTTTTTCTTTCTCATGGTTTCTCCCATTTGTTACAATTCTTCTATACAACATGACTAATGTGAAAATATGCTTAATAGGAATGTATATATAAAGCCTATATCAGATTGCAGGCCATCTTGGGGAGGGAGGGGGAAAAATTGAAAACTTATGGAAGTAAATGTTGAAAACTAAAAATAAACCAACTTTTAAAAAAGTAAACAGAATCAGGAGACCAATTCATACTACAACATCAGCATTGTAAAAACAAAAGATTTTGAAAGACTTGAGAACTCTGATTGACACAATGACTAAGAATAAGTCCAGAGGAGCCAGGATGAAAAATGCTACCAACATTCTGTTAGAGAGATAGATAATGGGCTAATACAGAAATTGATACACATATTTGTATATATGACTACTAGAGGAATTTGTTTTGCTTGACTATGTTTATTTGGAGCAGCTAGGTGACGCTGCAGTGGATAGCGCAAGTCAGGAGCACCTGAGTTCAAATGAGGCTTCAGATACTTAGTAGCTGTGTGATCCTGGGCAAGTCACTTCACCCTGTTTGCCTTAGCTTCCTCTGTATAAAGAGCTTCGCAAGGAAATGGCAAAGTACTCCAATATCTTTGCCAAGAAAAACCCAAATGGAGTCACAAAGTCTCAGATGCAACTGAAAAATGACTAAACCACAAAAAGCTATAGGAATCTGTTTTGCTTGACTACATCTATTTGTTACAAGTGGGTTTTTTCTTCACCCAATAGAGATGGAAGTGGTGAGAAGGGAATAATAAATTCTTGCTAATTGATTAAAAAACTGAAAAATAATAAAGATACTCTCCACCTCCAAAAATTAAAAGATCATTAATGATTTTAGAAAAAAGCAGTTTTAATTGGGTGATGAGGTCAGAAGCCAGAACGTAAAGGTCTTAGAAGTGAAAGGAGAGGAAGAAGAAATAGCTTTTTCTAGGACTTTGGTTGTGAAAGAGATTTCCAAAGATGGCTTGAGGGGACAGTAGAGTCAAGTGAAGATTTTCACAGGGTTGGAGGTGGGAGGGTGGGGAACATAGGCATGCTTGGAGGTAGCAGGGAAGGCACCAATAGTTAGGAAGAGATTAAAGTTTAGAAAAAGTAGGGGATGTGTGCAAGGGCAAATTGCCAGAGAAGACAGGAAGGAATGGGATTGTGGGTATAAGTAGAAGGGTTGGTCTTGGAAAGATGACAATCTGATGAGGGTGTAGGAAGCTTGGCTCAAATAACAATCTAATCATAAGGACTGTCATGCTGAGTCTAGCCCAAAGCCTCCCGAGGGTTGGTGGATGTCAAGGAGGCAAAGCCGGAGAGAGAGGTAAAATGGCAATGGGATCCAATGGGAAGTAGCCTCCTGTCAAGTAAAGGAACAGAATCACAGTGTGTGGCAATCTGGCAGAGCGTTGTGACTCAAGAGCCTGGGGATCGTGGTTCCTGGCCTATATAGTGGGGAAGAAACACTATTGTCTCAGGGAGAAAGTGAATTGTCCCCTTCTGGCCATTACTGGGACCCTTGTCCCATCCCAGTTATGACCTTGGATATATTCTTGTAAGGGAAGCATGGTGGAAAGCATTTGATTCAAGATCAAAGGATGCCGAAACAGAAACAATATTGTCATCAGAAAATGCTACTGATCACTGGAAGAGAAAGAGGAAATAGATGAGGAGTTTGGGGAAAAGATCACAAAACTATCACAGAAGCATGATATAGGAGTAGGTATGATGGATGATGCATTTCAGGAATTCAAGAAACATTCATTAAGAACTTATGTAAAATATTTAATGAAATAAATAAAAATATGGATTTTTAAAAAGAACTTATATGGTAGGCACTGTACTGGGCACTGGGGATACAAAGACATAAACAAAACAAGGCCTGACCTCAAGGAGCTTACAATTTACTGAAGAAAAAGATATAAAAAAGACATATAAACCAATTTCAGGTACATGTGTGTATGTGTGTGTGTGGGGGGGGTGGGTGTGCGTGTGTGTGTTGGGGGAGGTAGTCAGAACAACTGGAATAATCAGAAAAGACTCTTAGGCCCTTGAACTGGATCTCTTGTTTCTCAAGTGCTCTCTCTTTGGCAAAAGTGGAGCTGAAAAATCATGGCTTCCCTTAAAGAGGTTCTCATCTTTTAAAGGTTAGAGGAACTAACAAGGAGAAATTCTTCTCTATTTCTAATTTCTGCCAGAAGAAAAGAATCAATTTCTAGGGTGAGATTATGGAAATCTTTGGGGGCAAGGGAAGGGGAAAAGTGCCATTCTGTCCTAGATTTTGTAATAAAGGAGTAGAAAGCTGGAAACAGGATGGAAGAAGAGGTAGGAGTCCATGGAGTAAAGGTCTGTAGTGGAAGTCAGGCAAGGAAGTATCCAGTTCTGAAGATACCAAAGAAACTATTGTGATGAAGAAGAACATGGGGGAGTTGTCTGAAGAGTTCAATGTGGATGCCCAAGGAACTCACAAATCAATTTGGATTTTTAAAAATATTTTATTAGTTTGAAAAAAGCATACATTTCATGCTTCCCAATAAACTCTTCCCTCCCTCAAAACAAGCAAAATCATTAAGTAAAATATACTGGCACAATGACCATATGTGACAACATATATGTTGTTCCTTCCTCCCCCTGACACAACTGATAAAGGAGAGGAGTGTTTCATCCTGTCTTCTAGATCTAGAATCTCTATTGGTTATCATATCTCATCTGAGTTCAGCTGCCTTTCTGTATTGACCAACTTGAATTTTTTTTTAAGACAAATTTATTTATTTAACTTTTTACATTCATTTTCACAAAATTTTGGGTTCCAAATTTTCTCCCCATTTGTCACCTCCAACCACCCCAAAACACCAAGCATTCTAATTTCCCCTATCGCCAATATGCCCTCTCTTCTATCATCCCTCCCTTCTCTTGTCCCCATCTTCTCTTTTGTC
>CM053775.1:37576676-37601997 GCA_028658325.1 Potorous gilbertii | reverse complement strand
GTGCTTTGTATATGTTTAGTCATTTGATCACAGATCCAGAAATGAAAAAAATCTTGCTAAGTAACATTTGTCAAGCAAAATAACAGGCACCATCGAGTCTGTCATTTGACAGGCAAGGAAACTGAGGCCCAGGGAGGTCAAAGTGATTTGCCCAGGATCCAATAGAGAGTTAAATGTCAGAGGCAGGATTTGAAACTGTCTTCCTGATTATGAGTGCCCTATCCACTAAGCCACACTACCTCTCTTAACATGATGCAGTTTCTTTTGAGCACCTTTTCTAGAAGGGATCCTATTATCTACTTTGGGGAACTCTCTGACATGAGCCACAGCTAGGCTTTGTTTTCAAATTGTTCATTCATTTCCTGTGGAATAGGTATAGAGGCACGGGGAGAGAAATCTCTTTAGGGGTCAATCCCATAGGATGGTTCTGAGTCAGGGTGAGCCCAGAGCCCCATTATACTCTGTTATACCCTATTATACCATTGTACCTATAAGTGCGCCTCTTTCCAACTTACGTCTACTGCTCCCAATTCTGCCCTGTGGGGCCGATTAGAACAAGTCCAATCTCTCTTCCAAATGCCAGCCCTTCGAGGTTTTAAGGGCAAATTGCCTTCTCTTCTCCAGCTACACATCCCCAGTTCCTTTATACTAATCCTCCGGTGGCATAAACTCCAGGCCCATCCCAATCCTGGCTGCCCTCCTCTGGCTGCTGTCCAGCTTATCAATGTCCTTTATAAAGTACGGTCTCCAGAATTGAACACGAGATTCCAGATGGGGTCTGAGCAGGGCAGAGCACAGAGGGCTGATCACCTCCTTCTTGTTGAAAGCTGGGCCTCTCTTAATGCAGGCCAAGAGCCCATTAGCTGTTCTGGCTGCCATCTCGCTCTGTTGACTACAACACAAATAGCATGGTAACCTGTATAGTGACTCTTAATTAAAGAGCTAGGGCTCAGAGAAAGCACTCATTGGAGATCATTTTTATAACTAGATTGCCAATGGACCATCTGTGGTGGTTTTGTGGGGAAGCAGCTTTGATATACAGAACCCTGGTAATGGATTTTACCTGTAGCTTTGGGGAAAAAAAGTTTGCTAAGCAAAATAATAGTATAAATAAGGAAAGTATTAGCCTACCTACACGTAAAGAATCTTAGAAGCAGTTTTTATATTCAAACAATGAATAATAATATTCCTATTAAATAGAAATAAGATTTATATTCCGTAAATTATCATGCATTATTACATAATGAATCATCATAAATGAACTATATTTTATGTTAACCTAACAAATAAAATATTTTAAGTACTTATAATAATATTGAAGACCCTGTCCTAGCACTGGTGGGGCTAAAAGTAACTCCCGAGGGAGGGAGAGACCTTTCTCCCCACTTAGAATCAGAGCAGTTCAATTCTCTCTAAAACATCAGAGTCACTCCTCCTTAGCCCTGGCTGAGGTTGTACTTGATCAAAAGGACTTAAGTTCAAATTCTGCCTTGGGTATTTACTAGCTGTCTGTTGTTGTGGTTCAAATGTTTCAGTCATGTCAGACTCTTTGAGATCTATTTGGGGCTTTCTTGGCAGAGATACTGGACTGATTTGCCATTTCCTTCTCCAGCTCATTCTGTAAGAAGAGGAACCAGGGTCACATAGCTACTAAATGTCTGAGGCCAGACTGGAACTCAGGAAGATGTCTTACTGACTCCAGGACAGGTACTCTATCTACTGCACCGGCTAGCTGCCCCTAGCTATATTTTACAGATCAAGAAACTGAAGCAAACAGGGTAAAGTGACAGGGTCACACAGCTAGTCAGGGTCTAAGGCTGGATTTAGCTCAGGCCTCCCTTTCTCCAGGCCAGGTGCTCTATCCATTGTGCCACATAGCTGCTGGACTTTGATCAAATCACTTCACTAGGCAGGCCACTAATTCCAATGGAAATGGGGGCCATTGATCCATACATAAGGATCCCTGAGGGATTACTTTTAAAAGTGTCATATTATGAAGGCTTTATTTCTTAGTTTTATTCCTTTTGTTCATTATTTCTCAATTGCATTTTTATCTGTTTTCTTCCTTCTTTAACGCCTCCCCCCCAACACGTACACACATAATTGTGGGTGTTGTGGGCCTAGTATTCAATATCTCTTTAACAGAGTGCTGGATGTGGAATCAGAAAAACCTGAGTTCAAATCCAGCCTCAGACACTTATTAGCTATGTGACCTGGGACAATTTATTTCACCTCCTTCTGCCTCAGTTTCCTTATCTGTAAAATGGAGATCATAATAACAACTACCTCACAGGGTTGTTGTCAGGATAAAATGGGGTAATATTTTTAAAGTACTTTGTAAGTCTTAAAAGTACTACATAAATGCTAGCTATTCTTATTTTCATCATCATCAGTATTAATAAAATTGAGGAAGTAGACTAATGGGCCTGTAGGTCCCTTCCAGCTCCAGATTTAGGATGCCATGTGTGATCTTGGGCAAGTTCCCTTTACCTCCTTGGACCTTGATTTCCTTCTCTGTAAAATGAAGGAGTTGAATTGGCCACCAAGATCCCTTCCAGCTTTAAGCTGTGTGATCATGTTATCTGTGAACATCATTAGGGAAATGAAGGCTAAGAAGGGTAGTCGGGCTGGTCCACATTGCCAGGATGAGAGATGACAGTCCGAATCTCCACTGGTATTCTACCAGTATTGGGAGAATGTGAACAAGCCTTCCAGCACATCAGGTGGACCCCTGTAGGGAACTCCCAACATTATGGGAGACCAAGGCAAGAGGTGTGCAGGAAGAACAGGAAAGGATGGCCCATGATCATGGTCTGCATTGTTGGAAGGAATCTCCAAATCAATGAGGTCACAGGTCCATTATAATAAATGGCAATATCTGTATATGTCTATATATACATAGATTATATATACATTCATAATGAATCTATATTACTTTTATATATAATATATACATATATGTATGTGTGTATGTATTTTTGAACTTAGTGCCATCTACTCTCCAAAAATCTGTAATTCTGTCAGGGCAGGTGCTCAATTCCACATCATCCATAGCCAGGGAATTGTTAGAAACTGGTGCAGCCAGCATTTCCATCCTCTTGCTATCTGCATGATGATGAACCTTTCTGATTGAGGAGGGTTGTCAGAGAAGAAGTACACAGTCCATCACTGGACTCGTGTTGGAATGATGGCGGGATTAGGGAGAAGAGAATCTCAGATGTCATCCAATCCAGCTCCCTCATTTTACAAATGATCAAACTGAGCTTCAGTGATTTATCCAGGGCAATATGGCCAATAAGTGGCAGATCTTGAATTCAAATCAAGATCTTCAGTGTCCCGAAGCTATTTCCACTCAATTAATCATATGCTTAGGCACAGTCTTGTTTATTTCTGCACTCAATAAATAATTGTAAATGAAAGGGGAGGTGCTATATTAAACACTTCTGTTGTTCAGTTGTTTCAGTCATTTCCGACTCTATAATCCCATTTGGGGTTTTCTTGGCAAAGATAATGGAGTGGTTTGCCATTTCCTTCTCCAGCTCACTTCACAGATGAGGAAACTGAGGCAAGCAGGGTTAGGCGACTTGCCCAGAGTCACACAACTAGTAAACATCTGAGGCTGTATTTGAACTCATGAAGAAAAATGTCTTTCTGACTCTGGGTCCAGCACTCTCTCCACTGTAGCGCCACCTAGCTGCCCTTCAAGTAGTTGACACACGGGTTCAAACACCATCAGTTTGGCCCTAACCAAATCCCTTTGCCCCCCTGGGCCTCAGCTACTCCCTCTGTAAAATGGGGGAGAGGTTGGACTAGTCCCTTCCAGCTGAAGATCTATGAGCTTAAAAGTGTCTACTGTATCCAGCTCCCACAATACTAAGGAAAGAAACAAAGTTGAAATAGAATAGACTACCTCTGCTTATTATCAGCATGTGAAGTAGCAAAAGGTGGATTGTCATAATCATTTCTTGCCTGGAGTTATCTCACTTTTTTAAAATTCACTCCAGTCATGCCAGGATAACAAACATATGCTTACCACAAGAAATCTACAGTTACCCATAAAACCCACCCAAGAAACATCAGGCCTTCCCACCTCCCTAGTCCCCTCACACCCTCACCCACCCAGGATTCCTACTGAGCTGTTGGCTGCCCACAGCCAAAATACCTCTTACATAGTGTGCATTCGTCTTTGAATGGCACAGGTATCGTATGTGATTCCCTGCTCCAAACTCCCAAGTGGGTCCCAACCCAATTAAAATACAATTGGAAAACGTTGAGCAAAACAAATAAAATTTCAATACAGGATCTGTTTCTAATTGAAATCTACACCAATGGTCTATAGGATCTGAGATCTAGAGCAGGCAGAGGCCTCAGTGGCCATGGAGTACAACCCCCTCATTTTACTGGGGAGGAAACTGAGGTTCAGGAGAGGAAGGGGCTTGCCCAGAGTTACAATAGTAACTGTCTAAGGAAGGATTTGAACTCAGTTCTATCCTAACACCAAGCCTAGTGTCCTATAAACCATACCATGCTGCCTCTCAGTTGAAATTAAGTAGGACCCAACCCTAAGAAAAATTGTAAATCTGGGGATATTTGTACTTAACTCCTCCCAACTCTTTTTTTCTTTATAATTCCTTCACCCCAATATCAGAGGAAATCCTAAGGGGCAAAGTGGTGTACCAGTAAGACAGTGGTCAGTGTAGTGAGCAGGAATATTGGGGCAGGGGGAGTGGAGAGGAGAGGGATTCCTGGGGGGCGGCAGGCAGGAGAAGAGAAGCTTAACTAGGAAAAGAGCAATGATCGGCTGATGGTTCAATCAACAACATTTATTAAAGTACACAATGTGCCAAGCCCTGGCTTTTTACTGGGAAAACAAAGAAAAGGAAAAAATGGTACCAGGTTAGAAGCCACTCTGATAGTCAAAACCAAAATGTATGTGTGGGCTACCTTTGCTGAAATGGAGGAGACATGAACTTGATTTTAGTTAGTATGATTTTACTGTGTTTAGCACATTTCTTACTTTAGGGTGATAAAGAGGGCCTAGATTGGTGATATCATTGGTATAGTATAGGAAATGCCTGAAGGAGGAAAGTACTTCTCCTTATGCAAAGCTATACCTTCTCCACAACTTCATCTTTGAGCAGGGTTGAGGAACCTGTGGCCTTCTATGTCCTCAAGGGCTGCCCTTTGACTGAATCCAACTTCACAGAATAAAACCCCTTAATAAAAGGATTTTTTCTGTAAAACTTGGACTCAATCCAAAGGTCTAACTCTAGGACAGAGAAGTCCTCATGTAGTTCCCCCCCTCCTTGTCTTAGAGAACTGCTTGGAGTAGTAAGAAGCTAAGTGACTTGTCCAAGATCACATGGCAAGGATAGGTCAGAGGCAGGCCATGAACCCATGTCATCATGGCTCCCAGGTCACATGTCCATCTACCATGTCATGCTGCTACTCTGGAAAAGTGGAAGAAAGGTTCAACATAACCTGTTACTGAACCATCTTGCCAAAAGTGTTGACCTGGCCCATGACAACTGGTGGAAGGATTCAACTCCATTGAGTAGAAACAGGAGCAATGGGTAGATGATATAACAAGGCAGATATTGGCCTGGTGTCACAAGAAACTCCTCATGACTAGGCCTGTTCTGAAGCAGAAGAGGCTGCCTTAGGAGTTTCACCCCACTGGGAGTCTTTCTGCAGAGACTAGATGGTCACTTTGGGGCTACTTTGTAGAAAGAATTCTTGTTCATTGACATAGAACTGGATGAACTTGGATGTCCTTTCCAACTCTGAGAAGAAAGTAAGTAATGGCCTAATTGTCTTGGCAGTTAAAGCTGGGAGGCCCACCTCCTCTCCCACAAGCTGTAGCCCTGAGTCACTGTCCATCTCAGCAGGAGAGGAAAGAAGACAAACTCAGTAATCCCTTGACTTAAAGCATTTAACATATGGAAAGCATTTTACAAACCTTAAAGAATTATATAAGTTTTCACTGTTGTTGTTGTGGCTGGAGACAAAAGCTCTGTCTCCACCCCAATCATTGATTGACAGACATTCATCTCCCAATTACTGTCCCCCATGCTTGGAATGCTTCCCTCCTCAAACCCTCACCCCAGCTTTCCTGGATTCTTTCAAGTCCCAGATAAATTCTGCCTTCTCCTGGAAGTCTTTCCTGACCCACTCCTCCCTTAATTCCAGTGCCTTCACTCTAGGTATTAGTTCCTTTTTAGGAACTATATATCTTGTTTTTGAATATATATCTTGTTTTTGAATATTTGTTTGCATACAGTCTCTCAATTAGACAGTGGACTTGCTGAGAGCAGTAACTCACTGTTACTTTTCTTGTACCTTTAGCACTTTGCACTGTGCTTGGCACACAGTAGCTTTTTAATAAATGTTTATTGACTGACTAGTTGGGCACCTATCCAGGTGGAATCTAAGCTAATAAATGCTCTTCCTTCTTTCCTTCCTTCTTTCCTCCCTTTTTTCCTTTCTCCTTCTCTCCCTCCTCCCCTCCCTCCCTCCCTCCCTCCTTCCTTCCTTCCTTCCTTCCTTCCTTCCTTCCTTCTTTCCTTCTTTCCCTCTCATTTATTCATTCATTCAATTGCTACAGGTGAAATGGTTTGGGGAGTAGGTGTAAACAGAAAGATATGAGAGAAGGTGGGGGCTGGGCTCAGGAGAGTGAGTTCCTAGGTGGATGGGAGAGAATGTGCTTACAGGAGACAGAGGAAAAATGGTCAGTAAAAGCAATCACAGCAGGATAGTTAGATTTATTTGCTTAGCACGAAGCACAGTGTGCTGTTCCTGCTGCATGCATTTGCTTATCTGCCTTTTGATTTGCTCAGAAAAACCCTCGGGATTATGGCATACAGTAATATAAAGGGACAATCCTAGTCACATTTAAATATTCGATAGGATATACAAACAACCTACCTCTCGGTTATTTCTAGCAGACATACCAAAGCTCTTTCTGGCCACCTAGCTAAAGAGCCTGATGCTGTCTTGGAAATAGATGGTCCATTTCAATAGAAAGTAGTTGCTCCTTTATTACATCCCCCCAAATAGCCAGAGCCGAATTCCTGTGTTTAGTACTTCCCAGGCAGACTAGAAGGAAAGTTGTTCCTTCGTCTTCACAATACCCGTCATCCATCCAAGAAGTTGATAGGAAATTAATGTTTTTATTATTCTAGAGAGCAGCTGCAAAAAAGGTAAAACTTAATAACCTTGTCTATCGGTCATTATATAGAGATAGATAGACTCAGTATTAAATTGGACTTTGGATTACAGAAGTAAAAGTTAGATAGGACAGCAACCAACACAACAAAGGTTTAATAATATTGCATGAATTATGAATCTGCCCCAGCATTTTCATAATGAATTCTGGGAGGCTTTTGCAGTGATCTCATCATTTCCTCTACATTAAATTACCTTCTGTATGCAGATGACCCACAGATCTACATATCCAACCTTAGTCTCTCTCCTGAGCTCCAGTCCCATGTTACCAAGTGGTTATTGGGCATACTCATTTGTATATTCACTCAAATTTCCCAAAATGGAAACCATCTTTCCTTCTAAACCAGGGATTATTTAAGCTTTCTTTCTCTTTCTTTCTTCCCTTCTTTCTACCTTCCTTCCCTTCTTTCCCTCCTTCCTTCCTTCCTTTCTTCGTTCTTTCTTCTTCCCTTCCTTTCTCTGTCTTTGTTTCTTCCTTCCTTCCTTCTTTCCTTCCTTCCTTCCTTCCTTTCTTTTTTGTCATGGACTTTAGTAGGCTAGTGAAGCCTATGAAGTCTTTCTCAGAATCTTTCTAAATGTATAAAATAAAATACGTAGGGTTACAAAGAAAACCAATTATATTGAAATATAGCTATCACAATATTTAAAAAAAACACGTTATTGGATGCCCAGGTTAAGAGCCTCTGTCTATACCTTTCCCTTTTCCAAACATGCTGATTTGTAGGAAGAGTACCACCTTCCTTCCATTCATCCAGGTTCAAAACCTCATAATCATCCCTAGCACTTCACCCCACCCCACCCCCATCCAATCAGTTGCCAAGTCTTCTGTTTTTCTCTCATAAAATCTCACACATGTAACAATTAACCAGAATTTGGCCTTTTGCTGGAATGTTAAAAACAAATGGAATGGATTGCCCCAGGAGGTAGTGAGTTCCCTGTCACTGGAGGTCTTCAAGGAGAAGCTATGTCAGGAATGTTAGAGGGAGTCATCCTTCAGTTAAAGGCTGGGTTTGATTAGTAAATTCTTGTAACTTACCAAATGGAATGTTTATCACTAGCAGCATTATTTTCATTTCTAAATAAGCTACTTTTAACTTCCATGAATGCCAGCATAACATTGTGGCTAATTATCTCTCCTTCCTGATATGTGACTGGCCTAGCTCTTTCTATGATCATGCATTGTCTATGTTGCAAGTTAAAAAACAAGTTTTCTATACACTCCCATCCCTTCAGCTGGCCCTTGCCTTCTTATCTTGGTAGAGATAGCTCAGGACCCTAAGTTTGAGGGTCATGGGAATTGAATTGCACTCAGAGAGGAATGTGCTAGACCCAAAATCAATTATTAAATTTTCAGCATGGCCATTTATACCTTGGAAATGCTACAA
The DNA here is from genome assembly GCA_028658325.1 of Potorous gilbertii. Taxonomy (NCBI): domain Eukaryota; kingdom Metazoa; phylum Chordata; class Mammalia; order Diprotodontia; family Potoroidae; genus Potorous; species Potorous gilbertii. The sequence continues at coordinate 37,593,388 of CM053775.1, read as the reverse complement.
ATCAAGTCCTGATTAATTGTTTTGTTGATTATCTAGACTTAAGAAAGTGATGGAGAAAATGCTAATGGTGCTAGTTAAAATTTAAAGTGTGTTGTGCATGCAATTTTTTCCCTAGAGAGCTGGCAGCTAACCATTTTTCCAGCACCCTTCTGCCCCTGGACCATCATTCCTCCTCCCAGCCATAATTAAGGGGAGCAATCTCTGTGGAGATGTGGCCCACCATCCCCCCTGAAACCAACAACATCACCCTCTGACCAACTGGACCCTTCAGGGCAAGCAAGACTAAGATTCTTGGCAATGGCAGCACCCTCCAGACTGGCCCTGTTCCTAGTCTGGCCCCAACAGCTACCATCCAAGGGAGCAATCAATCCATGTGGAGATGCACCATGCTGACTGCTTCTTTGGGTGCTATACCTCCTTCCAGCAGCAACTACAGCTCCCAAACACCCAGAAAAGAATGTTTCCACTACCAAAGTCTTTGGAGCATCAATGGTTCAACACCAGAAACTGATATGGTTTTTAGCAATGTCACTGGCTTTAAAGAAATGACATTTCTGTTTTCCTTTTATTCCATCTGTCCTGAAGAGGAGCTCTCCTTTATGTGTAGTTTCACTCAGTAGGATGGGAGCTCCTTGAGAGGAGGGATAAACTTTCCCATTTGAACGGCCAATGCTTAGCTAGAGGAAATACTTAATAAATGTTTTCTCAGTTACTCATTCTCTATCAGTCTTTTCCTTATTCCCCCAGTTGTTGGTGATTACCATGACCTTCTATTAGGAAGGAAGGAAACAAGCATTTATTAAGGACCAACTATGTAGCAGGCATTGTCCTGTGTGCTTGGCAAATGTTGTTTCATTTGAACCTCACAACAGCCTTGTGAGAAAAGTACCATTATTATACCCGTTTTACAGCTAAGGAAACTGAGACAGGCAGAGGTTAAGTGATTTTACCAGGGTTACACAGTTAGCAAGGGTCTGAGGCTGGTTTTGAATTCAAGTCTTCCTGAATCCAGGCCCAGGGCTCTATCCACTGCGCTACTTGGTACATAATTTGTATTTGTTTATTTGTGTTCATGTATCACCTCCCAGTAAAATGGAAGCTCCTTGAGGATAGCAACCATTTCCTTTTTAGGGGTCTTTCTTCAGTCCCTGGGACAGTTCCTGCCACTTGGTAGGTACTTAATAAACAGATTTGAATTGAATTGTGTGAATTAGAAAACTTGACATTTAAAACTTTAGTTTTCAAAATAACTGTAAAATATAAACAAGGACATGAAAACATACACCAAATCACTAATAGTTAAAAAAAATTCAAATCAAAGCAACTCAAAGGCTATGCAAATTGGCAAAAATGAAAAAAGACAGAAACTCTCAGTGTTGGAGAGGCTGATGCATTATTGGTGGTGCTGTAAGGAACTCCAACCATACTGGATATAAAGTTGGAATTACACAAGAAAAATGACTTAACTATTTAAACCTTCTGACTCAGTGATCTCCCTAATAGGCAAATAAATACTCCAAGAAAGTCAAAGACAGAAACAAAGCTCCCACAGCTACCACATTCACAGTGGTACATTGTGTGGTAGCAAAGTAAAAGAAATAAAGTGGTTGTCCATCCATTGATGAATGACTGCAAAAATCAATATGACACATGGTCATATTGTATTACTATGTGGTAAGAAATGACGAATATGAGGCATTCAGAGGAACATGGGGAAATTTGTATAAACCGATGCAGAGTAAAAGAAGCAGAACCAAGAAAATTATATATGCAATGACTACAACAATGTAAATAAAAACTCACTAAAAGGGAGTGATTGAAAAACTGGTGAAGATGAAAAATACTGCTTATTTAAGGCAGAGAGGTGAAGGAGGAGGATGGAATGTTATTCACGTTATCAGATGTGATCAGGGTTGTTGTTTGTTTTTTTGCTAAGTTCTTTTTCTTTGTTATAAGGGAAGTTTCAATCAGGTGAGGGGAGTTGAAGAGACAAAAGGACTCAGTGAAATGAGTCTTTTATTTAAAGGGGGAAAAAAGGTTAGTTACTATGGCAATCATGATCTCTACAATCCCGACTGCATAAGTGATGAAGTCAAACCTGTATTTCTGAGCCTTTAAGAGATCTGATGTTTATGAGATTATAAGCTTGCCTCTGAGGAGTGGTTTGAAGTGCCTAGGAAAGGTGGCCAGACCAAATCTAATAATTTCTTTCTTTGGGTTAAGCATTTCCTCTCTAGTGCCTTTCTTTAACATGCAAATACTTCTGGGAATGTGTTCTGGGTTTGAGAGGTTAAATTCAGAGACTGGAGAGGTGATCAGTTTCTCCCACTTATTCTCCATCATTTAGCAGCAAATGCTCTCTGAATGAATGATTGTGTGACAAGAGTTACTACCATCACGCTGCTGAAAGTGAAAGCACAGCCAAACCCACAACTTATGTATTCAAATATATCCAAGTGGGGGTAATAGAGAGGCAGCAAAGTATGGTGGATGGAAGGTTGGACTTGGAGACAGGAAGACAGGGCTTAAAATCTTATCTCAAGCCTTTACTAACCACGTGAGCCTTAGAAAGTCATTGAAGCTCTCTGAGCCTCAGTTTTCTCATCTGTAAAATGGACATAATAAGAGTACCTGCCTCACAGGGTTGCTGTAAGGTTCATATGAATAAATGTATGTAAAACATTTTTCAGTCCTTAAAGCATTACATAAGAGGGAGATATTTAAAGAAACACTTTGGGTTAGTTATAGAGAAGAATAAATGTAGAGAGGTACTAGAAGGTTATCACTTCTGATGTTCTGCCTAAACCAGTGATGAGTTGTCCTTGTGTCTCCACACTGACAGTGAACTCACTGTAGAGGGTAAGCAGCACTTTAAGGCTGGGTTGTATTTGCTTATAGGGAAACAAATCCCACTTTGAAGTAGTTAGCAGCAAAGTCTTGCTTTTCATCTGATTTTGAGAGTTTACGGGTGGAGGTTGGGGTAAGGAAAGCACCGATCCACCAGGATACAAGTGACTGAGCATGTGAATAGTCTTTCTGAACTCACAATTGGTCTCCTGGGTAGGTCAGCTCTAGTATCCAATCAATACATTCTGCAACTTTGGTCATAATGGGATGCCTGCACTGGGTAGTTTGAACTATCCTAAGAATGATTTTGAATATGACTGCTACTTGTATGGAGGGGGAAGCCCTGCCCAGTAAGGCTTCTTACCAAAGTTACAAAAGAAAAGAGGGGAAAAAAGAAACACAGAACTTTAACAGGCAAGCTACAAGGTTACAAATGGCCTTGATATACTTCAAAGAACACTATTGACTCAACAGACACACACACATACACACACACACACACACACATACACCCCACTTAGTACAAGTGTTTCATCTAATGAGGAATGGGATGGCACGGGTGGTTTCAGTAAACAGTAAGTAATAAATGCATCCAATCCCAGGGGCTTGGATCCATCACTTAGTTATCCTACAAAAGACAGGCATTCATATATCAGCAGAACTGGACGAGTGAGTGAGGTGGGCTGCAGCTGTTACACACAGCCTGGCCAACTAGGGCTGACTGTGACAAAATGGCAACAGATGAAGTCCTTAACACTTTCTCATGAATTCCTTTGATCATATTATTTCTTTCCAAGTGACCCTTGGCATTGGGAGGCATTGGGAGATGCTTCTGTTTCCCACTGGGAAGAAAAAGGGGATAGAAGGAAGTATGAGGGAGAAACAAGGCTGGCATAGTCTAGGGCCCCACCCTGACTTACACAGCATCTACTTGCATTAATGCCTGATTTTAACCAGAGTTATTAATCTTTCCATTTTATATGCAATCAATTCCAAGACCATACATCACAAAAGCAACAAATAAAAGCTGTTATTATGCAGAGGCCTATTTGTTCCAGTAATATAAAGTCCCATTTCCCTCAGCTTATGTGAACAAACTCGAATATGCAGCCAACTCTCAATTCCCAGTTTATATGGGGTACAATATAGTCCAAATAAGTGTTTCCTTCTACTGTACTGTAGAGGAGTAAAATATCTATATTTTTATAAAGCATACAGGTAAAATAATAACAATTAACCATCATCATCATCAGCTTCATCATCACATTGGACCTATGATTTCTTTAGTTTAGGGAAATTCCAGTGCAGAAACTCAGTTCCTGTTCATACAACAGTACCTTAGAGAGAATCCCTCAGGGTCAAGGAGCCCTGCATTCAAGTTTTGCCTCTGATTAATATGGGCTGTAGGACTCTGGACAAGTCACTTGATCGTAATGGCCAAGGTTCTCTCAGGCTAAAATTAGAAAGGCATGAAATTCTTCAATCAGTAAAGTTATTTTATTAAATATTTTAATTAATTTATTTTGTCATTGAGATCAAACTCATCCATAATAAGAAATTAAAAAAATATATATGTGAAAATACTTCTTTAGATTTGTGACTTTCTGTGTGGGTTTTCCCTCCCCCAGGACAGTTAAATGGCAAAGTGAATGGAGTACCAGACCTGGAGTCAGGAGGATCTGAGTTCAAATCTGGCCCCAGACATTTACTAGCTGTATGACCCTGGGCAAGTCACTTAACCCTGCTTGCCTTAGTTTCCCCATCTGTAAAGTGACCTGGTGATGGGCAATGGCAAACCACTCCAGTATTTTTGCCAAGAAAACCTCAAATGGAGTCATGAAAACTCAGACACAACTAAAAAATGACTGAACAACTAAGCTCCCTCCACCAAGGTATATTGTAACCATCCCATGCTTCTTGTATTGTGAGATTCTTGGATGTGTCTTTCATTCAGTCCTCAGTAGAAGATCTTACCAGATATGATAGAGGTCTTGGAGAGTGACTAACTCCTAGCACAACCCCATTCCAGGTTGTTCATCTCTTATCCCTCGCTTTCCCTGCATGATTGACCAGTCTCCTTTTCCTTTTATACACATCTTTGATTACATCTCAAAACCACCTCTCCTTTGCAAGTTCTCACTTATAATATGCCGCAATCTACCTATGCCCACTTTTATAGGTGGTATTTATATAGTTCTTTAGGATTTGCAAAGTGCTTAGCAAGTATCATTCATGTCAGGCACCATTATTTTCCTCATTTTACAGATTAGGGTACTGAGGTAGACAGAAGTTGTCACTTTGCAATGCTGAAGGGATCACTAGTGGAAGAAGTTTAAGAAGTCCTGGCCTAGGGTCACACAGCTGGTAAAAGTCCAAGGCCACATTTGGATTCAGGTCTTCCTGATTCCAGGTCCAATACTCTATCCAATGCCTCATCCAGCTGCATTTTTCTATTGCCTTTTTTGGATCACCAGTAATTTTCTTTCACTGGGGATCATTGCATTCCATAATTTGCAGCTATTTTGCAACAGAAGAACTCTGGTATTAAAAAGATGAGCTTCTGGGGCAGTAAAAAGTTTAACACCATGGAAAGTACTACACAGTTTCCCAAATGGGAACTACCCTGCTGTCCTCCTCACTGATCTTTTGGGCCTGGTCCACCAGCCATCTTCAGTTCTCTCCAAGAAGTGCATACTGATGATCTCTTAATTGTGAAATCCAATAGCTTCTGTTTTATCAGCACTCATTCTTTTTGACCTTTCATTTGCTTTTGACAGTGCTGGTCAACCCTCTGAGATAGTGTCTCCTCCCTCAGTTTTGGTGATGCTGTGTTCTCTTGGTTTTCTTCCTATTCATCAGATTACTGCTTAACTCTCACCCTAACTCTCACTCTATCTAACCTCAAGCCATGACCCTCAAATAGACTACAAGCTGAGGGTAGGGAGTGTTTTGTTTTTCTGAGACCCAATGTCCAGAGCAGTGCTTGGCACACAGTATAGATGCTTAATAAATATCTGCTAACTTGTATTGAATCTACACGTTCTCTTTTCTCCTCGAGTCTTCACCCCTTAACTGACATTCTCAGCTAAGGATGTCAACTCTTACTTTAAGAAAATTGAAGTCATTTTATGTGAGTTCCATCTTCTCTCCTTCTCTTGATCTCAAAACTCCTACATTTCCTCCTCTTTCCTCCTTTCCTTCAGTCTCAGACAATGAGATGGCCTTTCATGCCAAAGCCAACCCCTCTATCTCTGCCCTTGATCTCACCTCCTTCTCATCTTCTCTGGAAGATGGCCCTCTACCACTATTCACCTTCCCCCTTATCTTTAAGTTTTCCATACCTACTAGTTCCCTCTCTACCTCCTTCAAACATGCTCTCACCTTTATTCTTAAAAAAAACACAAAACTACCACTTCTTCTACCCCCTCAAGTTATCATCCTATTTCTTTCCTCCCCTTCTCAGGCAAACTCCTAGTGAAAGCACTTCTTACATCTCCTTCATCAACTCTTTGCAGTCTGGCTTTGCGTCATTACTCAACCAAAACAGATCTCTTTAAAGTTACCAGGGATCATTAAGTTAACATATCCAATGCTCTTTTCTCAGTTCTTATTCTTTGTGATGTGTCTGCTTCATTTGACACTACTGATCACTCTTTCCTCTTGGCTAGTCTCTCCTTTCTGGGCTTATATGACACTGCTCTCTCCTGGTTCTCCTCCTAAATGTCAGACTGCTCTGCCTTCAACTTTGTTAGCATACCCTCTGGCCATGGGTGTTCCTGAAGCTTCTGTCCTAAGCTCTCTCCTTTTTTTTCCTGTTTTCTCTGTTGGTAACTTACTTCATCAATTGTCATGGGCATCAATGCAGATGACCCCAGATCTATATGCCCAGCCTGTCTCCTCTGAGCTTCAGTCCTGTATCACCAATTACCTACTGACCCTTTCCAACGAGATGAGCAAGAATGAAAGAAAGAAAAATCATCAAGTACTTCCTACATGTCAGACACAGTGGTAAGCCTGCCAATATAAATCTGAAAGCAAAGATAGTCCCTGCTCTCAAAGTGGTTACATTCTAATAGGAGGAGACAATATGCTTCATTCAAATCCAAGTAAACTGCAAGTCATGTCATCATTCCCTGATGTCATGATCATCTTCGAGAATGAAGGAAAAACACAACAACAATGCTTAGAGGAGTGGTGTCAGGAGTGGAGGGATGAGGGAGTGGATTAGAACAACCTCTCCAGGAGCTCTCATCAGAGGTGATGAGATCATGGCTACAGAACTGTGAGAAAGAAGGTGTAGCATAGTGGAAGGAGAGTTGACCTCAGAACCAGGAAGACCTAGGTTCAAGTTTCCCTTCTGACACTGGCTGAATGACCCAGGGTAAGTCACTTTACCTCTTTGTTCTCTAGACAACTCTCTAAAACTATAAATTGTAGAGAATTTGTTGACCTACATTGGGAGAGGGAAACTCTTTGTCAATGAATGTCACATGTTAATGAAATCATAGGTACAGTATCTATACTCATCCTAAAAAAGGCAGGGAGAGGGGGTAAGAATGAAAGTCTTATGTACCACTCTGCTGAGGTGAGGGCAGCTAGCTGTTACAGTAGATAGAACACTGGACCTGGAGACAGGAAGACTTAAGTTCAAATTCAGCATCTCATACTTATTAGCTGTGTGACCTGGACAAGTCATTCTGTCTAGCTCACTTTTCTCAACTATAAAATGGGAATAAGAATAGGAACCTGTGGCCTTCTAGGTCCTCAAGGGCTGCCCTTTGACTGAATCCAACTTCACAGAATAAAACCCCTTAATAAAAGAATTTTTTCTGTAAAACTTGGAGTCAATCCAAAGGTCCAACTCTAGGACAGAGAAGTCCTCATGTAGTTCCACCCCTCCTTGTCTTAGAGAACTGCTTGGAGTAGTAAAATGCTTAGCACAGTGCCTGGCACATAGTAGGCACTATATAAAAATTAGCCATTATTATTGTCAAGAAGTAGTTCTTGGAGGAGTAAAGTGAAGCATAGCAGAGCTGCTTGGAATAGAGGGCCAGGCGAGTTCCAATTCCTCTAAGGATTCTTATCTATTAAATGTATGATTCTGTGATACCCAGTTCAGCAAGCTTCAGCCACAATGTACTCTCTTTCAGTCCTTAATCTCTCCTCTTTCACATTTCTCTATTTCTGTCAAAGATCCCAGCATCCTCTCGCTCAGTCTCCCAGGTTCATAACCATGGTATCAGCCCTGACTCCTCACTATCCCTGACCCCATGCGGCCAATCTGTTGTCAAATTTTCCCATTTCTAGCTTCACAGTCTCACATCTAAGTCACTCTCTCAACTCAGATGATCACAGCCTTCATTTGGGCCCTCATTGCTTCTTACCTAGAAGATTGCAACAGCCTCCTAATAGGTGTCCCTTCCTCAAGTCTCACCCCACTCCATTTCATCCTACATATTGCTGCCAAAGTGATTTTCTTTATATGCACATCTGACTCTGTTACTCCCCTCCTCTATAAACTCCAGTGGCTCCCTCTTAACTCCAGGATAAAACAGGTACTGTTTTGCTTAGCTTTTCCATCGCTTCACCAATTAAACCCTTCCTATATTTCCAAGCTTATTTTACATTATTCCTCTTCCCTATACTCTATGATCTAGTCAAACTGGCCTTCTCTCTGTTCTTTACACATGCCATTCCATCCCCTCTCTCCTTGCCTTTGTACTGGCCATCCCTCATGCCTGGGATATTTACCTTCACCTCATAGAATCCCTCTCTAAATAATAATAAATAAATGTACACAGAATAACTTCACTTTATACATAATGCCTTTGCTGACCCCCTCAACTATTGGTGCCCTCCTTCCCAAACTACCTTGGATTTATCCTCTTTATATTTATTTTATATATCCATATAGATAAACATGCATGTGTCTGTGTATATAAACATGCACACATGCACTTGCAATTGCCTCAGTAAAATATAAGATCCTTAAAAGTAGTGCCTGTTTTATGTTTTATTCCCAGCACTTGGTGCTTAATAAATGCTTGTTAATTAATTGATTCATAATAGCTGAGTATTCTCTCAAGGCTATGTACTTCCCTTTCCTCTTAGTGAGCTCATTATCATTAATGGGTTCATTATCACTGCTATTTGGATGCCTGCCAAACCTTTATATTCAGCCTTCATCTCTCTCCTGAGCTCCAATGTCACACCACTGACTATTGCTGGGCACTTCTACCTGAAAGGCCCATCGGTATCTCAACCTCAACATCTAGGACATCTAGAAAGCAGAATTCATCTTGCCTCCTAACCCACTCCTGTGTTAACTTGTCTACCTCTGTGAAGGGCACCATCATCCTTCTATTTGCCTGGTTCACAACCTTGAAGCTTGACCTTTCACTCTCCTTCACTTCGCCATAGCCAATCAACTGTCAGGATGGTCATCTTTCCCATCCATCTCCCTTCAGTTCATGCAGCCTAATTGAAGTCCTCAACCCCTCTCACTGGAATGATTGGAGTAGTCTTCTTATCAGTTTCCCTGCCTTCTATTGCTTCCTCTTTCCAATCCATCTTTGATACAGCTTCCAGAATCATTTTCCTCCAGCACAGATATGAGCACATAAGGCAAGGTAATTATATCAGGTTCTTCACCTAAAGAAGAAGTAGGAAAGGCAAGTGGAGACAGTCAGCTAGAAGGACTGATAAATATCCATGAGGGTAGGTCTTGACTCCAAATTTTTCCAGCCTCTGCTTTAGCTTATATATTTTACTCATAATATTCAAAGCCATCTGGGGTTATTCACTCTAGACGCTTGGCCTTCCATACAGTACACAATAGAAAACCCCACAGCCCCTAACATCTGCAGGCCATCTGGAACCAGTGGGCTTCCTGGACTGAGCTGATTGCCTGGGATTCTACTCCATATGTGGAACTTCCCTGAACTCGGCCAAACATTGGGATGGCAATGATGCAGAGAGTACACCATTTTATATTTGTATGAGTAAGTGTACCACGAGTGGTTTGTATCCTAGCAACCCTGTAGTTAAATGAATTTAGTGTGAAGCTTTCTGTTTTTTTTTTAAATCCCTGCACATAGCATACCCATGTCAGTCTCTTGTTTAAGGACCTTCATTGTTTCTAGGATAAGACACAAAACTCTGTTTGTCATTTGAAGCTTTTCATAGTCTCGTTCTAGATTATATTTCAAGATTTCTTTCATATCACTCTTCCTTTACCCCTATTACAATCCAGCCAAACTGGCTGACTTGCTGGTCCCCAAACTTGGCCTTCATCTCTCACCACCAGCGCTTTTCAGAGTCTGTGCTCTATGTGTCATCCATGACTGGTGATCACTTTCTCCTCACCTATAGCTCTTGGAACCCTTAGCACCTTTCAGGGTTCAGATCGGGTGCTACTCCTACAGGAAACATTTTCCCAATTCCCTTAGTTGTGAATACTTTCTCCCTCCTCAAATGATTGTGCATTTACATATCTGTTTATATGCTGTATCTCTCAGCAAAATGTCAACTTCTTGAGGAGAGAGACAGGAGGAAACTGAGACCCAAGGAGGGGAATGGGACTTGTCCAAGGTCACACAGGTAGGAATTGACAGAGCTGGAATTTGTAGCCAGGTCTTCACCCTCCAAATACCCTATTCTATCCCCTCTTCATGCTGTCTCTTGGTTGCCTCTACTAGGAATTCTCACTAAAACCTCAAATGCGACCAGTCAACAAGAATTCATTAAGCACCTACTATGTGCCCAGACACTGTGCTAAATACCTGGAATATAAGGACAAAAACTGATACCCTTCCTCAAGGAGTTCACAGTCTAATGGGGAGACAACTTGCAAATAACCATGTACAGATATACTATAGACAAGATACACTGGAAATAATCAACAGAGGGAAGGGACAAAGTCATCCTATAGAAGATGCAATTTTAGCTGAGACTTAAAGGAAGCTAGGAGGGAGAGATGAGGAGGGAGAGTATTTCAGGCATGGAGGACAGCTAGGGAGAATGCCCAGAGCTGTAAGAGAGAATGTCATTAGAGGAAAAGCAAAGATGTCAGTGTTAACTGAATGAAAGAGTATGTGGTGGGGAGTAAGGTGCAAGAAGAGTGGAAAGGTAGAGGGGAGTAATGAAGATTCTGAAGGGCTCTGAATGTCAAGCAGAGAATTTTATATTTTATCCTGGAGGTGAGAGAGAGCCACTGGAATTGGTTGAAGAGGGGGGTTGGGTGACATGGTCAAATCTTCATGTTACAAAGATCACTTGTGGTGTGAAGGAAAGAATGATGGTCATGGAATAAAAAGACCTGAGTTCAAAGCCAAGCAATGTCACTTACTGGATGTGTGATTGTAAATTACCTCCACAAATCTCAGCTTCCTTATCAATAAAATGGAAATAAGAAAACTTGTGTTGCCTGACTTATAGGATTGTTTTAAGGAAAGCATTTTGATATGAGGAAACTGAAAGGTTGAATGACCTGCTTAGTGTCACACAACTAGTAAGAAACTGGGGCAAGATTTAAACCCAGGTCTCCCTGCCTCCAAGTCCAAAAGTCTACCCACTGTATCACTTAACTGAGCCATTAGAAAAGCCTCCTAACTGATCTTTATGCATCGTGTCTCTTTCTCTTTCAATTCATTCTTCATACCACTGCCAAAGTAATCTTCCTAATGCATATTCATGTTATCTCCCCACTAGAAAACCTCCAGTGATGCCCCATTGCCAATAGGATAAAGAGTAAACTTCTGAGCCCAGCATATGGGGGTCTTCCCAGTATGACTCTAACCTGCCTCTCCAGCCTTATTATTCAACGTCATATGCCCTACAGTAGGGTAGATTTTTTAAAGGAAACAAAAACTCCCTAAGATTTATAGATACCTCTACACACAGACACACACACACACACACACACACACACACACACACGCACACACAATGATGCTCTGTTTCTTTGATATGAAGGTAGAGAAGGGGAAGAACAATGAAAAAATTCTTTGGAAATAAAGATCAGGATTAAGAAACGACCGTGATCCATACTCCTTATATTTAGATGTCAAGATACTTTCCGCAAAAAGTGTGTGGAAGGTTCAGGGCATGATAAGCACTGTATAACTTTATCAGAAATGAAATTAATTATATCTTAACTGATAGGAAACAACCAGAATTCATTTCAGAACTAGAAATTTGTATATCATCAGATCATCATCAACTTGAAGCAAAGATGGAAATCAATACCAAGTAAGAAAGTACGATGATTCAAGGACAAAACTGGTCAATTACAGCAGCCTCATTCCAACATTTTTACAAAAGTCATTGGCTACTCCAAATTGGAAAGAGACAAAGGTCAAGACATTAAGTCTATCACCATTTCTCAGAGAAGAAGTTTAACTGGTATACACCAAACAAACCCCTGATTTCCTCAACAAGAGAAGAGAGATGATAACCAAGGGCAGCACTGATATTGACTACAAATTCATTAGTTTTAACAAATTATGGAGGAGAATGGCAGAAGATTATGAGCATTATTGCTACACAAAATAAAGACAGTTGAGGGGAAAATACGTTTCTTGATATGCTCTTGATCTGCTAAAGATCTTGGTATGAGACTCAACTAAATGTAAATGAATCTAGGAGGAAAACCAATAGATGTGAAATGGAAGACATCCCCTGTGTTGTCTACATGGATCTGTTCTTATTGATAACAATAGTAGTATCTGCACATTTAGATTCTGCTACCTCAGTCTCCAATGTGTTATGTGACAAAGCATGAAGGAAGATGGTGTTGGAAAGCCTGGCTGGACCTGACCAAATACTTACCAAATAAAATCCACACAATTTTAAAGCCACTCAGGAACCAATTTCCAAGATCTCTCAAGGCAATTAGATGGTTTAGGGGATAGAGCCATAGAATTGGATTTGGTAAGATCTGAGTTTGAATTCTGCTTCAGACACTACCAAGCTATGTGACCTGGGTAAGTCATTGACCTTTTCTCAACCTCAGTTCCCTTACCTATAAAAAGGGGATAATAGCATCTATCTCCCAGGATTGTTGTGAGGATCTAGTGAGATAGAAGCATTTTGCCAAACTTAAGGTACCATAGAGGGAGCCCCAAAGGTTTTGGTGCAGTTTTGAGCTTTAATAGTTTAAAGACTTTGGGACACCATGTATAAATGTGAGCTGTTACTACTAGCGCAAGTACGACTAACGCTAATAGAAATAATAACCCACAATAATAATAAAGGGAAGCCTTTAAAGAATGGAAAATATTATGGGAAGCACTTTAAAAAAAAGTACCTGAGAAGACATGAGCAACTACTGACCCATATTCCTACTTTCTCATCTTTATAAAATTTTCATGAGTTATGTGAATATAATAAAAATGACTATACTACCTAAGTTAATTTACAGATTTAGTACCTCACCAATCAAACTGCCAAAGTATTACTTTATAGAACTAGAGGAAAATAACAGCAAAACTCATTTGGAGGAACAAAAGGTCGAGAATCTCAAAGGAAATAATCCATTCATTCATTCCACAGGCACTTCTTAAACATGTAACCATGTGCCGATAACTGTGCTAAGCACCACGCAGAGCAGGGCAAAGATGAAACCAATCCCTCAACTCAAAGCATTTACATTCGACAGGGGAAATACTTCATGAACATAGATAAGTCAAGAAAAAAATGAAATAATTTCCAAAGGTAGAGACAGTGGCATGTCAGGGATAGTGAGGGAGGGAGGAGATTTGGGGAAGAGGAAGCTTTTGAGCTGTATATTATAGGAAGCTAGGGATTCTGTAAGGTGGGGGTGAAAGGTGAATGCCATGGAGAAAAGAGATGGAATGCATGGACCAGGAACAGCAAGCTGGCCAGTTTGGTTGGATCCTAGATGGTGTGAAAAAAAATAATGTGTAACAAACCTGGGAAGTCAGGCTGGCGTCAGATCATGAAAGGCTTTAAAAAACAAAGAGAAGAATTTGCATTTTGTCCTAGAGGCAAGAGGGAGCCATTGGAGCTGTATTGCTTGGCTGTGCTTAAATGGTTTTCTTTGTTACCAGGAAGGGTTCGATGGAGGGGTGGGAGAGAGGGGTTAAGGATAAAACATGTGGCATAAAAACAAAAGGCAACAATCAAACATTTTTAAAAATAGTCATGGAAAGGGTCTATCCATCCATAGATTGTATCATGGTTGAAAACTGGGTAAATGAATAGGCAGCCTTTCATACAAGATTTTACATGGGAGACTGTCTTCCCATGACCTTAAAGAGAGTTGTAGAAAATATGACTCCATTTTGTCTATTGTTTGTCGATTTTAAAAATAGTATTTGTCTCAGGAGAACCAAATACAACCTTAAATGTTCTTCTCTCATGCTATTCAAGTCCTGAAATACCCCCAGTAGATTAGCAAGCTCATCGATCTGGAGGATTTCTCCAAGTCAATGGCCTAGACAAAAGGCAAAGTCTGCTTCCCAAACCTCAGTCTAGCTAAATATACTTGGGAGTGAGTTCTTAGTTCATAATGACCCCTGTCTCCTGCACATATGTTCAAATCCATCAAGACTCTCTAATAGATTTGGCCATGGAAACTATTTTTGTTTGCTTCTCTTCAGAGAATCACCTTCAAGGGAGGCCTAAGCCTGGGAGATGTGCACCTACATGGTTTGAAAGTATCTGAGAGAATGCCCTATGTGGAGTCCAATAAAAGAAAGAGTCTGTTTTAGTGAGGTTCTTCATACACTATGATTTGCAAATGGCATTGGACTGATTATATTAGTGCAATAATACAAAAATCCATACTCCTACTAGAAAAACAAAGTTGATTTCTGTATTGTTTAGGCATTATTAACAATGATTAGACAATGAACTGGGCCTGAAATTGGATAAAAAGAGGTTATAGGGCATGAATTACATTTGGGGAAGTGCCCAAGCTTTCAAAAGCCTTGAGTAAGTAGAAAAAGTATTGTTTCTGAAGTCAGAGAATCTGGGTTCAAATCCCGCCTTTGATGCTTACTACCAGTGATGATGGGCAAGTAGGTCACCTCTGTGGGCCTCATGGTCTTGGAGGCCCCCTTCCAGCTCCATCTCTATGTCATGATCCTAAATTGTTCACTACCCCCCCAAAGTCCATCTTTTTAACAGCAGTGTCCCTCACTGTTACTACATGGCCTTAAATCATTGCATACAACAATTCAGAAGAAGCAGAGGTATAGGTGAGCCAAAGGCCACATGTGGGAGACAGGAGATGGAGTGAGGGAGAGGATGAAGCAAGCCACAGCATACAACCAATGATGCTTGCATAGATGGAACATGCAATAAAAATCTTCCACTCCCTCTCTGAAGTCCTATGTGTACTGGATCTTTCCCTGCTACCTTCAAACATGCCCCACTCTTCCTATCCTTAGAAAAGGGTTCACTAAACCCTTTCATTTCCTTAAGATGTCATCTTACATCCCTCTTCCCTTTCATAGACAAACTCCTTGAAAATACTATCTTCCCACCCCAACTCTACCCCTTTGCAGAGGTGGGAGGTCCCTAAGAGTTGTATATAGCACATATTTTTAGACTCTTTGGACATACTGATCAATTATGCTTATTTTTCCTCTTCTTTTTCTTTTAAAAATACATTTTTTGTTATATGGGATGGCTCTGTGAGAGGAGAGGGAAAGCATATCAGGGGAAACTATGATGATTAAAAAATAATATCAATGAATCTTCTTAAAAGAAAAAACTGTCTGCACTCATTGCTTCTACTTTCTCTCCTGTCACTCACTCCTCAACCCTTTGGGGTCTGGCTTCCAATCTCATCATTCAACTGTCACTGCTCTCTACAAAGGTGGCAGTGATCTCTTCATTGCCAAGTCTGCTGGTCTTTTCTCAGTTACTGTCCTTCTTGCTCTCTCTGCTGCAATCAGCACTGGCGACCACCTTCTTCCCTCCAGAGTCTCTTCTCTCTGGGATTTTGTCACTCTGCCTTCTTTGGCACCATGTGAACCATGCCTCCTAAACTGTGTGCATTAACTGAAGCTTCTATGCTAGACCTTCTTCTCTTTTCCTTCTAGTCTATCTTCATTCTTGCCAAGCTCCTCAGTTCCCCAGAGTTTAACTATCATTTCTTTGAAAACAACTTGGAGAGTCCTTTCTCCAGTTGCCTTAATTTACCATCATTACAAATTGCTCTTAGTCTTACAGAATGGACGTCTTGGATACATCTCAAACTCAATATGTTCAAAATGGAACTGATCTCCTCCTCTTTCTCCCATCCAGTCCAACCCATACCTCTTCCAAACTACACTATGGTTATTCCTTTCAACATGGCGACTTTCTCCATCATGGTTTCAATATGTCAGAGCTCAACATAAGAAATTAAATGGGAATTGGGGGGATTTTATTGAAGTTTCAGAAGACACACAAAGATCAGCAGATGACATAGATAAAGTTTAGAAACTTAGAAAGGCATACAATATATGTAAAGTATTATATAATACCCAAATTTTACAATCAGATACTGTAAACACTGCATAAAAGAGAAAGAAAAAATTCAGATTTCTTCTATGGTACAAAGGGAGGGTCAAAAAATTGGATTTACCAGATAGCAGGGGTACCAAGCCCCTAATCCCAGTGACATGGAAAGGATAACTGTATTTCCATCAGAGACACCATCCTTGTGACCTCAATATCATCCTTACCACCTCTCTCTTCCTCACCTCACATAGCCAATCAGCTGCCAAATCTTGTCTCCTACCTCCATCCCATCTCTTGCATCTTGCATCCTGTCCACTCACACAGTCACCATTTTAGTTCAGGTCCACATCCTCTCTTGCCTAGATTTATATGTGTGTGTGTGTGCATCTACA
>CM053775.1:37553909-37576176 GCA_028658325.1 Potorous gilbertii | reverse complement strand
CATGACTTGCACTTGACTTTGTTTTGAGTGAGGGAGGGCTGTGCAGGTCACCAGCCTCACTTTTCCTCCAGAGCCATCTGGATTCAGTGACCAGATATTCATCAGGATGACTGGAGATGGTCCAGGATGCACTGGGAGACCTTGGACCTCACAATAGTCCTTTTCTCCATATGCTTTGGTGGAACCAGGTTATTTAAGGAGGTTCCTTGAAGGAGGAACCTATCAGACTCATTTGTTTTCAAAGGGACATAGACACAATTAAATGCACACACCTGATCATAAGACAAGAAGAGGTACAAGCTCACAGAATCACAGATTTTGAGTTACAAGGGACCTATAAGGCCAATAAGTTCGACCCTCTAAGTTTATAGATGGGGAAACTGAGACCCAGGAAGGTGAAGTGACAGGTCCAGGGTTACAAAACTAGTAAGCAAGACAAAACCTGAACCCAGATCTTCCTGATTCTAGGTCCAATGTCCTATGCTACCTTCCAACATCAGGGAGCTGAAATTCTACTTCCTAAAAGTGAAATCAACACCTGACACTGCCCAGGTCTCTATGTCTGTGACACCTTCAGATTGCCCTCAATTACTGTGTTGCTCCATTGCAAAGCTTCTCCATCCCGGTGGTTTGTGAGTGAAAAGTCATTGCCTGACCCTGGTTCAAACAATGGAGAACTGAACTTTCAGGCTTTTGATTTGCCTACAGTTTAGTGGATTGATGTGTGGATGGGAAGGACCCCAGGCTAAAAATATGAATGCTAGGTATACTGATATCAAGTTGCTATGATTTATTTCTGCCATTCTAAGAGAGGATTTTATATAGTATGTCATTGTAAGTGACCTTAATGCAGTCCATGTAGTCACCTGCAAACAGAATGACCAGAATAGACTGGATGTATCCAAGCCATGAGACTCTGATCAGGAGATACAGACACACCTTGTAGAATTATTTAAAGACTTTACTATCATTATAGAGGGTTTAGATGGAATGATTCATTCACACATTCATTCATTCATTCATTCATTCATTCATTCATCCAAGGAACGAGTGACAGACTTCTTCTCTGAAAGTCTATATGGGAGAAAGCTCCAAAGTGTCTTGGGGTGGGCCACAGCCCACAGCACAAGTGGCAGCTCATCCAGGGAAATGTTTTATGTCTCCAGACTATTTTGTAAGTCTTTTTTAATACCTAGTGATATTTCATTTGTCTGGAATTTTGTCTTTATTGAAAAGAAATTTTGTTTTGTTGTTCTTTCTGCCTGCCTTCTCAACAAAACTGCTGTGCCTCTAATTTTATAGTAATATGGCTCATCCCTCTTGCACAGTTGGATGCTTAGGTACTGGGATCTGTAGCACTAACATATAAAGAGTGGCAGAATAGCTTAGAGGCAGTGTAGTTCAATGGTTAGAGAACTGGTCTTGGAGTCAGGAAGACCTGGTTCCAAGTCCTGTCTCTGACCTATCATGGCTGTGTCACCCTGGGTAAGTCACTGAACCTCTCAGTGCCCCCAGGAGACTGTCTGACTTGCAGAGCAAGTGTTGGTACACATTGGTACATGATTCAGGCTCTCCCCTCCCCAAAGGCAGACCTGGCATTCAATCTTTGGAGCATTGGTGTGACACTTTAGAACAGGAATGGGAAACCTGTGGCCTCAAGGACACCTGTGGCCTTCTAAGTCCTCAAGTGGGGCCTTTTGACTGATTCCAAGTTTTACAGAACAAGTCTTTTTATTAAGAGGATTTGTTCTGTGAAGTTTGAATTCAGTCAAAAGACCACACTTGGGGACCTAGAGGGCCACAGGTGGCCTCAAGGCCATAGGTTTCTCACTCTTGCTTTAGAGTCAAATGCTCGTGGGAGGGGGTGATCTCAAGAATTCTTCCTGGCACTAAAGAGAGGGACATTAAGGGCACTATTCTGGTCACTATGAATTACTTAGTCCAAATGAAAACATTAGAAGAAGGCAAATGAACCCACAGTAGAATTATAGGAACCAGTGATACACACTGGCATGTCCTGAAAGTGAAAACTTAGGAAAAATCCCTGAAAATTAGTCACTAGGACCCCTGACTCCCCACCCCCACTGAAGAAGAGATAGAAAAAAAGTTCCAGAATCTCTTACAAAGGGAGGGACTCTCTGGAGATGCTATGAGATGTGCATATAGGGGAGAAGTTGACATCTGGAGATAGAAAGCAAGCTGGATCTAAGCCAATGGGAGGGCTCCCCTGTGCCAAGTTCCAAATCTCCTTGAGGGAGCAACCACACCCCCCTGGAGAGGAACCATTCGAGTCTTGGATGGGACATGCCAGTGATATATTAGGGCAATGGAAGGCAAGTGATGTGGATAAAGGGAGGAGCCCTATAGAAAGCCTTGAGGGAGCAGTATCTGATCTGGACTGCAGGCTCAAGTGGCAGAACCCTGATGTCACCAAGCTGGAATGCTTACAAAGGCAAGGGAAGCTGTTTGGAAATGCAGAGCCTCAGCAGGGAAGTTGTGCCTAGCTCCTCAACAACTTCCAATGGGAAGGAGAGAAGTGTCCACATCAAGGCAGACAGACAACTCTAGAGGCTCCATGGTCAAGAGAGTGGAGAGGTCTGAAGAAGCAGATGCTACCAGTTGGTGTATGCCAAGGATGCTCTGGCCTGTAAGATGACAAGGACCTGGAATGACACCTGCACAGATGTGAGAGAATGAAGCCACTGGAGACAATGAAATTCCCAGGACTCGAAGATCACAGATCATAGAACCATAGACTTGGTGCTGGGAGGGACCTCAAAGGTCATTGAATCCAACCCCCTACTTTACAGAAGAGAAGTCCAGGGAGAGGAAATGGTTTAACCAAGGCCATATTTCGGATCCTAGATCTAGAACCATTAAGAAGGATCTCAGAGGTCATTGAATCCAGCCTCTTTGTTTTTTTTTTCTTTCATATTTTCACATTGGTCATGTTGTAAAGAAAAATTAGAACTAATAGGAGGAAATATGAGAAAGAAGAAACAAAATTAAACAATAACAAAAAAGATCAAATAGCATGCTTCCATCTGCATTCAGGGGATGTGGATAGTGTTTTCCATCACGCATGTTTTGGAGTTGTCTTTGATCCTTGCATTGCTGAGAAAAGCTAGGTCAATAAAAGTTAGTTATCCTACAGTGTGGGTGGTTCTGCTCATTTCACTCAGTATCAGTTCATATAAGTCTTTCCAGATTTTTCTGAAGTTTGCCTGCTCATCATTTCTTATAGCACAGCAGAACTCCATTACATTCATATACCACAACCTGTTTAGCCATTCCTCAATTGATGGGCATCCCTGCAATTTCCAATTATTGGACACCATAAAAAGAGCTGCTATGAATATTTTTGTACATGTGGGTCCTTTTCTCATTTTTAATGTTTACTTATTTTTTTTAGATTTCAACATTCATTTTCACAAAATTTTGAGTTCCAATTTTTCATCCCATCTCTCCCCTCCCCCACCCCACTTGCATTCTGATTACCCCTTCCATCAATGTGCCCTCCCTTCTATCACAGCCCACCCTTCCTTTATCCCCATCTTCTCTCTATTCTTGTAGGGCAAGATAGATTTCTATAACCCATTACCCATATTTCTTATTTTCCAGTTATATGCAATAACAATTCTCAACATTCGTTTCTAATGCTTTGAATTCCAACTTCTCTCCCTTCCTCTCTCCCCACTGAGAAGGCAAGCAATTCAATACAGGCTATATATGTGTCATTTTGCAAAGGATTTCCAAAATAGTCATGTTGTGTAAGACTAACTATATTTCCCTCCATCCTACCCTGTCCCCCATTTATTCTATTTTCTCATTTGACCTTCTCCCTTCCCAAAAGTGCTTACTTCTAATTATTCCCTTCTCCCATTTGCCCTCCCTTCTATCATCCCCCTCTCCCCACTTGTCTCCTCCCCTACTTTCCTGTAGTGTAATATAGATTTTCATACCAAATTTAGTGAGCATGTTATTCCCTCCTTAAGCCATATACGAGGAGAGTAAGCTTCACTTTTCCCCTCTCAACTCCTCCCTTTTCTCCTTCCCTGAAAAAGATTTTTATTATCTCTTTTATGAGTGATAATTTGCCTCCATTCCATTTCTCACTTTCTCCTCCCAATATATTCCTCTCTCACTCCTTAATTTTGTTTTTTATAGATATCCCTTCTGATTCAACTCAATCTGTGCTCTGTGTGTGTGGGTGTATGTAATTCCTCCATCTACCCATATACTAAGAAAAGTCTCAAGAGTTACAAATATTATCTTTCCATGTAGGAATGTAAACAGTTCAGCTTTAGAAAGTCCTTTATGATTGTCTTTCCTGTTTACCTTTTCATGCTTCTCTTGATTCTTGTGTTTGAAATTCAGATTTTCTCTTCAGTTCTGGTCTTTTCATCAAGAATGCTTGAAATCATTGAGTGACCATTTTTTCCCCTGAAATATTATACTCAGTTTTGCTGGGTAGGCAGATTTTTGGTTTTAATTCCAGTTCCTTTGACTTCTGGAATGTCCTATTACAAGCCCTTTGATCCCTTAATGTAGAAGCTGCCACACCCTGTGCTATCTTGATTGCATTTCCACAATACTCAAATTGTTTCTTTCTAGCTGCTTGCAATATTTTCTCCTTGACCTGGGAACTCTGAAATTTGGCTACAATATTCCTAGGAGTTTCTCTTTTTGGATCTCTTTCAGGAGGTGATGGGTGGATTCTTTCAATATTTATTTTGCCCTCTGATTCTAGAATATCAGGGCAGTTTTCCTTGATAATTTGATGAAAGATGATGTCTAGGCTTTTTTTTTTCATCATGGCTTTCAGGTAGTCCCATAATTTTTACCCTTGGATCTATTTTTCAGTTGTTTCTCCAATGAGATATTTTACATTATCTTCTATTTTTTTCATTCTTTTGGTTTTGTTTTGTAATTTCTTGGTTTCTCATAAAGTCATTAGCTTCCATCTGCTCCACTCTCATTTTGAAAGAACTATTTTCTTCAGTGAGCTTTTGAATCTCCTTTTCCATTTGGCTAATTCTGCTTTTTAAAGACTTCTCCTCATCTTTTTGGACCTCTTTTTCTAATTGAGTTAGCCTACTTTTAAAGGCGTTATTTTCTTCAGCATTTTTGGGTCTCCTTTCCCAAGCTTTTGATTCGTTTTCAAGCTCTTCCATGGCCTGAGACCACTGCATCTTTATTTTGGAGGTACTAGATGAAGAAGCCTTGACTTCCTCTGACAGTATGCATTGTTTTTCCTCATCTGAAAGAATGGAAGGAAATACCTGTTCATCAAGAAAGTAACCTTCTATGATCTTATTTTTTTCCTTTTTTGGGCATTTTCCCAGCCAGTTAGTTAACTTCTGAATCCTTTGTCAAGAGGAGGGGCCTAGTGCTCTTCCTCACCCCAGGACTATGCTCAGGGCTGACATTCAAATCAGCTGCTCAATTCTCCCAGGGGCTTTAGGCTTAGTGCTTCACAAATGGACACTGAAGCTGCTGCCACCACTGCTGCCACAGCTACCACCACCGCTTGGGGCCAGTGCTAGAGGGGGATCCTGCTCCCCTCTCACCAAGGTGGGAAAGCAATCTCACTGATCTTTGAAGCTTTCTTTGGCACTTGTAGTTTGAGGGATCTGAGACCCTCTGCTGCTGTCGGAGATTCTATCCCAGAGGCGTATTCTGGTCCTGTTTTTCTCAGTGCCACCCAGCCAGAGTTGGGCTCTACTCCACTCCATGTCCCATGCAATAGACCTTTCCCGTAGGCCTTCCAGGTTACCATTGGCTGGAAATTTCTTTCACTCTGTCATTCTGTGACTTCTGCTGCTCCAGAATTTGTTGGGAATCATTTTTTACAGGTATTTTGTGGGCTGTGGGGGAAGAGTTAGAGTATGCACATCTACTCTGCCATCTTGGCCCCTTTGTCCCAGTCTCTTTGTTTTTACAGAAGAGGAGACTGGGCCCCAAGGAGAAGTGACTTGCTCAGGGTCAAACATGAGATAAAAAATCTAGAACTCAAAAGGGCCTTCTGAGGCCATCTAGTCTAATTCTCCCATTTTACAGTGGAGGATACTGAGGGCCATGGGGTGAGGTGACTTGTCCAAAGTCACACAACTAATAAGCAGAAGAGATGGGATTTTATTCTAGGTCCTCATGATACCAAGTCCAGCACTCTGACCACTCTACCATACTATTTGTACAATTCTTTGAAGACTTGATTGCAGAGAAAATCACCTTCTCAAATAGCTTTCATGTTTAGACTAATGGAAGGAACCACTCCTTGTCTGGAAGTCTGTTGAGAAATGGAACAATAGGAAGAACCAGTCCACCCAGAAATCCCAGAAGCCTGATGCATGGGCTCTGCTAGCAGAGCCCAGCTGGGGAGGCAGGGCCATCATCAGCTCCAGCTGTGCACTATATGGGAACAAGGACATTGCCTGCATGCAAGAGACAAATGATGCACTGTCATGCCCAAAGTGGGAAAATACTTGATCAGTCTCAGGAAACAAGGATAGGGTCGAGAATGGGGCTGGGTCACAGCAGTGATCAACCCAAGGGCCTCTCCACCTGGGCTTTTCAACCTGCCTGAAGAGCTAAAGATGGAGGTTGTTCTGCATAATAGACAGGGGATCACAAGTGAAAACTATATTGCAGTATTTTATGAAAGACACTTGAAAAAGATACTTTTATAGCCAATGCAGGGACTAAGCTTCTGTGGGCTGAGCAAAAAGATCTATCCATATTTTGGTATCATGAGTATGAGCTTGAGATTTTCTCCATTAGCAGAACACTTGAGGCAGGGAGTGAGCAGAAGCTCAATACCAAGGCACAATGACAATTTATACTCTCTTATTGCTTGTTGAGTTCCCCCATATCACCATGACTCTCTGGGCACATGGTCTCTGATGGTCTGGAGGGTACAGAGGAAGGGTGGATAGCAAGAAGATAGTCAGGGCAAGTTGCTAGATGGGATCTGGAGACATGAGGCCAGCTAGATATAGTGTACCATGTGATTCCACTCTCATTCATTCATCAAAGAGTACAACTGAGCCCCAGGATGAGAGTTCCAAAAATAAGTGGATTAAGTGAGCTAAGCCATAGTTCCTAGAGGTCCAGTGGTCCAACAAGAGGGCAGGTAGATGTCAAGAAGATAACTGGGGAGGATGTCAGTTTGAAAATGTTTTTGACTCCCATTTTTACTCCTAATTAGAAGTGTTTCATTTTTATCTTCAGAAGTATCTTATATAATTGTAGATCAGGAGATCCTACCTATGAAGCCCTTTGAAATATGCTCTTCTAAAATCCGGGCACATGTCAGCCTAGGCCTGAATGACCTCTCCTTCTCTCTCATAAACTCTAAGGTGTTGTAGTCACTTTCTTCCAAGTTTGTCAGCATTTGTGTCCTTCCTTTCAGTGGAAATCAAAGCTAATTCTTGGACCAAATTCCCTTTGTTGGTTCCTCTACCTATTGAAGAATGAAATAATTTAAGGCAAGTTAATAAGTCATTAACTGTTCCTATTGTGGCAAAAAGATTTCCAATATATATCCTTAGAAGGAAGGATCTCCACCATTGCCTATATTGTGTCACTGTTCCAAACTCATCATCTGTTTCCTGAATTGCTCATCTAGGAGCAGCTAGGTGGCACTGCATCAGGCCAGGAGTCAGGAAGACTCATCTTCTAGTGTTTAAATTTGGCCTCAGACACTTACTAGCTGTGTGACCCTGAGCAAGTCACTTTACCTTGTTTGCCTCAGTTTCCTTATCTGTAAAATTAGCTGGAGAAGCAAACAGCACGTCACTCTAGTGTCTTTGCCAAGGAAATCCCCAAATGAGGTCACAAAGAATCAGACACAACTGAAATGACAACAACAACACCAAGTTCCTATTGCTATTCTAGTGATCTGTAGTATAATATAATCTGAAGAAAATATCAGTTCTGTTTGTAACCCCACTGATCTCCACCAAAATAGTCTTCAAAATGCTTTCCCATTCTGGTTTCTGTCCTCATACTCCTCAACTTTTTCCTGTGTATATGAACTAATTTCATTGGGTGTCTTTTGTCTTGATACCTTTAACAATTAAATTTTCTTTCCTGTGAAATTAATAATCACCAACCAATTTTCTATGTACAAAGAAGAAAAAGAAACAATAAATTCTATTATATACAGTTTTTGCTTTTAAGTATTGAAGTAAGTACAGCCATATAAAATCCTTAAGGAGCTGCCTCATTTCCGAGTGTGTATCCCCAATGCTTAATGCAGTACCTAGCACATACTAGGCAATTAATACAATCTCATTGATCAGCTGATGGATCGATTGCTCACCCTCTCTTGATAGAATACTCTTCTTTGCTTCCTTCTGAGATGCCAAACTTTTTACATGTTGAGAAAGCATGTAGTAGTCCCCACCATTAGAGTGGCCAAACATAGAACAGATTCCCCCAAGAATCTGGGAAAGAAGGATGCTGGATTTTTCCCATCTGCATCCAGGAAGGTACAAGGCTTGAGCCCTCCTGGAGGAGAAGGGGAGAATCTTGTTTTGTGTCTCATCTCCAGTTCTATTTATTGAGACTTACAGTTTGTTGTTCTGTATAATTATCTAACTCCTTATTCCCATGCTCTTTTTGCTTCATGCAGCTCTAGACAGTTGATGAGGCAATTCAGAATAACTCCATGTAATTCACAAAAGGCAACTAACTTAGTGAAAAGATAAATTACCTGCAACTACATGGATCCGGTTATGTTCACATACATTGATTTCCACCCATGTTCTTGTGGAGCAACACACATTTCATTAGCTATTTCCAGAGGGCATTTCCCCCCAAGCCACTCTGGCTCTAGATTATAATATTAGTTCCTTTACCGGGAAAGGAAGTCAGAGGAAGCATAAGTCATTTGGGCTGAAAGCAGGACCAAACGTTAAAAGGACAGGCAATTGACTAACTGGGTACACCATTTATCCCTTCACAAATAAACACTCTCCACAGTGTTCCAGTAATCTGTCAATTATCCTATAAATATAACCTATCTGTCTGTACCCAGGCTGGATGATTATCATGTGTCCCTGCACTGAAAAACATCAAGGATACAAAAATTGGCCAATACAGGTACTTTTTCCCTTTGCTAACTTCTTGCTTCCCTTCCCTACGCAGTTTTGTCCTATTTGAGTAGAATGTATGACTTAGGGCAAATAACTTCATAGCTCTTGATCTCAGTTTCCTCCTCTGTAAAATTAGGTGTAGGGCTAAGTGGTCTTTGAGGTCCATTCTCCATCTATGACTCTATGCATCAGCACTATTGAAACTCAAGGCTCAGAAGACTAGTCACCAGGTGAAGGATTACTTTGGACCTTGCCATCTCTGCCTACTCAGGTTGAGGGGCTGCCTACAGCAGAGTTTACACTGATGAAATCATGAAATCTTCTTGAAAGAACTTTCTTTTTTCCTTTCTCTTGACTAAGATTCCTAAAATCTGGAGGAATAAAATTCCCATTGTAGCTGGTCCGAGGGAAGTTCGATAGTAGTGTTGGTATAAGTATTTCTCTGAAGGAATAAGTCATTGTTTCAATGGCTCCATCATCTCCCTCCAACAATAGTGTATTTGTGCCCCTAATTTCCAACAGCTTCTCTTTGGGGAGGAAGAAGCCTGCAGGTGTAAAGTGTCGTATATTTTGTTGGCCAGTTTTGCTTAGTTGGTTTTCTTTCTTACAAGGGAATGTTCAATGTAGATGCGGGAAGTATATCAGGACATTCCTGTGAATGGACAAATAGAATGTAAGCTTTTTCAGGGTAGGGAATGTCTCACTTTTGTCTTTGGAGCCCCAGTAGGGGCTTTGCTATCCCAGTAGGATTGTGAAGTGCCTGCTGATCGAATGCTTGATTTTTTTTAAAAAGATTGTAAAGTTATCAGTTTTAAATAATGGAATAAGAATGTCTGAAATAGTTTTCAAGCCTCTGATATTCTCTCCTCTTCTACCTTGAGAATTGATCCTTTCATCTTAAAATGAAAAAACCTTCACTAAACCTTGCTATACCCTCAAGTCATTGTCTTCTTTCCTTTCTACACTCCCTTTTTCCCCTCACCTCAATACCTGTGGATTTAATGGTTTCCTTATCAGCTCTGTGCAGATGATTAACAGGTCTGTCTATCTGTCTATCTATCTATCTATCTATCTATCTATCTATCTATAGCTAGCCTACCTCTCCTCTGAGTATCACTAATTGCCTACTGAATAATTCAAACTAAGTATTCCAAAGACATTTCAAACTGTTTGTTATCATTTAGTCATTTTGGTCATGTCCAACTCTTCATGAACCCAACTGAGGATTTCTTGGCAACGATACTAGAGTGGTTTGCTATTTCTCCAGCTCATTTTACAGATGAGGAACTGAAGTAAACAGGGTTAAATGACTTGCCCAGGATCACACAGCTAGTAAGTATCTAAGGTCAGAATTGAACTCACAAAGATGAATCTTCTTTACTTGAGGCTGGGTATTCAATCCACTACACCACCTAGCTGCCAATTTTAAACTCAGCATGGCCAAGATTGAACTCATTATCTTTTTTCCCCAAATCCATCCCTCTGCCAAACTTTCCTGTTTCTGTCCAAGGAATTCTGTCCTTTCATCTTCCCAGGTTACTAACCTTGGCATTATCCTTGACTCTATACCCCAAATCAAATCAGTTACCACCTCTTTCATTTTTCCTTCCATGGTATCATGGTCATCCTTTCGCTACTCACAGAGCTACCACCTTAGTTCAAGCTCTCATTTCCTCTTGCAATTGCAATAGACTCCTAAGGTCAATGCTCTCAATACACTAATTCCTTAAATGCAGATCTGCCCATGTCACTCCCTTACTTTGTGGCTTCCTATTACCTCTAGTGTAAAATATGTCTTCTGTTTAACTTTTAAAGCCCATCTCAACCAACTTTTCAGCCCCATTGTAATCTCATACTCTCTGTTCCAGTCAAACTGCCCTTCTCTGGGTTCCTGATATATGACACTCCACCCCCTGTCTCTGTGTCTCATAACTGGAATGCACTCCCCCCTTAACTTCCACCTCATAGAACTTGTCCTTTCCTTCAGGAAACCACTCAACCATCACCTTCTGCAAGAGGAAGTGCCCTTCCTTCCAGACTACTTAGTATTTTCTTAATTCTGAATATATGTCCTTGTTGTATCCTATGTTAGAATTTAAAGTCCTAGAAAGCAGGAATTGTATCCCAAGTACATGATGAAATACCTGGTACATAGTAAGCATTTAATAAGTACTTCATTGATTTACCCATCGACATGGATAATTGGATGATTATGGCCTAGAGTAAAACATACAGGCAGCAAACCACGTGAACCATTGAAGCTATCCTATACCACAGTTCATGGTAAGTGTCACATATGAACAAAGCTTATACTGAAAGGAGGGGAGATAACATGGCTTACTATATTCCCATGAGGGCTCTTCTGCATTCATTCCATGCTCTGAATACTCCAAAATCTGCTGTTTTCCATTTCTATCAATATTCTTTGTGAGCATGACATGGTTATACACTAACTTACACTGGACTTCTCTTTGGGTTGAGGGTTACTGCTGAGTTTACTTAACTTAATAACCTGAACCCTCTTCTGCTGACCAGGCTGTGCCCCAACTCAGCACAGAGGCCCCAAGAAGAATTCACGTTAATAAGAAGAGCTGATACAAAATAGCTCCTTCAAAGTCTGAGGCACACACAGGTCCATGGGAGCATGGGATACACACAGAGAGAACTCAGAAAAGGAGGATGCAGCTTACAGATCATGGTTCCTGGAAGTCCCTTCTTGAACCCAAATTCTACTCTGGTGCAATGGGCTGGTGCTCCCTGAGGCTATTTTATCTCTCTGTGTCCATATGTGTTTATGTTTGCCTTTGGTGTGTGCATTGCCTGCTACTGGTTGGGCCTCTTTGATAACACTATCAATGTGGGAGGAGGTATATGGTACCCCTGCTGGGCTTGCTCTCACACTTCTAGGCACCAGGGTCTGTCTCCTCTAGGCACATCTGAGCTTGTAATCTACCACTTGACTACTTTGCCTCCAGATTGAGTAACTATTGAGCTATTTCAAGCCCCCAGAGGCAAGAGGCATGGTCAGTCATTTTTCAGACAAGCCTACTAATCTCTTCTTGACCCAGTCAAAAATTCATGCCTCATAAAAGGATCACAGGGCATAAAGCATGGGGTCACACATTACACGTGTGACCATCATTCCACTTATCATCTTGTTAGGCAGTCAGACAGCATTTATTAAGACTTTCTGAGTGTCAGCCACTTATACTGATCTTAACTAAAATTGAGGTGAAACCTCACCTTACACCAGGGTCACTCTCATGCCAGAAGATGCTTCAAAGAAATACTTTCAATATGATAGCATTCAACCAAGCTACAAACTGTAAGATACAGTTAATATGGTAAGAACAGGGGTTCTGAAAAAAATAGCGGGCAAAGTCAAGATGGTTCAGTAGAAGTATGGACGTGCTCAAGCTCTCCCCCCAAAGCCCTTAAAATACCTGTAAAAATGACTCTAAACAAACTCTAGAGCAGTAGAAGCCACAAAATTACAGAGTGAAGCAGATTTTCAGGAAGCTCGACAAGAAGGGTTTATTTCATTGGACTCAGAGCAGAGCATAGCCTCTGGGCATGGGCCATGCCAGCACAGACTGGACTGGAGCAGGCCTCAGGATGCTGGCAGCTGCTACAGTTTCCAGATTTCTCAAACCACAAATGCCAAAGACAGCTTCAAAGATTAGTGAGAAAGGTGAGAGAGGAGTTTGGTTGGGATCCAGTCCCAGGGTGGCTGCAGTCACTGTCACAGCAGTGGCCACTTCTGGAACTCTCAGCCTACAGACCCTGAGGGAAGTGAGTGCCTGATCTGGGTCTCAGTCCTGGGTGGCAGTCCTGGGGTGAGGAGGAGTGCTGGCATGTTAGAGTTGGTGGCCACTATGGAGAGGGAATCCTACTCCTGGTTCCAGAGCAGTGGTTGCTCACAGATCAGCGTGCAGGCCAGGAGAGGAGCAAACACCTCTCCCTTGATTGTACCACTTTGGAGGAACTGACAGCTTACAGATCCCTAGAGATATCTTGGAAAACCTCTGAAACCTGGGGTCGTATGCCCTCCACTTAACAAAGGGCTCAAAAATCAAATAATTGACTGAGAAAATGCAAAAAAAGGGGAAAAACAAGACTATAGAAGGTTACTTTTTTGATGAAAAGGTATTTTTTTCCATCTTTTTGGGTGAGCAAGATCAAAGTATACAACCAGAGGAAGACACAAGGTCAAGGCTCCTTCATTCAAAGCCTCAAGAAAAATAAGAAATTGCTTCAGGTGATGAAAGAGCTCAAAAAGAATTTTGAAAATTAAGTAAGAGAAGTAGAGGAAAAATTGAGTAGAGAAATGAGAGTGACACAAGACAATCATGAAAAACAAATCAACAGCTTGCTTAAGGAGACAGAAAAAACATTGAAGAAAATACCTTTAAATACAGACTCACTCAAATGGCAAAAGAAGTCCAAAAAGCCAATGAAGAGAAGAATGCCTTAAAAACCAGAATTGACCAAATGGAAAAGGAAGTCCAAAAGCTCACTGAAGAAAATAATTCTTTAAAAATTAGAATGGAGCAGATGGAAGCTAAAGACTTTTTGAGAAATCAAGAAATTATAAAACAAAACCAAAAGAGTAAAAAAAACAAGACAACATGAAATATCACATTGGAAAAACAACTGACCTGGAAAATAGATCTAGAAGAGATAATTTTAAAATTATTGGTCTACCTGAAAACCATGATCAAAAAAAGAGCCTAGATATCATCTTCCAAGAAATTATCAAGGAAAACTGCTCTGATATTCTAGAACCAGTGGGTAAAATAGAAATGGAAAGAATTCACTTCCTGAAAGAGACCTCAAAAGGAAAACTCTTAGGAATATTGTAGGCAAATTTCAGAGTTCCCAGGTTAAGGAGAAAATATTACAGGCAGCTAGAAAGAGACAATTCAAGTATTGGGGAAACACAATCAAGATAACATGGGATTTAGCAGCTTCTACACTAAGGGGCCACAGGGCTTGGAACATGATATTTCAGAGGTCAAAGGAGCTAGGATTAAAACCAAAAATCACTTACACAGAAAATACTTCAGGGGAAAAATGGAATTTCAGTGAAATAGAGGATTTCCAAGCATCATTGTTGAAAAGATCAGAGTTGAATATAAAATATGACTTTCAAATCAAAGAACCAAGGGGAACATGAAGAGGTAAAAAGGAAAAAGAAGCCATAAGGAACTCATTAAAGTTGAACTGTTTGCATTGCTACATGAAAAGATGATATTTGTAACTCATGAGACCTTTTTCAGTATTAAGGTATTTAGAGGGAATATAAACAAACATACATATATATATGTAGATATGTATGTGTATGTATGTATGTGTGTATTATATATGTGTGCATGTATGTGTATATTGTGTGTATACATATATGTATGTATGTATATGTGTTTATGTGTGTGTATTTATTTGTGTGTGTATAACCAGAGGGCACAGGGTGAGCTAAATATGAAGGGAGGATACCTAAAAAATAAAATTTGCTGTTGAGAGGAATATACTAGGAAAAAGAGAAATGGAGAGATAGAATGTAGCAAATTATCTCACATAAAAGAGGCAAGAAGGAGCTTTTACAATGGAGGAGAAGAGGTGGGAAATGAAAGCGAATAAGTGAGCATTACTTTCATGGTATTTGGCTTCAGGAGGGAATAATACACACTCAGTTGGGTGGAAATCTATTTTATCCTGCAGGAAGATACAGGTTAGGGGATAGGAGAGGGAAGATAATAGAAGAGACAGCAAATTGGGGAAAGGGATAATTAGAAGCAAACACTATTGTGGGGGGGGACAGGCCAAGGGAGAGAATGGAATAAATGGAGGGCAGGACAGGACAGAGGGAAATGTGGTTAGTCTTCACAACATGACTGTTATAGAAGTATTTTGCATGGTGACACATGTATGATCTATGTTGAATTGCTTGCTTTCTCAATGAGGGTGGGTGGGGAGGAAGGAAGGGAGAGAATATGGAACTCAAAGCTTTAAAAATGAATGTTAAAAATTGTTTGTGCATGCAACTGGGAAATAAGATATACAGGCAATGGTTTATAGAAATCTATTTTGCCTACAGGAAAATAGAGGGGTGGGGGATGGGAGAAAGGGGGCTGATAGAAGGGAGGACAGACTGGCAGAAGAAATGGATGGAGTGCATGTTGTCTTGGGGTGGGGGGTGCGGAGAGATGGGGAGCAAATTTTGAATTCAAATTCTTGCACAAGTGAATGTTGAAAACTGAAAAATAAATTATACATTTAAAAAAAAAGAACAGGGGTTCCTAATCTGGGATCCACAGGAGCTCCATGCACTTCCATGGGAAAAATCACACCTTCATTTAAATAGAATGGATTTCCTTGGTAATCCTGTGTATTTTAGCTAATGCATTTAAAACCATTTTTCTGAGAAATGGTCCATAAGTTTCACCAGATTGCTAAAGGGATCCAGGGCACATATACAAAACAGTTAAGAACTCCTGAACTAGAGCAAGGAAGGACCTCAGATCACTGAATCCAAACCACTCTCACTCTGTTTTTACATATGAGGAACTGAATCCCAGGGAGGGGGAGTGATGTGCCCAAAGTGACACAGAGGATTCTGGTTCTAGATTAAGAAGGGACCTCAGAGGTCATCTGGTCCAACACCCTCATTTTACCCATAAAGGTGTAAACAGACTGATCAGGAAGGTGAAAAGAGTGGTTCAAACTTACCCAGAGAGTAAATGCCCCTGAAAGAGGCCTCAACAAAAACACTAGGTTTATAATGTTTTTCAGAAACCTTTAACTAAGCAGAATCAAACCTAAAAGGGGAACTGCAATAAGCTCCCCCCCCTCCAAAAACTTTTTCCCAAGGACAGAAATTTTTCTGAGGGCTGAGGGAAATGGCAGACATTTCAAAAACAAAGTTTGGTTCAAAATGTAAGAAGCTATAGGTGGTTCCAGAAACAGTCGGTCCATTAGGAAGCAGTTGTTAAAATAATCTGTGGTAAAAATGTAAACAGCAAGTTTCAGCTAGATCTATTAGCGACATAAACCCAGGCTGAACTTCAGCTGACTAATTTTTTCCCCTCAGAACCAAACCGAAAGAACAGAGGTAAAATGCTGAGTGCCTTAGTTCCAGGAAAATGACAGGGAGATGGCACTGAATGCAATCTCCGTCCCCCAATTCACTCCCATTATAGCACACTGGCCTTGGAACAGTCACCTCCTGCTTTGTAGCCTTAGATTAACATGTCAAAAAGTTTCCAAATGACTGCAATCTTTTCTACTTTTGTCTGAGGGATCACAAAGGTGGCTTGACCCCGCAGCACCCCACTCCCAGGGCTCCCTCCCTTGCCCTCCTTGCACAGCATGGGAAAACGGGAGTTTTGCTCCCTGGTGGAGTGTGCAGCAGGAGAGGGAATGATTAGAGGTGGCAAAGTAGAAGTAAAACAGACAAGATCACTAGGCTGCAAGAGACTGAGAGGGACCAGGCATGCATCCAAACCTTAAACTGAAGGGTTAGATCAAGGTCAGAGACATTGGGCGGGAAGAAATCATTGGACCATAGATGCACAGCTAGAAGGGTTCTCAGAGACCAAATGGCCAGTCCTCTCATTTGACAGCTGAGGAAACTGAGGACTGACCTGCCTAAGGTCACACATTGCAGATTTAGACCTTGAAGGGAACTCATTGACCACTCTATCCAACCCCTTCATTTGACAGATAAAGAAACTGAGACTCAGGGAGTTGAAGTGACTTCTCTGTCAGACTGTGAGCTCCTCCTTTAGAGCAGGAACTGATTACTTTTGCTTATGTTTGTATTTTTACCTTTCTTTGTATTCCTAATGTCTAGCATAGAGTCAACGTCTTAATAAATGTTTGTTGACTGGCTGACATGCCCAAGGTCACCCAATATAATAATAATTATATTGTTGTTCAGTTGTTCAGTCATGTCCCACCCTTCATGTCTCCATGGACCATAGCACATCAGGACCTTCTGTCCTCCACTACCTCCTAAAATCGGTCCAAGCTCATGTTCACTACTTCCATGACACTATCTCTCCATCTCATCCTCTGCCATCTCCTTTTCCTTTTGTCTTCAATCTTTCTCAACATCAAGGTCTTTCCCAATGAATCCTATCTTCTCATTATGTGGCCAAAGTATTTAAGCTTCAGCTTCAGTATTTGACTTTCCAGTGAATAATTTGAATTAATTTCTTCTGTATTAACTGATTTGATCTCCTTGCTGTCCAAGGGACTCTCCAAAGTCTTCTCCAGCATCACAATTAGAAAGCATCAATTCTGCAGCACTCAGCTTTCCTTAGAGTCCAACTCTCACAGCCAGACATTGCTACTGCTAATATTGAGCTAGTACCTAATATTTTGCAAAGCACTTTGAAATACTTTACTCATTTGATCCTCACAACAAGCCTGGGAGACAGGTACTATTACTGTCCTCAGTTCATAGATGAGGAAACTGGGACTGAAAGAGGTTCAGGGACTTCCTCACAATAAGTGTCTGGGACAGGGCTCAAACCCAAATTTTCCCGACTCCACGTCCATCACTCTAGCCCAGGGCTTCTGATCATTTTTATGTCCTGTGCCCCTCTGTAAGTCTAGTGAGGTCCATGGATCCTTTTCAGAATAATGCTTTTCAATGCAAAAACTAAAACACATAGCGTTACAAAGGAAATCAATTATATAGACATAACTATCCATTTTTTTTTAAATTGTAAGCTTCTTGAAGGTAGGGACTGTTCTTGTTTCTTTTTGTATCCCAAGCACTTAGCCCAGTGTCTGGCACAGAGTAGGTGCCCAATAAATGTTCATTGTTGGATTGAATAAAAAACAAGTTCATAGACCCCAGGTAAAGAACCCCCTCTCTAGTCATTACATCATACTGCCTCTAGAGAGACAAACAGGGAAGGCAAGATGGTGGGGAGAACAAAGAAAATTCTCTGTGTCTGGTCTGCTTTTTACACCCTTACTCCCCAAGGATGAAGAAGGCATGGTGAAAGGCAATTGTGGTATCTGCCAAGACACTGAAAGAAGGTACCAGACCTTGAGGTCATGCTGCCAACCAGGAAAAGTGAAGTCCCAGGTATATAGTTCTCAAGTCTTTACCTACTACTTGGCCTTACAGGATGGTGTGCATTGAATAAATATCATCTGGGACTTGCGTTGTATTTTCTAGGTACCTAGGTTGAATAGTGGCTAGAGTGAGAGACTTGGAGTCAGGAAGTTCAGATTCAGACTCAGACGCTAGCTATGTGACCTTAGGCAAGTCACTTAAGCTCTGCCTCACTTTCTCCAGCTATAAAGTGGGGATTAAAATACCACCTATCCCCCAAGGTTGTCACAAAGATCAAATAAGAGACCATTTGTAAAGTACATTTCAAATACTTTTGTTGTTCTATCATTTCAGTTTTGTCTAACTCTTTGTGAACCCATTTGGGGTTTTCTTGGTAAAGATACTAGAATGATTTGCCACTTCATTCTCCAGGTCATTTTGCAGAGGAAGAAGCTGAGGCAAACAGGGTGAAGTGACTTGCCCAGGGTCACACAGCTAATAAGTGTCTGAGGTCAGATTTTAACTCAGGAAGATGAGTCTCCCCAACTCCAAACCCAATACTCTATCGACTGCCTAATCCACCACTTAGCTGCCTAATATTAAAGCACTATATAAATGCTATTATTATTCTTATTTTCTTTTGACTTTTCATAGGTAGAATAGCCTGGACAAGGAGGTAAGGGAAAGAAGGGGAAGAAAGCTAAATTGTAAATTTAGCTAGCAGTAAATCTGAAACAATGTGGTCAATATTTTATGTGTTGCTTTCTGCACTGTCAAGAGTAAAACAATGTATATGGTTGAGCATGTACGTTCTGTTCCTGTGGGGGGTAACTCTACTATGCCAAAATCCCATGCCTAAGGCACAGTGAAATGTAACTGATTCAGGGACGAGATAGAGTTCCCAGCAAGATGAGGGCTCAGAGCAGAAATGGATTGAATAAATCCACACCAACTTCCCAGAGTAATGAGCCTGCATTGCCACTCTTAGAATAGAAGGCTTGAAACATCCCTTGGTACTTCTGTTTAGCAGAATGAAGCATCATAATCACAAGGGTGAACATGGGCTTCACCCCATGCCTGATCCTTCCTGCTTAATTGGATCAGGTTAGTAACAAGTAGCACCATGAGGCAGTGTAAAAATATCTCCAGACTCTTAAAAGAGTTTCACAGATAACATTTATCTCCTTCATGACTTGTTGTGAAGATCATTGACATGTACATGAATCCAATCAGTGTAGATAGAATTAGAAGTGGAGAGAATCACATCCAATATCACCAATAAATGTTTGATATTCAAAATAATTGGGAGATGACGCCACTATATAATATCAGGATCCTTCCCCAATAAATAAGTGGTCAAGGACAAGAACAATTTTCAAAATCAGAATAACAAACTCTAAATGCCTACATGAAAACACTAGAAGATGAGTCTTCCTGACTCCTGGCCTGATGCAGTGCCACCTAGCTGCTCCTAGATGAGCAATTCAGGAAACAGATGATGAGTTTGGAACAGTGACACAATATAGGCAATGGTGGAGATCCTTCCTTCTAAGGATATGTATTGGAAATCTTTTTGCCACAATAGGAACAGTTAATGACTTATTAACTTGCCTTAAATTAATTCATTATTTAAATCACCAACAGTAAAAGAAATACAAAATGATGTCTCACCTTGGGCCCCTGCCCTTCTGATTGCTGAAAGTTTAGCATATCTAGCTGGCCCCCAAAACATCATGATGCAGCACCATGGGTTATCTTCCAACTGGGAGGCCCAGTGAATAGAGCACTGAACAAGTTGAAATTCTGTCACAGACACTTTACTAGGGAAGTCACTTAACCTCTCTAGGCCTCAGTTTTCTATCTTCAAAATGGGGAAAATAATAACACAGGGTTATTGTGAAGATTAACATTTGTAAAGCAATTTGCAAACCTTAAAGCACTGCATTAATTCCAGTTATCATCATCACCATCATCATCTCTGTTTTCTGCCACTTGCTCTAGGAAAAGTAATTAAATCATCACTATTATTCCTGGAAACGACTGATCAATCAATTTCCCTATGGCTCTATTCACAATTCCTGAGACTTTCAAAGCCAAATGCCATTCCCTGGTCATCTCTCCCCCTACATGTGTTATCTTCCCCTTTAGAATATAAAGTCTCACTTTTGCATTTTTATCCCCAGTATTTAGCCTATGGTAAGTGCTTAGTAAATGCTTTCTCATTCATTCATTCAAATTAAAATAGCTGAAGTTTCACCTCACAACCTGCAAATTGGCAAAGATGACAAAAATGAGACATCAATATCAGAGACCATGGGAGACCAAGAACATTTCCTTCACTCTTGCTCAAGGTGTGAAGTGGTCCAACTGCTCTGAATAGCAACTCAGAATTATTCAATAAAAATGACCAAACTATCCCTGCCCTTTGACCCAATGATTCTGGATCAAACAGCTCCACCACTGTGCCTATAGTCTTAAGGAAGAAAAAAACCAGAAAAGTCCTGAATACACTAACATATTCACAACAGTATTTGTGTGTGTGTGTTTGTGTGCATGCATGCATGAAAGCACGCATGAGTGGTAACAAAGAACTGCTAACAATGTGAATACTGTGGTATATGCATATAATGGATTCCAGCATCTATGTGCAGTAAGAGTGAAAGATGTCAAGAATTCAGAAAAATGTGGGAAGATTTACATGAACTGATGCAGAGCAAAATATGCAGAACCCAGAGACTTATGTGCACAATTGCTCCAACAATGTAAATGAATAGAAGTCCAGCTCTGAGTAATGGAAGATGCCAGAGAATGGTAAGTAGAACCAACATCCCCCTTCATGACAGAGAGGTGGAGGGCTGCTATGACACATTATTGTATGCCTTGTTAAAGACAGTGCCATCATTCCAATAGATGTATTGGTTTCATTTGTCACAAGGAGAACTCAATCTGAAGGAAGGGAAGGTGGAAGTATTGAAATCCTGATATGAAGACAAAAAGCATCAGTAAACTAGCTTTAAAAGACAAAAATAAAAAAACAAGGGTGATAGGATGGGTAACTCATTGGCAGTGACTAGAACATGATGTTTCAACTTAAGCAAGATCAACTACAATCTAGTCCAATTGGAAAGGTATCCTCCATAGAGAAAGCAGAGGTTTGTAAGGCAGAAAACCTCGATCTGAGACACAGAATCAAAGAACACAAAAATGGAAGAAATGGTAATTATCAGAGCAACACAGATCCAGAAGGAGGAGGGATCTCCTAGATCATAGGGGTCAACCTCTTTATGTAACATGCAAGGAAACCAAATCCTAGAGGGAAATAGTGACTTACTTGTTCAAGGTTACAGACATAGGGAGTGGCACAGATGGGGCTGGAAGTCAGATACTCAAACTCTCAATCCAGTGACCTTCTCATTGTACCTTGCTGACTCACTTAGCCCTTCATCCTTTCCCCATTGTATTACACAGGAGGAAACTGAGGTAGCCCAGAAATAGGAAGAGATTTGGCCAAGACCACTTAGCTATTACATAGCTGGGATTTCAAATCTAGGTTTTCTGACTCCAAATGCCATCCATTCATCTATACCATTTGGGTACCTGCTCTATCCACTTCATGAGTTGTTAAAAGTATCACATGAAATAACAAATGTGAAAAGCAAATATTGGTTCCCTCAGTTGTAAATGAGAGGATTAGACTACTATATGGTCTCAAGGGGCCCTCCCATCTCTATATCTACGCTCCTATTGTGACCATGGGGCAATCAATGGGTCTCATTTTCCCCATCTATTAAATATGATGCTATACTAGACAGCCTTTGAGGTACCTTCAAGTCCTACAAAAGTGTGTATAATAAATGGAACTCATTTACAAGGATTATTTTAAAATTTTCATAAAAGTTGTTTTATTAGTCAGTCATATATGAATGTTGGAGTTCTTGTTTTTTTTTCTCTTTTAATATTTTGATAACTATTTCAATAGAATTGGTTCCTTGGCAATCCTCTGTATTTTGTTTTATGCATTTGAAAAAAACAGTGTTCTGAGGACCTGATGAACTTCACCAGACTCCCAAAGGGGGCCAGGAAACACAAAAAGATTAAGAAC
>CM053775.1:37537535-37553409 GCA_028658325.1 Potorous gilbertii | reverse complement strand
ATAGAATTGGTTCCTTGGCAATCCTCTGTATTTTGTTTTATGCATTTGAAAAAAACAGTGTTCTGAGGACCTGATGAACTTCACCAGACTCCCAAAGGGGGCCAGGAAACACAAAAAGATTAAGAACTCTAGAGCCAATTCTTTGAAAAAGTCCTGTCATTATGCTCCCCTTTTCTTTTGATTAAACTTGAAACTTGGAAATCCAAGATAATCCCTTGCTCAGTACCCACTAAACTTTTCCTCCCAAGTCTATGGGAACTTTCATTTTACTAGGAAAAAACCATTACTGTTTCATTTAGGAATGGTCAGCTTTTAGTATAGTCTTTGTACAAGATGAACTGCACTCGGTGCTGCTAATGTTGTTTTCCAGAATTCTGATTAAGGGATATGAAAAATGTAATAAAAAAAAAGAGAGAAAGGTTAAGGTACATTCACGCTAAACAAGGTACAATGGTTAATCCACGTAAACACTGGCTGCCAAATGGAAAGCACTTATCAGTAACTCAGATGTAACCAATTATTAAAACATGCTTCCCATATAAATGGTTTTAATAGCAGTTATAGCTAAACAAAAAACCTACATCTTTGTAGGAGCACAAAAGCCACAGAGCATGAATTGGGGACATACAGGTAAGTACTGTTTATTGGAGAGAGGCTATATCTAGAAGGCACACTGAATGGACTCGAGCTCAGCCAATCTATTCATTCCCGTCATCTTCTTGATTGATGTGGATAGCAGATAATTGATTCAACTACAGGAATCAGCATCTATCAGGAAGATGAGCAAAGTGAACATATTGGCGGTACTCAGGGGTAAGTCAACAACTAGAATGGAATAAGCATTGAAAGGAAATTGTGACCCCAAGAGTTAAGCCCCTCTGCTCTTTACCTAACTTGTTGTCTGACTGTGGGCAGATCATTTCTCTTTGCATCTGTTCCTCCAAAATGCTCTGTCATATAGAGCTGATGGGGAAAGACTGGGAGAGGCTGGACTACATGATCTATCTCTAGGGTTCCTTCCAGTTATTTTAAAATTATGGATATATTTTATTTCATATCACTATCATTTCCATATATACCCTCTTCCTTTCCTTCTCTAATGAGTCATCTCTTGTAAGAAAGAAGAAAAAGAAAGAGGGAGAAAAATCAGTTCAGCAAAACTAATCAAACATCCACCAAACTTGATGGTATGCACAATATTCCACACAGATAGATTTCTATTTCTGCCAAGAAGGCAGAAGAGCTCATATGAAATAGTATTAAGAACTCCAATATTCATATATGACTGACTAATATAACATTTATGAAAATTAAAAAAAATCCTTGTAAATGAGTTCTATTTGTTACATACACTTTTGTAGGACTTGAAGGTACCTCAGAGACTGTCTAGTATAGCACCATATTTAATAGATGAGGAAAGTGAGACCCATTGACTTACCCCATGGTCACATATAGGAGCATAGATATAGAGATGGGAGGGCCCCTTGAGACCATGTAGTAGTCTAATCCTCTCATTTTACAACTGAGGGAATCAATATTTGCTTTTCACCTTTATTATTTCATGTGATGCTCTTAAGCTCATGTAAGGCTCTTTTCTCCTCTCCTCTTCAAGGCTGAGTTTGACCATTGGAATTACACAGCAGTTTCATTTGGGAGTGCTCTCATTTTTCTCTTCTCACACGTTGTTATAATCATTGTATGTACTGGTTTCATGGTTCTTATTTCCCCTTGCTTCAATTCATATGAGTCTCTTTCCATGCTTCTCTGTAGTCTTCATATTTATCCTTTCTTGTGGCACAGTAATATTTCCTATACATTCATGCACTACAATTTGGTTAGCCATTCCCTAATCAATGTGGTGTTTGTTTCCAGTTCTTTGCTATAATAAAAGTGCTGCTCTATTGGGCCTATCTTTTTGTCACTGACCTACCTGGGGCATTTGCTTAACAGTAGGATCTCTGGGTAGAAGGCTAGAGACATTTGAACAACTTTCTGATTCTAACATGCTACGGTTCTACCTGCCTAGCACAGCCCTCGAGGAGACAGTTGAAGCAAAAGAAATACTCCTTGCCCTCCAGTCCTGTGGGATATGGTGAAGGATATGGAAAAGGAAATATTTGAATAAACAATACAATGAAAGAAAAACACAAGATGGCCAAGAATTGGGTGCTAGATTATGTAATATGGGGAGGGGAGGAACCTCTGCCCTTCCTCAAGTGCCTTCCTTTGACTGAATTTAAACTTCACAGGACAAATCCTTGGGTCTAAAGGGCTGCAGGTGGTCTTGAGGCCACAGGTTCCCCACTCCTGGTATAGACCATCAACCCAGACAAAGAAGGTATAGAATTGGGCTAGAAGTGCCACAAAAGCACTAAGATAGGAATGAATGAATCTGTCCCATGGCAATGTGTGTTATGTGATATGATGCTATGTGTGTTAAGAACACTGGCCAGACTAGTTACAATGGGAAGTAGGAGGAAATGAAGATGCAAAAGTCAGTTTCTAAATTTCAGATTCAGAAGTTTTGACTTGATCTTCTCAATTTTTATTAATGGCCAATGGTACAGTCTTGAATGGGAAGAGTGACAATGAAAGCAGTGTTTTGGGGGAAGGGAATATAGCTGTGATGTGCTGGACAAACTTCAGGAAGGAGAAATGGATGGAAGGGACATCACTCAGGATTTGATGAGGGATTGGATTCAGGTGATGACAGTGTGAAGAATGACAAGGACACATTTAGGAGTGGTAACTGTTTAACAACCAGCTTTGGGAGAAATGTACACAAAACTCTCTCTTTGTTTTAATTTGCATTGTTAACATTTTCTCCATCACTTTCTTAAGTTGACAATCAACAACAAAAAAATAAAGCAGACCCTGATTTGTGACATTTGCCATTTTTGTGCCATAAATACTCACAATGAAAGTTTAGCAATCATCTCCCAGAGTCTACTGAACAAGCTGGTTCCAGTACTCCTCTGCCACATATCTGAAAAGTACCATGAAGTAAGGATTCACCAGAACTTGGTGAATGATCAAACATAGGGGGAAAGAGTCAAAGATGACTTTGACATTTTGAACTAGGTGAGAGTTAACGAACAAAGGTTCTAGAGTTTTTAGCACACCAACAAACAAATTAACATGGTGATCTAAAGTGGGGGCTACAGTGAATAAGCAGTTGACTCCTAAAAATGGGAAATATAAAAAATATATAGATATTGACTGATTATTTTCTTAAGCATTTCTTAAGGATGCTTCATTGATCTGAGAACATCCCCTGACCTCACCCCTTTGCAGAAGTGGAAAGTCCAGGGGTGTGGTACATTGTATATATTTTCAGATATTTTCAATGTACTATTCAGTTTTGCTGATTTTCCTCTTTTCATTTAAAGATATCACTTGTTATATGATATGGATCACTGGTTCTGGAGGAAGAGGCCCACAGTTCAAACCCCACCTCTGACCTGTGTTGAACAGGGCTTGTCAGTGAACTTCTTTGTGCCTCAGTTTCCTTGGCTTTAAAATGAGGGGGTTGGACCTCTGATGTCCCTTCTAGCTCTAGGTCTATGATGCTATGGGTGACTTTGGACAAGTCATTTCCCCTCTCTTGGGATCTCAGTTTCCTCACTTGTAAAATGAGGGGGTTGGCTTTGATTAGTGGTTCCTCGCAGCTTTACATCCATGATGATAGGGCAATCCTCTGAACTCAGCCAGCAAACACTTCATATCCCTGCCCAAATGAGACATGGTAGCTCAAGACAACACAGGCTTGGAGTAAAAACTCATTGGAGCATTGTAGAAGAGTCTGATGACTTGTTTTGTTTGTCTTTCATTCTCTAAGATGACCAATGACATCAAGAGG
This sequence comes from Potorous gilbertii, assembly GCA_028658325.1. Classification (NCBI taxonomy): domain Eukaryota; kingdom Metazoa; phylum Chordata; class Mammalia; order Diprotodontia; family Potoroidae; genus Potorous; species Potorous gilbertii. The sequence continues at coordinate 37,549,550 of CM053775.1, read as the reverse complement.
ATGATTTTGTAACTTGTAAATGAATTGGATTTAAGTGACCCCCTCACAAAGCATCAAAAAGCAATTGATGGACACCAAGCCTGCAGAAAACTTGCTAGGAGAGCTCTATAAATATGCCATATCATCCTTATAAGGGAACGCTGGCATCTAGCCAGAAGGCAAATTCCACTTCTCTTTTCCTTTCCTTACAATCAGAATCAAGCTTTCTTTCTCCAAAGCTCTTTCTGCCTTGCACGTTGATGGCAGCGATCCGAATTCTAGCTTGAATGTCAGTGACCTCTTACCTGGAAGATACTAGAATTTTTCTTGGGAAGATTCTGCAAGAAACCATTAAAGAAACAAGGACACCCCCCACCACCACCCCCCCAAAAAGTGGCTGTTACATAGAGCAGAGGGAAGTGGTTCAGAGTGTGACCAATAGGTTTCTGGAAAATGGAGATTAAAAAATGTTAGTTAACCACTTAAATAATTAACAGGGAAAAGATGTGACAGAAAGGAAAGTCAAACTATATAAAGGTTTTTACGCTCTGATTTTTTTTGTTGTTGTTGTTGTTCCAAACCTGTGAATCCACTGATATGGGGAACTATTGGCGTGGAAAATTTCTACACGAATGCAGCCCAGAAACATGGTGTGTAGCCTACGGTAGCAGTTGTGTTGAAAACGGAATTTCCCGGAGGAAATGACAATTAATTACCTGATGCTCACAGGGCCCTCGAACCCCTTCCTGGCAGGGGCTGAGCATTAGAATTGGAAACTGGGCAGCTGCTGGTTTGATTTCTGCTCTTTTGTTGGCATTGTTATTCTGCATTTTCACTGCCTATCCCCTATGCCTGGAACTCTCCCTTCTCATCTCTGCCTTCTGGCTTCTCTGGCTTCCTTCAAGTCCCAGCTAAAAGCTCACATTCTGCAAGAAGTCGTTCACAATCCCCCTTAATGCTAATGCCTTCCCTCGGTTTATTATCTCCAATTTAGTCTGTATAGAGCTTGTTTGCACAGTTATTCACATGTTGTTTCCCCTAACTCCATGCCCCACTCCTCCCCAAATCTCCTCCAAGGTAGGGACTATCTTTTGCCTTTCTTTGTATCTCTGGTGCTTAGCACAATGCCTGGCACGTAGGAGACACAATTTAGGATTCTCATCTCTACTTAAAAAGATGCCCACAGCACTAAGAAGTGAAGTCATTCTCCCTAGGTCACATAACCAACATACATCAGAGATGAGACTTGAACCCTGGTCTTACTGATCTCACGATTTCCTGATCCTATTCACTGCACCACACTGCTTATTGCCATACTGGAAATTTAAAAAAACAGAATGTCTAGATTAAAAGGCTTGGCAGCAAATAAGGCTCTAGATATAAATGACTTGTTGCAGACAGAGAGCCACCAGACTCTAAGAAAGGATGGGGTAAAGCACTGTATATGATGAAAAACATAAATAGAGATAAAGTTTAAAAAATTGCCAGACAAAGAAGGAACTACATAATCTCTGTGGGTGGAAATTTCACCCTTAAATAATAAAAATGTGGTAATAAGGCTATATGCCACCTGAGCAGGATAATGAGACTAAGCTAGAGATGTTAAGACACTGGAGAAGCTGAAAAATTAGGCCAAGTTATAATGATGTGATTCTTCAATTATCCATACACGGACCAGCTGAATGCCTCATCAGAATGAAATGCAGAAATAAGGGTTTTGGATAAAATAAATGACATCTGCCTAGAAGGATATTTGTGGAACCCCAAAGAAAATCAGTCGAGCAAGTAAGCAACAAGCACTTAATAAGCACCTACTATGTGCCCTGGAATTGTACTGGGGATACAAAAATGAACCTTAAACAGTCCTTAATTTTGAGGAGGTTGCATTCTGGCAGAGAAAATGAGAAGTAAATGAAAAATAGATATAACAAAATTTGTTCAGGGTGGGGAGTGGAGGGAGAGACACTAGCAGTGTCGGGGGAAGGAGGAATCAAGAATCAGGAGAGCCTCATTTAGAAGGCACTTTAGATAATTGGCAGCTGGGTAGTGCAATGGATAGAGCACTGAGCCTGGAGTTAGGAAGACCTGAATTCAAATCTGATCTCAGATACTTACTACCTGCGTGATCTTGGGCAAGTCATTTAACCCTGTTTGTCTCCCTCCATTTCTTCATCTGAAAGATGAGCTGGAGAAGGAAATGACAAACTGTCCCTAGTATCTTTGCCAAGAAAATCCAAAAAGGGGTCACAAAGAATTGGACATCACTGAACAACAACTTGAGATGATAAGTATTTGGAAGAAAATATGGAATTCTGAAAGGGGAGATGAGGAGAAAGTACCTTCCAGATATGAGGGATGGTCAGTACAAAGTCATAGAGCTAGGAGATGTGTTCTACATAGGGAAAAATCAGAAGTCCAGTCTGGCTCGACCATAGTGTGTGGAGAGTGGGTCTAGGTCTTGGTTGTGAGTAGGGGTCAGGAAGCATCCTCAGATGAAGCCTGTTGTAAGAAGATTCTGCATTCCATCTGAACAGGTGAATATAAAGACATCCATTGCACAATTATTCCATGTTTTAAAAGAAACATTGGTTATGAAAAGACTGAAAATATTGCTTTAAAAAAAATAACCCAGCATGACTGGCAATGGTCTTGAAGCTCCGGGGAAAAATGTGTGCACTCAAGAAAGAATCCTGAACAAAATCCAGGCACTCACTCAAATGACAACACCACACAATTGGCAGGCAAAATAAAAGAAGCCATCATAGGGAAAAGGTATGAAAATGGAAAGACTGTCTGAGATTATGTGAATCTCTGCCTCAGTTTTTTCATCTATAAAATGGGGATAATTATAACACCAGTCTCCCAAAGTTTTTGTGAGGAGTAAATTAGATAACATTCGTAAATGCCTTGCAAACCTTAAGGTACTGTATAAATAATATATAAAGCACTTTAAGATGACAAGTGTGAAGAACAGGGAAGCCCCCCCCACACCTGCCAAGTATATCAGGGACAACTGTAAGTAATAAAACAATGATACAGTAACTGTTTAAAATAACTAACATTTATATAGTGCTTTATGGTTTGCAAAACACCATATATATATATATATATATATATATATTAGTTCAGTCGATCCTCACAACAATCCTAGGAGGGAGGGGCTATTATGACCATGCCTATTTTACATATGAAGAAACTGAGGCTCAAAGAAGTTAGGTGACTTATGGAGGGTCACACAGCTAGGAAGTACCTGAGGAACAATTCAAACTCAGGTCTGTCTGAGTGCCTTGCAAGTGATTCCAAAAGTAATAGGAAAAGTCTTTGTAAATAAATCCATGAAAACACAGGAAGTTACACAGTTAGAGGATCAGAAGGGCCATTTCAGGATCCCAGTCCAAAAGGAAATAAAAAGAAGGGTGCAAAGATAACCTTTGAAACAGATGGGTTAGAGATAGTAGGTCAAATCCTGCTAAGCACAGTGTCTGGCACATGGTAGGTCAAATGCTGCTAAGCACAGTACCTGGCACATAGTAGTCAAATCCTGCTAAGCACAGTGCTTGGCATATAGTATGTCCTTGAGAAATGCTTGTTGGCTGCCTGGCTAAGTACACACCATGGCCAAGCTCTAATTACACTCAGCCTGATCCATGATCTCCTCAATAGAGATATTTCTTCAACAACTGCAGGGTACAGCCCATCTCATCCTCAGCAGTTTTTGTCTGTGTCCTCATAAATCATCCCAAGAGGATGTACAGGATAGAAGCCTTCCTGGAGGTCTTTCGCATTCCACAGATGCCAGTGCAATCCCTCACACCATGACTGACCCCACTCTTTTTCCAATGCTGCATTTACTGAAGGATGTCTTTTAAGCCACTTATTGCATGAAAGTCATCATTAGCAGCCTGTTGCAACCTATCAACTACCCACCATCGAAACAATTCTTTAAATTCAATTGTATTTTGTGTTCAGACCTTCCTTCTCTCTCCCACTCCACCCTTCCAATTGAGAGAGCAAGAAAAACAAAATGATTGTTACAAACACGTAGAGTCAAACAAATAAATTCCCAAAATGGTGTTTCAGTCTGTAACTTTGTGTCCATCACCTCTGTATCAGTAACCAATTATGGTAGGTGTCTTCCATCTAAAAGTTCTGAGGGAAATCAGACATGAAACCATAGTGCGAATATGCCAGACAATGAGGAGATTGAAACCTGGCCTCTCCTCCACCCAGTCTTCTTGTATATGACTTTTCTCCATGCATTCTCTGGCCCAGCTTGACTGGCCTCCAAGCTGTTTTCCCACACGTAGCATTCCATCTTCTACCTCAGTGTCTTTGCACTGACTGTTTCCCATGGCTGGAATGCTCTTCATCTTCACCATCACCTCTTGGAATCCCTGGTTTCCTTCAAAACTCAGTTTAAAGGAGCATACTTCCTAGATTTAGCTTTTAGTGTCTTCCCTCAAACTACCTAGTGTTCATTTAATTTATTTGCATTTGTGTGTATGTATATACACACAGATATATGTATGTATGTTTGTATGTATGTATATATGGTGACTCGATGCCACAGTGGATAGAGGACTGGCTCCAGGCCCTGGAGTCAGGAAGACCTGACTTCAAATCCAGCCTCAGACACTTCCTAGCTGTGTGACCCTGGGCAAGTCACTTCACCTTACTTGCCTCAGTTTCTTCATCTGTCAAATGAACTGGAGAAGGAAATGACAAACCACTCCAGTATCTTTGTCAAGAAAACCCTGAAGAATTGGACACAACTGAAATGACTGAACAACAACAAAATATATATGTATTCATGTGTGTATATTCTGTATATGCTTATATATGTACATATCATCTCCCCTGTTGGAATGGAAACTATTTGAGGTCAGGGGCTGTTTTACTATTTTCTCTGAAGCTCCAGTGCCTAGCACAGTTCTTGATACACAGTAGGCACTCAATACATGCTTGCTGATTGTTCGATTGATTGTCAACATAAACCCTGGCAATAAGAAGGGCTCCAGAGGATGCACTGAGCACTCACAGAATCCAAGAGCAACAAGGGACTTCAATGGCCTAGCTCACCCCATACCAGACCATGTGTCCTTTCTTACAGCATCTCCAGCCTTTTGATTGAAGACACCCAAAGGGCTGAGATTGACTGCATCTTTGGGTAGACCATTCTATTTGAGGGCAACTCTACTATTAGGGTATTTTTCCTAATGGTGACCTTTAATCTTTCTGTCTGTACCTTCCACTTGGTTCTACCGACCAAGTATAACAGCTTTAGTTATACTTCTTCCACAAGACAGCTCTTCAAATACTTGAGGACAGCTACCAAAGTCATTTCTTCTCCCACATCCTCAGTTCCTTTGACCAATGTCACGTTCAACAGGTTTCTCACTCTCCTAGCCATGATCTTTAGGATATGCTTCATTTTGTCTATGTCTTGCCTAAAATGGGGTACCCAGAACTGAATTTTGTATAGCAGATGTGGCCTAAGAACCTAAGAGTCTCTTGCACCTCCTACCATCATCATTCTGGACACCCTGCCTCTGTTAACATAGCCTAGGAGAGCACTAACTATTTTGGCCACTGTGGCCTACTGATGATTCAATTTGAGTTTACAGCACTTTAAGTCAGAGCTTTTTCATAGAAACACTTTGTCTAGCCATACAACCCTCAGGGTTTGTTGGCTTGGTTCCCCATCCCCCCCACACACTTTACATTCATCACTATGAAGTTTCTTCTTACTCAATTTGGCTTATTATTCTAGCCTGTTGAGATTTCTTTTGGATCTTGACTAGCACACCATGTGTTTGCTATTCTGCCACACTATGGGTCTCTGCAGATTTGAAAAGTATGCCTTCTACACCTCTGTCGAATTCATCAATAAAACTACTGGACAGCATAGAATCAAGCACAGATGCCTAAGGATATTCTGCTAGTGATCTCCCTTCGTGGCAATATTGACCTATTGACTATGCTTTGGGCTTGTCCATCCAGTCAATCAACTCCAAAGTCATCTAACTCTATTACCCTCTTACCCATATCTCTCCATCTTTTCAACAATGATAGCCCTAGAGACTTTGTTAAATGTTTTGTTAAAATCTGATTACATTGTGCCAGCTGTGCTTGCTGTCCCATACAAAAAATGGAAATTAATTTTGTTTTGACCTATTATTGAGAAAACCACATTAGTTGCTCTTTTTAAATTTTCACAAAGTGTCCCCTTACTAATGTGGTCTAGACCAAGGGTGGGGAACCTGTGGCCTTAAAGCCACATGTGTCCCTCTTGGTCTTCAAGTGTGGCCCCAAGATGGCTGGCTATCAAGTCAAGGTCTTCTGTGGATCAGTATCTTTAAGCTTATAACTTATAAACTCTCATCAATGAGTTTTAGCCAACAGGACAAAATTAGCTCAAAACAAAAGTATTTATTTAAATGGCACCATAAGAAAAGTACCCACAAACGATCCTCCCATAATTCTGGGGCACACTCTTCCAGCATCAACAGAAAGAATGAGCATGCATAGAGGTCACATGTATGTAAGGGGGAAAAATGACTTGGTTTGGATGTCATGGAGGTAGGTGTCTAATCTTTAAAGGCTAATTTCATGGAAGCCCAACTCCACCTCTAGCCATCCTCCCCTGCCCCCAAAGGGACCAAAAGGTCAATGCCACCATGATATTTTGTTCAGCTAGTGAAATCCAGAACCAGATGGGTTTAAGAAGTCAAAATATCACAAAAAGAATTCCTATCAACCTCACCAGGAGGAAAATTTCTATCTATTTTTAAGCTAGGAAGAAGTAACTCTTTATAGGGGTTTCCTAAAAAGACAAAGAACCTTCTCTCAGTGCTCCCCAATCCTCAGCAGATGTTCTGATTGAGAAAGCACCTGAATCCAGCATCCCCTCAACAGGTAAATGGAGCCACAGAATTCTCCTCAATGAAATTGTGTCTCACTTTGAAAATGGCAGTTCTACTGTAGGTTTTAGAAAGTATAGGAATTTACCATACTATATTAAGAGGTTGCTTGGTGGAGTGGAAAGAATGCTGACTTGGAGTCGAGAGACCTGGGTTTCAATCTTGGCCCTGACACCATTTCTGTGACCATGGGTGTGTCAATTAACATCTCTGAGTCAGAGTTTCCTCATCTATAAAATGGGGATAATCTTTCTTGCATTACCTACCTCACACGGTTGCTATGAGAAAAGCATGTTGAAAAGCTTAAAGCTCTACCCGAAGTCCTATCCTGACGCCTTGCCCTGGCACGGAAGTGATCCCGGCCTGTCAAAAGCCATGCCAATAAAGCACAAGATCTGGCAGGTTTCACCAGATTGGAAAGGCTTCAAGCATGGGCCTGGCGACAGCCTCTGTCTGCTTTCTGAGGACCAGCCTAGCTAAGTATGGAGAGGCTTGTCAACCCACAGACTGACCATTTGGTGAGGAATTCTTTGGCCATGGCAACCCATGAAACAAAGAAAAATAGAAAATGTCCCTCAGTCCTGGGCGGCCCCCTTCTGCTCCTGCAGGAATGGTGGAAGAGGGGTAGAAAAGTACACAGAGGTGCTGAGAATCCCACTGTTTTTCAATGATATATAAACATTCATTTAACTCTTGTTCCTCTAAATCTGAGATGCTGGTGACCAGTGAGTAGACGTACTACTGGAAGAGACTGATCGCTGATATGATATTCAATCATATCAATAAGGATATTCTCACCATAAATAAAACCATTAGACAAAAGGAAGTTGCATCTGGATGGAAGGATGACCCACAAGTTCTCCCTGGAGATTCAAATAAAAGAGTTGATGGAATTGGGTTTATCACATATCCAGAGGTAACAAGAAACATCATTTCATGACACATTTAGTCATCAGTCCTCACGAAAATCATTTGTGAGAAGGCCACCATGAAGATGATTGCTGCTTATGCACCAACATTTGTTGCAGAGGACGAGGAGGTGGAGAAGTGGAGAAATTCTACAAAGAATTCAATATGGCCCTCAAAATTAAAATAACATGTATTCAAATACTCGGAAACTCCAATGCAAAGATAGGTATAGGGAAGGATGGTAAAAAATATGTTGAAAATATATCCTTTCCCTATCTTTTGTGATCTCCTCTCTCTCATTTGGTTCTTAGCTCTCCTCCTTCTCGAAAGAGAGTAGATGCCTATTTGTTAGGAAATGTGGTACCTGAATTCAATCAAATATTGCCATAAGATACTATGAATATGATGACTACAGAAAATTATGAAAAGATTTACATGAATTGATGCAACATCCCTATAACATTACCTCCTAGAATCCTTCAGGCTTTACCATTTGCCTTACCCTGTAGTCATCCACCCATCAATCCCACTGCCATATGACCTTGTTATGGAAACTAAGGACCCCTGAGGCTTGGTATCCCCACACCACTGAACACTTAGGGCTTCTGGGCCTTCTCTTCTTCCCTGTAGCAAGGGGGAATTTTATATGTTGTCTTCCCCAATTAAAGTGGGAGCTCCTTCGGTCTGTCTCAATTTTCCTATTTGTATCCCCAGCACTTAGCCCAGTCCTTAGCATATAGTAAGTGTTTAACAAATGCTTTTTAAAAATTTATCCATTCAAAGTGAGAACCAAGAATCAATAAGCACAACAACAATGTAAATGAATACCACAACAAGCAATTAAAATGGAATGTTGCTAAATTATAATGATAAAGCTTGGACCCTCCTCCCGCCACCCCATATATGAGATGATGCCTCCTTTGAAAGAGAAAGTGAGGAACCCAAGGCCTGTGAGAGATACTACACATAGACAGCCTTTTTAATCCTTTGGTATGGTGTTTAGTCTCAAAGTATTTTTTTCTTTCTTCATATTTTATTAAAAGGGTAGATGGCTCTATGGGAGTGAGTGAGAGTAGAAATACAGTGGTGATCTAGATGATATAAAAATGTATTTAATAAAATCAAAATTTTACTTTTAAAAAAGAATTCTTCTAGTATTAATAAAAGTATCTTTATTCATTTTCCTTTCATTTTTAAGGCTATGACCTTTTATATTTAAGTCAAGGATCTATCTGGAAACTATTGTGGTATATGGTAAAGGGCTAGTCTAAATCTTGTTTCAATTTTATTGTTGTTGGTTTATTCAATTGGTCTCCAGTTTTCCCAGCAGTTTTTGTCAGAGGGACTTCTTCCTTGCCAAGTTAATGCTCTCAGTTTGTTGAACACTGAGTTATTGGATTTGGTTGTTTCTGATTCTTGCTTATTAAGTCTGTTCCACTGATCTCCTTTTCTGTTTTTTAGCCAATACCAAGTAGTTTTGATGATGAGTGCTAGATAATATAATTTGCAGACTGGAAGTGCTATTCCCCATTCATTCCTACTTTTCTTCATTATTTCCCTCGAGATCTCAGACCTTTTGTTCCTCCAAATGAATTTTGTTATTATTTTGTCTAGTTCTAGAAAGTACCCCCTTGGTAGTTTGATTGGTATAGCACTAAATCTATAAATTAATTTAGAGGGTATTATTTTTATTATATTGGTGAGGCCCAACCACGAGCAATGAATATCCCTCTACTTATTTGTCATTCTTTATTTCTTTAAAGATTATTTTGCAGCTGTATTTATGTAAGTCTTGAGAGTATCTTGGTAGCTTGACTCCCAGACATTTCATGCTTTTTCTAGTTATTTTGAATGTGATTTCCCTTCCTATTATTTCCTCCAGGATTTTGTTATGGCTCTATAGCAAGGCTGATGATTTTGGTGGATTTGCTTTGTATCTTGTTACTTATTGAAACTATTAGTTGTCTCAATTAGTTACTTTGCTGATTCTCTGGGGTTTTACCCAATGACTCTTTACCAGACCAAGCCAGATGACACATTAATTCAAAGCAAAGAAAAAAAAGGCATTTAATGAAAAAAATAGCAAGGTAATAGCCAAGAAGTAAACTGGGTATTAAGCATTTGCAGTGTTGGTCCCCAGATGGTAGCCACCTCCCCCTCCTCCAAAGGAGACCCAGAGTCAAATCCCCATTCAATTTCCCTGCATCCCCAACACAGTAGGAGGGGGACACATCAGTTCAAACTCACAGCAAGAGTGTTGCAGCTCAGAATGTGAGCTGCACAGCCTAATCAGCTCCCCTGCACTCTCAGTCTGGCAGGGGAGGGAGCACTGGGCTTGTTGGCCTCTGATTGTGTCCCACAGTGAGCATCAGGAGCCAAATGGGATGCAGAAACTCCAGAAGTGGATGCCACGTCTCCGCTTGCTGTCTCCAGCTCTGCTGCTACCACTCCTGTCTGCTGCTGCTACTGTTGCTGCTTCTGCTTCTGCTTAAACCATCATCTGGGAGCCCCCAGGCTGGCACCTCTGCTGAGTCTGCTCCCCACACCAGCCTCTTCTTCAGATGCCCTAAGACTATTGAAATTCAGGACCCCGAAAGTACACTTTCCCAATCTGAGTTCATGGGGGGTACTCTGCAAAGGTTTCTGGGTCATAAAAATTCAAGAATTCCCTTTCACTTCTCCCCCTCCGTAAATAAGTGAGGCTATCTTTCAGCCCCAAGCACTGTGGGAATATGAAATACTTGAACAGCAATGTGAATAGTCAGTGTTGTGAAAAATAAGTCACCAAACTTTAGAATCAGGAAAATCTGTGTACAAGTCCCAGCTCAGATATTTACCAGCTATGTGACCCTAGGCAAGTCATTTAACAGCACTCAGGCACAATTTCTTGTTCGGTAAAATGAAAAGGTTGAACTCAGTGACCTCTAAGTTCCCTTGCAACTCTAAATCTATGGTCCTATGATCTGTTCAGTCATTTTAGTTGCATCCAATTCTCTGTGACCCCATTTGAGATTTTCTTGGCAAAGATACTGGAGTAGTTTGCCATTTTCTTCAACAGCTCATTTTACAGATGAGAAAACTAAGGTACACAGGATGAATTGACTTGTCCAGGGTCACACAACTAGGAATCAGAGATCAGATTTGAACTCATGATGATGAGTCTTCCTGACTCTAGACCTGGCACTCTATCCCCTTCAGTGCTACTTTGCTACCCCATGATCCTATGAACACAGAGCCCTTTTTTCATAAAGAAAAACTTCCTCACAATTAGAGCTACTGAAAACTTGAATGGGTTGCTTCCATAGGTAGTGAGTTTCTCATTCTTAGAAGTCTTTGAGCAGAGGCTAGATCTCTGTATGGGATTCCTGCTTCAGGAAAGGGTTGGGCTGGACAGCCTCTGAGGCCTCTTCCTGTTTTTTGGTTCTATAATTGGAAGATAAATTCCAAAAATAACCCTAGTAATTCCAGTAATGACATCAATACCTGTTAATGATTACATTTTCTCCCTCATCAGGGTATAAAAAAATATTTTAAGATTAAAATGCTATTGTTAATAAGCTGGCAGGTGAAAGTGCTTTATAGATGTCCAGTCCAGATGAAAACAGACTGGGGAAGAGAGATTTTGATAAAGAGTAAAACTCTTAGTGATTTCAAATGATATCAGAACAACATGTATAACTTCCCTCCTAATGAGCTCATTGCCTTAAGGGTAGAAGAGAAGTTCACTTAAAATGTAAGCTCTTTGAGGCCAGGGACAGTTTTGGCTTTCCTTTGTATTCCTCACACTAGGCCTAGTGTCTAGCACCAAAGTAAGCACTTAAGGCATGTGGGTCCATTGACTGATTATTTCATGCCTACATCAGGACACAGAGCATAGTGGAAATGGCATCAAGAGGGGAGCCCAGGGACTAGGTCACCAGTTCTGACACTATCACCAGCTAGCTAGCTTGAAGGCCTTGGGCAAATAGCTTCTACTCCAAGACCACATTTTCCTCATCTGTCAGAAGAGGTAGTTGGTCTAAGAGATCTCCGAGGTCCCTTTTAGCTCTGATATTCTACAGTTAAAAGTTGGGATAAAATTTAGGGCCACTCTTGACGTAGCTCCAGGCCATTGGGAGCTCAAGACTAACTGGCTGTATTCTGTATTTATGTGCATGTGCTACACTGAAGGTGAATTCCAGAACTCTTAAAACAAAAACAAATCCTA
>CM053775.1:37511220-37537035 GCA_028658325.1 Potorous gilbertii | reverse complement strand
ATTCCTAAGGTGCAGATCTGGCCATGTCACTTCCTTGTTTAAAAAATCCTCAATGACTCTCTATTATACTTGCATCTTTTATATTTTGTTGTAGTTCTAGGATAAGTTATGAGACCCATAGTCTGACTGCAGGGCAGCAAAGTGGTTAGAGAGATGGCCTCAAAGTTAGGAAGACTTGACTTCCAGTCCCTCCTCTGATCCAGGATGCCTAGGTGACCCTGTCCAAATCCCCTCACCTCTCACTGCTATGGGCAACTGTCTAAGACTACAAGATGCCAAGAGGATGCCTTGGTAGAGGCAGTTTCCTCATCTGTGGGGCTCTCAGGGGTGATAGGAAGCATCAAGGATGATCCTAATGAGGCCAATGAAATACCAGGTCCAGTGCCTGCCCCTATCCACCACCTGGCTTCCATGGACCTCTCCAGCCTTGTCTCCTAACAGCTCCTTTCATGCATTCTGTGTTCCTACCAAACTGGGCTGCTCCCTGTTCCCAGAATTCAGTATTCTGTCCCTAACTCTGGGCCTTCACACAGTCACTGCCCTTTCAACTCCTATGAGAAGCCTTCCTGGATTCACCCACCCCCTACCCTGAACTGTCCATGCTTGTTCCCTCCTCAAATGAGTTTCTGCACCTTCCCCATGTCCATGCTGTGTCTCCCCACTTCCAGTGAAATGTAAGTGTCTCAAAGGCAGGGGCTGCTTTGTTATCCTTGTGTCCCCATGTCTAGTACTGTGCCTTGCACAGGGCCCATGCTTAACATATACATTTTACCTTGAATTGAATTACAGACCCATCAAGCAGGACCTGGGCACCAGATGTACGGGAGGAAGCCCATCATAGGAAAAGGGGCCAAGCAGGAAACAAAGATAGGATGGCAGACAACATCTTCCCCAGGGGATGGAACCTAAGCTCTGACTTGGGCCCTTTTCCCTCTTCTCTCACTACTCCCTCTCCTGGTGAATCATTAGCTCCCATGGATTCGGTTATCATTTCCAAGCAAATAATTCCCAGATCCATCCGGCTGGCCCTAATCAAGAAGGAGAGGATTCCCAAAAGGCTATTAGTTTGGGTAATTAAAAGAGATCATTGGTGACTTAGAAAAGAATAGTGCAGTTGAATGATGAGATTGTAAGCCATCTTGCAGAGGATCTAGAATCAAGTGAGGAGAGAAGGAGTAAAGGCACTGAATGTAGTTGTCTTTCTCAAGGTTAGCCAATAAAGAGGAAGAGAGATACAGGACAATAGCTATTAAGGATGATAGTATCAAATTAGGAAAAAAGGAATGAGGATGGGGAAAAATTACTGTATTTATGGGTAACCAGGAAGAAGTCAATAACTAAGAAGAGATTGAAGATAAGATAGAGGGGGAGTGATAGAGGGGGAATTCTGCTGGAAAAGATGGAATGGCATGGGATTAGGGCTATGTATAGGGCACTTGGACTTGGCAATGAGTATGACTACCTATTTATAAGTGAGAGGGATGAAGAAGGAGAGAGTGGGAAAAGGCATGTGAGTGATGTGAGATGAGGAGGAGAGAATAAATGGGAATTCTTGGTGAATGGCCTCAATTGTTTCTAGTGAAATATAAGGTAAGATCCTCAGCTGAGAGGGTAGGGAAATTGGGTGCCATTGGAGGTTTGGGGAGGGATGAAAAGGTTGGGAATAGCTTCTGTGGTGATAGCAAGAATTGATGAGGGAGGTATGAAAGAATTGCTTTCTTGTAGTGAAGGGTCAGTTGAGATTAGGTAACACAAATTTGTAGTGTATCCCAGTGGTATGAAACTCAAATAGAAATTGGTGTGGCTAATCCATTCTTAAGGATCCTCAAGGACTGTGGCTTTGTTTAGAAATATAATATTATCTGTGTTTGCTTGTATTTTTATTTATTCTGTTAAATATTTCTCCATTACATTTTAATCTTGTCTGGCAGTGCTTGGGAATCTACGTGTGTCTACAGGCCTCATGTTTGACACCTTTGGTATAGCCCACCAGTAGTGCTTCATGGCATTCAAGCTTCATTCAATAGTATGGGAAGGAGAGGGGAGAGAGCATCTACTGAGTGAGAATAATCCAAAGTTGTGATCCCACATCACCAACTCTCTGCTGGACATTTCCAACGGGATATCCCATAGGTGTCTCAAGCTCAACATGTCCCAAGTTCAGGATCTCTTCCCTTAAACCTTTGCCTCCTCCCATCTGCCATATTTCTGTGAAGGACATCATTATCCTTCTAATCACCCAGGCTTACGACCCCAGAGTCATCTTCAAATCCCCCCTCTCTCTTTTTCTTCTTACCCAATCAGTTGCCAAGTCTTGTTGAGTCTACCTCCACAATATAGAGTGCTAGACTTGGAGTCAGGAAGACCTGGGTTTGAGTTTTGCTTCAAACATTTATTAGCTTATGTGACTCTGGGCAAGTCACTGAACATCTCAGGTGTCTTCTCTGTCAAATGAGGGAGTGGCCCTCAGTGACCTCGAAGATCCCTTCCAGATGTCAATCTATGATCCCATGACCCTTTCTTCCACTCTCAGTCACTGCTCTGGTTCAGACTCTCATTCCCTCTCATGTGAATTATTGAAATGACCCCCTAATTGGCCTCCAAAGAGCAAGTATTATAGGATGGAATGAATAGATTCTGCAGAAAGAGGGGTTTTCCTGTGAATAGAATCAGGAAAAGGTATCTGTGCACCCTTGGAAAAGTGGTAAAATCATACATTCGTATGAGTTACTGTCAACTAAAGACCTTTCTGGGCTTTCACCACATATGACTTGACTCATGACAAAATAATTAACTGCTGGTCATGGCAGGGGTAGAGGTGGGGTGGGTGGCTTTAAAATGAATCCAAACACAGTTCTAAGAAAAGTTCACTCTTAGGCTGACCCTTCGTTCTCTGCCATAAGTCACTTCCCATCTCATTTCTCCAACTACTTCCTCTCCACCCACTGCAAGAAGTTTTATATGGGGCTCATGGGAAGGAGGAGCAAGGTGATGTTGCACAAGGGGTGTTAGGGGAATGATGGAAGAATCTTGACAGATTAGGAGATTTCAAGAGCAAGTGACAAGAGGCTGAGGTTTCCAACAGGGTTGAGGGAAATATTCCATAGAATGACAGAATGGAAGGTAATGCCAGAGTCAGTCAACAAGTATTTATTAAGCTCCTACTGCACAGCAAGCACCATGCCAAGTACTAGGGATGCAAAGAAAGGCAAAAACAAAAAATCCACCTTTGCTCAAGGAGCAAATGCGGGATATAATATGCACACAGCTAACTAGAAATAAGAAAAATACTGGAGAAATGAGAAAGAATCACCAGAGGCAAGGCAAAAGCAGTGAGGGAAACTGGGAAAGGCTTCTTGTTTTGGCTGGAACTTAAAGGAAACCAAGGAAGTCAGGATGTGGAGATGAGAAGGAAAGGAATTCCAGGTACTTTGGATACTCAGACAATGAAAATGCACAGTCAGGAGATGGAACAGCCAGGAATCCAGTGTTACTGGATCCTAGAATATATGAAGGGCTGTAAGAGGACTGGAAAGGTAACAGAAGGCCAGGTGATGGCAGACTTTGAATGTCAGAGAGAGGATTTTATATTAGATCCTGGAGGCAATGGGAGGTCATTGGGGTCTATTGAATAGGATGGTGACATATTCAGACTACCCTTTAGGAAGTCAAATTTAACAGCTGAGTGGAAGATGGGCTAGATAGGAGAGAGAAGTGAGGCCAGAAGGCCAATGAGCATGTCACTCAGATAGTCCAGGTGTGAGGTGATGAGAGCCTGTATCTGGATGGTAATAGTGTCAGGGGAGAGAAGGGGACCATATAAGAAGGATGTTACTAAGGGAAAATTGACAGGACTTGGAAGCAGATTGGATATGGTAGGTGAGAGAGGGGAAGAAAGGATCCCACCTAGGTTGTGAGCCTGGTTGACTAAGAATAGCAGTGCCCTCAAGAGTAATAGGGAAGTTTTGAAAAGGGGAAGCTTTTTGGGAAAAGATACTGAGTTAAGTTTGGGACATGTTGAGTTTAAGATGTCTCCAGGCCAAGATGTACAGTAAGCAGTTGGAGATGGGAGATTGGAGATCAGGAGAGAGGTTAGGGCTGAACAAATAGATCTGGAAATGATAAGCATGAATTGAATCCATGGGAGCTGCTAAAATGGTATAATGCATGGGAAAATGGTGGATTTAGAGCCAGAGGACTTACAGTGGAAACCTAGCACTGGACACTTAATACTTGTGCAATATCAGGTATGGCCCTTTAACTCTCTGAGTTTTTTTTTTTTTCCTTTCCAACTATTAGACATCTTAAGTTGAATCTTCCATAGACATCTCAAATTCAACGTGACCAACAATGACATCATCATTGTACCATGTTCAATCTGTTACCAAGTCCTCTCAATCCTACCTTAGTCACATCTGTTGTATGTGGCCCACTTCTCTCCTTTGATACTGCTGCTGCACCACGCCCCCCCCCCACACACACAGAGGCTCTCATCCCCTCACAGCTGGACTATTCTAGTAGTATACTGGTTGGTCTTCCTGCCTCCAGTCTCTTCCTACCCTACTCCTTCCTCTATCAAATTCAGCTTCTTAAAGGCAAATCTGTCTGTGTCACCATCCCATTCAATAAATCCCAGTCAGTCCCAAGAGTCCAAGCTCAAATAGAAAATCCTATGGTATTCAAAGTTTTTCATAATCTGTCCACTTCTATCTTTTCAATCTTCTTATACCTTACTTCCCCATATTTACTCCAATCCAGTGATACTGGATTCCTTGCTCTTCCTCATATAAAACACCCCATCTCCTGACTACAATTTTTCACTGGCTGCTCCCCAGGCCTGGAATTCCCTTACTACTTGCCTTCCGCTCCTGGCTTTCCTGACTTCCTTCAAGTCTCAGCTGAAATCCAACCTTCTGCAAGAAGGCTTGCCCTATCCCCCTTAGTGTGGTGCTTTCACCTTGAGATGATCTCCCATTCAACCTGTATTTATCTTATTTGGTCATAATTGTTTGCCTGTCTCCCTCTTCAGATTGTGAGCTTCCCAAGAACAAGGACTGTGAATTGCCTTTCTTTGAATCTTCAGAGTTTACCCACAGTGTCTGGCATGTGGTAGGTGCTTAATAAATGCTTATTGACTTGACTTTTATCATCAGGAGTCATTCTCAGCCCCATTGTTCCAGTGAGCTTCTGGGATGCAGTTCTCAGTTGGTTTGCCTTCAGTCTCTCTGATCACTCCTACAGGAGTTGTAGAAATTGAGAATACAAAGATACCTCACAGGTTGGCTAATCTAACTCAGGGGTGGGGAACCTGCCTGCAGCCTTGACCCATGTAGCCCTCTAGGTCCTTAAGTTTGGTCCTTTGACTGAGTTGGATTCTGTCAAAGGGTCGCAACTTGAGGACCTAGAGGGCCACACGTGGCCTTGAGGCCACAGGTTCCCCATTCCTGATCTAAACTATACAGAAGCAAAAATTCCATTTATAATATGACTGACAGAGGTTCATCTCTGGGGGCTCAGCTTAATGTATCCTAGTAAAGATGAATCTACCACCTCTTGAGGCACTTCATTACATGTTTGATCGGCTCTCATTGTTGGGGAGTTATTTTCATGTTATCAAGCCAAAATCTGCCTGTGAACCTTCTCCCCATCCCTTCTGCACCAACCCTAAAGGATCCAATAGAAACCTGTAGCCCCTCTTTCATTTGAAAGCCTTTCATTTACTCAAAAGCTATAGTGGGTCACTTCAAGTCTTTGAGAAGTTGAAAACCTGTAATTCCTTCCCATAGTCTTTATAGGAAAGTGGTCCTCCATCAAACTCCTTAATACCTTCCTCTTCTCCCTAACATGGGAGATCCTTCACATTCTTGGATAATAGGTTAGAGAGGCATATTGCCCTGTTCTTCTGTTAGATGATCCTCAGGGAAGGGGCCCAAATTCAAACAGCATCAACAGGAGAGATTAGCAGTCATCTTCTGGACACCTGTTCCTCCATGGAATTAATCAATTATCCAAACTTGAAGATGTTAACAAGGGGGATTAGCAGGTATGTGGTGGCAGGCTCCTCCAGACCTCGTTTCTGGTGAACAAAAACAGGGAAGAACTGGTCATTTGTTCCCCACAATTAAATTATCACCTGTGCCCAAGTGACGAACACATTGACTGCTTTACCTTTGATGACTTCCTTTTCCTCCCTTTGTACAGAACTGTCTAATCCTCTGGTTATGAGAGACAGCAGCTCAGGTACTTGAGGACCCCTGTTATGTCCCTCCCCACTAAATCTCCTCTTCAAGTTAAACAGCCCCTACACATTGATCTTACACCTCTTACTTGAGACTACTCACCATTTTGTTGACCTCCTCTGCATTTTCTCCAATTAATAGCCCTCATAAAACATGACATGGCCAAGAATGGATATAATACTGCAAATGCCATCTAATGACAGAGAACAACATGACTATTACCTCCCTGTTTTAGATACTGTATCACTCTCTGTCTCTGTCTCTCTCCTCTCCCCTCCTCCTTTGTTATTATGAATTTAAAAATCGTGAACATTTCAATATGCAGAGAATATCAGAAAAGAAGGTGGTATATTAAATTCTGAACTTTGTTTATTTGGTTTGTTTTTTAAGTGTCTATGAAATTGAAGAGAGTACTATCAAAGGTTTGTGTGCCCTTCTGAATGGCCTTCTGTTCTCTTCTGTGTGATATTTTTCTTTCTTGACTTCTTTTTCTTAACATCTTTATCACTATCCACCAGATCCTAGCCCCTAGGAGAAGCCCTTCCTTGTATGAATGAATGAATGAACAAAGCATATATTAAACCCTTACTATGTACCATACACTGTACTAAGTACTGGAGACACCAGCAAAACAGCTAGAGGACCTGTCCTCAAGGAGCTTCCATTCTAATAGAAGAAGAGAACATATATAAGATGGGTTAGCTGTAGGCCAGATGGAAAGGCCTCATGGTTCAAAGGCAAAGCAGATGGTAATGAATCTTTTTTAGTATGATTTCTATGAGCAAAATCATATTCATTTCTGACAATGAACCATTTGACAGGGACAAGGATTTTGATGACAAGAACTTTCTTTTCTGGGTCTTCAGTAGCTGTGCCTGCAGTAAGTTGGGTGGTAGCAGTTGCAGAAGCAGTTGCCAGGTCCAGTTTCTACCAGGGTTGCTGTTCTGGAAAATGGAGGCAGGAACCAGGCTGGAAGCAGGGTCATTGACCTGAGAGTCATTGAAATTCCTGAGGCTCTTGGGCACTGGATCCCAGACTGTCTCCCCTGGGTCTCAGGGAAAGTGGTGATTGAGATGGACATGGTAATTTGGTCCAAGTCACCTCTGTCTCCAGGAAGTTTATTGTTTGTGACTTGTTTTAACAAATACATATAGGCAGCTAGGTGACTGAGTGGATAGAGTGCTAGGCCTGGAGTCAGGAAGACCTGAGTTCAAATCCAGCCTCAGATGCTTACTAGCTGTGTGACCTTGGACCCGTGTATGTGTGTGTGTGTGTGTGTGTGTGTGTGTTTTATGCCTTTCTTGTTGTTACTAATCAGAGGATCATCAAACTGTTCTCTCTATTTGTCCTTCAAGGAATCATGTGTGATTTTTGACATCTGCAAGGGAGACACCTCATTGGAAACTTAAGGCAGCACTTGACTCTGCGGAATCAAAAATGCTTTCTCATCAACAAACAGTAAGCAGAAAAAAGTCTTGTTATCCTTCGCATTTTCAGCCAATTGTGTGATGGGAAAGTGTGGTCCATTGGGGAATATCACTTTCTCCTAATCCCCTCATCAAGGATGCCCTTGACACGGGCACAGAGATTTCTCATAGCAAGTAACCCCTTTCAATTCCATATTCTTAGATTTCAGCTCAATTCATTGAACATTTTTGCATCCTGTGAGTTAGCTGGCCCTCCCCACTCTGTGTCACCTGCAGGTGAAATAAGCCTGTTATCTCTGCCTTTATCCAAGCCATTGATAAAAATGGTAAACAGCGAGGGGCCAGGCACAGGTGCTGGGGCACTCCACAGGGGACCTCCTAGTGATAAAAGCATGAATACAATCTTACCTCTTAGCAGAGGCCTGAGCTCTTTGTCCCCTTGAGTCACAGCAAATGCAACACACCAAAATTTAAATGACTTTTCTCCAGTTACAAGTGCAAACTTCATAGTTATTGTAGCCTCACTTTTCTTGCTTTCATTACGTCAGACTGGTTGTGGGTTAGGCCATCAACACATTTGTGTCATTTTCTCTGGGACCCAAAGCCTTATGGGAGAGCACTTTCCTCCCAAGACTGCTGTAAGCAGACGTGGGCACAGGTAATGGACCAAGGGTGCTGGCTCACTGGGGTCTTACTCACTAAAAATAAATGGAGCTAGCCTTTCTGCAGTAATTTTAAGGCTTGCAAAGTACTTTACAATACACTATTGGAGAGAGAATAAATTTGATTACCGTAATAAAATGGTTTTTCAACTTAGTATAAAGGAAGCCATTTTGTTTTCACCTCCATTTTGTTCCTCAGCTGTCTTGAGTAAGTTGTTTTTCAAAAACAAAATAAGCACCTGTGTGGTAAGATACTGGAAACAACACATGTGTATGCTTAACTGACATAGATATGCGGACTCTCTGATAAAATGAACCACCGATGAAAAATATTATCAACAATTTTATCAGGGATTTTTGAAGCAAAACCTACCAATCAAAGTCTGTGGTAAACAACTTGGGAAGCCCCATAGCTAAAAGTATAGACAAATCCCACCGGAGGCCCCAGCCATTGATTTGTTCCAGTGGTGTTACAGGACTGGCTGACTCCTTCCTTCCCCACACTGGAGATTCAGGTAGCCTAAGCTGGCTTTAAGGCAGTGCTGATTGTTGGTGTATTATACAAGATAACCACCTGGACAGGACATACAAAGCCTCAGGCTGGGCAGAGAGGGAACCTTGGCAAGTCTGGTAAGAGAGGAGGCAACAGAACCTCAAAAATATCCAGGAAGTGGTTTGTTCTTAAAGGAGGGTATTGTTGACACACTTTGATTAATAAAGTTTGATTGCATGCATTGAGAAGCCTAAGTCTAACTAGTTTTTCTGTCTACTAGTTAATATTAAGTGAAGTGGCTATGCTACATATATGTACCTTGACAATTATCTTGTTCAATTCTCATGAAAACCCTGGGAGGTATTATCCCCATTTTACAGATGAGGAAACTGAGTCTGAAAGAAGCTGAATGACTAGGCCAGTGTCCAAGTCAATTCAAACTCAGTTCTTCTGGACTCTGAGCCTAGCTGTGTTCTCTGAGGAGAGATTCTCTGAGTAGCTTAGCTTTCTACTTGATGAAGGTTAAAGTTCAAAGATGAGTTCCTTTTTGTTAAATAAGTTACCATATCTTTAATGCAGGAGGAGATGGATTGTTTTTTTTAAAGCAAATCTTTATTATCAATCAATCAGCAAGTGTGTATTGCCTGGCTTCCCTTGCCTCCTTCGAGACTGCTCAAATCCTATCATCTGCAGAAGACTTTTTCTACTCTCCATCCCCATCATCCCCCTCCATTACTAGTGCCTTCCCTCTAAGATTGCTGCCCATTTACCTAGTGGTTTGTATGCCATTCTCCCACCTTAGATTGTGGGCTCCTGGCGGTGGGAGTGTTGGCTTGAATTTTTTGCCTTCCTTTGTATCCCCAGAGCTTCACATATTATAGGCACTTCATAAATGCTTCTTAGTGCTAGTGTTCCAGTCATTATGCTAGGTGCTAAAGACAGGCAAAACTGAGAACCCGTAATCTCAAGGAATTTACATTCTAACATGTGCATACACAGAAAATACAATATACATATGATCTGTGGGCAAAGTAGACACTGAGTAAACTTAGAGGAGAAGGCACTAGCAGGGAAGGGGGACCAGGAAAACCCCCCAAAGTGACACTTCAGTTAAGCCATGAAGGAAGTGAGGGACTCCAAGAGGGTGAGGTGAGAAGGGAAAGCATTCTAGACATGGGGAACAGCCAGTACAAAGGCACAGAGATGGGAGACGGAGGGTCAGATAGGACGAACAGTAAGCAGGCTAGTATGGCTCAACTGGAGAGTGTGTGGATGGGAGTCTGGAGAAATAGGAAGGTACCAGGAGGAGAAGATCTTGAAATGCCAGAGAGGTATGTATGATCTTAGAAGTAAAAAGGAGTCACTGGAGTTAATTGAGTAGGGGGGTGACATGGGCTCATCTGTGCTTTAGGGAAATCACTTTGGCAGTCATGTGGAGGATGAATTGAAGTGGGGAGAGGCCTGAGGCATGGATTCAACTTAAAAGGCTATTATAAAGGAAGGAAGGAAGGAAGGAGGAAGGGATGGAAGAAAAGAAGTCTTTATTAAGTGCCTACTATGTGTTTAGCACTCTTCTAAGCACTTTACAAATATTATCTCATTTGATCCTCACAACAATCCAGTGAGGAAGGTACCATTGTTATTTCCATTTTCCAGTTGAGGAAATTGAGGCAGACAGAGAGGTCAAATGCTTTACTCAGCTTCACAAAGTTAGAAAATGTGTGAGGCTGGAGATGAATTCAATTATTCCTGACTTCAGGACTAGCAGTCTAACCACCATACCACCTAGCTGTCTCATAAGCCTAATATGTAGAGAAGAGATGATAAAGACTTGAACCAAGGTGGTAACTATGAGTAAAGAGAGGAGTCAGACTTGAGAGATGTCAGGGTGGGGGTGGGGGAGGTAGAAATGGCAAGTTTAGGCAACAGAGTGACATGGACAGGTGAGGAAGAATGAGGAGCAGAAGATGGTGCCAAACCTGTCTAATTGGCAACTATTTCCAAGATTTTGTCATCTCTTGGAGGGGATACTTGTGGGGGAGCAGAGGTGATGGACTATGGATGTGGAATATGGCATACAAGGTCCAGTTTGGGGGATATGTTGGTAAGTTTGACTGAACTGTTATTTTCCCCCTCGTTGTTACTCTTTGTTATAATGGATATCCCTCTGGGAGGAAAAATGGCAAAGAATACACTGGAACATATAGGTGATATAAGGGAAAAAAAGACATAAATCCAAATGTATTTTTAAAGACTGATCTTCCTCAGATAAATAACTCTTGAGCACCTGTTCCATGCAGAGAACTCTGCTAGGTCCTCCACTTAAGGAACTTACAATCTGTTAAGGAAGGGGATAGCGCAAACTACATGGAAAAGACCACGACTGGATTCCCCAGGGCCAGCTTTCTGAAGGAGGTAGCATTTGAGCTGCATCTTACAGGTTTCTCAAGATTTCATTAGGCAGAGTTGAGGGCAAAAACATTCTAGGTGTAAGGAATAGAGGAGGGGGAGCGTGTATATGACATCAACTAAACCAGGAACAGTGTAGGATGTTGACATGGGGAGAAGTGTACTGTGAGAAAGGCTGGAGATATGAGGGTGTGTCAATCAAGGGATGTCTTGGAATCCCAGACTAAGAAGACTGAACTTGACTTGGTAGGCAACAGAAAGCTATTGAAGGATTGGGACAGAAGAATGGTGTGGTCAGCTCTCCACATAAAAAGAGATTCATCTGGCAGTGATGTGAAAGATGAATTAAGAGGCAGAAACAAGTAGAAAGGATGGGCATTTTTGGAGGATGGCATTGTGGGAATGAGGGTAGGTTTGAAGTATTGTTGTTTGTCCTGTATTTGGGAAGAGGACCATGACATCAGGAAGGTGATGCCATGAATTGCAAGTGACTTAGATTTAAGTGAGGCAGGGCTGTGCAAAGTCTCACCAGCCTCACTATCTACTCCAGAGCCATTTGGGTTCAATGGAAAGATGTAGATCAGGACAATTGGCAATGGCCCAGGAAGGCAGTGGGAGACCTTGGCTTTTGCAAGCTAAGGTCTTTCCCAGGTCTCAATTTATCTGAGGTCATGCCTGTTAATCATTCAGCTAGGTAAGAAGGGGAGGGGCAGCTAGGTGGTACAATGGATAGAGCACCAGTGCAGGAGTCAGGAGGACCTGAGTTCAAATCTCACCTCAAACACTTGACATTCACTAGCTGTGTGACCTTGGGCAAGTCAATTAACCCCAATTGCGTCATCCTGGGTCATCTCTAGTCATCCTGATGAATATGGTCACTGGATTCAGATGGCTCTGGAGGAAAAGTGAGGCTGGTGACCTGCACAGTCCTCCCTCACTCAAAACAAAGTCAAGTGCAGGTCATGTCATCATTTCTCTGATGGCATGGTCTTCTTTGGCAACAAGGGACGAACACACACACACACACACACACACACACACGTAGGTAAGAAGGGAGGCAAAAGGTGGCCTTGTTTGCCTTCCAGGGTTGAAGTGGATGTAGGGTAAAGAGTACAATCAGTGGGGGGTTGGGGAATGGAATTCATACATCAGCAGCCAGGGATTCAGCATTCTGGGAAGGGAGAGTCCAAGGGAATGAAGGTATGGTAACCATTGAGGAGTGAATCCAGGTAGATAAGAAGCAGCTGGCTAGAGATCTCTTGAGGGTTGTCTGTGACTAAACTGTTCAAGGTCCTACTTCAAAACCTTGGGAGGTTCCATCTTAGTATCCCCAGCACCTAACACAGTACCTGGCACATAGTACACACTTAATAAATGGTTGGTGAATGTGATTATTTTTAGCAAGCTGAATGAATTGGTTCTGGTATTGATTCAGTGTATGGTGGAATGATGTGTGGAAGGCCATGGTCAAGGATGAAGTGCAGGATGGGTTAGTACAGGGAATATTCACCTTGATGAAATCTCATATGTATCCAAATATGGTAGCAGACAAATCACTTAATGTCTCTTTGTGGGTATAATGTCCCAGAGCTCAAAGAACGATTTCATTGTCATCAGTTCTCATTCTGCTTAATCAGATGTCTTAAGGGGGTTATACACACCCCAAGATCCTCAATCGGAGTTAGCCTCCAGTAATTTCCAGCCTGTCTTCTTAGTTTTAGATTATTTGCAATTGGCTTTCCTTATCACTTGCAGTAGCCGTATGAAGGGATGGGGATAGGGTTAGGAAAGGGGGTGGAGCAAACCTGCAAAGCTGCTTTTGTGTATCTTCACATCAACATACTTTTCCTGGAATCCACTTTGATCAGTTCCATGAAAGGCTCTGTAGGAGTGCAAAGTACCACTCTTATTTGTGACTTCCAAAGCATGCCCTGCTGAACATAGACCAGAGTAACTATCCCAGGGTGAGGGGTGGGAGGTCGGGGTGGGAGTAGGGGGTGATATGGGGGAGAGAGACAGAACTCATCCTGAAATGTGCAGGGTAGCTGTTGAATATACTCTCAGCTAATCCCGATTGCGTTGATAAAATTCTCCTCCTGCTGATATCCCTGGGGACACATATAATAAAGTTTCAACTCAATAAACACCGGACCAATAGCTTTCCAAGAACTCCAGCAGAAGCGGGCACAATTGCCCTGTGTGGTTTCCTCGGAGACCTCTTTACTGCATCAAATAGAAGATACTGACAGTATTAACTGACTGTGTACCTAATGCGTCCACATCCACAGAACCACGAGGGAGAACAGTGGTTAGCACTAGAGCCTGCGGAAAATAACAAAACCCAGGCTAGTGTTTCCTAGAAAGGACTAATCTGTCCAGGAACCAAATTTCTGGGCAAGAAACCCTATCAGAAGCAGCTGCTGGATAAGGTCTTCTCTGTGGTTTAGGGAAATAGAATATTATCTTTGGCAGAGGTTTGCCAGTGACTCTAGCTCTTCTGTATCTCTCAGCTAGACAGACATCTGAAGGACATCTTTAAAGACAATTTGCCTTTATCCGTATGAACAAGGGATCTTTTATAATTTCTTCACTTTGCTGTCTTTCCATAGCAAGCAGAAACATCCTCTGGTCTCTTCTATCACTGAATTGTTCCCTTTATCATCTGTACTTTTTTGTATTTCTCATCCACCCCATCCAAAGCACTATGCATCCTTCCCCTACCCTTCTTTCCACTAGACACCATCTGTGTGTATGTGTTTATGGGTGGATGGATGGTGTGAGGGAATTATAGAATCAGAGAGATCTAAAGCTGAAAGGGACCTCATTGAACCCAATCCCTTCATTTTACAGGGGAGGAGACTGAGGCCCAGAGAGGTAAAATGAACTGCTCAGGGTCCCATAGTTAGTAAGTACCAGGGCCAGAATTTCAACCCAAGTCTTTTGATTTCATATCTCGTCCTCTTTTTACAGCACCTTGTTGCTTCTCCACAGAATAAAGGAAGCCGTGGGCACTTCTATGGCTCTGTGTGCGTGCGTGTGTGCGTGTGTGCGTGCGTGTGTGTGTGTGTGTGTGTGTGTGTGTGTGTGTGTAGGGGGGAGAATGGAAATGGAGGGTGGGGGAGATCAAAATGTGTGGGCACATCTGGTTCAAAATCTGGGGAAACATTGGGGAAACCTGAAGATATATGAAAGGCTTCTGTGGGCACTTGTGTACTTCAGGATATGTATTCATTCTGAGAATCTTAGCCCTAGAAAAACCACCTAAAATGTTACTGCCTGATGTCTTCTTTCCAGTAACTGTTCTCTGGTAGTCAGGTTATCTGGTACTATTTCCCCATTAGGGTAGCCCAAAATTCAACACACACACACACACACACACACACACACACACAAACACATGCACATGTGCACACATACACACACAAATACAGGCACACACACACATGCACACATAGATACACACACACACAGACCTTCCTTTCTGTTTCTGGTGCAGTATAGCCTTTAGATGAATCGAATCAGATAGATCAGGCCCCCTGGTGTTTGGGGAAATTGGGAGGTTATAAGAAAACAAAGGCTTTACTTTCTTTGTAAGAATTTTTTTTAATTGATATCTTTTGTTTTCATATCACCTTTATTTCCCCAAATAACCCTCCCCTATTCCTCTACCTAGTGAACCATTCTCTGTAACAAAGAAAGTGAAATAAAAGCAGTTCCAAAAAACTAACCAACTCATCAACTGAGTCTGACAGTTTATACAATGTTCCATATACCCCCTCCCCTTCTCTGTCTGCAAAGAAGGGAGGGAAGCTCCTTTTTTTCATCTCTTCTGTGGGACACATTTGATTATTATAGTTACATATAATTCAGTTTCAATTTGTGTTCTTTTAAAAAATGCAGCCCTATCTATTGCTGGTGTATCACTATTGTTCCCAAACACATTCCTCCCCTCTCCAGTGAGCCATCCCTCTTAACAAAGAATTTTAAAAGCCTTGAAGCCCCAGTTGGCCCCTTCAGCAAGGCCCAGCCTTCCCCCTTGCCCTGCCTCTGTCTTGCTCTGCTAATTCCCAGCTCTTGTTCTCACCTGCCATCTTCCCTTTTTGCTCTTCTTTGCTGGGCAAAGTCATGACACTTTGTTGGTGACTGTGATCCACTGTAGAATTCAGGTGCTCTGATCCGCCCGGACCAGTGCTGAGCAGATATCTTCTTCCATGTCTCCTGGACTCCCAGTCCCCAGCCCACAGTTGTTCCAAATCTCCTCTTTCCTTAAGTAAATTTTACCCCCCACCCCTTCTCCCTCAGTCAAAAGACTTTTTATAGTTCAGTAGGTACAATACACTTCTCAAATCTGTGCATTCCAGGCATTCCTAAGGTCTGGAATATACTCCTTCCCTCCTTAGCATCCCTCAGAGCTCAGCTCAGAGCTACAAGGCAAAGAGCATTTACCAACCACTCAAAACGTGCTGGGCACTTTGCTTAGCCCTTGGGGACTAAGTACTGAAAGCAAAAAGAAGTCCAAAGAGGGAAAGCAGCCCACAAAAGAAATGAAAAATGAAAATGGGGAGGGGGGAACCTGGAGGGTTTGGGGCCTGGTGTTCAAACCCATAGAGTCAGAAGCACATGCAGAAGGAGAATGGAGGTTGGCCTAGACCCCAGTAGAGACCCTATGAGGACCTCAGGAATGGGAGGAGACCAGGAGGCCTGTTGTGGGGTTAGGATGGGGTGGAGCCCCCAGGTGCAGAGGGAAGGTTAGGGATGACAAGGTAGTTGAGTCCTGGTGGCAAAGTCTGGAAAGTTCAATGCCAAGCCAGGCTTTTCCTAATCCGTTCCCAACTGCTAGCACTTTCTCCTCCCTCCCTGGTTATCTTGTTATCTATTTTGTATGTATTTTTAATATACTTGTGTAAGTGCCATAGTTTCCCATTTAGACTCGAGCAAAGTCAAAAGCCCCAAAGAGACAAAGTTAGAGACATTTGAAATGTAAATGAAAGTCCTTTCAGATGTAACGCAAGCATTCCACACTTTGAAAGGGCTTGAATATCTCCACTGCATATGAAAAGACCTGCAAAGACAATGAACTTGTCCCTGAGCACCGACTGCCTCCAGACCTTTGTCCCCAGCCACTCATCTGCATAAGACTCCAACGGAAATCTTGGAAATGTAACTGGCTCACCATAAGAAAAAGTGGAGTGGCATATTGAGGGCACCATGTTGTGAAGCTGGAAGTATTGTAGAACAGGGGAAGCTAGGCCTCTTCCCCTCTCCTGCCTAGAATTGACAAGCCTCAGAGCTGAAGTCCCCAGGGGAGCCAAGGAGCAGAGACTTCTTCCCGTCCTAGGCCAAGAGTCACTGTGTTCCAAAAGAGTACCCAAGCTGAAAAAATCATTGTAATACTCAAGCAGAAAAAAGAAAAGCACAGGCAATACTCAGCTGAGTCGAGGGTGGTAGAGATTGAAAGTGTCCATTGGAGAGTGATTCCAGGGAGTCCATCAGATTGATCAGTCCAATGGATACTCCATGCCCTGCAAAGAGTCCAATGACCTACTGATCTGTTTGGCCGAGTCTCACAGCATCTCTGTGTGGCAATTGATCTACCTGCATAGTCCAGCCTAGATCAGCAACAGATTGTCCTGGCCTGAGTAGAACAAGCCCGACTGAGCCACACAGCTCATGGAGATGCCATGCCCAGACTACCAACAGAGTGACTCATTATCATTCACACCATCACCTTGACTCAGAGTGAAATTCAGTCCCTAGGAAAAAGAAAAGGACATCAAAGCCCCCCTGTTGCAAACTTTTAAGTTGCTTTAACCACATGTTCCTGACAAATACCTCACTACCATTGTAGATGTTCATGTCTCCTCTTCTCTGCCTCCCTCCAGGATCCTGTGTGTATTTGTGGGAGAAGGTGCCCTAAGTTTGGAAGGGGGGAATGCTTTACAACTACTGTTTTTGAATTGAATCTATTGGCTGATCGTCAAGGGGAAGTGACTCTTATCCAGTGGGGGCTCCTGAGCTGCAGTAGTAGGAGTAGTCACTCACAAAGTTACCCTAGAACCCAAGATGCCCCTCTAGGGCCTCAACCTGCCAGCACCAGTTCAAACTGAGGGAGTAAATTCCAAAGGGCTATACAATGTATGCACATGCTCTCTCCCTATATTAGATTTTAATTCCTGGGTGTCGAGGATGATTTTGTATTTATGTTCTCAGGGCCCAGCACAGCATGTGACACATAGTAGATATTTAATAAGTACTTACTGATCAATTAAATTGAATAAATCATGAATATCCTCCTCTCTCATCCTCCAAACCTTGGAGAGTCTCTCTACCCTCACTCTTCTGGTCTCCTTTGCTTGGCCAAGGCCAATTACTTTGTTTCTTTCGTGAATCCCAGTGCATGTCCTCTCACCTCTTTGGGACATTTACTTCCTTGATCATTCCCTCCCTTTCATCTTCAACATCTCCCTCTCTGAGAATTCCTTTATCATTGCCTACCAACTTACTCAAATCCCTTCTTCCCTTGATCCCGCCCAACCCTCAGTCTCCATCAATAATTGTTCAGTTGAATATGCATATAACTCCCAGATCCATCCATTCAGTCCTAATCTCTTCCCTGAACTCCAATCCCAGATACTACGCCATTAACTGCATGTTGAAAATCTCCACCTGCATATTCTATGGTCAACTCAAACTCACCAGGTCCAAAATGAAACTCATTTTTATCCACCAGCCCTCTCCCCTGCTAACTTCCCTGTATTGTTGAAGGTACCACCATCTCTCTAGACAATGAGTCTTAAAACCTCAAACTCATCTTTGGCTGTTATCTGTCATAGCATATCATATTCAATCAGTTGAAAAATTCCATTGATTTCTGTGGTGGTGGTGGTGGTGGTTCAGTCCTTTCAGTCTTGTCCAATTCTTCGCAACCCTGTTTGGGCTTTTCTTAGCAAAGATGATGAAGTGGTTTGCCATTTTTGTCTCTAGCTCATTTTACAGATGAGGAAACTGAGGCAAACAGGATGAAGTGATATACCCAGTGTCTGAAACCAGATTTAAACTCAAGAAAATGAGTCTTCCTGACTCCAGGCCCAGTACCCTATCTGCTGCAGCACCACCTAACTGCCCTTTCCAGTATCTTTGCTAAGAAAACCCCCAAACTGGGTCATAAAATGTCAGGCATAACTGAAACAACTCAACCACCTTCATATGATTTCTTATGATCATATGATTTTACCTTCATAATATCAGTTGTGTATTTTGCCTTCTCTCTACTCAGATGGCCACTTCCAATAGGAAAGAGACTAGAATCTATAAACTAAAAACCAGTGAGCTCAATTTTGATTCCTGTAAAAATTCTAGATTAAAGAGATGGTTATCAAACATCCAGAAAAGGAAGCAGACAGCCTAGAGTCAGTCTAGTTTCCAGGTCAAGTCATACCAGACTCAACTCATTTCCTTCATTAACAGGTTTACTTAACAGGTAGATCAGGGGGATGCTATTGATATTTCTCTTTAGATAGTTCCCTTAGATTGTATACAAGCATTTGATAAAGGCTGTCATGCTAGTCTTGTGGAAAAGATGGAAAGAACTGAGCTCCATTAGAGGGCAGTCAGGTGGAGTCAGAACTGGTTGAATGACTGGACCTAAAGTCTCCATTAATGATTCAAGATCACCTATGTAAGAGGGATTCCAGGGAGCTCCATAGGCATGTGTGCTTGACCCTAGGTTAGTATAAATTTTTACCTATGGTTTGAATAGGATATAAATAGCATGACTATCCAATTTGCAGATGATACAAAGCAAGGAGGGAAAGCTAGCACACTGCGGGGAAAAAGAGATCACACTCAGGAAGATGTTGAACACTAGACTGAATCCAATAAAATACCATTGTATTTTAAACCAACAGGTTTAAATATCAAGATTTGCCACTTGGTGTTTAAGTCATCTTTCCAAGTCTTAGATGGAGGAAGCATTGCAAGACACCATCTTTGCTTTAAAAAATGATCGAAGAGTTTTGATAGACTAACAATTCAGTATGAATCAAGTATTATATGATGTCCAAGAAAGCTCCTGGGCTAAGGTTATAATACTGTTGCACCCTCCTCTGGTCAGGCCTCATATGGAATATTATCGTCAGTTCTGGGGAGCACATTGTAGAGTATATAGAGTGTATACCAGGATGGTGAATGACCTCAAATTCATGCCTTATGGAAGGAAGTGGGGGTGTTTAGTCTGGAGAACAGAAAACTCATGGGTGATGCAAGACCTATGTTAAAGTACTTGAAAGGATGATATGTGGAAAAGGGATTAGACATGTTCTGTTTTGCCCCAAATGGCAGATCCCGGTGGAATTTGCAAAGAAGTAAATTTAGACTTGATGTCAGGAAAAATTACCTATCAAGTAGAACTTCCCTGAAGTAGAATAGGCTGCCTTGGGAGGTTATCCTTGCTGGGAGTCCCTCAAGCAAAGCCTGGATGATCACTGGATATGCTATGGAGGGAATTTTTTTTTTTTTTACATTATGGGTTGGACTAACTACATGACCACTAGAGTCCCTTCCAATTCTGAAGTTGTGTGATTTTGTGATTTAGTTTATGGATCTTGGAAGCTTTCTGAGAGGCAGACTGGGATCATGGCTAGAAGGTAACTTTGGAATCTGGAAGACCTGGACATTGCCATTCCACTTCTGCCACATCCAGGCTATGTGACTCTGGGCAACACTTTAATATCTCAGTGCCTTGGGAAACAAAGAAGAATTTGCAGAGCAGTTTCTGATATGCATCGGTAGAGGGAGTTTCCTCACTGGAAGTTCCTTTTCTGACTTAACACAAACACAAGACACCAAGAAGGCACAGAGAGGAACACAAGATCCAGACCATGAAGCTTTGTAGTCACGAACATCTCTCTTTCTCCCTGAACATCAAACATCTTTGAGGCTCATGCCATATGAAACCACATACCATTTTAATTTTGTTTATTTCCTAAAACGATAAGTAGTGTTCATCATGATGACAAGAATAACTCCCATTTATATAGTGCTTCAAAGTTTACAGAGTCATCCTTCTGCTGCTTCCCTTTGGGGTTTTCCAGCTTTAATTTGGACAAGGACCAAATCCAATAACAACTTTGAATACTGCAAGAAGGATGCTGAGTGATTAAAGATATAAGGGTATATAATAAAGCCTATTTTCCAAGTTCCACAGAGGCAGGTATGGCCCCACTTGATGCAGCATATAAAATATCACAAGTGTAATGGACCCACTTACATTAATGGAGTTCTTTGGAAGGTTAATCTCCACCTCTGTAATGCATACTCCTCATGGTAACCAAAGGTTCTCCAGTGGATTTGTACAAAACACAGCCATTGCAATCCAAGAGTAGACAATGGCGGGGAGAGTGGTGAACACCTTATTACTAATGTTTGATAAACAAAATTCCAAAACAACATTGAAAATCAATCAATTAGAGGCAAGGAAGTTATACAGAGAATGAAAGGAGGAACACATGAGAACACAACAATGACCTTTGCTTACCAATATAACGTAGTTTTTCCCCCAAATAGATTCTGTCATTATGGGTAAGGAGACCATAAGTGGAATGAATTAAAATAAGAATAGACTAGGTATTATCAACTAGATAGAATGTGTCACAACAGGTCAGGCCTTGCCACCTGCAGGCACAGCTACAGGGAGATGTCAGTCACTGCCAACTCTTGTTTAGTTCCTACGCAGATATATTACTTGGCTTTCCACTCTACCCCATTCTAAAAAATTGGATGGACCCTCAAGGCACTGGCTACCATCCTAGCTTGGGTACAGAAAAGGAGCATAATGGTGTCAAAAATCCCAAGTTCTCCTTCTGTTTCTGCCAGCGGCTCGCTGTGTGAGCTCAGGTAGGTGATTTCCATTCTCTGGGCCTCTGAATCTTGCTCTAGAAAATGAGGGGGTTGAAGTAGATGATCTCTAAGTGGCAGGAGATGAGGATTATGAAGCTAGGAGGTGGCAAATAGACACTGAGGCTGCCATGACCATCTCTGTCTTAGCCCCAGGAGAGCACAGGGACTTTATGAAATGCTTTGCTAAAATCTTGGTAAAGCATGCACCCTTGGGCCTGCTGGTTTTGTAGCCCTGTTGACAAAGTGGAGAAGTGTGTCCAGTAGGGCCTGCTCTAATGAAGCCATGCTAGTTTACTGTTTCCCTTCTCGAGTAACCACAAACCACACACACACATGTACACACGCACACACATGCATATGCACACATACACACATAAACATACATGTACACACACGCACATACATATGCACAAATACACGATACACATATGCACACATACACATACACACACACACACCTCTCAGCAAAAACTTTGTCAGGAATTGAAGTCAACATTGCTGGCCTATGAGCTGAAGGTTTCCCATTATTCCCTTTTTTGAAGATTAGGACAACTAATCTCCCACTCTCCATGATATTTCAAAGGCCACTGGCAGGGTCCTTCAGATAGTATGTAATTTGTCCACACCCGGCAATTTGGACTCACTAAAGGCAGCTGGGTGCTTGCTTAAGCATCTCCTACACCTTTGACTTCAGCATTCTTCCCATCATTTTGTTCTCTTTCCCAGACTGAAGAATGCTTATCTTTATTAAAGAAAATGAGAGCAAATTAAGAGTTGAATAGTTCTGGGATATGTAGAATGAGATAGCTGTAGTCAGTCAGCCTATCAATAAGTGCCTACTATGTGCCAGCACTGGGCTAAGTTCAGGCAATGCAAAGAAAAGCAAATGAAAGAACTCAGTCTAATGGGAGGGATGGGGAACAATATATAAATGATCATGTACAAGCAAGCTATATAAAGGATAATTTGGAAATAATAAGTAGTAGAAGGCTAGAAATAAGGGGGATCAGATAAGGTAGTTTGGAGTAAGGGGGAGACATGATCATGTTTGTAGGTAGCAGAGAAGGAGCCAGTAGAAGGGGAAAGATTGAAAATAATCTAAACTGGGGATGACAGAGGCAGCATTCACCTGGAAAAGATAGGATGGAATGGGATCATGGGTGTGCCTTGGAGAAAGGCTATGGTTTGCCAAGGTGAAGGGCCACCTCTGAAACAGGAGTGATGGAGGAGATAGTGGCAAAAGACATCGCAATGATGTGAGATGAGACGGGGAGAGAAAGGTGATGGTCTTAGTGAATGACATCAATTTCTTTTTCAGTAAAATATAAGACAAGTTTCTCAGCTGAAGGAATAGGAAGGGGAGGAACCATGGAAGGTTTGAGTAGGAGTGAAAAGGTTTGGTAGAGTTGTTATGGTATGGTGGGATGGTGAATTCATTAAGGAGATATAAAAGAATTGCCTTGCAGCAATGAGAGCCCAGGTAAGGTTATATCACATAAATTTATAGTAGATCCAGTCAGCATAGTTTCTTGATTCTAATTGCATTCAGCAGCACATGTATAGAAGTCAAGGCACTGGATGGTGGAAGTCATTCAAGGTTGAGGCTTGGTAGGAGAAGATCAGAAATAGTATTAAAGGGCAAAGGACTTAAGAGACGAGGATAGTTCGGAGCTGAACTGATTCATCAAGGGGTCAAGAGGGGAAAGGGATGAGAGTGTAGATGAGGGATACTAACTTTGGAAAGAATAGAGTGGTGGTAGAATTGGAGGGCATAGTGAGGACAAAGAAAGGATTGGAGCTAGCAAGACAAAAGAAGAGGTGGAATGACTGTAGACTGTGATCAGATAAGGGAATTTCAGTGTTTCTACATATGGAAGTAGATCATCTATAGGTGAGGCAAGATAGCTGGTACTATGTTCATTCTCAGAATCACCAAATTTTTGAATGTAACTCAGCAGCCATCTAACTCAACCTATACCTGAAAGGACTCTCCACTATAACATAACCAACAGGCAGTCATATAGCCTTTGCTTAAAAATCTCAGAGGAGAGAGAAACTACTACTTCCTATGGCAGTACAATCCATTTTTGGACAGCTGTCCAAAGGAAGTGTTTCCTAACACCAAGGTGAAATTGACCTTCTACCCCTTTCTCCTGGTTTTGCCCTCTTGGTACAAACAGAATAAGGCTAATTTCTTTTACACATGATAGTCATTCAAATACTTGAAGATAGCTTCCATATCTCCAAAGTCTTCTCTTTTCCAGGGTAACCAAACCCCCCCAGCTCTTCCAACTTATTCAAGGCCTTGATTCAAGGCCCTTCACCATCATTCATGGTCACATGGACACTCTCCCACTTACCAACATCCCTCTATAACTATGGTGCCAGCACTGAACACAGCACTTCAGATGAGGTCTAATGAGGACAGAGGATAGTAGAACTGTCACTTCTATATTTTTGTAGCCCAAGATCCCATTAGCTTTTGTTATTTTCACATCACACTCTTGATTCATATTAATCTTGCAGTCCACTGAAACCCCTAAATTTTTTTCTTTACAAGTCAACTGTCCCAAAGTTTAGGCAACATGCAAAAGATCTTTGATTTCCTGAGAATCATGGAGATGGGATGGAATGAAATTGATGATTGAAACATGACTCTAGATGGCTATGTCTTATTCAAAGAAAATAGAAGATGTCATGCTGATAAGGTGTGCTTCCCCTATAGAATTTTTGTCCGTGGGGATCCTGTTGTCCTTCCTCTAAGGCAGCTAGGTGGACCTGGAGTTAGGAAGCCCTGAGTTCAAATTCAGTCTCAGACACTTACTAGATGTATGGCTCTAGGTAAATCATTTTAACTTAGCACCTTCTTCTGAGGGTTGTTGTGAGGATTGAATGAGATAATGTTTGGAAAGTGTTGAGAGCAATGCTTAATAAATGTTTGTTTCCTTCCTTCATTTCTTTCCATCACAAACTGAGAGGGAAAATGGTGACTCTTCCCCAGGGTTCCTATCATTTCCACCCTAGAAACCAGTGCCTCTCTGTGAGTAAAAATGTGATCCAGTACAAAATTTCCCCTTGTTGCTTCCTCCACCTTTTGAAGGATGAAATTAACTGCTCTGCTTTTGGCAGAGAGAGAGCTCCAACAGATGTCTGGATAATTGAAGGCTCGGCTCTGCTATATCATGCTTCTGGGCCAGGTTCGTGATATGTTTCTCAAATTCTTCATATATCTCCCTGTTCTGTCCAGGCTCTCATTGCATAAATTTGTCTCCTTAATGCACATTATACCACTCGCTCCATCCCCTTTTACTTCTCCTGTTTCTTTTGAATAAAGCATGCCCTTCCCAAGCCATGGTCCAGGTATGAGTTTCATCCTCCCAAGTCTCAGTGATGCCCATGGGATCAGATTTTCCTGAGCCTCCAGTTCATCTTACTTACTGCCTAAATTTGGGAATTTGTGTATAGACACTAGAGATCATGAGTTTCACTAATGATGTTTTGCTTGGTTTTATCTCCTGTGAACTTCAGGCTGTGTGTGGGATGAGGGTTTGGGTTGGAATTCTCCACAGTGTACTATTCCTCCTTCACTACATATTTCTCTATGGCATCTAGTTTGGTAGAGGTACATAGGCATCCCTCCCTGCCCCACCCTTTCATCTTAAAGCCATTTGATTAGATTTGAAAGACATCTGGGCAATGCCTTCCTACTAGCCTTTCCAAGGTCTACCCCATTTAGGCCAGGAGTCTATCATCTCCATACTTTAAGGCATCCAAACTCCATTCTCAGACATCACCTTTTTAGTCAAAGCAATTACTTCCCTAGTCAGCTTTTCTCTTATTCATCCCTTGCCTTCAAAGCCCAGTAGCACTCAAGACTTCTTGGGCAATATTTTTTTTTGAGCAATATTAGATTTGCTCACATAAATGAGCAGAAGTGATAAGTGGCAGAGGTCAGAATGGGCAA
This sequence comes from Potorous gilbertii, assembly GCA_028658325.1. NCBI lineage: Eukaryota > Metazoa > Chordata > Mammalia > Diprotodontia > Potoroidae > Potorous > Potorous gilbertii. Next base: position 37,511,944 of record CM053775.1, on the reverse strand, counting down.
ACCAGAGAGATTCTCTATGCTGTCTTGGATGTATGCCCCCAAAAAACAGCCAACCTCTCTACTGTTGTTACACATAGACCAATGTCTCAACACAAGTCTCTGTGACCCTCAGCAGGGTGGCCCCAACACCAACCACCACTACTTGTCTCTTCTTCCTTTCAGCTTTCCTGGATGATTTGTGACAATTCCACACCTCTAATGCTCCCTTAGAGGACAAATAGCTGCTTTCTCCTCCCTCCCAGTTCCCTCCTCTGGTAAGAGCCTCAACTGTGTTTCTTAGACCCAAGGGTTCCTCTTCCCTATCTGGATTTGAACTCAGGTCTTCCTAACTTCAGGCCTAGTGCTCTAATCACTGAGTCACCTAGCTACCTCAGAGAAAGGATAGGAAGATTACCACAGAAAAAAATTCTACAGGGGAAATGCCCCTTGTCAATGCCAAGCACTATGCCCTTCCCCTTTTGACCAATTCTATTTCTTTTGAAATAGACATATTAGAAATAGACATAATAGACATATGAAATGACATAGCCATCCAGAACCTTGTTTCCTTCAGAGAGCCATTTTTCTGCCCTCCAACCTTCTGGCCCATGTCTCATCTATGTCTTTAGATCACTCTTCTTCTTGGCTTCACACCGAATCAATCCCTTCTGGGTTTGTTAGGTTATGTTGTTGTTCCTTAGGTAATGAGGAGATGGATATTTCCCATTTCTTCTAGGTGGAAGGC
>CM053775.1:37492815-37510720 GCA_028658325.1 Potorous gilbertii | reverse complement strand
AAGAGTCTACTCTTCTCTCTGTACTTGCTGGAATTGGAATCTTCAATCTTTGTTGCTTGCTAGTAGTAAGAACTTGCCATTGACAAAGAACTTGGGCCTGATCTGCAAATCAGGATCTTATTCTTCTTCTCACCTCTTTAAGGCTGCTATTGACAGCTAGAATGCCATTTACCAGCTACATCCACCTTCCTTCTCCTTCTCTCCTAACCTCCTATTGTACCAATCTCTTTTCCTTGTCTTACCAACTCCCTTCTCCACGAGCTCAGCTTCTTCTGCTTCTCCTCTTTCTCAGGTCCTTCTCCTCCATTCAATTTTTTCCTTCAGTTCAGTTCCCTTCCCTTCATCATTATAAATTCTCTTTTCTTCCTCCAGTTTAAGTTACAGAATGAGGAGAGTTGGAAGGGACCCAGTGGCCTGTCTAGTCCAACCAGGTTGTGGTTTATCCTTTGTTCTCCAAGAAGACCAAGTTATCAGGGAGATGATGACATGATTTGCAATTGACTTTGATTTGAGGGAGGGAGGGTTGTATCATCAGCCTCACTTTCCCCTCCAGAGCCATCTGGGTCCAGTGGTCAGATATCGATAAGGACAACTGGAGATGGCCCAGGATGCAGTGGGAGATCTTGGTTCTTTTAAGCTAAGGTCTTTCCAAGTTCTCACTTTGAGTGAGGAAACACCCATTCAGTCTGTTTAAGAAGTGAGTCAAGGGATGGCCCCTTTAATAAAAAAAAAGAAAGAAAATCAAATTGGGAAGGGAAGACCCTCAGGGTTACTGCCCAAAAGATAAGCAGTTACTATTTACATTCACCCTGAGTTAGGAGGGTCCAAAAAATAACCACGGACAAGGTGCTTGGGCAGGGACCTATTGTTGTCCAATCCATGAGAGCCAGAGGGAATTGGGTTTACTCCAAGAAAACTCCACTATAATGTACCTAACAGACCTTGGGATCCTTCAGCTCCTTCTCAAGTCCTCCCAAATATCTCTTCTCTATATTCAATGTCAGACCTTTTTCATCATTCAAAGACCTGCAAATCACCCTTCCAAATCCTTCTTCCTCAGCTCAGCTCCTCTTTTTTCTCCAGCCTCTTGTGGTCCTTGCCCAAGTACCATGTAGTGGTCATTGTTTGGGCCCTGATGGCTTAGAGTAAATGTACATAGTAACTTGCCCTTTTGGCCAGAAACCCTGAGGGTCTTCCCCTCTCAGATTGATTTTATATTTTTATTAAAGAGGCCATTTCTTGGCTCACTTCTTAAATAGCCTTAATAACTGAATGGGTGTTGCCTCAGTCATACTGAGACCTGAGACAGACCTTAGCTTACAAAGGTCAAGGTTTCCCACTACATCTTGAGCCATCTCCCATCATCTTGATGAATATCAGGCCACTGGACGCAGATGACTCCGGAGGACAAAGTGAGGCTGGTGACCTTCCTTTTACAACCCTTCCTCACTTAAATCTGATTCACCTGCAAGTCATTCCATCACCTTCCTGATATCATGGTCTTCTTTGAGAATGAAGAACAAGCAACATGAGCTCCACACAATCTTCTCTTTTCAAAATCTGATGTAGAACTGTAATATGTGGTCTATACTGTCACAGAAAAAGTGAATCTGGACTTGGGGGCTTTTCAGCAATTATTTCATTATCTATGGTTTGAGTTTGGGCCCATTCAGAAGTCTTTTGGGGGCCATAAAAACTGATTCATTTTAGAGGGATGTGGTTTACCTCCTGAAAGCAACCAAGAATACTCAGTATCTTTCTTATAACACAGGTTACAAATGGAAAAGGGTATAGATAGTATCTTCTCATCATGAACTTCCTGGACTAGCCTTAGGCCACTGCTATTATTAGTCCCAGAACCAGCTCACCATCAACTTTCTTTTCTTTTGTCACTTCTTTGGATCAGTGTTCTCTTCTCCGTTGGGGGCCACCTTTATCCCAGATCTGGGCCTCAGCCCTTACCTACTCTGCAGCTTCTAACTTGCCTAAGGCATTTCCAACCATTTGCTTTTCAGTCATAGCTATCATCCCAAAGTTCCTCCATCTACCTCATGGTTCATCTTTCCAGTGATTTCTGTTGCTTTATTCCCTTCTGAATGTGTTTTGGGATTCAAGGTAATATGGGAAATAAAGTTCTTTCCTATTCATTCCTGTGCCCTCTTGCCATTCGTTACCAGTTGCCAATGAGAGACTTATAAGCATCTTTGTAATCCAATAATGAATCATCAGGGAGAAGTTTCTCAGCCTGGAAAGACACTGAACCATTATGAGAGCCAAGCTGGGAAAACTACAACTCCCAGAACTCCCTGACCTTCAGGGATTGGTCTCATATCCCCATATATAATTATACATAATTATAATATAAAAGTATAGTTATAATCTACCCAATTATAATCATGTAAATGGTTGGTAAATTAAGGCCTAGGGGAATAGAAAGAAAGGAAAACTGTAAGAACAGTTTGAGAGGTGATCATCATGGTTTTGGGAACTGATTAGATCTTGTACACAGTGGAAGAAAAAAGGGAGTCAAAGATGACACCAAAGGTGCGGACATGGGAGAATCCACCAGAAACTTGGACTTGATCCCTAACTCCTCCTGGACGTGTCCTTTGCTTTATCTCAATAAGAACCAGGTGTACTTTCCACTTCATGTAGTCTTCAAAACAAAATTCCACAGGTATACCCTCCCCCTTCACTTTCCAGAACTTCTCTGTTTGAGGGCCTCTCCATAGAATGGAAGTATCTTTAGGGTAAAGACCCCCTTGCTTCCTTGTATTTATGACCCTGATACGTAGCTCAGTGACTGACTCATGATAAAAGCTTAACAAATGCTCACTCACTCACTCACTTATTCACTCTATCATCTATCTATCTATCTATCTATCTATCCATCTGTAGTAGTGCCTTCCCCAGGGCAATGGATAGATGACAACAATTTTTTTCCATTGATCATATATGTGACTGAGCAGGTTCTGTTTGTCCTTTGCTCTCAAAAAGGACCATGACATCAGGGAGGTGATGTTATAACATGTGAGTGACTTGAATTAAGTGAGGCAGGGCTGTGTAAAGTCACCGGCCTCAGATATAGATCAGGATGACTGAAGATGGCCCAGGATTCAGTGGGAGACCATGGTCTTTTGAAGTTGAGGTCTTTAACAGGTCTGAGGCAACACCCATTCAGTGATTTGTGGAATGCTTAGAGCTTGGTCAGACATCAGAGATGTCAAGGTCATCCACTGCATGCCGGGGCATCGACAGTCATCCTGACTTTTGTCTTGGCACTGGACTTTGATGACTGTGGAAGAAAGAGTAAGACTGACAACTCTCTACAACCCTGCTTCACTTAAATCCAATTCATGCACAAGTCAAGACATCACCATTATATCACTGGTCCTCTTTGAAAACAAAGGATGAACAATGAACAGACACCATTTCTATCATCTATCGTTCTCTTTTTCCCTCTCCTGGTAATGCCATTAACACAAAGACAGAAGTCAGAGAAAGAAACACACTGTAGATTTAGGTAACTGAAAATATTAGTCTGGAGCTTGCAAGGAAGGCTACACTTGGCTAATGGAATTAATGAGGGAGGTGAGAGTGAATGGCTGAACAACTGGGTAAAGAGGAGAAATAGGAGTGGGAGTCTGGGAGAGGTGATGGGTCATAGTCATGGGTAAAGTGGGATAATGCTTTTGGGCTCATTGAGATGGAGATGGAGTCTATGCCTCCTGACCCAAAGATTAACGCATTATCCTTTTAGGGAATGTCTCTCATATGGAATAGAAATAGATGTTAATAGATCAAGGGAGGTGTTAAATGAGGAGTCCCCCAGAGAGAAACTGAGGCAGCTGATATCCTGGAGCAACCAGGCTTCTGCTATGACAAGAAGATGGAATGAAGAGCCTGGAATAGTACAGAAGTGTTATTGTTGTTCCATGACTGAAGGGTTCTTCCACCAAAAGGGGGTAAGGGAGAAAAATAGTGAGAGGTTCTTGTAGACCTTTGATCTAGTCTGAGGGGGCCCAAAGCTTGAGAAAGGGAGTAATGTTTAGGATAGAACAGTGAATGTGGAGACTAGAAAGGGGAAAAATGAATCATGAGACCTGGAGTAGGGTTGTGGTATACAGACTCTAGCAACCCCTGACCCAAAGACTGAGTAGAAGTGTAGGACTCCAGTATCAGAAGAGGAAGAGACCAAAAAAAGAGGGAAGGACTCATTGGGGACAATGAGGAACATGATAAGGTCTAGAGGGTAGAGATGAGATTCAGAAGGAGCAGAGGAGAGGCAATGTAGTATACCGTATAGCAGACTGGACTTGGAGTAAAAAAAAAAACCAAACAAACCAAAAAACAAATCCTGAGTTCGAATTCTGCCTAAGAAACTTACTAGCTGTAACTCCAGGCAAACCATTAAGCTCCCTGGGCATCAGCTTGCTTATCTTTAAATGAAGGGCTTGGACCTCTAAGGTCTTTTCCAGCTCAAATCTATGATCCTATCAGAACTCTGGGAAAATGACAGTGAGAAGCACCCTGCAGGGTAGCAACCCACCCCCTCCTCACCATTCCACATAAACAAGAAGACATCCCATCATGTCTTTCTCTGTATCCTCAGGGCTTAGCACAGTACCTGGCACATAGTAAGCCCTTACTAAATGCTTTTTGAAGCTTCTGAAGGGAAAGCAGCAATGCTAGAAAGAGGAACATTGACAGGAGGTAACTCTTGCAGAAAAAATAACGAAAGAGCAGCTCATCAGACCATTTCTGCTGGTGTCTCTCCCCCTTCTCTGCCCCCCTACAGGGGGCCCAGTGTCCTGAGGGGTGGTTGCTGTTTTAGGCATCAGTTTTCAGAGTTATCCCCTTGGCAGTGTCCCAAGGGGAGCCCCACTCCCAGGGTGAACTGGGGCCCATGAATCAGACCAGCCCTGAGGCTTGAGCAGAAGGAAAGCAGCTGTGGAGGAGTGGGGAGCCTAGGGGAGGAGATGGTAGAGGAGGGAGGAGCCCAGAAGAGTGGGGCCCACTTGCAACTAGTGAAAAATGTTCAAGAGAAAACAGGCAGCCAGAAGAAAGAGTGAGAGAAAGGTGGAGAAGAGTGCAGAAACTTCTCCAAATCTCTTCAGGAATATCATGCCATCCTATGTTGGAGAGCTTGGGAAGGGGGTTTTTAGAGACTGATCCCTTATTTTACAGAGGAGGAAAGAGAAGCCTGGGGAAGGTGAAGGGACTTGCCCAGGGTCACATGTAGGATCCTAAATCTAGAGCCTGTTAGTGAGCAAGAAGACTGGCTAGTCCACCCACCTTATTTTATAAAGGACACAGAGAGGTGTGGTGACTTCCCTAGGGTCACACAGCTAGTAAGTATCTAGGGCAGGGTTTAAACACAATGATTTACCCAAGGTCACACGTAGGATCCTAGATTTCAAGCTGGAATGAGCTTTTAAGGCCCATGAGTCGAATCCTCTCATTTACAGAGAAGAAACTTAGGTATCCTGGGGGACCCTCTCTTAGCTCCTCAACCAGCCACTACCTACTCTCTTTAGCTTAAGGACTGAAGAAAGTGAACCACCCCCAGAAAGGAGAGTAGCTTCCAGAAGAGCATATGTGAGGAGAGGTGTGAATAGGGACAATTCCCGATGCCTCTATGGGTCTCCTGTTGGCAGCGGCCACCTTTACCCCTTCAGGGCCCCAGGTCCTACCAACCCTGGTGGTCTGACAGAACAAAGGCCTGGCAGCTAAGGCTGGGGGAGGGGCATAACAGCCCTGAGCCAACAGAAGGGAAAAGATTGATGAGAAAAAGCACGTTTACAAGAAAGCACCATCACAGGAAAAAAAATCAACATAGTGACTGATAAAAACAGATAGAAGCTGACTGAGGAAGAGACCCAGTACTCAACCTTACCAGGCAGCTGCCTGCCTAGAGCAGCTAAAGCCTGCCAGGGCCACACTGAGATTTCACACTTTCCAGTTACCTGCTTTCACTATCAGCCCATACTCTGCCTGAACCCATTCCCCACAAGTTAGCCAACACCTATCCCTCTTAGCCTTCCTCTCCCAGTCACATGGAACCCCTGACTCTCACCTCCTTACTATCAGCTGTTCAATCCCTCATTCCCAGCCACGTCAACCCTCCTCCCAAAATGTCTGCCAGCTCCGAATCTTCCTACCCCTTTCTCTGTGGTTTCTGGGCCTCCCACTCCATAATTCTCCAATTTCCTTTTTGAAACCTTTTCCTCTAGCTCATTTCGTCTTCTGATACTGATTGAGAACTGGTCGCCTCTTCATAACTTCCCTTGATATCTTTTCCAATATTATCTTGTCTCATATCTGCCCTATTCACTAGTTGAGGCAAGGGGGTCTGAATACTCATCTCCCATCCATCTTACGGTCGTTCTGTCTCTGTCCCTCTGTCTCTCTGTTTTTGTCTCTGTCTGTATCTCTTTCTGTGTCTGTGTCTTTATCTCTGTTTCTGTGTCTCTGTTTTGGTCTCTATCTCTATTACTTTCTGTGTGTGTCTTTATCTCTGTTTCTGTGTCCTTGGCTTGGTCTCAGTGTCTCATTCTTTCCCTATCGCTGGTTACTTCCCTGCTACCTAAAAACATGCCTAAATATCTCCTATTCTACCATCCACACTAGCTATAGATCCCTCTTCCAGACTCCTCATTCCCACTCCCACAATTTAGCAACCTTTCTTCCTTTGGGATTCAGAGCTAGCCAAATTTATCAGCTAGTTGGGATCCTAGTGGTCCTTATCTACTGACCAAGAGGCTGTCCTCTCTTCTTCCTTGATTAGCTTGGCAGACTCACTGATTCCTTCTTGACTTAAGTTCAAGCTCTCCCAGTACTAGGAACCAACATACATAGTGAAGTGTATTTCTTCAAGTACCCCAACTTCCCAGCTCCTCACTGAACTCAGATCTCCTAATGTACTTCTCTTCTCAGCCTCACTTTCACACAAAGAGGGCCTGATTTTTAATCTTGCAATCAGCCACCAATAGACTGTGTTCACAAACTCTAGAACCTCTAGATCCAATCCTAACCCATCACTCCATCTTTCTTCATGCCTTATCCCTCCTAAACCTGGTGTTCTTCCTCACTGTGAACTCCAGTCCCTTCACACTTACACACTTTCTTCCAGCCATCATCCCTTTTCAGACCACACTCTCCTTCCTTCTCAAATCTCCGGCCAACTATTTCCTACTCTTGAATCTCTTAATCCCTAGACCTCACTCTGCTGAAGTTGTGCCAAACACCAACTCTGCAGTCCTCCCACCATCTGCCTCCTTTGCCATTCGTATGCTGTTGGATAGAGCTGGAGAAAATCATACAGACATACTGCCTGGGTCCACTATGAATTTATAGCATCTAATCTCAACTGACCTTTAAGGCAATAAGTCAATCCTACTCCTCCATAATTGGTTCTCTAGCCCACTCACTATAACAACTGTTTGAAACCTTCTCTTCTCTCCTCCAGCTCCCATAACTCCTCCCCCACCCTTTCTGCTGTTGGCTTTGCCCCACGAGAAAACTGTGACCATTCCCTACTAGCTCCTTCTTTTTTCTTTCCCCTCATCTTACACCCCCCCCAGACATAATCTCCTCCTATGGCCTCCTTTACTCCAATCTCAGATGATGAGGTGACCTTCTTACAAAGGCTAACCCAGAAGTGGCAAACCTGCAGTCTTGAGGCCACATGTGACCCTCTAGGTCCTCAAGGATTTGTTCTGTGAAGTCTGGATTCAGCCAAAGGGCTGCACTTGAGGACCTAGAAAGTAAGGACTTGTTCTCTGAAGTTTGGATTCAGTCAAAGGGCTTCACCTGAGGACCTAGAGGGCCACATGTGGCCTCAGGGCTGCAGGTTCCCCACCCCTGCGCTAACCCCTTTAGACGTGCCCTTCATCCCATCCCCTCCCATCTTCAGCAGATTGCCCCCTCAATTAGCTTCAGTATCTTTATCTTTAATCGCTCCCTATTTACTAGTTCCTTCTCCTAGTTCTACAAACATGCCCAAATATGTCTAATCTTAAAAAATCCTTATTAGATCTTACCATCTCTCTTGGCTAGAGTTCCATATTTCTCTTCCCCTTATCAGTAACTCTTCTTAAAAAGCCACCTCTGCTCACTGGTCCCACTTTGTCTCCTGTTCCTGTCTGTTTTGCAACCTCATCATTCAACTGTAACTGCTCCTTCCCAAGTCACTAGTGATTGTTTAATTACCAAATCTAACTCTTTTCTCAGCCTTAATCCTTAATTTCTCTGTAACATTTGACACTACCCATCACCCTCTTCTCCATCACCCTCTCCTGCTGAATACTCTTTTCTCTCTGGGTTTTTGGGACACAAATCCCTTCTGGCTCTCCTCCTACCTTCCTGCCTGCTCCTTCTTGGGCTCTTTTGATGGATCTTCCTTGACATAAAGTCCACTGACATGCCCGCAGTGCTCTGTCCTAGGCCCTCTTCTAATCACTCCTCCCACCCTCATGTGATGACCTCTTCAGCTCCCATGGATCCAATGATCACCTCTGTGCAGATGACTCCCAGTTCTCTATATCCAGCTCTAGTCTCTCTCCTAAACTCTGTTTCTGTGTCATCAATGACCTATTTGACACTGTGAACCGCATATCCCATAGACATGTTCAGTTCAACATGTCCAAAACTCAATTCATTATCTCTCCCTCCAACTTTCTCCTTTTCTGAATTTCCTTATTCCTTTTGAGTTCACCATCATCCTTGAAGTTACTACCATTATCCTTTGAGTTACTCAGTCTTACAACCTGTGTCATCCTTCACCTCACACATCTAATCAGTTGGAAAATTCTGTCCTTTCTCTTGCCACATCTCTCATCTATGTCTCCTCTTTTCTACCACTCTGTTTAAGAACATACCTAAGAACTTGCCTATTGATCTTCATTCATTTACCTTTTGGAGCAACACAAAATAGGTTGGCATACTATCTGATGGCTGGCCTCGCTTTAAATTGGGAGTAGAAAAGGATAAATCAGATCCAGTCAGGCCACATCTGGACTATTGCACATTAGTGTTGTGTAGTAAGAAATCGTAACTACGAATAATTGCTCAAAACCTAGGAAAACTTGTATGAACTGGTTCCAAACCAATTTCGTGGAATCAAGAGAACAAAATCCACCATGACACCCTACTTTCATCATTTCTTTCTCTACAACATTTCTTATATGCATCCCTTTCTCTCTACTCCCAAGACCACCACCTAGTTCTGTTGATCATCTCTTATTTTAACTATTGTAATCATACTGTAATCATGCCTCAAACTGCCCCTCCCTCCAATCCATCCTCCACACAGCTACTGTAGTGATCTTCCTAAAGTTCAAGTCTAACCAAGTTACCTCCCTAGGAACTAAAATCTAGAATCTCCCTCATCTCTAGGAGCAAATAGAAATACCTCCATTTGGCTTCAGAACATGGTCCCTTTCTACCTTTCCAGTCTCACATGTTACTTTGTTTCATGCACTTTACTGTTGCCATGCTAGCTCATTTGCTGATCCTTACACAAGACAGTCTATCTCCCATTTCCATATCTCTGCATTAACTATCCTGCAAGCCTGGAATATTCTTGCTTACTGCCATTCCTTGGAATTCATGTCTTCGTTCAAGATTCAGCTCAGATACTAACATCTGCATGAAGCAACAACTCAACAAGCATTTAGTAAGTGCTTATTATTTGCTAGACACTGTGTTAAGAAGAGGCCTTTCCTATCTGCCCCCTCCCAACCAGATGATAATTCCTTCCCTCCAGAAGTTATCTTGTACCTACTTTGTATGTATATTGTATATACCCATTTATGGAGATGTTATCTCCCCTCACAAAAATGTTATCTCCTTTGACAAAATGTAAACATACCTTTAAGGCATGGGATCTACTTTTATCTCTGTCTTTGTTGCCTATATCGAAGCTCAGGCACAAGTTGTTGTGGTTGTTTGTTGTTAAGCTGGGTTGTTTTCCAGTCCTGTCCACCCCATTTGGGGTTTTCTTGGCAGAGATACTGGAATAGTTTGCCATTTCCTTCTCCAGCTCATTTTACAGCTGAGAAAACTGATGCAAACAGGGTAAAGTGACTTACTCAGGGTCACACAGCTAGCAAGTGCCTGAGGCCAGATTCAAACTCATGAAGATGAATTTTCCTGACTCTAGGCTAGGCATTCTATCCACTGCAACACCTAGGAGCCCTAGTGTCAAGTAGGCACTTAATAAATACTTATTGACTGATTAATTCAAAGAAAGGTAGGCAAATGAAATATCTTTTTCAAGCCAATAAATTTGGAAGAGTTCTACAAAATAAGAAGACTGAACTTAAGGATAGAAAGTGAATTCCATGTGGATTGTAGGTGTTCTAGTAAAACATTATGAAAAAGAAAACATGCATAATATACTTCAAGAAATCAGGTAGGAAAATTCCCCTGAAATCCTGACAACAAATGGCAAATTAGAGAATCCACAGAAGACCAACAGGAAGAAATCCAAAGTTTGATTTACAAAGAAACATCCATTTACACTCCAAATTTCAACATAAAACACATTTTGCAAGCTGCAAGGAGGAAAAGAAAAGCCTTGTCATTCCAAGGAGAACCAATGAGAATGATGTAGGATCACTGAGCTACCATAACAAGTTTGCTGTACTCTACCCGGGTCAGACCACATCTTGACGATTGTGCGATATTATTGTGTAGTAAGAAATTACAACTATGAGGAATTGCTAGAAACACAGAAGACTAATACCAAACCAAATAAATGAGAACAAGCTCCACAGTGACTGTGACTATGTAAATAAAAGGACCCCAAAAGGAAGTGGAACCAAGTAACTGAAAATCCCGTGATGGTCTCAGAGAACAGCTAATGAAACAGACCTCCATTCTCATGGCAGAGAGGCAGAAATCTACTAGGGCAGAATGCTATAGGCATTATCAGAAGTGTTCATTGTATTGAACCTTTCTGCTGAATGGTTTTCTTCCTTGCAAGGGAAGGTTCAATATGGTGGGGGAAGGAAAGTATTTCTTTTCCAGAAATGAGTGAAATAACAAAAAAAAAAATCCCTAAAATTCATCAAAGAAGACAAAAAAAAATTGAGGGAAAACGTGAAAGGAAAGAAGACATACAAAATACATGACAAAAGCTATGTGTCTTGGATACACAGACACAGCTATGGCTTTGTCAGCGACCCTAGAAGCATGTTGGGAACAGAAGCTGGTCTTCCTGTCTATTGCTGTCATTTTGGAACCCCTTGGAACCCAGGGTAAAAAAATCAGAGGCTGAATTAGTCTTTAAGGTACAGGAGGAGGAGTTGGATAATTGAATGGGCAATCACACCCTCCCTCTTTTCCCTCTGCATCTTGTCGGTGCCCTCCCATGTGATCACAGCTCCTTTCATGCTGTTCTTTGAATTGGAGAAATTGACTAGGAACTCCTGGCAGCTCCATGCTTAGGTATATGTGCCCAGCACCTGCAGGAGCTCTAAAGGGAATTTTCCCTTCTTCCCCCAGGAGCCCCTTAAGAGAGCCCGTGAGGAGGTGTGAGAGCGGATGGGGAGCCCCTTGCTGTCAGGGGAGACCACAGCTGTGTACTGGCCCAATTTCTGTTCTATTATCGCTCTGACCGGCTCGTAATGTAGCATTCTTTCTTAAAGATTTATAAAGGCCATTGTACACTGAGTTGGAATTAGAAACCTTTGGTATGAATGCAATGTGAATAAAGCCCTTTTGGAATGAGCGGTTGGCTGTTTTAAGGCTAGAAGTTCCCCATTTACACCCCTGTCATAGGCACACACAATTGCGATTTCTGCTGGCAGTTACTTCATACGCAGAGCTGGAGAGTCTGGCCTTTAGTCTTTAATGGGGAGGAAAAGACCAATATTATACTCAGGACATGGTCTCCATGGCAACCGAGAGAGCAGCTTTTAACTTTTCAACCTACCAAAAGGTGATTTCTTTAGTTTTTCTTCCATTCTTTCCCTCTCTCTGCTTTCTTGGCTTATAGTTGCACTCATGCCTGATTCAGATAACATTATTCCTCATTACACTGGATAAATGTTGAATGATAAGATTAAATTGCCAATAGCTACTTCCCTTCAGGTAAATACAGTAACACATCATTAACTGAGACCACTAATTCCAAGTTTATTTGGATGGTGGCAAGGACTGACTCAAGTCTACTTTTGTACCATTCAAAGGAAGGGGGAAAAATACCAAAGGGTTTCCTAAGCAGATGAATTGTGTAAACAAGATTGCAGGGGCAAGGTTTAAGTTATTTCAAAGAACAAACTGCTATGAGCACTTGAGGAGCATCATTTACATCCATGCAATTGATATGCTAATTATAGTATATCATTACTAAATGAAATGTTCGCAGAATGGGATAGTCTGGTTAATTTGATTTTCCCTTAACTGGCTCATAAGTCTAGAGCTAAAAAGGGTATTAGAGGCCATAGAGTCAGTTTGATGCTATGGAAAAAAGGCTGGTTCCCCAGTCAGAGGGTCTTGTTTTCAATCCTTTCTCTCCATGTGACTTCCTATATGACTCTGGACAAATGACTTCCATCTCATGGTCCTGTTTTGTCCTCTGAAAACTGAGGGAATTGTCCCACAGGGTCTCTGAGATCCTTATTAACTCTAGATCTAGGTTCCTAGTGTCGTCCCTTCATTTTACAGGTGAGAAAATTGCAATCTAAGGAGGGTCAAGGTTCACACGTGGGATCAGAGTTCTAGAAGGGTCTTCAAACCCAACTTTGCATACATGGCCAGTAGCAGAACTCAGTTCCTCTAACTCCAAATCCAGTCCTTTTCCCACTGTACTACCGCTTCTAGGGCTAAACAGAAAACTGAGGAGAGGGGTTTGTTTCACCCCTGCAATTACATATTTTTTCTGGATTGTCTCAAAGCACTCAGCATACACACTCTCACACACATACACACATACACATATACACACATACATGCACATGCACACACACACACACACACACACACACACACACACACACACACACACCTTGCTTATGAGCCCCCATGGGTACTCCTCTAGGTTTGAGGTGCTTTTGCAGGCATGGATCATTATCCACTCAAAACCATAGCTCATGACCCCCCACCGCTGTGTTTGCTTTTACCAAGCAACCAGAAAGGGCACATTAATTCAAAGCATAGAGATTTACATAAAAACACAGCTAAGGTAGTGATCAGTAGGATTTCCTTTCATGTATTCAAAGCATACTCTCCCTTAGGCTCCCACACCACTAGTGGGAGAAGGCATAAATGTAGAAAATGTGCTACCATGGCCCATTTGGGGGAGTTCATGAAGGGAACATAAGAATTTTGCATGGATATACATGGCCAGGTATAGATGTAGCCAGAGCTCATGGATACAGGATGCATGAAGTTGCTGATGTCCACTAGTGGTGGCGTTATCCTGCTTTCTCTTGTACCTCTGACATGTGTTGGATTTCTACTTCTTCTGAGTGTCTCCATTGGTTCTGTGAACACTGATCTCTCTGTTGCCATATTCTTGCCTACAACCCCTTAAAGACTCTATGATACCATTTTCTGGAATATAGAACCTAGTAAACCTCTCCTTGGCAACAAAAGCCTAAATCTATGTGAGTGCCTAGTCAAGGGCCATGAGCCACCACACCCAGACAGGCAGCCAACAAAAGTCAGTAGAAAGCCCTAGGCTAAAATTAAGTCCATTCTTTTGACTGCCTTTCTCCTGATGCCAACCCAAAACCTCTGGCTTTCATTTCAAATATGAGTCTAGAAAATTCCATTTAGCTCCTATTAAATCCTCAATTGTTCATCTGAGTCCCTAAAACCCATTTTAAGGACCCCAAACTCCATTCGAACTCTCTGTAAGCTAGGGCAATGAGGCTTCCCTCAGTTCCCATAATTTTCTTGGATTGTCATGCATATTAACTTTGCTGCAAGAACAAAAGGGCTAGGTGAAATAGACTGAGGTCATTGGCCTCCAACTCAGTTCCACATTACTGCCTTTATTAAGCATGTCTGCCAGCAACAAAATCACTATTTTTTTGTATTATATTATGGCCCGTATAAACCTCACTGGTCTAAATCTGCTTCCCTGAAAATGAAGATCATTAGGAGGGTGATAACTGTGAGTAGTCGTCATCACAATACTGTGTATAGAATCATGGAATGTTGGAAACAGGTGGGCCCTAAGAGATTATCTAGTCCAGCCATTTTACAGATGGAGAAACTGAGATCAAGTACTGGCTCTGCTATTAACATTCAGCGGTAATGTCTGTCCTGGAAGCCATATCTCCTAACTCCTACCACTCTGGTGGGTGTAAGAGATGGGATGCATGTAAAGTGACTCAAGGACATGTTTTAGAAGTTTCTAAATGAATGGATGAATGGAAAACAGTCACAGAATCTCAGAGTGCAAAGGAGTTTCAGTGACTACTTAGATCATGAATGCCCTCTTTAATACATCCAACAAGTGGTTATACAGTTTTGTTTAAAAGTGGAGTACTGCAGAGGGGATGGGGATGGGGAAGGATCCTTAAATTTGAGAGTTGTAGCTGGTTGAACTTTATAATAATATATATATGATATTATATGTAATATAACATAACAAACATAATATAATATAAATAATATTTTATATATATAATTCTTCCCTTTTAATTAAAGCAGGTCCACCTTTAGGACATCTGGATGGTAAGGATGATAATGACATCAACAAAACCTTTGATAAGGTTCTCAGATTTTCCCTGTAGGAGGAAGCTAGGTGATATAGTGGTTTAAACACTAGACAGAGTCATGAAGTTGTGAATTCAAATCTTACCCCAGATACTTACTAGCTCTGTAACCCTTGGCAAGTCACTTAACCTCAGTTTCCTCATCTGTAAAATGGGGCTAATAATAGCACTTAACCTCCCAGGGTTGAGATAATTTTGATAAAGCACTTTGAAAACCTTAAAGGGATAAATGAATTCTGTTATTATTGTTGTAATTAACAGGCGTAAACTTGGGGTTAGTGTCAGTGGTCTTTGATAGATTGTGGACAATGAGAAAGTAACTACATGATTAGAGAAGAAAAAATGTCATTCTACTATTTACAAAGGGAAGAAAATGACGTCTACCAAAAATAGAGGAGTGAATTAGACTTTGACTTCTAGGAAAAAAATAGAGCAGCTCGATAAAGGATTGTTATATGGAAGTAGTTAAAATAAAGGACTGGTATGACTTCACTTTAAACAGATCATGCATGCCAAATCGACCCCATGGCCTTTTTTGACAGTTACCAACTGGTAGATCAAGAGAATGGTATCAGTATCATTTATTTTTGCAGAACATCTGATAAAGTTTCTCATGCTATGCTCGTGGGAATGAAATGGATAGATATGGGCTAAACAATAGAATACACAGGTAGATTCCGAACTAGTTCAGTGATCGGACTCAAAGATTAGTCATTAATGATTCAATGCCAACTTGACAAGAGGTCTCCAGGGGAGTACCTCAGGGATCTATGATTGGCCCTATGCTGTTTAACACTTTTATCAGTAAGTTGGAGAAATACAGAGCTGGCATGCTCATCCAATTTACACATGACCCAGCTGGAAAGGATGGCTTCTGGAGATACTGGAAGACAGAGTCGGGACACAAAAAGATCTTGACAGGCTAAAGTATTGAACTGAATCTAATAAGATGCAATCCAACAGGGACCAATGGTAAGTCTTACAACTGGTCAAAAAATCAACTTCATCAATACAAGATGAGAGGGGTCTGGTTAGACAGTATTTGCTCTGAAAAGATCTGCTTTTTAAATTTTTTTTTTTAAAACAAATTTATTATTTATTTTAACATTCTTTTCCCTTTAAATGTTGAGTTCCAAATTCTCTCCCTCATTCCTGCCACTTCCTCCACACACTGAAAAGACAAATAGTATGATATCTATTATACATGTAAAATCATACAAAATATTTCTGTATTAGCCATATTGCAAAAAAAAAAAATAAAGTGAAAAAATTATACTTCAATTTACACTCAGAGATCACCAGTTCTTTCTCTTGGAGGTAGATAGCATTTTTTCATCTTGATCCTTTGGAATTCTCTTGCATCATTGTATTGATCAGAGTAGGCAAAACTTTCACAGTTGATCATCATACAATATTGATGTTACTGTGTATAATGATCTCCTGATTCTTCTCACTTCACTTTGCATCAGTTCATATAGGTCTTGTCATTTTTTTCCAAAAACCCCCATCATTTCTTATAGCATAATAGTACTCCATCACAATTATATGCCACAACTTGTTTGACTATTCCCCAATTAATGAGTATGCTCACAATTTCCAATTCTTTGCCACCACAAAATGAACTGCTAGAAACGGGTTTTTTTGGTCTTTTTCCTTTTTCATTTATTTCTTTGGGATACAAACCTAGTAGTAGTATTGTTGGATCAAAGTATATGCATAAGTTTATAGCCCTTTGGGCATGGTTCTAGAGTCTTCTCCAGAATGGTTGGAGCAGTTCACTACTCCAGCAACAATTCATTAATATATCTATTTTCTCTCACCTCCTCCAACACCTGTCATTTCTGATAGGTGTGAGGTGGTACCTCAAAGTTGTTTTAATTTGTCTTTCTCTAACAAATAGTGATTTAGAGCATTTTTTTCATATTATAGATAGTTTTGATTTCTTCTGAGAGCTGTCTGTTTATATCCTTTGAGCATTTATCAATTTGAGAATGGTTCTTATTTTTATAAATTTAACTAAGCTCCCTATATATTTGAGAAATGAGACTTTTATCAGAGAAATTTGCAGTAAAATTATAATATATGTGTGTGTGTGTGTGTGTGTATGTATGTATTGCTCCCTCTGAACTAATTCTGATGAAAGTGAGATTTAAACACTGTCCACTACCCTGCCCTATTTTGTCACTACTGTAAAAGCTCTTCTTTGCATGCCTCTTTTATGTGAGAAAATTTCCCCCATTTTACCTCTCCCTTTCCCCTTCTCCCAGTGCATCCTCTTTCTCATCCCTTCAATATTTTTTGAGGTTATTCGAACAGAATGGACTCAGACTATGGCCTCTGTCTACATAAACTCCTTTTAAACATCCATGCCCTAATAATGATGAAGTTCTTAGGAGGTACATGTATCATTTTCTCATATAGGAATGTATTAATTTAACTTCATTGAGTTTCTTATGATTACTATTTCATGTTTACCTTTTTATGTTTCTCTTGAGTCTTCTGTTTAAGTGTCAAATTTTCTATTCAGTCCTGGTCTTTTTTTTTTTTTTTATCAGAAATGCTTAGAAGTTTTCTACTTCATTAAATATACATTTTCCCCCTGAAGAATTATGCCCAGTTTTGCTAGATAGATTATTCTTGGTGGTAATTCTAGTTCCTTTGTCCTCTGGAATATCATATTATAAGTCCTCAACTCCTTTAACATTGAAGCAATTAAATCTTGTATAATTCTGACTGTGGCTCCATGATATTTGAATTGTTTCTTTATGGCTGCTTGAAGTATTTTCTCTTTGACCTTGGAGCCCTGGAATTTTGCTGTAATATTGCTGGGAGTTTTCATTTTGTGATCCCTTTCAAGGGGTGCTCAGTGGATCCTTTCCATTTCTATTTTACCTCTGAATCTAAGGTAATTTTCCTTGCAAATTTCTTGAAATATGATGTCTAGATTCTTTTTTTTGATCATGGCTTTCAGGTAGTTCAATAATTCTTAAATGATCTCTCTTTTATCTATATTCTAGGTCAGTCATTTTTCTTTTCAGCTCTGGTCTTTTCATCAAGAATGCTTGGAAGTCCTCAGTTTCATTGAAAGACCATATTTTCCCCTGAAGTATTATACTCAGTTTTGCTGGGTAGGTGATTCTTGGTTTTAGACCTAGTTCTTTTGACTTCTGGAA
>CM053775.1:37474544-37492315 GCA_028658325.1 Potorous gilbertii | reverse complement strand
GAACACCTACAAAGGTCCAAGAACTTAAAATGACAAGTCTTTCAGAGGACTTGGAGTTCAAGCACATCATGTGACTCTAAAGGAAAGTGAGTGCTAGAGAGTTGGACTGACCAGTTCAAGATCCCTAAGAAGGTCCTAGGATTAAAAATGTCAAGGTCTTCAAAGGTTTTAAAGCCAGATGCCCTGCTGTGAATGTAGTAGAAACAGAGGCCTAGGAACTTCAGGGACCTATACGTGATCACTAGGCCTCAGTTTCAGGCAGAGTCTGTGGAGGGGCTTCTAGTGAAAATGGTTTTCATTTTCAATGTACAATATCCACTTAATGGCTGGCTTCAAGTGATTATCAATAATAACAGTTTCTCTTTCCCTCCCCATCTTGATTTAGTTATTTTTTTCTTTTGCTCATTAATAGGATCATTCCCTGACTACCTCTTAAAGAGGCCTATTCATTCAATAGGCATTACTTCTCTCTAAGTGAATACCTGAAAAGGTCAAGGTCTCCCAGTGCATCCTGGGCCATCTCCAGTCATACTGATGAATATCTGGTCACTGGATCCAGATGGCTCAGGAGAAGAAAGTGAGTCTGGTGATATTGCACAGCCTTCCATCCCTCAAAACAAAGTCCAGTGCAAGTCATGTTATCATATCTCTGATGTCATGGTCTTCAAACATGAAGGACAAACACAAGGCCATCAAGAGAACTTTAAAATTTCTCAAAAGCAATCCAACCCTCTCTCTTCCTCCTGTTTAATTCTGAGCCCAAGTCATTGTTCAATTGTCCAGTACTGTAAAGGGCCAGAGAGTAAATGGTTTTGACTTTGTGGACCAAAAGAAAATATCAGGGTTATTTTGCTTATTGTTCTTCAGTCGTTTCAGTTGTGTCTGAGTCTTTGTGACCCCATTTGGGGTTTCCTTTGCAAAGATACTAGACTGCTTTGCCATTTCCTTCTCCAATTAATTTTACAGATGAGGAAACTGAGGAAAACAGAGTTAAGTGACTTACCCAGGGTCACAGAGCTAGTAAGTGTCTGAGGCTAGATTTGAACTCAGGTCTTCCTAACCCTAGGCTTGGTATTCTATCCATTGTTGTGCCACCTAGCTACCCCTGGGGTTATTTTGTACGTATATAGGCACTAAAGGAAACAGATTTCCACAAATTTTATTAAAAAGATTAAAAATATAATAAAAATAATAGAGTACCTTTTGTAATACAGGTTTACTAATGAGAAGAATGGAATTGTTTTAGGGGAGATAACATTTCCTTTAACTGGGGTTCAAAGTTAGTGCTCCCTATCATCCTTATTCATTGGAAACATTCGTCTGTTAATGCCATCTGTAATGAGATTCTCCATAGTCAATTTTTGAAAATGTCTTTTCACACAGATAGGTACTGCCAAATACTGATATCAATCCACAAGTGTATGATTTTAATTGAGCTGAAAGGCTAATAGTCTTAAACAAGTCTCCTTGGATATATTTCTTTGGTTGCCACAGCCAAACACAAGTTAATTAACACACCATCAATAAATGACTTTCCTTGCTTGGTTAACAAATGAGCCACTCAGAAACTTACTTTGGGTACAGCCTCATTTTCATTTTTTATTTTTGTCAAGAAATTCTGCTGTGATGAGATATTCCATTTTGGATTTTCTCGTTTTTCCTACCATGGCTTTACTGTGAGTTAGGAATATTGTGACAAGTTCTTAGTGTGGCAAAGTCAATGTATATGGTATCCTTTTAGCATACAGATGTTGTCATTGCATGCTAAACACAATGCTTTGTCATCTAATTCAATAAAAAAAAGAATCCACACTCCACTGTGTCTTAAAAGCACAATATTCAAAGTCCACTTTTCTTTTCTTTCTTTTTTTTTGACATGATGGTTATGTCCTGGTAATAAAAAATAAAAAAAATGTTGTGGTGTGGCAATACATGTGGCATTCAAAATACTGTCAAGTTATAACTGTATCACTGTAATTATGGTGCAAAGTGATGAGAGCTGAGAATGCTCCAGTCAGTCACAACTACTCAGTTCTGCCATTATAGCACAAAAGCAGCCATAGACAATACATAAACAAACAAACGTGGCTATTTTCTAATAAAAATTTATTTATGGACATTGTCATTTCAATTTCATATAATTTACATGTGTCACAAAATATGATTCTTCTTTTGATTTTTCAAACATTAAAAATATAAAAACTGTTCTGAGTTTGTGGATTATACAGTAACAGGTGATGGATTTGGTTTGACTTGCATGCTATAGCTTGTAGACAATTGGTGTTATATATATGCATTGGTAGATAGTTGGTCCATCTAGATTTATGGCATGATCTGAACAACAAGCTTTTTTTTCAGAACTAGATGGGACTTTATGCCATAAAATGTTAAACATAAGACGTTAGATTGGGAAGGGATCTTGGAAATTATCTTGTCCAACTGCCTTATTTTTTGGTGGACAGTCACATCCAGAGATGGGTAGTGACTTACCCAGGAGAGCATAGCAAGTTGGTGGTAAAGATAGGATTCCAAGGGAAGAAGGAATTTTTTTTAGTGCAGATTTTCCTGAGTACAGTTATCCCTTCCACATCAAGACTTTCCCCATCATGGTTTCAATATATCATGGATTGGCATAAGAAATCAAATGGGAATTTTGGGGGAGTTTTGCAAAAGCCACAGATGACATGTGAAGGCCAGCAGACAACACAGAACCTATGACTTAATCCAAATTTTACAATAAGGTAAACACCTCATAAAAGAAAAATGAAAAAACTACAAAGGGAGAGCCAAGAAATTTTGCAAGAATTTTTCAGATCGTAGGGGGACGGCACCCCTAATCCCTGTGATGTGGAAGAGCTAACTGTAGTCAGGTTGGACTTTTAGGTGAAAATGGAGTCTATAATATTATAGAGATTGATGTAATAAACATACTTTCATCAAAACAGGAGCATTTGGAGGACTTCACCAACAACAGGAAATTCCCTCTTGCATTTGGACTCTGTACTGGATCTCCCCCTTGAAAATCACACCCACCTTCACTCAACATAAATCTCCCTGTTTTATGTCTCAGTTGATTTTAATAATCAGAGTTAAAACACAGTTAAGTATGTTGCAAGATCATTTAAGGAATCTTGCATCACCTTGACAGACACATGGGAGACACTTTGTTGAAGGGAGACTGTAGAGTAGTGTCTAACTCTACAAAATCAAATGCATTGTGGGATCTTGTATTATTTATATCTTTCAGTCAATCATTTTATTGCAAAGATTTTGTATACTCTGGGATATCCAGTGCAAAAGTCTGCCTGTTCCCTTCTAAGACTTTCATCAAAGAAGCCTCAGTATTTGTACCAAGATGATCCTCATATTTCACAATGCAATGATAGAATGGTAAAAAGTTATTGAGATTCTCTTGGTCACTTGTTTTCACTAATAATGAGGTCTGAGGTTTTTTCCCACATTGTTAGTGACCTCCCCTCTTTCAATATAAAAAATTGATCCTTCAGTTCTCTCACAATCGAGTCATCTCTAGCATGAACTTCCTCTCTTTATCCTGACCTCATTGAGCTCTTTTTGCCAGTTTTGTTTTCCTCAGTTCCATTTCCCCTTCCTCACGTAGCACATCTGGAACTATGGTATTAGAGTCCAAAAGTATTGACTCACTTCCCTTGTTGGTGGAAAGTATTTACTATAAACATTTTTACAGATCTTTTCCATTTTTTATCTATTTGTTATCCTTTCAGCTTCTTCCTTAAATATCCCTGGGATGACTTTGCTTGGACCTATAGTCTAGCTCTCTTTAAACTATTTTCCCCCCTCTACCACTTCTTGTTGTTTTTTTGAGGCAATATGGTTCATAATAAATATTCCACCATCCTTTGCCATACAATTTTACAAGCAGTTTATATTCTGTATCTGTGCTGCTCTTATCTGAAAAATCTCTCTCCTTTGCTATATGGTTATAATCTGGGTTTTTATCCAATCTTCTGTTCATTTCCCATTTGTGTGTGTGTGTATGTGTGTGTGTGTGTGTGTGTGTGTGTAAATCAACAGTTCATTTGAATAGATTAAACCAAAGTCATTTTAATTGTATGATATATATTTGTTGCTATTTCTTCTTTCAGTTTTGTATTAATTTAACCTTTGATCTAACAGATGATTCATCATACTACTGACCTAGGAATGGCTCCTGCATAAGCGACAAGTCATTTCTTGTTTGTTCAAATATAATCAATTCCATTTTTTTGTTATGACATTTGGTGTTTATCGTATGAAACAGCCCTTTTCTTGAAAAAAGAAAGCACCTTTTTTTTTCTTGAAGAAAGTATTCATGATATATGGGTATGAGGATTCTATATAAGTGTTTGGTCTCATTCATTTCATATCCCTGAACCATATTTGTAAATATTATTTATGAAAACCTACTGTTCCCTTCCAATGCCCTCATTGAGAAAGCTCTCCCTCTATGTACAGATTATTCTCATCAACGTTTTTGTGGAGATAAGACAGCAGGCAGGTGCTAATATTCTCTCAGTCACCTTTTTGCTTCCTACTCTCATGAAAATTGTGTAGAGATGGGACAGCAGGTAGTGATTGATATTCTTCTGGTTACCTTTATTTGCTCCATGATTTTTTCCACACCTTTGGCATTTTCTCTTCTTTCAGACATCTTGAGAATTGATTCTTCCATGGCCTGACATGATCTGATTTTTCATGTCACATCTCCCATGGACCTCATATGGATATATTTAATTTCATCAGGCTAATTCCTATTTTCTAATATATTTTTCACCATCTTTCCAATACAAAAGTGGACACCCTTTTGTATTAAGCCACTGAGTAGCAAAGTATATGTAGATATCATTTGGGAGATTGTATTGTGTTCATCAAATAATTTCTCCCTTTCCTCATCCTCTGTAACAAAGGCTGGTTAGTGCATTAGCTGCTTGTTTTCACAGTGGGCTTTTTGCAAATGCGTAGTAATAAGAGATGACCAAATGTCCCAGGATATTTCTCGTTTGAATATCACAAGCAAATTATGTATTCATGTCAGAAACAAAAAGGCAGACATTATTATGCTTCAAACATTAATAATACCCCCACGGGCCACCTAGAGGTGACCACCAGTGACTACACTTAGAGAATCATTTCTTGATAAAAGCATGTCAAACAATGCCTCTCAAGCCTCAACACTCAGTATACGAACAAGGGAGAAACCCACAGGACGTGAGTGCTGGGGTTAGATATTCCAGAGGTAGAATTTCTCTATTGATGAACTCTTTCAGAAACCCATCAAAGGCTTGTTTTGGTAAAATCTTTGGCTTCTCTACTATTGCCCGTGATTATTTCTATGCCCATGTTGCTGTGGACTAGGAGATGGTGATGATTCATTGTTTCCAAACACACAGTCCCCCCTGAGACAAGATGGTGAGTCCCAATATTCTTTACAGAAAAGTACTATGTTTTTATTTGTTATCTGAACCAGTCTGAATCATTGCTACAAAGAGCACTTGTAATCTTTCCAGTTTCATTTAATACACACACTGGCATTTTTTCCTTTTGGACTAGGATACATAAATCAGATGCTTCACATACACACGTTAATTTAGATATTTTTTATATCTTGTACTATAATAAAGTTTCCCAAGGAAAATAATTCTCTCTGTTTTGGTTTGGTTTAAAGCAGCAGAGACAGAGTGTGGCATAGTGGACAAAGAGGTGACTTTGAAGCCAGGAAGACCTGAGTTCGAGTATTGCCTCTGACACTTACTAGTTGTTTGACCCTGGGGAAATCATTTACTTTCTCAGTGATCTAGGCAAGTAAGGCTGAGTTGCAGAGAAGGTTCTACATACACTGATGGAGAAAGTTTCCTCATCAAGGAGTTCCTTGTACCAATGAAACCACAAGTCTGGTCATCATTCCCCAAACAGGAGGCTGCTGTTACTGTTTTGTGGTGATCATAGGCTTGAAGATTCAGCACTTAGGGCAAAGCTTCATGAAAGAAAGAAATAGGGGCAGAAACTTTACTTTTTAAGAATAAAGGCAAGACTTTCATTGCTAACAAAGTAGTAAAATCAAAGCAGATACCCATAGACTGGGGAATGGCATCTAGACAAATTGTGGTCCAAGAATATAATGGAATATTGTTATAAGAAATGAATAATATGAAGAATTTAACAAAGCATAGGAGACTTCGTTAATTTGATACAGAATCAATTCTCCTCATTTTACAGCTGGGGAAACTGAGGCAGACAGTAGTTAAACGACCTGCCCAGGATCAGTGTCTGAATTTAAACCCAGGTCTTCCTGAATGTCTGACTCCAGGCTCAGTGTTCTGTTCTACCGCACCACCTAGTTGCCTCCCTAGTCTCCCAATTCAGCATCTCACCCATAGCCCCATTCACTTCTATTCCCAGGCTAGATCCCTTAGTCTGAAAATTCACTGATTTAACATTTAACACCCTAGAATTCCCTCATCCCTATGTTTTTTCTTGATTCCAGTCTACTAATCACCAATCCTGGCTCATCCTCACTATACTTCCTTCCCTCCTGGTCCCCTCAGATGCAGAGCATCACTGAAGAAAGTCACAAGATGGAGCCCATTTCTTCTACCATAAATTGATAGAGCATAAATTCAGCTGAGTCTTCATGGTTGCTCTATTATGACTTTAGGCTGTTCACTGACTCCCTGGAAACCTTTCCAAACCTTTCCTTCTCTATCCAATCCTCCAACTGTAGCCCACCATTCTAATACTGTCGGTAAAAAGATCGAGGCTGTGTTATCAGGGCTCCCTTCACTTCCTCCTTCTCCTCCTCCATATTTCTCAGCATCATCTCAGCTTGTTCCTTCCCTCCAGTCTCAGAGGAAGGGCTAACTATTATTTCTCAAACCTGGTCTCCCTTCTTGTGCCATCCTCACCTTCCTCACTTTGATCCTTGCTGCAGCAATCATCCCCCATTTCTCTACATCTTCAGTTTCTTTCGTGGACTGGTTTCTTCCATTTTTCCTAAGAATAGGCTCAGGGTTCCCCAATCTTAAAAAGAAAAAAAGGTCTTCCCTTGATTTTCCCATCTTGGTGTTCTACCATCCCACCCCTTTTCTCCCTGTCACTTCTAAGCTTTTGGAGAAAGTCGGCAGCATTTGCTGGCCCATCCATTCTCCTTAATCCTTTGTGATGAGGGTTCCACCCTACTACTCTGATGGAACAGCTCCCTCAAGGTATCTTTCAGTTCTCACCCTTACCACTAGATAGCAATTGAACCTGATAATCATACCTGTCTATTCTTTCCTCCGTGGTCTCTGCATTCTCTTCCCTAGCCCTTTATTGTGGACATTCACCAAGGCTATGTCCTCAACAGAAGGTGCTGTGCTCTATGAGCAAAGTAAAAATGAAATAGCTCAAAAGAAATACAAGATGTACAAATTTAGAGAATCTACCTCAAATATTCACATGGACTATTAGTGCCCAACCTGTGGTAGAGCATTCTGAGCTCATATTAGTCTGATCAGCCACCATCAAACACACTGAAACATAGCATAGTGATGTCATTTTGGTCCTCTTTGAGAACAAAGGACAATCACCAATCCTCAGCCTCTTCATTTCCCTCTATTCACTCTCCCTTCAATTCAATTATGCACACATTTTCCAATGTTCAGAACACTGTGTTAGGCAAAGGCTGGAAGGACAAAAATGAAAGACCTGTCCTTAAAGAGCTTATATTCTCCTGAGGTGATTTGACATATCCTCAGAGAGGTAAATCATTTGGTAAGCAGCTAAGTGGCAGCTACCAGCGAGACAGTGTGCCAGTCACTGAAGAGACAGAACCAAAAATAAAAGAAGCCTGACCTTTGAGGAGCTCATAGTCTCCTAGGGGAGATACAACCTGGAGAAAGAAAAATAAATAGCAGGTGATTTGAGAAGAGAGAGCATCCTGTTAAGTAGGGGATCTGGAACTGAGACTTAAAGAAAGATAAGTTCAACCCTGTTTGTCTCAGTTTCCTCATCTGTAAAATAAGCTGGAGAAGGCATTAAGAAATCCCAAAAGGGGTCACGAAGAGTCAGACATGACTGAGATGAATGAATAACAACAAGTGATGAAATGGATAGAATCCTGGGTCTGGAATCAAGAAAATCTGAGTTCAAATTTGACCTGAAAGACTTACTAGCTCCATGACCTTGGACAAGTCACTTAACCTCTGTCTGCCTCAATTTCCTCAACTGTAAAATGGAGATAATATTAGCACCTATATTCCTGTATTGTTGTGAGGATTAAATGAGCTATCTGTAAGGTTATCAACATAATACTTAGCACATAATATAATTAGTAAATGTCTGTTTTCTTCAATTTTGGAAATAAAAAAGAAAGAAGGATTTTGAGGAGAAGTCGGAGAGGGAGTTCATTTAAGGGATGGAGACTAGCTTATGCAGAGGCCCAGAGTTTAGAGATGGAATGTTCAGGGAACAGCTTAGCCATCCAGTTTGACTGAAAGGAAGAATTCATGAAAAGGAATGATAGAAGTCTGGTAAGGCAGGTTGGAGTCAAATTGTGAGAGTGTTAAATGCTAATTGAAGGAGTCTGAATCTCATCCCAGGGGCAATAGGGAGCCACTGAACATTCTTGAGCATGGGAATTACATGATCAAACTCCTATGCTAATTTCATTCCCTCCCATGGCTTTAACTGTCACCTCATAGATATCTCTATCTCTGACTTCTCTTTCAAATGTCTGACTTGAATCTCCAGCCACCTGTCAGACATCTCCACCTGGGTGCTACACTGACATCTCAGACTAAACATGTCTAATCTGTTTCTTCTTATGATTTCACTATTTCACTATTTCTGTCGGTAGCAGCAACATCTACCCAATTCTCCTCTTTCTTGACCTTTGTATTTTATATACAATCAGTTACCAAGCCTTGTCTGAAATATCTCTCTTAGCTGATGCCTCTCTATTTCCACTGCTACATCTCAGTAGAATATAAGCTTCATGAGGTCAGGGGCTGGTTCTGTTTTGTTTTCCTTTGTATTCCAACTACTTTGAATAGTACCTGGTAGGTGCTTAATAAATGATTACTGATTGTTGATTGCCTCCATCAGGGGTGGGGATCCTGTGACCTGGAGGGCACATGTGGCCCTCTAGGTCCTCTAGTGCAGCCCTTTGACAAAATCTAAACTTCACTGAAGATTCAGTCAAATGGCTGCACTTAAGGACCTAGAGGGCCACATGTGGCCTCGAGGCCACAGGTTCCCTACTTCTGAACTCAATTATTGCAATAGCCTTCTGATGGGTCTTCCTGTTGCCAATCTCTTCCCAGTGCCAACCCAGTCTTACTGCACCCATCCCATAATATGAGTTAAGAGACTCCATATTGCCTAATAAGGAAGTTCATACTCCTTGCTGGAGTTTAAGACATCTCACAGTCTGGGGCAGCTAGGTGGAACAGTGGATAGAGCACCAGCCCCCGAGTCAGGAAGACCTGAGTTCAAATTTGACCTCAGATACTTACTAGCTGTGTGACCCTGGAAAAGTCACTTAACTCTGATTTCCTCAAAAAAGAAAAGACATTCCACAATCTGATGCTACCATTCTTTCCCATCCTTCTCCTTTCCACATGCTCTAAGCTTCAAGCAAATTGTATTACTCACCATCTCCCAGATGCTTTCCACTTTCCCACATCCATGCCTTTGCTTCCTCTGTTCCCTACACCTATAACGTCCTAGAATACTTCTGAAGGTATTTTAGAAGTGACTGAAATTATGAAGACAAAGTGAGAGATTTAACTTGGGAGAACTTAAAGAGCTGAAAGAGCTAAACAGAAGGTATGAGGAGATAGACCTGAGGAGAAAGGCAAAGTAGTTGGGAAGGCAAGGTGAGTGAAACAAATGGGACCTTCTCCTCCCCTTCATTCCAGCCTGCCAATCACTGACCCTAGGTAATCCCCTCTATCTGATTCCTTCTCTCCTATTCCCTTAGCTACAGAACATCACTAAAGAAAGTCATGGAGCTGATTTCATTCCCCTTTTAATGTATGGAGTCAAATCTCAGCTGAGAAATGGCAGATATCCTAGATCAATAGGGGATAGACACAAATATATTATCAAGGACTTTTCCCTGATAGATAAGTGATCAAATGATATGAACAGTTTTCAAAGGAATGAGAGAAGGAAAGAAAATTGCTGCTGTGTAGCTCTGAAGTGGTGTGAAAGAGGTTGTCAAAGTGTTTAAAAGGTTCAAGCAAGATGAGCTCTAATCACCCATAAGCCAAGCTATGAGGATCTCAGCGAGCATGGAGAGCAAGTCAATTTTGCAGTGACTTGCATGGAGCAGACAATGTTTGTATTTCTACCTCAGCCAAGTGTCTATGTTATCTATGCTCATTCTCCTGTTGGAAGAGAAGGTGAAGGAGCTTAAGGAGTACCTCTGTGTACACCAGAAAATCCCAACTGAGAGCTCCTACAGAATCTGGAAAGGAGGGGGGCTTCAATGGAAAGAATAAAAATCAAAGGATCCAGAAAGGTAGAAGGGATTCCTGCCTTACTTAGAAGAGTGGGAGAATCTCACACTCACACACACACACATACACACACACATCAAATTTGTGGCTCTTTCTTAACAGGAAGGAGCTAGAGAAGGAAGCTGTGAGGAGGAAGCAGCTGTTTGTTCTACAAGGAATCCTAAAGTAGACCTGTAGTTACCATCAGGTGACAAAATGGTCAAGAAGAGATGAGTTGTGGTGACTGGTTACTCTTTGCTGAGAAGGACTGAGATGGCCATTTTTCAAGCCAATAACAACAATAGAAAGGTCTCTTTGAAAGGATGCCACCAGCCAGAACTTAGAAGGTATTTCCAAACATTGTCCAAGTCTTAGGCAAGAAAGTAAAAAGCATAGATGGTGAGAGAGATAGTAAAAATGATATTATCTCTAACATTTACCACCTATGTGACCAAGTCACAAGTCAAGTCACTTAACCTCTCTGGACCTCAGTTTCCTCTTCTGTAAAAATGAGGAACTTGGTCTAGAATGGATTCTAAGGTCCCTTTAGTCATAAATCTTTGATCCTATGAATTATAGGTAGCTCAGTGGATTGAGTCTGGGATCTAGAGTTAGGAAGACCTGAGTTCAAGTCTGGCCTCAGACATTTATTTGCTGTATGACCCTGGGTAAGTCATTTCACCCTGTTTGCCTCAGTTTCTCCAAGCAGAAAATGGAGATAATCACTTCTAGAATCACTTTAGAAACCACTCCACTATAAGCACTGCATGATTCTTTGCTATGCTCTGTCACATTCTTCCATTCCATCCCCCAATCTCCTGACACAGGTTGGGATTCCCCTCTGCCTCTTTGGCTCCATATTAATATATTTCCTCCTTGAATCTGGAGTCCTCTGATTATTCCTCTCTGGTAACTTCAAGATCAGTGATGCATTTGAACCCTCTCACCTTCTCCTTGCACCTAATGCCTTACAGTGCTTAGCATTAGCAGGTAACTTGCTCTTTACAGGTAACTACAAAATTCCCCTTGCCCTCAAAACTTCCGGGAAGCAAGATCCTTAGCCTATTTTCATTCTTTTTGGTGGTTTTGTGGTAATCCTTTGCAGGTAATCATGAGGGCAGACTGCCTGATTGTCACACCTGGTTACTGGGCTGGGGACTGAGTCACCAGGGGCAGCAGAGCATGGCTTACTTTGTTTTTGGCAGACCTCCCACCTTTCCTCAAGATATGATGCTCAGCTGCCTTGATTGGCAATTAGCACTTTCCTGCCAAGCCCTAATGGAAAAGAGAAGCTGCTTTGGTTCTTAAGCAGGAATTCAATTACCAGCAAGGCAAGATTCAATTAAATCTAATTACCCACCTTGTTTCTCCTCTTTCCCCTGAAGCTCAGATCCTCTTTGCACTTCTCTGACCACTTCAATCTTTTTTCACTCAATATGGAAGTTGGTTCCATGTTTCAGCAGTTTTGACATTTGTCTAAATGTTCTTTGCTTATACCCCCACAAAGGTTGTACCCTGATGCACTTGAGGAACCCCTGGATTTTCAATGATTATATCAGTAAAGCTCTGGCTGTAGCAGATTGAAATAAGCTGGGAAAAACTGAGGGGGGGGTTATTTACTGTTTAATGAACACTCTTGCTAAGCATGGAGATGCGCATTACCGGGAGGTTGACCATTGAATGATGTTTTATTTTATTTTGATGATCCATGAAATGGCAAAAATATGTAATGGTCCTGTGTCCTGCACAATTCCTTCTCTTTTCATAATGCCAGGAGCAGAGTGACTGAAAAGTGGATACAGAGTACTAAGAACAAAACTTTAGGCCATCAACAAACACAAATATACCTGTTGATACTTTAATATGGGATCTTTGTCCAAGCACCACCATACCAACAGGCATCTGAAGCATTTCTATATTGACAGTTGGGTTAAAAATGAAGCCCAAAAGACATGAGGAAATTGTAGTGATGTGGAAAGATTCCCTCTGGAGAAGCAGACAAAAACATAGGGGACTTCACTTCCTTATCTGTCCAAAGATAAGAAGCAGAGGCATAACTCGAAATTCTAGATCTGGATACCAATCAAATTATCAAGGGGATACTCAATGAAATGAGGCAGTATTATAACAAAATTCCTTTGAAGGAATAAATGTATTCTACAAAATCTCAAGGGAAATGATAAAAAAGAGGAGTGAAGGGGACATGCCAAACCTCAAATTATATAATAGAAAACTAATTATCCAGACTATTAGATAATGCTTAAAAATATAAAAGTAGATCAGTGAAACAGTCTTCAGATCACTGGAAATATAAAACAGAAAACAAACAAAAACAGCCTAGTGTTTGGTAAACTCAAGAACACAAAATACATCAGAAAAGGACTCCCTATTTGATAAAAATTTTTGGAAAACAGTTTGGCAGGAATGGGGTTTAGATCAGCATCTTATAATATGCTTTGCAATTAGCTCCAAATGAATGTGGACTTAAGAGATCACAGAATAAGGAGCTATTAAAAAAAAAAAACTATTCCTTTTTGTTGGTGTTCAGTTGTGTTCAACTATTCGTGATCCCATCTGGGGTTTTCTTGACAGAGATACTGTAATGGTTTTCTATTTCCTTCTCCAGATCATTTGACACATGAGGAAACTGAGGCAAATAGGGTTAAGTGACTTGCCCAGAGTGACACAGCTAGTGTCTAAGAATAGATTTGAACTCAGGTCTTCCTGACTCCAAGCTGAGACCTCTGTCCACTGCAGCACCACCTGGCTGCCCACTCATTCATAACCTCAGCTAATTCACTGTGACCAGTAATTTTTCTTCTATAAACTCAACCCTTCTCATCTCCTCTATACTGTTTCATTTAGTGATCTCATTAGCTTTCATGAATTCAATGATTTCTATGTAGATGTTTCTCACATGAATTTATCTACTCCAAATTGGGATGGGGAACCTGCAGCCTGGAGGCCACATGTGGCCCTCTATGTCCTCAAGTGTGGCCCCTTGACAGAATCCAAATTGCACAGAACAAATCCCCTTAATAAATGTCACACATGACCCTCTAGGTCCTCAAGAGAAGCCCTTTGACTGAAACCAAATTTCACAGATCAAATCCCCTTAAAAGAATTTGGTCTGTAAAACTTGAACTCAGTCAAAAGGTCTTACCCAAGGACCTAGAAGGCCACATGTGGCTTCAAGGCAGATTTCTCTACCCCTGTATCTCTCTTGGAGGCAACTAAGTGTTGCAGTGGATAGAGAGCTGGACTTTGAATCAGGAAAAGTTCAAATCTGGCTGCAGACATTTTCTAGTTACATAACCCTGGGTAAGTCACTTAACCTCTGTTTGATTCAATTTCCTCAACTCTAAAGTGGGAATAATATAGAACCTATGTCCCAGGACTGTTGTCCTGTAAACTTCTTTAACTCTGTATGTCCAAAACTGAACTATGACTTCCTCCATCCAAACTTTCCCCTCTTTCTACCTTTCCAATTACTCTCAAGGGCACTGCCATCCTCCTTATCATCCAAGCCCATAACCCATTTCTGTCTCTCAACCCTCATATCTAATCTGTTGCTAAGATCGATTGATTTTGCCTTCTCAACATCTCTCATATACCCACCTCCTTCTCTGCTCAAACACTACCATAACCCTGGCGCAAGACCTCATCCTTTCATGCCTGGACTCCTGCAATAGCCTGCTATGTGGTTTCTCTGTCTCAAGTCTCTCCCTACTCCATTCCATCCTCCACTGAGTGTCAAAGACCTCTTCCTAAAGTACAAATCTAACCATATTATTCCTCTATTCAGTCAACTACAGTGGTTCCTCATTACATCCAGAGTCAAAGAGTAAATCCTCTGTTTGGCTTTTTAAGTCCCTCACAACATGGTCTCTTCCTACTTTTCCAGTCTTCTTAGAGTCTAAGACTTAGACTTTCTTCCCTTTCTCACACTCCAGTAATACTGGCTTCCTTGTTGTTCCTCACACAAGACATTCCATCTCCTGACTTTGTTTTTTTTGTTGGCTTTTCCCCATCCACAGAACTTTCTCCCAGCTCATCTCTACTTCCTGGCTTCCTACAAGTCCCAGCTAAAACCCTGCCTTCTACAGGAAGCATTTCCTAATCCCCCTTAATTCCAGTACCTTCCTTCTGGTGATTGTTTCCAATGTATGTAGCTATACATAGTTGTTTGCCTGTTTCTTTTGAGGGCGGTGGCTCTTTTTCCTCTTTTTTGTATGCCAAGCACTTGGCACAATGCCTGGCACATCGTTGGCTCTTGTTGACTTGACTGGACACATATGGCATGTTCTTGAGAGCCAGCAGCTTCTAAATCAAAGAACTGTAGCAATGTCATATGTGCATTCAGGGTCACCATCAAGTACCAGACCTTGGAATGTGCTGCTGGATTTCCCAAGATGCCAAATGCAGTCTATACCCTCCCTAGTCTGCTTCCTGGCCATGCTGTGGAATGCTGTTCTATTGGGACAATCTTTTGGACACAAGTTGAAAAGGCTTCTCGGGGCAGGGGGCCCTCAACTTCAAGCAGCACTGGCCATGTGTCCTGAGATCCCAGTAAAGGTCTCTGTGATTACATTTAGATTCATAGGGTGTGTTCCTCAAACCATTAGCTCTAGAGCTGATAGAAACAGGAAGGGTTTCTATGGTGGAATTAACTAACAATAATCCCAAATGAAATACTTGAGTCTTCATTGTATTAGCCAAGAGACAAAGGCCAATTAAGACTCCATTTCAATGGTCCCCAGTAGACATATGGAGCCCCCACTAACATAGTCCCAAGGCATGTGGTTTTACAGATTAAAAAATATTTTACCAACAAAAAGTCTTTGAAAGAAATAGCCCCGTTGTAGCTTACATCAGTTTTCTAATCTGTAAAATAGGTATAACAATAGTACCTACCTCAAAGGATTCTTGTGAGGACCAAAGAAGATAATATATGTAAAGTGCTTTGCCAATCTTAAGGTGAAATAGAATTAACTATTATTATTCTACTACTACTATGGTTATTTTCTGCATTAGGTGGAGCTTCTGTGCTGAAGAGAGTTTTGTAAAAGCCTAAAAAGAATATTTTATTATTTTGAATGTCCTCAAAGTGGGAAAGACATGTGTTAGAAGGACCAGGAGAGACCTGCTTTTTGGGGTCCTTTTGCTGACAAGGCCTTCAAGGGATTAGGGAAAAGGCAGATCCTACTGAGCCTGGTTAAAAGTGTACTGTCCCATAAGGGTCACAGAGGAATGAGGGAGATCACATTGATTGAAAGTTCCATAGAAGAGAAAGGTATTGGCGGTCTGATTGAGGGGAGGTTTTTTGTGTTATGGGCTCAGGACTTTTTCCAAGAGCCTTTCATCAAACATGACTTTGGACCAGTTGTATGTGAAGCAGGAGGCTAGGAATTCAAAGTACAGGGAACATAGTCCTCAGGGGTCCAGAGGTTTTTTTTTCCTACTCTTAGACATTCCATCCTTTCAAAAGGTGTAAGGTTAAACATTTCTTCAGGCTGTACAGTACAAAAAGGGAGAAAATCACTGGTGTCAGGAGGGCCAGGACAAGGAAGAAGATGGGGATTCCAAGTGTGGAGAGAACAGGTCTCCAATGGAAGAGTAGTGGTGGGGGTGAGGAACTAACTGGTTGAGTGGTCCTTCCATGATATTTAGGGGGCAGAGCCAATAGCTTAGGCTCAGGGTGAAACCAATGACAATATCAGATGGGTGGGTCTTAGGGACTGAGACTAATAATACCATGGGTTAGGAAGGACTTGAGTTTTGTGGTTTGTGGTAGGTGGGACTTAGTATTTTCACAGATAATAGAGTTCTTTAGTACTTGTCACATCATTGTTTTTAAAGAAAAGAGAGTATAGTAGATACCTTTTATAACTATGGCTAGTGGGAAAATTCTTGACTGAACAAAGTATTTGTTGTTGTTTGGTCTTTTCAGTCATTTCTGACTCTTTGTGACCCTGTTTAGGGTTTTCTTGGCAAAGATATTGGAATAGTTTGCTATTTCCTTCTCTACCTCATTTTACAGACAAAGAAATTGAGGGAAACAAAGTTAAGTGCCTTGCCCAGGGTCCCATAGCTAGTAAGTGTCTGAGGCTGGATTTGTGCTTAGGTCTTCCTGACACTAGGCCTGGTACTCTATCCACTGCAGTGCCACCTAGCTTGCCCTTGAACAAAGTATAGAGATGATTATAAAATACAAAATAAAAAATTCAGCTACACAGAATTGGAGAGCTTTTGCACAAATACAACGAATGGAAATAGAATAAGGAGAGAAAATATGGGATGAAAAAATATCCTTGCATTAAATAACCCTGAGAGATGACTAATGTTCAAGTATCATAGGAAACTGAAACAAATATAGGATCTAGAGCCCTTCCCTAATAAGTAAGTGATCAGATGAATCCTTACAGTTTTGAGAAGAATGGTTAGAGTCCTAACCTCTTGCCTTGAGATATGGCAGCAGTAGAGAGAACCAAGTAGTGAGAGTTCTTGGATCCTAGGTTTCTGAAAGATTGTCAAAAGTTCCTGAACCCCAGGGTTAGAGGGAGAAAGGGAATTCCTGAGCATTTCCAGGCTCAGTATTGCATCATTATCAACACTAAGCTTAAGAGTTTCAGGATCTAAATTTATAAAGGAAAAAATATGGAGTTCCTGGTAAACTCTGGTCTTTTGGAACATGAAGATGAGCACATCTGTGGACCTAAAACTTGGAGAAGTACCATAGGAGACTAAGCCAAAATAGCTTAAAAGGCCTGAACTTTGACTGACATTATCAGCCAGTCATCCATTCAAAGTGCCAGGGATACAAAAAGAGGGAAAAGACAGTCCTTGCCCTCAAAAAGCTTACATCTAATGGGGAAGATAACATGTAACAACTATGTACAAATGATATAGACAGGATAAAATGGAGATAATCATAGCATTAAGGGGGATTGGGAAAAGCTTCTTATAGAAGGTGAGATTTTAGCTGGAACTTGAAAGAAACAGGAGAAGCAGGGGATGACTGGGAGTAATTTAGATCGCAAGTTCAATGGAAAATAGAGTTGTCTCTTTAAGCAATCTTGTTTGTTTTTATCCTAAGGGAATCCAAGTCTGATGATCCATAAGA
Organism: Potorous gilbertii; assembly: GCA_028658325.1. Taxonomy (NCBI): domain Eukaryota; kingdom Metazoa; phylum Chordata; class Mammalia; order Diprotodontia; family Potoroidae; genus Potorous; species Potorous gilbertii. The sequence goes on along the minus strand of CM053775.1, from coordinate 37,474,696 downwards.
CTGTATGCTTATAAGGGTTCCTGGAGGGTAGGGGGTGGAAGTGGAACTCACTGGAATGTTGAAGGGTTGCCTGTCTGGAAATCCCAAGGGGCTTTCCCTCTAAGAGAGTCTAAGCCCTCGGGGTAGTACACTAAGGCTGGATACCTGTATGA
>CM053775.1:37463282-37474044 GCA_028658325.1 Potorous gilbertii | reverse complement strand
TATATGTATGTATATATATACGTATATATACATATATATATATATATATATATATACTACATATATATATATATATATATATATATGGATGGATGTACATACATACATACACACACATACCTACCTACATACATATATAATAGAGGAAGCTCTAGGTAGGGGCAACGGGAACCCAAAGGTGATCATTTGAATTTGTTCCCAGGATCGAACCCAGTTCATGTGATCCCACACCTTGGGGTGCTAGGACCTAATCTACAATTAGATTTCTACGACTTCAGTCAGATATATTTTAAAACTTTTTTATTAAAAATTTAACAGCTGTTCAACGAAAAGAGGTAAATTTTGATTCAAAGCCCTGAGCAAGATTGAACCAAATGAAGCAATGAGCAAACCAAAACGAAGAGATTTTGCCCCCTGCCAGTCCTGCCTGATACTCTACTGCCTTTGTCTCTATTCTCCTTCTTTCTTGCTTTTCCTTTTTCCTTTTCTTTCTTTGATTTTGTACTTGTAGTTGATATGTACGCACTCATGGTTCAGGTGCTTTTGTTCTCTGTAACCTTATTCAGGTCTTTCGATATACTTTTGTGATGATTTTTAGCATTCATTAATGATGATTAGTGTTAATTTATAGTGATTCTTTAATAACAACTTCTGAGGCAGTGTGGTGTAATGGTAAGGGTGATGGATTTTTTTTTTCAGTCAAGAAAATCTAGATTTGAATAGTGCCTCTGATATTTCCTGTGTGACCATGGGCAAGTCATTTATCTTTTCTGTGGGTCAGTTTCTTCATCTGTAAAGGGGGTATGACACTTGCACTTGCCTTACACTGTTCTTATGAGGGGCAAATAAGATAATATATGAACAGTACTTTGCCAACCTGAAAGTCCTATATAAATGTCAGCTGCCTACTTACCGTTTTATGATGCCATAATATTCCATTACATTAATATACCATAATTTATTCAGGCATTCTCCAATTGTTAAATGAATAGGTTGTTTCCAGTTTTTTGTTCTTAAAAATTGAAGAGCTATAGCTATTTGTATGGTGAGGTCCTTTTTGTTTTTTATGTTTGGGGGGACAGGGATAGAACCAAGCCACAGAATCAATGCACAGGAGAAATGACAGAGAGGGTGTCATTTAAGAAATGTACACCTGGAAATCAAGGTGAGTCTTCTTGATGACTACCCACTGCTTCAGTCTTGATTCTGGGCTTTTCTCTAGGGTCCCTGCCACTGTCTGCAAGCCGTGACACCCCCACCTTATTTTTTCCATTTTCTAGCCCTCTGCTGGAACCCAAAGTCATTTTAATAGTTGCTAGCTCCAAATTCACCTTCAACTCAACATCCCCTAGTAGTTGGGGGGAAAGATCCAAATATTAAAGCCAGATTGATTTCTTGAATGTCCCTGTGTGTGACCCAAGAAACTCTACTTCATCTCTGTAGACTGAGATTCCAACACACACTCTAATAATTTAATGGATCTGCGTTCTCACTGCTCTGAGCACTCCCTCCAATGCAGAAATTCACAAGCCAACTCATGCACACCTGCCCATCCATTACATCTCTTGTCCATATCCTTCCATAAATTATTTACAATATGGCTTAGACCTTCCCCTCAATCTCTTGACATTGAATGGACCCAGGTGAAGCACATGGAACTATCCTCTGGTTATTTCTCACTCTCGCTACAAAACCACCCCACCTCACCCCACCCAGTCATATATTTGATGACATTCTTTACACCATTTTTCCTGTGCAATTCTTCTATACTGTTCCGCAGCCTGCTCATACCCATCATGCTATTCTTCATTGCCCTTTGGGTGAGCCTCAACTGTAATTTTTCAGAGACTGTGACAACCCAACATTCAGAACCTGCCTGATCAAGAGATTCCTAAAGCTCCATATTTCAGCAGATATACTGTGGCTTTTAAAACATGCAAACGAAATCAAGCTGTTGGGGGTAATCAAGTTTCAGAAATGAAGAAAGCAGATATAACCAAATGAATAATATTCAGGAAGGAGAACTAGCATTTACTTTCCTAAAATGTAGTACTCTCCTGCCTAAGGGAGGTCACAACTGTTTTTTTTTTTTCATTTACTAGTTAGAACCAATTAACACCAAGAAGGAATGAGTTTCACACCAAGGTTAAATCAAACAACTCCCATCCTGGATGAGCCCCCAAGATTTCCTTGTGTGGTATAGTGTTGAGGGGATATCTCCTTTGAGCCATCCCAGTTCATGCCATGAGAGGGCAAGTAGCACATACCTGCTGAAAATCTCAAGCAATCTTGAATGGACCCCAAGTTATAAAGAGTGACTCAACATCCCCAAACCTAGGCTTACACAGACTGAGTTGAATCTCAAAATAAGCCCACAAATATTCTCTTTGGTTCATATTGCCCTCACCTAAAGTTGCCTCTGAGAAATCACACAATATGGCTCTTATCTAAGGCCCCACAGATGTGGATAGAAAGGTGCCTAATCCCACACAAATACCCAAGGTAGCATATACATACATACATACATACATATACACACATATATATACACACACACATATATACATACACACACAGTTATTCCTTCTACATTGTGGGGGTTAGGGAATGTGGTATCCCTACTATCTGAAAAATTTATGTAAAAATTTTTGATCCTTTCTTCATACCAGAGAAGTCTAAATTATTATGATATTAAAAGATAAAATATGTTGACATAATATAATACTATATATATATTATGTATTTCTGAGTTTCTTAACTTTTTCTGTGTCACCTGCTGGCCTTCCCATGTCACCTGTGGCTTCTTCAAAACTCCCCCAAATTCCCATTTAATTTCTTATGCCTACCTGTAACACATTGAAACCTCAATAGGAAAAGTTGCAATGTGGAAGGAAAACTGTATTGCGTAATAGACAACTTCTGTGCCCCTCCACAAAAAAAAAAATGCATAAAGGACTCAGCATTGCTTATAAACAATGAACCCAGTTTTCATTCTCTGGTGAACCCCATCTTTTCCAAAGCTTTTCCATACTCCTAGTACCATTGTGTGCTTTGGGATCCCTATTAAAGGATATAAACTTGGGTATGATGGAAGACAACCCCTTGGCATTCTAGTGAGTTCTATTTCACCCCAGAGACTTAGCTGTATTGTGTCCTAGCCAGTTTCTTAGCCTAAGATGCCAAATATTACACTAAGGCTATGACCCACCCAGAGTGATCTGTATGGAGCCTTACACTTGGATTCAAACCTTTCCCAAGAACAAAGTGGAGAAGGTATTACTAGGTAGCAGTTGTCTACTATGTTATGGTGTGCTATATGTATTTGTTACAGGAAAAACGGAATAGGATAGTGGCTAATATTAAGAATGGGGATAGTACTGGACCTATGATATTGGTAAAGATGCTCCTAGTGAGGAATTTCTTCTACCAATTCAAGTCAGCATCTTTTCTGTAACTTAGAAATTTAGAGAATGGTCCAGGGCCCTGGGAGGCCAAGTAATTTGCCCAGTCACATAGCCAGTATACGGCTGAGACAGGATTTGAATCCAGATTCTTCCTGGCTCTAAGACCAGCTCTCTATCCAGCATCGCTTGTTACCCCACAGATCTTAATAGGGATACAAAAAAAGGAACATCAATAAAGCACTTTAGTGTATATAAAAAAAAGGACCAAAAGTGCAGAAGACAGCATAAACTAGCTGAGAAGATTTTTCTTAAATTGTTTTCTTCAGTCTATCTTGTTAAATGTATTATCTCTTTGAGAGTTGGTCAAGCCACCCTTGATCGGTTGATTCTCCCTTATTCTGTTACTGATGTAATCATAGAAAGAACAGATAGATAACAGAGACTGAGGTGTTCGTGTGTTAAGTGAGGTGAAAGACATTTCAACACCTGTTTACCCCTTTATAAAGAGTAGAAATTTTCTTGATGGAATTGCAAGGCAGTTTGCCATTGACTGACTGAAGATTTGCTACACACTTGGTGGTATTTAACAAGTGAGTTGTGTCATCTGTGGGCTTGGGTCCCCATCCCAGGTTAGTACCCTCACTGTTATCTACCAGTGACTAGAGCCCCAGTTCTATTTAACCAATTAACATCTAATAGCTTTTACAAAGGTAAATTTACTTTGTAAATATATCAAGAAGTATAAATGTTCCCCTCTCCCAGCTCTTCCAGGGGTCATTTTCCTCTCCACCATACTTCTTAGATGGTGGATCATGAAGGGGTCACAAGTGGAAAAAGTTTAAGAAGCCCTACACCACTTCAGTCTCTGAAGAGAGTGGGCTCACATTAACAGTTTCTCCATGAAACTGACTAGTCACGCCAAATTCATGATCATCAGCTGCTGGATGAACCCTAGTCTCAACTACTACTAGGCTGGATCCTGGCCTCTAAGTTGGAGTAGCTGCCTGCAAAACTGAACATGGACTTAACCCCCAGATCTTTAGAAACTCACAAGGCATCAGTCTTTATTCCCTGAAACAAAAGAACAAATGCCAAGTCAAAAAACCAAGACCTGATTGCATAGGCCATATGTTGTCCTCAGATGTGAGTGACTCAAGTCCTCATTGTATCATTGGCCACAAACTCAGATAGAAATAAAGCGTACATAAGGATCCATGCAGGCCAAATATTGACTTAGAAAACCACATAGTGGTATTATCTAGGTTCTTTTACATTTTTACTTATTTTGTTAAATATTTCCCAATTATATTCTGATTCAGGAATATTTCCACTGCGCACATAGGGGCTGTATATTTGAGATTTCTGCTTTACAGCACTATCTGTCACTGGTATATGGTCAGCCAGAAAAGTCACACAAGAAGTCCCATCAAAGAGAGAGGTGCTGAAACCATTTAACATCTTCAATTGCAGCTGCTCAATGCAGTCAATTGAAGGGGGTTCCTCTATACCACCTGGTTAGCAGACTGGAATCAGTCACAGAGTATCAATATATGCTCCAAATTTCTCCAGGATACTTCCATTACAATCTTCCTAACTCTACCAGAAGCAAGCTCCCTGACCTCTTCCACTAGGAAATAATCTCAGTGGAACTTCACCCATGTTCATAAGAACTGGGTTTAGAGGCCAGTCCCCTCTTACAGTGATATCAAGACTGAATCTGCCTCACAGAGCAAAATCACACCAATAATTTTTAAATTGTTCTGCAGTCATTTTAGTCATGTCTGAGTCTTCATGACCCCATTTGGGGTTTTCTTGGCAGAGATACTGGAGCAATTTGCCATTTCCTCCAGTTCATTTGACAGATGAGGAAACTGGGGCAAACAGGGTTAAGCGACTTGCCCAAGGTCACACAGCTAGGAAATGTCTGCGATCAGATTTGAACTCAAGTCTTCCTGAAAAATAGTGAGAAGTGGCCAAGGGGTAAATTTAGATTTGATGTCAAGAAAAGGTCCCTGAGTTCTTCAGCAGTCTGAGCTTTTAACTTGGCATGGACCAGATTGGATGATTATTGGTAACGCCTCACCAGTGTTCAGGCAAAGCCTGAGTGACTACTTGTCCTAGATGTTACAGTAAGGGTTTCTTTTCACAAGAGTTGGACTAGCCAGCTTTGAAAAACCCTTCCCACTCAGAGTTTCTGGGATTCTGAGACTAGATGACCTCCAAAGTCTCTCCCAGCTCCTGTGTTCCCTAGTTCTATACACCGGACTGTTCTTATGTTCTGAAAAGGATTTTGATTTTACCATTCTTTCCCTAGCTGTTTTTTTTCTTCCTTTTTGCCATCAGTTTCTATTAGGAGCACATTTTGGTATTTTGTCATTATCCATTCTTTCCTTAGATGCTACTTCTATTTTTTTGATGACTCTCATTTCATGTACTGTGTTTTATCTCTTTACTTGTGAAAATATCAAGAAATTATAAATGACACAGAAGATTTTTGAGATCTTTATGATTTATATGACTGAATCGCACACAAAGAAGAATGAAGACGTGAGAGAATATGTATCTACATTTGGTATCAATTAATATTTGTTGACAGCCTACTGTGCATAAGCTACTGTGCCAGGTAGGTGTTGTGAGAAATGCAAAGAAGTAGGAAATGTGGCTTCTAACGTCAAGGTGACAAGGCCCAGGGATCTGAAGTGTTAGATAACAATATATAGCAGTATGAGGTATGATCAGAGTGGTAATAGTGACAAATTACATGAAATGCTTCAAGCCCTCCCATCAACACCCTGGTGAGGCAGGGAGTATGTCATCATCTCCACTTTGTAACTGAGGAAACGTAGGTGTCAAGAAGTCAAAGAAACTGTCATGCTCTACCTCCCATTCTTCCTGGGTCCCTCCCACATGTGCATAGTCTTATTGACCTCTGCAGCATCGGCCACTGGTGACCATTCTCTCTTCCTGAATACTCACTCTCTTCTCAGGATGAGAAATGAATCATGCTGGTTTCTTCTCTCCCTCCCTCCCTTCCTCTCTTCTTTTCTTCCTCCATTCCTTCATCCCTTCCTTCCTCCCTCTCTCCCTTCCTTCTGTTCTTTCCTTCCTTCTGTTGTTTTCTTCTTCCTTCCTCCTGTTTCTTCCTTTCTTCCTTCCTCCCTTCCTTCCTTCTGTTCTTTCCTTCTTTCCTTCTTTTGTTCTGTTCTTTCCTTTCTTCCTTCTTTCATTCTGTTCTTTCCTTCCTTCTTCCTTCTGTTCTTCCCTTCCTTCATCCCTCCTGTTCTTTCCTTCCTTCCTTCTATTCTTTTCTTCCTTCTTTCCTCCTTTTTCTTGCTGCCTTCCTTCCTTCCTCCCTCCCTCCCTTCCTTCTTTCCTTCCTGGAACTTCATCAAACTACTTTCCTCTCTTCCTACCTATCAGGTCACTCAGTCACCTCATCATTCATGCCTCACTCTAAGTGTCTGAACCCAAGGTTCCATGCTGGGCCCTTTTTCTGTTCTCTCTATACCCTCTTTCTCAGTGATTTCAAGTCAAGTCAATAGACTCTACAATCCAGCCAAAGTGGAGTATTTGCTATTCCTCACACATAACACTTCATCTCCCACCTCCCTGCATTTGTAGAGGCTGTGTCTCATGCCCAAAATGCCCTCCCTCCCTGCCTCTGCCTCTTAAAACTCCTAGCTTTCTTCAAATCACAGCTCAAATGCCACTTCCTCCATGAAGTTTTTCCTAACTTCCCCCAGATGCCACTGCTTCTGTCTCTTCTATTACACACATATGTATGTATATATACCAAAAATTGCCGTGTGTTTACATTACATATATCTTGTATTTATCTGTGGGCATGTTGTCCCCTCCTCCATCAAGGGCAGGGAACTTTGCTCTTTGTATTTCTATGGCCAAACATAATACTTGGCACATGGTATGTACCTACTAAATGCATGTCGATTGGTTAAAATTGTATGAAGTGATGATGGTGAAGACTGAAGGTGAAGATCAGAGATCTAGTTTTAGACAAGTTGAGTTTAAGGTTTCAATGACACATTCAATTTGAGATGTCCAGTGGGCAGTCGGAAATGTCAACCTGGAGGTCAGGAGAGAGGGTGGGCCAGGAAAGGTAGATGTGAGAATCATCAGCATAGAGATGATCACTGAATCCTTGGGAGCTGATGAGATCCCCAAGTAAAGTAGTTGGGAGGGAGAAAGGAAGTGGGCCCAAGACAGAGCCTTGGTCCACATCTGCCTTTAGCAGGCATGATTTTCATGAAGATCCAACCAAGGAGACTGAGAAGGATTTTTACATATTTGTAAACTTTCTACCTCTCTGACCTTCTTTGACTGAGAACCAGGAGGGTGTAGAGTCAGGAAAACCAGGACAGAGGAAATTTTCTAGGAGACAGTGTCAAAGGCTGCAGAGAGGTCCTCAATGGTGATGATTGAGAAAAGGCCATTAGATGGGGCAATTGAGAGACTGTTAATACTGAAGAGAACAGTTTCAGTTACCACACCACCAGTGAGGAGAGGACATGAATACCTAGGCAATATATGGAATGGCGCTCATATTTAGGGAGCTCATGTAACGAGGATGTAAGTGAACCTGTGACAACTCAAGCCATTGACTACAGAACCTCTTAGGCATTTTAAAATCTATCTTCTGGATTCCTCTCCTTTTGCTGCTGTTTTCAGTTCCTTGGTTAAACTCTAATCTGACTCATGGTCCGAGATTCCTTATAACTCTTACCATATCCCTGGGTAATTAGCTTTTGTCCTCCTTCATCTTGGGCTTTCCAAATGGTAAAACTGCAAAGGAGTTGGCTGAAGTTGTGGCAAAGGAATTCTTTTCAACACCATCACATTCCTGATTGCCATGCAAATCGGCTGGAGAGTAAGACTGAAAAGGCTTGTGGATACAACAGAATTCTCACAGGATTTCTGGCCCCATCTTTGGATGGAGCCAGAAGATAGTTACCTTTGTTTTATAATAATCATCAAAATATCATCTCACATTTATATAGTGCTTTACATACATTAACTCATTTAATCCACACAACAACCCTGGGAGGTAGGTGTTATGGTTATCCCCATTTTACAGATGAGGAAACTGAGGCAAACAGAGCTTAGGTGACTAGCCCAAGGTCATGCAGCTAGTAAGTGCCTGAGGCAAGATTCAAACTCAGTTCTTCTTGACTCCATGTCCTCCATCTACCATGACCCCTAGCTGCCTATATTACTTCCTGAACAAAACCTCTGGTCTCCTTTTACAAAGCTGAGGTCAAACTAATGGAGGTTATAATCTAGTAGGGATATAAGTCATTAAGACAGAGAGTTCCACAGATAAGTGCATTGTGTTGTTTAGCTGTTTTTCAGTTGTGTTTGACTCCTCATGACCCCATTTGAGGTTTTCTTTGGCAAAGATACTGGAGTGGTTTGCCATTTTCTTCTCCAACTTGTTTTACAAATTAGGAAACTGAGGCAAATGGGGTAAAGTGACTCTCCCAAGTCCACACAGCTAGTAGGTGTCTGAGGCTGGATTTGAACTCAGGAGAATCTCTTCCTGTCTCCGGGCCCAATGCGCCACCTAGCTGCCCCAATAAGTATCTCGCAGAGGTAGAAAATAATGTGATGTGTGAGAGTTAAGGGGGAAGCAATATCAAGCGATTGCAAAGATGGGGTCAGAAGCCCTGTGAGAATCTGGCTGTGTCCACAGTGCAATGTGCCTGGAAGAAAAAAGCAAAAGCAAAAACCTGGGAGGGAAGTGAGTGACAGAATGACAGAGCTTGTATGTAATAAGAAGAGAAGACAATGTGGTGCAGTGGGGAAAGAGGTGATGTTAGAGTCAGAGGACCTGGATTCAAACATCAGCTCAGCCAATTACTATCTATCACCTATATTTCCCTAGGCCTCTGTTTCCCTATCTGTAAAATGAAAGAGCTGGTTTGTGATGATCTCTCAGGTTCTTTCTAGTTCAAAATCTATTATCCTTATTGGTTCTTATAGCACCAGCTTCCATAGCGTTGGCACACTCACCCAGCTACCATGTAGGCGAGTGGGTAGGCAAGCAAGTGCCAGGCTCAATGTGTTTCAAGAGCTAATGAACCATAGGTGGGGTGTCACTCCTGATTGGGTCAGTGATCAATTAGATTCCATCAGCTACTGGTACATATACTATGGATACTGCCTGAATTATGTTAGAGAAGGTAGCTCTAGGTAAGGCTTTTTAGTCCTCTCCAATATGTTGTTCATACATACAGATCATCTGTAAGTTGACTGTTCATAAATCAAGGCCTGTCTGATGTTAGAAAGACAATGCTCATTGGGAGGTATAAACTCTCTTAGGTTGACTTAAAAAGAAACGAGTTCAATCTACATATGCAAATTAGAAATGAGTTGAATGGATAAGTGGTATAGAAATTCTGAAAGTTTGGAAGAGGGGGTTGATAGTGAGTCAATTATTTGGAAATGAAACAGAGAATTCATATAGAGGAGCAGTTGGAAAGCAGATTGGAAAGGTAGAATGGAAACCGACCTTATATGATGGTGCATACCTGTAATCCTTTCTGCTGGAGGGGGCTGAGACTGGTGGATCTCTTGAGCTTGAGTGTTCTAAGCTACCATATGACTAAAACCAATCAGGTGTCACCAAATTCAACAGCAATATAAAATATATAGAAGACATCCAGGCTGCCTTAGGAGGGATGAACTAGTCCTGGTTGGAAAAACAGAGCAGACCAAAGTTTCTGTACCAATAAGCAGTGGGATTAGATCCATGGGCAATTGCTATACCTCCAGTGTGGGCAATATGAGACCTGATATCAAGGGAAGAGAAGGGAAGGCAAGGGAAGGGGAAGGGAAGAGAAGGGAAGGCAAGGGAAGGGGAAGGGAAGGGAAGGGAAGGCAAGGGAAGGGAAGGGAAGGGAAGGTTAGGGAAGGGAAAGGAAAGGAGGTGGGACCAGAATTCGGAGGCTAAATGCCAGGCCAAAGCAGAGGGTGAACATCAATGAAGAGAGATTTTGAAGCAGAGAGGAGCGCAGATAAAGCAGCATAGAGTGTAGGCCAAGCTGAGTATTGTGGCTCAACTATCTCCTTAAATTAGTAGGTGTGGTTATAGCACCTGCCTAGGCAAACGTTTTTTAAATGTTCTGGGTAAAAGTGACTTCTCGAGTGGATAAAAAGCTGGCCTCAGATGAGTTCAAGTCCCACCCTTGCCACATACTGGTTGTGTGAACCTGGGCAAGTCACTTAACCCTCTCAGTGCCTGACAATTGTCGAAGACTCTAAGTTTCAGAGAAGGTGTTGAATTGCATTGATAAATGGAATTACCCCACCCAGCAGTTCTCTATACCAATGAGATCACAGAT
>CM053775.1:37440756-37463182 GCA_028658325.1 Potorous gilbertii | reverse complement strand
ATAGTTCTCTGGCTCCAAGAACAATTCTGATTGGACTACATAAAAAATAATTCCTTTGTCTCCATGGATATTGCTTGCAGTTATTTGGAAAATTGTTTGCTAGGTCCCCCGGATGAGGCCCAGTCCTTGGGGGCCTGACTTGTAGATGCCACTCATAGACCCCTTTCCCCATGGGAACCTAGTGATGGTCTCATTGATTATGGCTATAATAGAAGCAGAGAAGGTCCAGAGTACCTGGCCAGATGGAACATTCTTACATTTTACAAGCTGCTTCAGCCCCAAGCTGCTTGGCTTTCAGATACCATTCTTCATGCCATTAAATGTCTTTTTCAAGTAACTAGTCATGGGCATTCTACACTATGAGGCCAAATTTTAGGGCCACTTTCGATATTGATCACAGGTTCTATTGTCAGCCCAGTGGTATAAATTGTTGAAATTATGGCCGATTCTTTGGATGCCTGCATAAAACATTGTCTAGCTGAGGCTGATGGGGGTATACATGTGACACCGATGACTAGCATTCAAAAACAATGAGCCTGCTAGGCATGGGAAAGCACACCACAGATAAAAACTACTCATTAATTAAAGCTACCTTATTTGGGGCAAGTCAGGGTATACTGCTTGCTATGTGTCTAAGCAGGAATAAAGATTCAGTAATCATAAAAGATGAACTAGTTTCCAGCTCTTATTCACAGCTCGTAGGCTGAGCTGAACCACTACTTGAGAGTGAAAGGGGCATTGCTGAAGCTAGGACTTGGCAGAGGAGTAAATCTGCCCTTCCACTGGGGAGGGCACCAGTGCAGTTCCCCTACCCCTCAAGGAGTTAACTTGGTTTCCTGCTGGAAAATAATAGGTCTTGATGTTAAATATTCCTAGGTCAAGAATTCCCAGGCTCAAAGTCATAGGATGCCTATTCACCAAGGAGTCTAGGAATTCACAACAAGACTTGGAAGACACTTCAGAGTTTGTCTGATAACCCAGTATAAAGCCATTTTATGTGTATCCTTGAACAGAACCTACTGAGGATTCTTCCTGGGACATTTGCTCACAGTAGCTGTGTGGTACAGTAGAAAAAGCATTGGGCCTGGAGTCAGGAAGACTCCAAAACTAATCTCAGACACTTACTAACTGTATGACCCTGGACAAGTCACTTCAACTCTTTTTGCCTCAGTTTTCTCAACTATAAAATGGGTACAATAATAGCACCTTCAATCAAGTGTAGTAGTGTCAATGAGGTCATATTTGTGAAGAGTTTAGCCTGACACAGAGTAGGTTCTATATAAATTCTTGCTATTATTATTAATCCTTTAGTTCCTTATCATAAAACTGCTGTTGACAGTTTCTCTGCTTTTTAAAAAAATTTGTGGTTTGTCTATGGCAAAGCAGTCGGATAAGAGCAGCCTTTGGGTTCTAAGCTAGGACTTTGAAGGGGTTGCTAATATGCCATCCTTCATCACAGCATATCCAGTAATCAACATCCTACCATTATCACTTTCGATTTTGGAGTAAAGAGATCTGAGTGCTGACTTGGAAAGATGGCTATCTCTTGCACTCTCCATGAAAGGTATTTTTTGGGAGGGAAATATCAAAGCCAGGGAGAGATGCATTACCTAACTCCTTTCACCTAATGCATATACATAGAAAATCCTACTTCCAGAGCCATTGGAGAGGAGGCTTTTTATTTTTTTTCCCCTTCAAAAGATCAAGTCTACATGACACAATTAACTGAATGATTCAGCATTTTAAAAAAAGTCTGAATTACCTAGGTGATTGTAGCTGTGTAAATAGTGTGATGGTGACATTTGGGTGGGAGAAAATTAGTCTGATCATTTTTCTTGGAATAATGAATGTCACCACATATTCATAGAGTTTAAATCTCCAAGTTAATTTCTTTTTTTATTAGGGTTCAGCTTTCATAGGCTCCTAGGTCTTAGAGGCCATCAACTCCAACACCATCATTTTACAGAGAAGGAAACTGAGGTCCAAAGAGCTTAAATGACTTGCACTAGGTCACATTAAGAGCGGGTAGAGACCTCAGCAGGCATCTAATTCTAGTCTTATGCCCCCATTTTACAGAAGAGAAAACTGAGGGAAAGGGACTTGCCTAAGGTCACACAAGTAGTAAGTGTCAAAGATAGAATTTGAATCCAGATCATAGAATTATAGCTCTAGAGCTCTAGAGCTGGAATGCACCTCAGATAGCATCTAGTCCCACCCCATCATTTTTTTAGATAATATTTTATTTTTCCCCCAGTTACATGTCAAGACAATTTTAGCATTCATTTTTCTAAGATTTCGAGTTCCAAATTTTTCTTCATCCTTCCCCTCCCTTATTCCTAAAATGATAGGCAATTTGATGTAGGTTATGCATGTACTATCATGTAAAGCATTTCCATATTAGTCACAGTTGTAAAAGAAGAAACAGATCAAAAGGGGAAAAAACCACAAAAAAGAGCAAAGTAAGTGCAAAAAGTATGAATCAATCTGCATTCAGAATCCATCAGTTCTTTATCTGGGTGTGGATGGTGTTTTCCTTCGTGAGTCCTTTGTACTTTGTACTCAGCAACCATTGTGCTACTGAGAACAGCTGAATCATTCATTGCTGAGCATGCAATGTTGCTGATACTGCGTATGATGTTTTCCTGGTTCTGCTCATTTCACTTTGCATCAGTTCATACAAGACTTCCCAGGTTTTTCTGAAAGCTATCTATTCCTCATTCCTTATTCCTCAATAGTATTTCATTACATTCATATACTACAGCATTTTCATCCATTCCACAATTGATGGGTATCCTCTCAAATTCCAATACTTCGTCACCATGAAAAGGGATACTATAAGTATTTTTCCACATGTAGGTCTTTTCACTTTTTTGTGATCTCTTTGGGGTATAGATCTAGTAGTGATATTTCTGGATCAAAGGATATGTACAGTTTGGTTACCCTTTGGGCATAGTTCCAAATTGCTCTCCAAAATGATTGGATCAGTTCACAACCCCACCAACATTGCATTACTGTCCCCATTCCTTTACATCTTCTCCAACATTTTTGATTTTCTGTAATATTAGCCTATCTGATAGGTGTTCAGTAGCACCTCAGTGTTGTTTTAATTTGCATTTCTCTAATCAAAAGTGATTTAGAGCACTTTTTCATATGCCTGTAGTTAGCTTTGATTTCTTCATCTGAAAACTGCTTGTTCATATCCTTTGATTGTTTATTAATTGAGAAATGGCTTATAGTCTTAGAAATTTGACTCAGTTCTTTTATATATTTGAGAAATGAGGCCTTTATCAGAGAAAGTTGCTGTAAATATTGTGTCACAGCTTTTTACTTTCCTTCTAATCTTGGTTACATTAGCTTTGTTTGTGCAAAAGCTTTTTAATTTAAAATACTCAAAATGATCTATTTTACATTTTTTGATACTCTTTATCTCTTGTTTGGTCATGAACTTGTAACCCACTTAATTTCTCCTTTGAGAATTTGAATACTATGCCACTCAGTGCATATATGTTTAGTATTGATATTACTTCATTGTCGATGGTACCTTTTAGTGAGATGTGGTTTCCTTCCTTATCACCTTTAATTAGGTCTATTTTTGTTGTTGCTTTGTCTGAGATCAGGATTGCTACCCCTGCTTTTTGTTTTTATTTCAGCTGAAGGATAATAGATTCTGCTCTAGCTCCTTACCTTTATTCTGTCGGTGTCTCTCTTCTTCAAATGTGTTTATATATTGTAAAATTGTGGCTTTTGATCCACTCTACTATCCGTTTTTGTTTTATGGGAGAGTTCATCCCATTCACATTCACAGTTATGATCACTAATTCTGCATTTGCGTCCATCCTATTTTTTCTCCTGTTTGTCCTCTCTCTCCTTTCATCCTTTCCCTCCTTACCAGTGTTTTGCTTCTGTCTGCCACCTCTCTCAATCTGCCCTCCCTTGTCAGTCCCCTCACCCCACACTTCACTTATTTTCCTCCTCTCCTACTTTCCTATCGGGTAATATTGATCTCCATATTCAACTGATTGTGTATATTATTCCCTCTTTGAGCCAATACTGATGAGAGCAAGGTTTAAATGATGCCCATTGCCCACCCTCCCATCTTTTCCTCCACTATGATAGGTTTTTTGTGCCTCCTCATGTGAAATAATTAACCTCATTCTACCTCTCCCTTCTGTACCCAATGTACTCTTCTTTCTCATCCTTTAGTTATTTTTATGTCATTCTCTCAAATTCAGATAATACCTGTATCCTCTGTCTATGTATATTCCTTCTAGATGTATTATTAGTGGCATAATTTTAAAAAATTACAAGTATCATCTTCCCATGTAAGGGTGTAAATAGCTCAGCTCCATTGAATTCCTGATGTTTTCTTATCTCTTTTTACCCTTTTAGGCTCATCTTGGTCCTTGATATCAGAGATCAAATTTTTTGTTCACATCTGCTCTTCTCCTTATGAAAGTTTGAAATCCTTCTATTTCATCGAATAGCCATTGAATTTTATGCTTAATTTCACCCTGTAGCTAATTTTTGCTTGTAGTTTTATCTCCTTTGCCTTCTGGAATATCATGTTCGATGATCTATAAACCTTTGATGTTACAATAGCTAAGTCCTATGTAATCTTGATTGTAGCTCCCAGATGTCTGAATTGTTTCTCTCTGAACATGTACAGTATTTTTCCTTGACCTCATATTTTGTCCAATGAGGTATTTTATATTTTCTTCTATTTTTCATTCTTCTGAATTTGTTTGACTGATTCTTGATGTCTCATAGAGTTATTAACTTCCATTTGCACAATTTTAACTTTTAAGGAGTTGATTTCCTCAGTGAGCTTTTGCATCTCCTTTTCCATTTGGCCAACTCTGTTTTTTAAATAGTTATTTTTTTTATCCAAGCTGTTAACTCATTTTTCTTAATTCTCTTGCATCACTCTCATTTCTTTTCACAATTTTTCTTCTACCTTTCTTTAAGGATTTTAAGCTCCTTTCTGAACTCTTCCATGAGTTCTTTGTGGGCTTGAGACCACTTTTTCCATAGGTGTTTTGTCATTCTGAGTTTGGGTCTTGATCTTCCTTGTCACCATGATAATTTTCTATGATCAGATTCTTTTTTTGTTTATCTTTTTTGGTGTTTTTCCTTTCTTTTAAATTTGAGCCCAGCTCCTGGGGTAGAAGAGGCACTATTTCAGCCTTCTTGTGTCAGGGACTGTAGGTCCTGACTGTTTACCTGGGGCTGCACTGATGTTGCGTGAGACCCATAAGGGACCCTCTTGTGTGGTCCTGCACTGAGGGATGGGGTAGGGGTGGGGTGATTGGAGGCCATAGGGATCTGACAGCTTACTTGGTGCTGAGCCAGAGTTCTAGTTAGTGGTATGTATCTGACATGTACTGAGGCTGGGGGGGGTCAGGCAACACTGTGTTTCCCTGGGACTTCACTGAATCACAGGAAGATCTGACCTTTGGAGGCTGCCTGTTTGCCTGAGGTTGCGCTGAAGTCCAGGGAGGTCTGGTTGCTAGAGGTCGGCTATTTGCCTGAGGCAATGCGGAAGAACATAGTGGTTCTCTGAGCAGGAGTCTGCCCATTTCTCAGGCATGTGGGAGGGTCCTGCAGTAGGCTTTTTGCCTTCTTCACTGCGCTGGGGCTCAGGATTTCCTGCTGGTTGGCTGAAGTGGGGCATGCAGCTGGTTTGCTGAGATTCTTCCTGTGTCCTTTTTAATCCAAGTGAGACATACCTTTCTTGCCGATCTTCTGAGATTTGGGGGCAAAAAGATTGTTTACGCTGTGATTTTGTTGGTTCTAGGATATATTTGGGGGTGCTATTTTGTGGTTGTTTGGAGGTGAATCTGGGAGTGTTATAGTGATTTACTGCTTGCTCCACCATCTTGGCTCTCTGAAGCCACCACATGATTCTTTGGAGAAGAAAATTGGAGCTCCGGGAGCTTGGGTGATTTGCTCAGGGTGATGTAAATGGGAAGGTTAGGAAGAGGATTTGAACACAGATTCTTCTAGACTTCCTGAAGAGATAGCTGTACTTCCAAAATGTTTAGCTGAGAGGACAGAGATAATAGTTTATGTTTCTGACAAATACAGGTCAGGATGGGATACTTCTAATGATATTCCAATGCTATGTATATAAAACGTATGTTTCATATATATATACATATATATATATGTATATATATATATATATATACATGCATATGTATATAAAAAGTGGCGTTATGTGTAATTGATTTGAGCACCAACAATGCTCTGGTTAAAGTGAGATGCAGTCCCACACCTTCTGTTTGTTAAATGCACATGATCAAGCTAGAGATTATGTCCAAAACAGAGAACAAAATTCATGTTTATAATTCGTTAAGTACAACTACTCAACATCTTTATTAGAGAGGATCCTGAAGAGTTGTTGTGGCTAAAAAAATGTCTTTTTATGTGTTTAGAAAAAGTTCCTTTTTCTATGTTTCTGTTTATATTTCAATTAAAATGGTCGGTTGTTTAAGTAACCCTTGATTACAGCTGTAAACACATGGGAGTATTGAATGAACTTGGCTCTTCCCATGAACAACCTTGTGAAATTCAAGCAGGCTTGGAAAGCACAGACTCATTTTCATTTACAAATCCAAGTACAGTTTGATGATGGTGAGCTTCAAGGACCTTCTGATTTGGGGCGAAGGGGAGTGAGATGAGAATTTGGGTGTTACTTCCTCTATTAGATTTGTCATTTTCTCATCTATAAAATGGTTACTACTGGACCCCCAGGGTTAATACCCACCCAAAGATCACTTGCTCTCACACACATCTTCTTCTTCTTGCTTATTACCTGGCCCATAATTGTATTGGCCCCTTCCAGTTATTCAAGTAATTCAAGCTGATTCACCTGAAGCTGGGTCCTTTCAGGGTCCAGACAGGTCAGGAGACCTGGGATCTAAATCCTGGCTCTGCCATTAGATCCCTATGTGACCTTGGGCAAGTCACTTCTCCTTCATAAGCCTCAGTTTCCTCCTCTATAAAATGAGGGAGTTAAGTTAGATGGCTTCTGAGACCCCTTCTGGCTCTTGATCTCTCTGTTAGTCAAATCACTTCAACTCAACTCTCTGGGCCTCCACTTCCTCCTTTGTCAAATGAAGGGGATTGATTGGATTGGCTCCAATCCCTGACAAGTAGTCATCTGGCCTCTGTTAGAGGAACCCAGAGGTGAAATCTACCACCTCGATTCTACTTGAGATAGTAATGATGCACTGAGGTTGAGAGTGCCCTTTGACCTGGCCCTATCAAGTTGACATGCTTACTTTAGTAGAGAAGTTTATCTCTTCAAGAGATGTATCCCTTTTTTCTGGCAGCAGTCATAGATTCTCTCGGACTTTGTGGCACTCTTGGATTCCCTTCTTCATTCTGATAAGAATAGGAAGTTATTTCTCCCACCCAGAGGCCCAAATCTGTTCTCTAAGAAGAGAGAGCCTCATTCCCATTCTCTAGTTCCAATAGTTCAGAGATCCTCCTTTCCCCTTTCCCTTCTGTTCCATGATGTTCCACTCTAATCTCTCATCTGGTTTGGACTCCTCACTGTTTCCTCCATGTCTCGTCCTCTGGGGGTCCTTCTTGTAGAATTGGTTCCATTTGTCTCTGTTCACAGGAATCTAAAATTCGAGTTTGGGTATCTACTTCCACCCTGACAAAAGAGTGGAAGTTGCCTGTTGGCAGGGGGAGGTATTTATAGCCTACCAAAGTACTCCTTTCTACTGCTTGCTCTCCTATTCTCCAAGTATTTAGCAGTCCCAGATCAATGTCTTGATCTGCCCAAGTCTAATAGTTAGAGATAGAGGCAGCTGTGGTGTGGGAAATAGTTGGCAAAGCCAGATTCCAGTCCAGTCTGTGTGACCTTGGGCAAGTCACTTAATATGTGTGGCCAAGTACTCCAGGCAGCTCTCTAAGACTGTCAGTTGCAGAGGAAGTACTGGTTTGCATTGACTGAGGGAATGTCTTCATTGAGGGCTCCCTATACCAATACTCTGCTCCCAAAACCCCTAAATTGTAAGAGAGGGTAGGGATGAGAAGGGAAGAGATGTAATAAAAAATAATACCAGATATTAATATAGATTTTATATATCTTTTCTCATTTACACTTCATAATAAGCCTGAAAGGTAGACATTCCCTCCCTGTTTTATGGATACAGAACCCAAGGTTCAGAGAGGTTCAGTGCTTTGCCCACGATCATAGACCCTAGTGAAGATCACAGGTGAAATTCAAACCCAAGTTTTCCAGACTCTAAATCCAGCACTTTTCTTACTGATTTCTCATGTAGATGGGTACTATCATGAAGTCAGCCATGGCAAGTACCAGCCTAACGTTAGCATGGAGGTTAGGGGGCCATGGAGAGGGGTGAAGTGGGATACATGCCTCCTCAGTTCAGCAAGCAGGCAAATGTATGAACCGACCCTTCTTCCTGGAGTGGATTATTTTTTTGGATTTTTCCATGCCAGGACTTTTAGAGAATAGATATGTGCTTTGAAAGTGCCTAACCTCAGTCCTGGCCCTGTCTTGGCCTCATGTACCACACCCTTGGCTTAACCTAGAGTGGGGATGAAACAGGAGATAGGCATACAATGGAGAGACTAAGAGCCTTGCAGATAAGGATAATATGATCCAATTTTTGATGGCAAGCAATTTGGGAAGCAGTGAAGAGGCCTGAAGAGGACTAAGGTGGCCATGGTAACAGAAATAGAGGAGCATTTTAACAGAAGCATTTTGAACCAATTGACTGAGAGAGAGATGAAAGGTGGGCTGGACGTGCAGAGGAAAGGAGCTGTAGTCCAAAGATGATTAAAGCACAGATGAGGCTTCTAACTGTTTAGATGGAGAAGTGATGGAGGTAAGAAGGATGGTGAAGGGAGAAGCTGACGCTTTCTCCATGGCCTAGATTTAAAAGCAAGATGAGAAAAAGGGAGACATGAAAGATAGAGCCTTTACCCTCTTCACCATCCTTCCTTCCTGCTCTTCCTCCCTCCCACCCTGCTCATCACCAGCTTGGACAGGAAAACCTCACCCCTCACCCTCACCCCCATATCTGCTCTGAACACTTGTCGGAACTGGGTAGCAACCCAGCCCAAATCTGGAGCCTAAAACAATTTCTCTGAAAGCAACAGTGCCTCTTCCCAAGTCAGAGAGCAGTGGTGGGGGTGGGGTTGGATTTGGGGCATGAGGGGAGGGAAAAAGTGGCTCTCAAGCACCCCCCATGTGCCAAGAACCGTTCTAAGCATTTTATAAATATTATCTTACTTCATTCAAAACAGAAAGAGAGTTGCTTGGTTTTTTTTAAATTATTCATCACTTTCAATTCAATCTGATAAATCTTGGTTGATCACTGGCTGCATGTTCCATGCACTGGGGACAGAAAGTCTTTATATTGTACTGGATGGGGAGGGCAGAGTGCAGAGAATGAGACAGGTGTGCAATTTGAGGTAGGAAGTAATAGGGGCTGAACAGGAGTGTAAATATAGAAGCCCCTCTCCCCCATTTGACAACTGAACCACTGTAATCCTCACCCATAAATACCGATAGCCAAGGAGGGTCCAAGGAACAGGTAGGAAACTTGAAGTTCTTAAAATCAGAGGAGAGAGGACTTGCCCTACCCTTGAGGCCACTCCCCCTAAGCTATGAGTGATAAGCTAGCCAAAGCTAGCAGCCAGAGGTTGCTGGCAGCTCAGGGCACCAAGAAAAGCAACAACCATAGAGCTTCAGCCTGTGCCCGAGCCAATACCCCACCGTGGAAAGAGGAGTCCTTGAGTCCTTTACCTAATGGCTGGCCCTACTGGGTGGTCAGAGTTGACCACCAACTTAGAACTCTACTGTATTTCCTACACTTGGTTGCCTGCTTATAGGAGGCGTAGGTCTGCTGGGACTAAACAACTGAGCCATGTCTTTCCTGGGTTGGAGTGAACTATCTGCCTTAGGCATCCTGGGTAAAATCTAAAGGCACACAGTCATGTGATAGATGCTCTCTTATATACCACTTACAGGCATACTTTGTTTTATTGGACTTCACTTTATTGTGCTTTGAAGACATTGAATTGTTTTTGTTTTTGTTGACAAATTCAAGGTTTGTGGCAACCTGCATTGAACAACTCTATTGGTGCCATTTTTCCAACTCACGTTGTATCTCTATGTCACATGTTAATATTTCTCACGGTCTTTCAAACTTTTTCATTGTTATCATATGTGTTATGAAAGGGTACATTTTGACCTGTGATCTTTGATGTTACTATTTTAATTGCTTCAGGGGCACCATGAGCCACACCCATATAAGACAATGAACTCAATCGATAAATGTGTACGTTCTGACTACTCCACCGACCAGTCATTCCCTGTCTCTCTACTTCTACTTGGGCTTCCTTATTCCTCAAGGCACATCAATATTGAAATTAGGCCAATTAATAACCTTACAATGGCTTTTAAGTGTTCAAGTGAAAGGAAGAGCCCATCTCGATGCAGCAAACTTCAATGTTATCTTATTTTAAGAAGTTGCCATAGCCCCCCACCCTTCAACAACCACCATCACCAGTCATCAACATTGAGGCAAGACCCCTCACCAGCAAAGGGATTGCAACTCACTGAAGGCTCAGGTGATGGTAAGCATTTTTAGGAATAAAGCTTATTTTACCAATAAAAAGATTTTAATTAAGGTATATATATTGTTTTTATACACATAGTACTATTGCACACTTAATAGACTACAGTATAGTGTAAACATAACTTTTATGTGCACTGAGAAACCAAAAAATTTGTGTGACTTGCTTTATTGTAATATTTCCCTTATTGCAGTGGTTTGGAACTCAACCCATAATATTTCTGAGGTATGCCTGTATTTCTTATATTGTTTCTACTCAAAAGAACAAAACACTATACATGGCATCCAATGATTCCAAGCTGTTTGCTTGGGGGTGGCAGGGTGCAACTCCATCATGCCAAAGTTATGTGACTCCGACTCAGTGAAATGTACCCTTTCAGGGAGGAGGTAGGAGTTTCAGGGAAGGTGGGTAAATTGGGCAAACCCACGCTATCCACATGCTTTAGGCTGGCCACATGGCATGGCCAACTAGAGAAAGGTGGAGTTGGAGGATAGAAGGTTGCCCACTCTGAGAACCATCACTTGACTTCCCCAGGACACTCCTCCCTCTCCCTTAGTGGGGTAAAATTTTGTGCCAAGGAGAGCTTTGAACTTGTCCAGAGATTGATTAGTGGCTAGCAATGGCACTTTGTGGTCAGCACGGAAAGACAGAGATCTAACAAAATGCCTCAGGAGCATTTGAGAAAGGAGAGAATGGATGTTGAAGATTAGAAAAGGCTACCTGAAAGACGTGGCATCTGAGCAGACTTTGGTTGGAAGATAAATATTGGAAAGAAGGAGACGAGGAAGCAGTGTTTCCATGGAGTCCATGGAGGAACACATACTTGCGTGAAATAAGTCTGGAAAGGTCAGCGGTAACTAGATTGTGAAAGGCTTTAATGACAAGCAAGGGTGTTTGCATTTGATCCTCAAGTCAGTCAGTCAGTCAACATTTATTAAGCACCTATTATGTGCCAGGCACTGTGAAATAGGGAGCTACTGAAACTTTTGCATTGAGGAGGAGGGCAGGGGAGGAATGTGACATACTCCTGCGTGTGCCTCAAGGATATTATTTTGGCAACCATGCAGATTGGAGAGGACGGAGACTAAATGCAGGGGACCAGAGAGGAAACTATTTCTCCATAACAGTAGGTACCCTAGGCAAAAACTCCCTCTCCCTGCTACCACTCCCTGCTCTGACATCCCAATCCATGTCGGCCCTATCTTTCTCCTGTCTTGCCTTCCCATTCCACTATTCCCTGTGGAATTCTGCTCTTATTGTTAAAAGAGCTACTTGTGCCAGACCTCTTCCTTTCAGACTCCTTCCATTGTCTTGCAATCCCAGAAACTCCCCTCCCTCCAAAAGGCCACTTCTCCTCAGGACTGAATGTACCTTTTAGAAGAGTTGGAGCCATGGACACACATGAACACATGGAGGGGCTAGCCTTGGCAAGGAGAAAGCTCATCTATTCATCAGAGATGGGGGCAAAGAAAGAAGACAAGGTGATGAGGAAGGACTGTGAGCCGAAGGGGCTTGGGATGGAAGACTTATTTTTTCAGTAAAGTAGAAAATGAGATCCTTTGCTGAGGGGCTGGAGGAGGAAAGACCTTAGACTAGTAGGAAGTGGAGCAATTGGAAGGACTTGGAGTCAGAGCGGGTCATTTCCAAATATTCTGTTGTGTGACCCTGGGCAAGTCATTTCACCTACTTCAGTTTTCTCCTCTGTAAAATGAGGGATTTGGAATAGGTGATCTCTAAGGAAGGTCTCTTCTAGCTTCTAAATCTATTGTCCTATGAACGGTGTAAACCAAGGCACAAAGGTTTTTTAAAAAAGATAGAATTTGGGGGTTACATGGAGTTAAGTTCCATCGGAGCATAAAATGTCTGAAGGGGCATACCATCAATTCAGGCTATAAGTCGTGGTTTAAGGAAGCTAGTGGAGAACCCTGAATGCCAATATGAAGAGTGGATGCTTTGTTCGTGAGGCTGTGGGAGTCACTGAAGGTCCGGGAACATGGGGGCAATGCCATCAGACCTATGCATTAGCAAAGATTACTTTGGCAGTCATGCAAAGGATGGATTGGAGAGAAAAAGAAGGTGGAGAAACCTGTTAGTAGTCTATTGCAGTAAATGATGGCTGTAAATTGTGACTTAATAGAAAAAAAAACCTGATGGACAAAATTGACAGTTTTATCTCACCGGTTTTTTTCTTCCATTGGATCACATTAGCATTTACATCTACACCTCTTTTTAGTGACTACTGAAGTGTTGCAATTTAGTCAGAATTTAAATTGAAAGCTCTGTGGTGTGTGTGTGTGTTAGGCTCCCCAAATATGATTTGAAAGTTGCATTTTGGCTCTCAGAAATAAATGCATTTCTTACCCTTTAGCCATCTTGTAAATATATTGTGTTTTCTAGTTCTCCTTTTACTTAGAGATGAAAATAAGCTCCATCACTGCCACATCCCCCCACAGTCCACCCCTTGTGCTAGACACAGTCAACCCCAGGAAAGTTGACAGCTAGTATTTCAGGTGAAAGGGGCCCCTGCCAGGTTCTTCTGTGACAGGGGCTCAGTATTATCCCCCCACACCCCTGAGGGGCAAAAGGTATTGATTGCGTCCATCTGAAGAAAGGAAAGTGACTAAAGCTGTTGGAGGTTAGAGCTTGATGAAGTAGCTAGAGCTGTTAGCTGTTCCGAATATATGCAGCAAATTAAGCCTCTTGAAGTCAGAAAATCCTGTCATTTCATGGAGTGGATTGGGAACTAAGTGGATCAGGGTCCCCTTACTCAGTGTCACCATATAAAAAAATTTTTAAAAAGCATCCTTTAGAGACCTTAACACATTAAAATAGGAATTAATAGAGAGAACAAGCAAAAAGTATATACCTAGATCAAAACTTAAATAAAATTCTGAATAATGAGTGAGTTATAGAACAAATCATAGGAACAAGTAGCAATTATGATGGGAAAAATGATAAAACAATATACCAAAATATATGGGATGTAACAAAAGCAAGGCTCAGGGGGAAAAGTTTATCTCTGAATACATGCATTAAAAAAAATAGAATAAGGAAAGGTTAATGAACTGAGTATTCAATTTCAAAGCTCAAAAGTCAGCCAATTAAAAGCTAAAAATAAGCACAAAAGAGGAAATCTTGACAATTAGAGGAGAACTAGATAAGAGAGAAGCAAGAAGACTATTAAATTATAAAATGAAAAGTTGATTCTTTTAAAAGGCTAGCCTGATTTTTCAAAATAGAGAAAGTCCATTTGCCCTAATAAAAATAAATGTCAAATTATTCAAATACGAAAAGATTTATCCAAACCTTTATGTACAATTATATGCTAATATAAATGAGAATTTAGAGGAAATAGACAGATATGATTTTAATTTTAAATGTATTTTTAATTCCCAAATTAAGAGAACATGAAATAAATACCTTAATTTTATCCCAGAAAATGAAATTAAGTTGAACAAGTCATAAAGAAGAAACCAAATTAAAAACAAAAAACAAAAACTCCAATTGAGATAGATTCCCTGTTAAATATTTGAAGTAATAATAATAAATTTTTTATACTGTTCACTATGTGCCAGGCACTGTGCCAACCACTTTACAATTATTTTCTCCTTTAATCTTTACAACAACCCTGGGAGGTAGATGCTATAATAATAGACAATATGTCTCCATTTTTATGGATAAGGAAACTGAGGATGACAGAAGGTTAAGTGATTTGCCCATGGTCACACAGCTAGCAAATATCTGAGGCTAGATTTAAACTCAGGTTTTCCTACCTCCAGGCCCAAAGCTCTATCTACTGTGCCACTTAACATGGAGAAAGAAAGCACCCTGTTAAAATTCTTTTGTGAAACAAATATGGCCTTGGTACTGAAACCAGGGAGGGATAAAGCAAAGCAAGAGACCTATAGACTAATATCACTAATGAGTACTGATGCAATTATTTTCAATAAAACCCAACCAACAATATAAGAAGAAAATGAGATTCATTTAATTGACAAAAAGAAATTAACCCATTGACAATTAACTGAAATGCATTGATTGACAAAGAAAAGACAAAAATTCTTTCTATTTGAAGACCACATGATGTTTTGAAATTCTAGAGAATATGCAAAAATATAATTGAGACAATAGCTTTAGAAAAGTATCAGGATTCAAAATAAAGTCACAGAAAATCAACAACATTTGTGTCTTGTAAAAACAAAAACCAGAAGGAAGTAATAGACAGAAAAATCTTACTCAAAATAATCACCAAAATGCATAAAATATTGGAAAGTCAATCTACTAAAACACACTCAAAACATAAGTACAATTAAAAATTCTCTTTAAAGAAATAAAGGAAGACAACTAAAAAGATATTTGTTTCTCATTGTAGGGCCACATCAATGTGATTAAAAGAATAACACCTGAATTAATTTAACAATTTAGTGCTGTACTGATCAAGGCAGCTGCTTTGTAAAGTTAGACGTTATAATAGTGAAATTCACCTGAAAGAACAAAAGGTCTAGAATTTCCAGGGAATTCGGAGTGGTGGGGGGATAGAGGGATGTGGGGGAAGGTGAGTAAGAATAAAGGTAGAATAGCACTTTCAAACCTCAAACTGTATTTTAAAGCTGTATCAAAATTATTTGGTAGTAGTTAAACAACAGAAAAGTAGACCATTGTTACCCTACCAGATAAGAAAGACTCAGAATCAATGAAATTTAATCACAGTGTTAAAAAAAAAACCAAGAACATAAACTGTTTGAGGAAGGCCTCCCCATCTGAGGACAACTGCTGGGAAAACTGGAGGGTGCTTTGGTAAAAAAAAAAAAAAATTCACCAGCATCTTAAATCATATACCACAGTAAAGTTTCTCTAAATCACTCATAATAAGAGAATTACAAATTAAAGCAACTCTGAGGTTTCACCTCACTCCAAAGCAAACTGACAAGAAGATGACAAAACAGATCAGCAGTTTCTGAGGGGCAGAGTGAAGCAAGTAAAAGTGGGAAAATGAAATACACAATGATTACAACTATGTAAGTGGAAAGAAAAATAAAACAAAACTGAACAGCAGGCAATTATATTGAACAAGTTTGATGACCACAACCACCACCATCACCCCCCCTCTCCCACCACCACTAGTAATGAAAAAATTCACTGCTTGCCTTTCACTGCAAGGGGAAAGAACAGGGGCAATGGAATGTTGTGTGTTATTGATATGTTGGTTGAGTTTTGTTTTGTTTTTGTCTTAAACCTTTGTTACAAAGGAAAGCTAGTATGCTTAGTAGAAGCAGGGGGTGGGGGCATATTTGGAAATGAACAAGGGGTAAAATTGAAGCTTTTTTAGAAAATAGCAGAAGTAGGAAACTCAAGTTAGAAGCCAATTTGACACCAGTAAATCTATCATATCATGACAATCTCTCAACAAGAACTGTTTATGATGCATTTATCACTGTCATTTGTCTTACCCCAGACTCTTAGTAGGCTGGGATATTTCCCTAGAAAAGAGGAACATGGGTTTTTTGGTTTGAGGTTTTATTTTTTTTTAGCTTTTCTTCCATCAATAGCAAATGCATGTTCAGACAAGCAGTGGTGACCTTTAGCAGAAATTTAATACATGACTCGGAGTTAGACCACAGATGTGAGGGAGACTTTCTGGTTATTGCTGAAATGATTTTTAATCCTTCTGTGTTTTGTTCTTTTCAAAAACCAAATGGACCTGAACCAACACACTAATCCTGTTTTTTGCTACCTCTAAGGCGTCATTTGGAATTTTGTGATTGGAAAACACTACCCTGATTTATTAACAAACAGAAATTGTCTTTTATATTGCTTCCCTGAACACCTAGGTTGTAATATTGTGTTATAAGGGAGTGATTCTCATCCGTCTGATGAAGAGTAATAAATGGACTGAATTCATCATTCAGTTTCCGATGTGGAATGTGCGTCAAACATTGAGCAGGTCTCCTTGGAGATCTGTTTTTTATGGATTAGGAAAGCAGTTCCACAAGCATTAGATCTGATCAGTCACCCGAAGGACCTTAAAGGCACTCTCCGCATAAGGTTTATCCTTCTTAATGAAAAAGGAAATGTAAATAATAATAACTGACCTTACCCCACGTTAGATGGAATGAAAGAAGATCCTGGGAAAAACGGAGGTCCTAAGCTATGAGAAAGCACTCCTCTCTCAGCCTGTAATGAATGACCTGCACACAAAGCTAGTGCCAATGGAACGTGTTAGGCTAATGGTACCTTCTAACTTAGAAAGTATCCAAGCAATGGGTGATGATGATGTGTCAGAATCACAGTCTATAATATGAGGGTATGAATAGGTGCCCTGTCTTTACTTGCTCTTGGGAACATAAAGCAAGATGATACATATAAAACACCTTTTAAACTCAAAAGCTTGATGTATAGGCCAGCTAGTATCATGATTCCTCCACTTAAAATCCTCCTTGGGTGCCTTAGGCTGACATAGAGATGACTTTATTTCAAGAGAGTGGGTAGTAAAAGATTTGGCAAGTGCGTCTAAGTTGGAAGGCTTCTAGTAGTCTAAAGTCTAACCTTTTCAACCATATCTGATCCTTCATGAGCCCAGTCGGGTTTTTCTTGGTAAAGATATTGGAGTGGTTTGTCATTTCCTTTTTTAGTTCATTTTACAGATGAGAAAACTGAGGCAAACAGGGTGAAGTGATTGCTCAGGGTCTCACAGCTAAGAAGTGTTTGATTTGAACTCAGAAAGATAAGTCTTCCTGATTCCAAGTCCAGTCCTCTATCCACTGCAACTAGAGAAGTGCAAAAAAGCTCATGACTAAGTTGATAACTAAGTGTTGAATTTTTACAGTTACAACAAATGATGGAGACTATCAGGCAGGGCTCTGGGTTCAAGGGACTAACTTCAGAGGCTATAGAGGCGATCACTTGCTCTCACCTGTTCATTCTCCAATATTTAGCATTAAATGCTCCCTTTAATAGACAGCTCTGAGACGTTGCTACACCATCACTATAAAGGAAAGTGAGTACAACTCACATTGAGCATCTCCAACTGAAGGCTTTCTTTCTTGAAGGCTGGAGCACAGCTGATTATAGAGAAGGATGCTTGAACATAATTGCCTTTGATGTACCCCCTAGGACTATGAGGGATCATCATGTCTCACGATCTCCCACGTTCTTAGAGGGCAGACTGCAGTAAATTTTGGGACCAGTACATCTTGAGCAGAGTAAAGGTCTTTGGCAGAGTACAATTTGAGAATGAGCTGTTCTTAGTTATGTCAAGAAAAAACTGCACTACTTACATCTTGTTCTTCAGTCATATCCAGCTCTTTATGATTCTATTTGGGGTTTTCTTGGCAAAGATACTGGAGTGATTTGCTATTTTCTTCTCCAATTCATTTTTCAGATGAGGAAATAGAGGCAAATAGGATGACGTGACTTCCCCAGGGTCACACAACTAATAAATGTCTAAGGTTGGATTTGGACTCAGGTCTTCCTGACTCCAGGTCCAGTACTCTATCCACTGCAGTGCCACCTAGCTGCTTCACATTACTTAGATAACTAATCAATAAAGTCCCAAGGCCTTGAAGCTCTTTGGAGCACTGATTGGCCAAGGCACCTAGAACTGAACTGAAGGACAACATTTGAAAATTCACGACTGATCTTTTGGGCAGCTAGGTCGCCAATCCTCAGTGGCCTTAGCCCAGTGGGGTCAAACTCAAAAAGTAACAGGGTCACTAAAGCTATACATAAGGATCCACCTGTTGACTTAGAAAACCACATATTAACATTATCTATGTTCTACTGCATTTTTCTTTATTTTGTTAAATATTCCCCAGTTACATTTTAATTTGGTTTGGGAAGCACTTGGGAGTGTTGCATTTGCAGTGTTGCCAGTGGGCCATATGTTTTACACTTCTGAATTAGATTGTTATTTGGATGCAATTGGGGGCATCAGGAAATGCTTCATGTAGATGTTATTTGAACTGAGCCAGGAAGGAAGGAGGGAAGGAAGGAATGAAGGAAGGAAGGAAGGAAGGAAGGAAGGAAGGAAGGAAGGAAGGATGAGGCAGAGAAGATGAAGGAAAGCAATCCAGGCTCTAGAGCAGCCATGGGATTAGTCAGAACAAAGACACAGAGACAAGAGAGAGGGCACTCTCTCCAATAGGTAGTTGAATATACAAGAGAGAGGTTATGCTTAGGGAGAGAGGAGAAAGGAACTCAGAACGCAACCCTATGGGACAACCAGCAATAGACAGGGCTCCCTCAGTGAAAATTTAGCAAAGCATACAGAGAAGTAGTGGTTAGACAGGTAATTGGAGAAGCAGTATCTTGAAAAAAAATCTAGAGAGAAGTGAGTATCAAGAACAGAATAGTCAGCAGGGTCAAAGGCTACAGCAGAGGTTAAGAAGGAAAAAGACTGAGAAAAACCATTAGATTTTTCAATTGAGATCATTGGCCACTTTAGAGAGAACAGTTTTGGTTGAATGATGAAGTTGGATGCGAGATGAGGAGGAGGGAAGAAGAACCTCTCACGGAGTGTTCTCAAGTTTTTCAGCAGAATAGGAGGCAAGACCCTCAACTGAGGTGGGGGAGGGGAGATACCATGGGAGACTTTAGGAGGGACACAAAGATTTGTGGTAAGATTGTAAATTGTCTGATTGTTGCTGCTGTTTGGTCATTTTCAGTTGTGTCTGACTCTCTGCAAAGAACGTCTGTTGAGTTGTTTCTCAATCATGTGCTATTCTTTGTGACCCCATTTGGGGTTTTCTTGGCAACAATATTGGAGTGGTTTGCCATTTCTTTCTCCAATTCATTTGACAGATGAGGAAACTAAGGGAAATAGGATGAAGTGACTTGCCCAGGGTCACACAGCTACTAAGTGGCTGAGATCATATTTGAACTCAGGAAGATGAGTCTTCCTGACTTCAGGGCCAGCACTCTATCCACTGCACCTCCTAGTTACACTAACAAATTGATTAGGGAGTTGTAAAAAAAGGTTTTGCTGTAGTGACGAGTCATTTGAGATCATGAACTATAAATTTATAATGGATTCAATCAGTAAGGTTTTGTGATTTTTCTCCCCTCTCTACTCAGCAGCCTCTACCTCAGCATAGAGGTGAGGGTTTCTAGTTTTCCTCTTACCTCTCTGAATACCCCTCAGTATCATTTGCTCACTCTCCAACTGTGGGTGTCCCCTGAAGTTCTATCCTTGGCTTTATTCTTATTTCTCTGTGAAAAGTCACTCAGTGAGCTCATCAGCTCCCAAAGATTCAATTATCATCTCTAGACAGATGTGTCCCAGAGATAGGCATGTATGTTTATATGTATGTATGCATGTGTGTATAAATGTATCATGAATGTGTGTCTAGGCAGGATTTTTGTATGAGTGCATGTATGTATAAATGTATGCATGTATGTATATATGCATGATGTGTGCATGAATGTATATGTGTATAAATGTATGCATGAATGTGTGTATATATACATGATGTATGAATGTATGTATAGAAATGTATGCATGAAAGAATCTATATATGCATGCTGTATGAATGCTTGTATGTATGAATGTATGTGTGTGTGAATGTATGCATGTCTCCGTAACCTCTCTCCTGTGCAACAGCAACTGCCTTTTGGATGTCTTGAACTGAGTGTCCCATAGGCATTTCAAAATCAACATACCCAAATGAACTTATTCTTTTGCCCCAAATCTCTTCCTCTCATCCCAATTTTCCTGTCCCTGTGAGTGACACCACACTTTTCCTAATCAACCAGGTTCAACATCATCCTTACTTCCTCACTTTCATTGCCTTGACATGTCCAATCTGCTACCAAACTGTATGTCTACCTTTATAAATATCTACCTTCTCAATTCACATGGCCACCACTCTGGTTCAGGCCTCCATTATCACTACTGCAATAGCCTTCTCATTGAACTCCTTTCCGCAAGTCCCTCCCCTCTCTGATCCATCCTCCATTCGGCTTCCAAAGTGATTTTTCTAATATGCAGGTCTGACCATGTCGTTCCTCACCCCCTCAATAGACTCCAGTGGCTCCCTATTACCTGCAGAATAAATTGCAAAGTCTTGCATTTGTCATGTAAAACCTTTTTTACCCTTAGCCATTCCTACCTTTCCTATCTTCTTATACTTTCCTCCCCTCCCCACCTCCATCATACTCTGGTCCAGTGAATGACACTGGCCTTCTTACCATCCCTCACACATGGCATTCCTTCTCTTCCCTCTTTCCTAGCTGTCTCCCATGTCTGTAATTTTCTCCCTATTCACCTCCACCTACTCTCTTCCCTGACTTCTTTCAGCTCTGTGCTCAAACCCTATTTCCTTTGGGGGACATTTGTCTAGCCCCCTCCACCCAACTTCTCATGACTACCTTCTAAGATTACCTTCACCTACTCTGTAGATAGCTGGTATGTACACAGGTGTTTGCAAGTGTGTGCTGGTAAATGTTTAACAACCAGGTCTCCAGAAAAGAAATATAGAGTTGATACACTTTTAAAAGTTGAATCTACATCGGTAATATTTCTCCATCACTTTCTTAAGTTTAGACAATCAATAAAACAAAATCAAGCCCTGATTCATAACCAACTGGTTTCCAGGGTGTTAACATTCACACTGAAAATTTCCCAATCCTTTCCCCAGTCAGATCCTGTTCGCTCCACCCTTGAGTATTTGATCAGATGTTTTGGTAAGCTCCTTGGGGGCAAAGATTGTTTTTGCTTTTCTTTGTATCCTCAGTACTTGGCACATAATAAGTACTTAAATGTTTGTTGACTGACTGATTGACTAACAGGAGAGAGATTGGGGCTGGATAATGGATCTGGGAATTTTTTGCTTAGAAATGATAACTGAATCCATGGGAGCTAATGATTCACCAGGTGATAGAGTAGGGAGGGAAGTAGAAAAGGGCCCAAGTCAGAGCTTAGGTTCCATCCCCTGGGGAAGATGTTGTCTGCCATCCTATCTTTGTTTTCTGCTTGGCCCCTTTTCCTATGATGGGCTTCCTCCCGCACATCTGGTGTCCAGGTCCTATTTGATGGGTCTGCAATTCAATTCAAGGTAAAATGCATTTGTTAAGCACAGTACTAGACATGGGAGACATAAGGATAACAAAGCAGCTCCTGCCTTTGAGACACTTACATTTCACTGGAAGTGGGGAGACACAGCATGGACATGGGGAAGGTGCAGAAACTCATTTGAGGAGGGAACAAGCATTGACAGTTCGGGGTAGGGGGTGAGTGAATCTAGGAAGGCTTCTCATAGGAGTTGAAAGGGCAGTGACTGTGTGAAGGCCCAGAGTTAGGGACAGAATACTGAATTCTGGGAACAGGGAGCAGCCCAGTTTGGTGGGAACACAGAATGCATGAAGGGAGCTGTTAGGAGACAAGGTTGGAGAGGTCCATGGGAGCCAGGTGGTGGAGAGGGGCAGGCACTTGACCTGGTATTTCATTGACCTCATTAGGATCATCCTTGATGCTTCCTATCACCCCTGAGAGCCCCACAGATGAGGAAACTGCCTCTACCAAGGCATCCTCTTGGCATCTTGTAGTCTTAGACAGTTGCCCATAGCAGTGAGAGCTGAGGGGATTTGGACAGGGTCACCTAGACATCCTGCATCAGAGGAGGGACTGGAAGTCAAGTCTTCCTAACTTTGAGGCCATCTCTCTAACCACTTTGCTGCCCTGCAGTCAGACTATGGGTCTCATAACTTATCCTAGAACTACAACAAAATATAAAAGATGCAAGTATAATAGAGAGTCATTGAGGATTTTTTAAACAAGGAAGTGACATGGCCAGATCTGCACCTTAGGAAT
>CM053775.1:37390785-37433431 GCA_028658325.1 Potorous gilbertii | reverse complement strand
CATAAAGGTAGAGCAAAGTCCTTATCCTTCACTATTTGGCCTAGAAGTCCTAGACTTCCCTCTAGTCCATGGTCCATAGCTCCAGCTCTACTTAGACATGAATTGGATTTTATCTTGGAGTGTTTTCCACAAATCATTCTTTGACTTGTGCCTCCACTCCAAGTTTTCTCTGCAAACCTCAGAAACTGATAGGTGTCTGAGGCTCCACAAATGTGGGTAAAAGGGCCTTCAGTCCTCCTTGGGAGTACTCCAGTTAGCAACAGCAATAAAATCCAAAATAGCCTTTATTCCAATGCATAATGCAAAGGACTCATCCCAAAGTCCATAACCAGTTCAGATGCCTTTTCCCTCACCAGGGTACCACACCTCCACAGTCAGGGCTCTGGACAGTAGTCTACCACCCTATTGTTGAAGTTCCCACCACAATGAAACACACTTGGATTTGCTCAACTACAGGCTTTCCCTGAATGTCCAGAGATCCCACTACTCATGGTAGAAGCAAAGGCCAGAGACTAGGCTTGCTCTTCATTTCCTCATTCTCTCCTTCCAGTGCTGGAGCTATCTGATTATGCTCCTTTCTTACCAGGAGTCTGGGCTCAAGAATTCAGCACCCACCAGGTACCATCCCTCTCCAATATGGGAGGTCGGGTCCAGGAGTTTTGCCACTCCCCCTGATTTTTGCCATCTCTGAGGCGAAGAGGTCTTGCCAGTTCCCCCTCTGCACTGTCTGTACTAGGGCTGACCCTGAAGCTTCTTCAATACTCAAGCTACAGCCCCTAAATAATGCCCAAATGATGGTGCTTCTAACTCCTTTTCCTGGGAGTAGGCCACAAGCCTAGCTTAGCATAAGTAACTCCATTTTGGGCTTGACACAAGCATCCACGCCTGTGAGTTTCTTATCGGGTGCAGCCAGATGTGGCTCCACACGGCCAGCCTGCCAGCAATTAGCATAGAACTTAGATGTGACCAGTAGTGTGCAATGAAGTAGTTTCATGCTGTCAGGATTGGTGATACCCTGACTTTGGCAGGCTGCACCCCTAACCCTGCCTATGGGGAATAAATGGAAAGCCCAAGCCCACTGGATCTGGGCTTCCTGGTTTGCCCACTTGGTGCTGTGGAGATGAGTTGGGAGCCTCCCTCCCCCAGAGAGAGCATTTTTTCACCTTAAGACT
Organism: Potorous gilbertii; assembly: GCA_028658325.1. Classification (NCBI taxonomy): domain Eukaryota; kingdom Metazoa; phylum Chordata; class Mammalia; order Diprotodontia; family Potoroidae; genus Potorous; species Potorous gilbertii. The sequence continues at coordinate 37,432,259 of CM053775.1, read as the reverse complement.
GTACTCCTGGGGCAATTAGCCTATAAAAGGGCAGGGCTCAATAAAACAGATTGGTATGCTTTCAAACCTCTCTGAGTATAAAGCCATTTCATTAAGCTTGAAAAGAATCTAGGCTGAATGGCTGCATTTTCCCTCTCTCAAGCTGAGAGCTCTTACCCCTGCATCTCCATGGCTACCATCTCCAGGCTGACAGGGTCCCTGAGGGTTTGTGCTGATGCACAGGTGTGTCAGCTATCAAGAGCCAGGGACCCAAGTCCATCCTCACTGGATAGTCTCATTCTTTAACCTAGCCTCTTCTCAACCCTCCTCTTCTCTCTTTTCTCCACTCCCCACCTCTCCCCTTCCCTCTTTTCCTCTTCTCCCCTCCTCCTCCTTCTCTTCTTTCTCTAAGGGACCTTCTCAGTTACTATATGCTCAGTGATCATCTCTACGCTGACTTGCCACTCCTCTGCTTAAAAGCCTCCAATGGCTCCTTGTTGCCTGTAGGACAAACTACAAACCACTCTGCTTCCCATTTAAAGTCCAACAGTCAGTCAATCAATAAATACTTATTAAGTGCCTACTATGTGCCAGACACTGTGTTACATGATGGGGTTACAAACACAAAAAAGAAAGACAGTCCTTGTCCTCATGGAGCTTACAATCTAATGGAGGAGATGATTCAGAAAAGAAAGCTGGAAAATGGGCATAATGGAAGGAAAGGGAAGGCACTGTGGAGTGTGGGCATGTTGGAGACGTCCAAAGTCCAGCCAAGTGGAAAGTGAAGAGATAGCGAGCTGAGGCAGCCTCCTTAGATGGAGACAGGGGGCTCCATCCTCCCCTCAGGCCCCAGCCTACCTTTGCAATCATAGTGGATGACACCCCTTCCATGTTCTCCTCAAACTGGCCCATTTTCTATTCTTCAAAAACAGCATTCCATTTCCAGGATGGAATACAATTTCTCCTCACCTCTGCCCCTTCCAATCCAAATTCCATGTTAGAAGCCTAATTCAGAGATTCTGCCCTGATCAGACTCCACTGTGAGTTTGGAATCCATAGCAGCACTTTGTTGGGATGACATTGACAAGCTAAAGCACAACTCTGTGCCTTATTGTGGTATGGGGGCAAGCACACCAACTGACCAAAGGCTTCAAGTGTGAACCTGCTAATGGTCTGGCTGTTTCTTTTCCAAAGACCAGCCTAATTAAATTCAGAGAGGATTCCCACCAGGTTGGCCAAAGGATCAGGAACTTTCTGCTCCAGTAGTTCTCAAAGACCACCCACTAAATTGTAAAGTGGCTCTGTTCTCCCGTGGTGGGTATTGAAGGATTAACATGTGGGAAGATGACCAGCATGGTGGGAGACAAGACCCTGGGAGGAATGGTTGAAAGAACTGGGACTATCCAGCCAGGAAGAGAGAAAACTCATCAATCTACAAGCATTCACTGAACTTGGAATCAGAAAGGCCTGAATTCAAAAGTACCCTCAGATATTTACTAGCTGTAGGACTTTGAACAAATCATTTAACCTCTGTCTGCCTCAGTTTCCTCATCTGTAAAATGGTAATAATAATAGCACCTACCTTCTAGGGTTGTTGTGAGGCTCAAGTGAGGTAATATTTATAAAGCACTTAGCACAATACCTGCTTACTCAATGTCTATTTCCTTCATAACTATCCATCCGTTACATGGCAGGCATTGGTTGCTGTTGCTTACTGTTTGTCCTTTGTGCTCAGAGGATCAGGACATCATGGAGGTGCTGCCATGATATGCAAATGAATTGGATTTAAGTGAGGCAAGGCTGTGCCTCACTTTCTCCTCTGGAGCTATCTAGTCCAGTGGCCATATATCAATCAGGATGGATGGAAATGGCCCGAGATGCATTGGGGGTGGCAGGTATTGGAAATACAAAGGCAAAGAGTAAAACAACCCCTCCTATTCTCCAAGAGCTAATAAGTGAGAGAGGAAGACAAGCAGTATATATGCAATGGGAAGTCCTTACAGCACATTCAGAGTTGTCATTTCTGGCTTAGCACATGGGGCCTTGCTAGCCAATCCCCCCCATTACACATACATACAGAACCAATATAAAGAGAATAGATACAAATAAATACCAGGTAATTAGGAAAGAGGACACTAGCAACAGGGAGGATTGGTAAAGACCAAGTAGAAGATGGTGCTTGAAATGATTCTTGAATGAACAAGAGAGTAAGGTGGTAGGAGAAGGGGGAAAACTTGTGGATGCTCTAAGTTGAAGGGATTCTAGCCCAGGTAAGGATGAATACTTCCCACCTCTGAGATGCTATGACTCTGACTTTCTCTTCGAGAATAGGTTGCACTCATGGCAGAAACTTTCCGGGTCCGTAACCCAGAGTTTCAGGGACTAAAGCCATCCTCTGCTAAGCAAGGTTGTTAGAGAGGCAATGTGACATGGGAAATAAAACTCTGGACTCAAAGTCAGAAAGACATGGATTCAAATCCCATTGCAAACATTTGAGCAAAGCACTTTGCCTCCCCAAGTCCTCATTTTCTCAGCTCTAACTCAGTGGTCTCTGTGATCCTTTCTGGTTCTAGGGACCAATGCGTCAATGAACTCAATTTAACAATCATTGATTAAGCTCATGCTCTGGACCAGACCCTATCCAAGGTGTTGGAAAGTCAAAGACAGCAATGAAATAGTAACTGCCCCCAAGAAGAAGGAGGAGAGAGGTTCTAATGTGTACAGAGATAAGTAAATACAAAGTGATTTGATGGAGAGAGACAGAGACAGAGAGATAGGGAGAAAGAGATAGAGACAAAGTAATTTGATGGAGAGAGACAGAGGGAGGCAAAGAGAGACAGAGATAGAGAGACAGAGACAGACAGAGATAGAGATATAGACAAAGTAAGGGGAGGGAGAGAGAGGGAGAAGAGGAGGAGAGGTGAAGATGGGAAAGGTCTCAAAAGGGAGGCAGCACCTGACCTAAGCCTTGAAGAAAGAGAAGATGAAAATGAGAAGAAAGAGTATTGTAGGCATTGAGGCCAGCCTGTGCAGAGACACAGAGATGAGAGAGAGACAAAGTAGGGGAGGGAGAGAGAGGGAGAAGAGGAGGAGAGGTGAAGATGGGAAAGGTCTCAAAAGGGAGGCAGCACCTGACCTAAGCCTTGAAGAAAGAGAAGATGAAAATGAGAAGAAAGAGTATTGTAGGCATTGAGGCCAGCCTGTGCAGAGACACAGAGATGAGAGATGGAAAACCAAGTTCAAGGGATTTCTAATAGCTCAGTTTGATTAGAAATGCGAATGGGGAGTACAGTAAAATAAGTGTGGAAAGGTAGATGGGAACCAGATTGTGAAGGATTTTGAATGCTAAGCTGAGGATCCCATGACTTAGGCCATGAAGCCAGTGAAGGGAGTAGCATGGTCACTTTGGCCCAATTATTTTGGCAGTTGTGTAGTGGACCATAAGTCTGATGATCTAGAGCTGGAAAAGACTTCAGAGTTCATCAAGTCCAACTCCCTCACTTTTATAGATGAGGAAACTGAGGCAGAGGTGGGATTTAAGTCTAGGTCCACTGATTCTCAGTTTGGGGTTCTTTCCAATGTACTGTGGAAGCTGGAACCAAGGAGCACAGCTAAGGAAAGGCTATTTCAATAGTCTGGGCAAGACCTGAGGAGAGTCTGAACCAACATGGTGGCCATATGAGTGAAGAAAAGAGGTTATATGTGAGATTTGTCTTGGAACTAAGACCAAGGATATGCTGGAGCCATCCCATGCCACCTCATGAGAGCTGATTGCTAAATTTTCAGTGTAAGCATTTACACCACAGAAATTGGCAAATGCCACAAATCAGGGCTCGATTTATTAGTTTTTTGATTGTCCAGGATTAAGAAACTGATGGAGATAATATTAGCAATGCAGATTAAACTGAAAAGTTTGTCTTGCATACAATGGGAGAAGGGGAAGAAAAATGAAGCTGATTGTTAAACATTTACCAGAATCCCTCTGGGTAGACTACACAAGAGTTGGCAAACGATTGAGTTTAGAGGGTGAAGAAGAGTAAACTGTCAAAGCTGCCTAAAAGAGAATTCCAGTCTCTTCCCATGAGCATGTTCTTCATTCCTACCACACCTGTTCTGCTCACTCTTCTTGGGTCTTTTCCTCCCTTCTCCCCAACTCCATGTTCTTGTGCATACTGTTTCCCATGCCTATATCTCCACTCCTTATCTACCTCTTGACATCCTTCTGTTCCTCCTCTGTAGCTCCCCTGATTCCTTCCTCCCAGCTAGAAGCAACCTTGCACCTCCCAAGCTATTCTCCCTAGCCTTTCTGGACATTTTTTTAACCTGTATCTAGATATTTCACATTCATGTCTGAACCCTCTTGTTAGATAGTAAGTAGCGCTGAGCGTGGTGCTCTGCACACAGTCAGTACTTAATAAATACTTGCTGAATTAAATTCAAGTCTCTACTCTGACAGATTCATCAGCTCATCACTTCTCTCCTGGACTATGGCAATAACTTCTTAACAGGTCTCCCTGACTCTCATCTCTCCTTTCTCCAGCCTCCATGCCAACGCTTAAGTGACAGGTGAGAGGGAGAAAGCTCCTTTAGATCAGAGATTGGTTCACTTTTAACTTTGTTTTCTTGGCTCTTAGCACAATTTCTGGCACACCGTTGGTTCACTTTTAACTTTGTTTCCTTGGCTCTTAGCACAGTGCCTGGCACACAGTAGGGGCTTACCAACCGTTTGTTGATCAATTGCTTGATGAATCAGTAGTCCTAAAGCATATTGCTGATGCTGTCTGTTGGATAAATTCCCATGGCTACCAGCTCAAGCTTCACCTATGAAGTCCTCTGTTTGGCATTTCAAACCCTAAGCCACCTGGCCCCAGCTGACCTTACTAGGCTTATTACATATTTCTCCCCTTCACGCATTCTTCTGTCTAGCCAAACTGACCTTCTTGCTGCTCCCCACACACTACTACTTTCTCTCTCTCTCTCTCTCTCTCTCTCTCTCTCTCTCTCTCTCTCTCTTTCTCTCTCTCTCTCTCTCTCTCTCTCTCTCTCTCTCTCTCTCTCTCTCCCTCTCCTACATATCTTCATCCTGACAGTTCTGCCCACCTCCACCTAGAATTCCCTCCTTCCTCACTTCTACCTTTTAGGGTCCTTAACTTCCTTCAAAGCCCAACTCAAGGCACCCTCATACATGAAGTCTTTATGGATCCCCCACCCCAGCTCCCAGTTGTCTTCCTTCCCAAATCACTTTGCATCAATGTGTCCATATCCTATATATGCTCATATGTTTACATGTTATCAATTGTCATCTCCTTGAAGACAGGGTCCATTTCCTTTTTTGTATTTGTACCCTCAGTGCCTAGTACCCAGTAAACACATAATAAATACTTATTGATTCATTGAGATGTCTCCCCCTATATGGTGACTCTCCCTATAGGATGTACGCTCCTTCAAGGCAGAGACTTTCATTCTGTCTTTGTTTCATTTTGCCCCTAGCTCAGGGTCTGACACACAGTAGGCACTTCAGTCAATTATCTACTGGAATAGATCATCATCCCCTTGAAAACAGGAATTGTTATGTCTTTGTTCTCGTACCCTGAGAACCTAGCACAACATTCAGCATCTAGTATGGGCTTTTAAAACACTTGTAGGTTGACCTTTGAGAGGAAGAACGTTTGGAAGAGATAGCTTTAGGACAGTAATTTCTCTCTTCAACTTTTCAACACCCATCCTGCAGTTTCTCTCTCTCTCTGTCTCTCCTCTCTGTCTCTCCTGTCTCTGTGTGTGCGTGCGTGCGTGCGTGTGTGTGTGCGTGTGTGTGTGTGTGTGTGTGTGTGTGTGTGTGTGTGTGTGTTGGGAGGAGGTGGGGACATGCTATTTTGTTTCCTCTAAGGAGGAATTTCCAGGCACTTTGCAAGAAGCTGGTTCCAACAGCTTGGGTACAGAGCTGGAGGCTGGGGGAAGTCAGAGGGGGGCAGACATGCCTTGGTCCTTGTTGGCCCCACGCTTCACACACCGTATCAAGATGGATGAGAAGTCCGGGGTTTTCCTCTCCAAGCTAAAGAAGCCAGTATTCTGGATCCTAGCACTGTCATCCATCAACTTGATGGAAGTTCAGAAAAAATTAAGTCCCCCACCTAAACATATCACTGCTCTCTTTTGTCTGCCTTCAAGGGGGAGAGGGCAGGGTGGAGGGTGGTTTGGGGGGCCCTGATGAGGGGGAATGGAAAAAAGCAGGGAGGGGAGAAGGAAGGGGGAAGGTAGGAGGCAATTGTTGTCCAATTCCCCCTTCACACATCTGCCTTGTAAATAGGGACCCAAGCTGCATACTGATTTCCATTCAACAGCTGCTCTCAACAGAGACATTTCCAATCTCTTTTTGCTTTTGTCACATTAGTGGGAAGTGACCGGCGGTGTTTGTGGCCTCTCTGGAGTCCCACAAGAGTCAGCTTATTCACTCCAGTGGCAAGCTGCCAAGTACAACTCGTTCTCAAACACAGCGGCTCTGAGAGCTGAGATTATCAACCTCAACCCAATGGTGGCTTAGCAGGAGGCAGGGTAGACTGTTGATTAGGGACAGCATCTGCTGGGGAAAAGGCACCTCTGCTGGCCAGCTTTGCTTTGTCCCTCCTGCCTTGGGCCCGGGCTATTCAGAGCTCCCTTGATCAACCTCTTCCGCCTGAATCCCTTGCCCTGAGTCACACCAGATGTGATTCGATGGCTGCTGCAGATATCACACAACTCCAAAGCCAGAGATGAGCAGTGACTGTTGCTCCTTCCCATTCAGAGCTCTTGCCCCTCTGATATTAGCAGAATCCAAACCTTGTTTACAATGGACACTTGGATCTGGTCGATACCCAAGGCAAGGCTCTGGTAGCCTGTCAGCCAAAGGCCCTAGTTTATTATTTATTTGTTTGTTGGGTTCTTATCAGTGGTTTATTATTAATGAGAGTTTTAAGGCAGTAGACAGAGAGTCAATTTTGAAATCAGGAAGACCTTAGTTCAAATCTGGTCTCAAACACTCATATCTGGCTTCAGACATTAGCTGTGTGACCCTGGGCAATTCCCTTAACTTACCAGAGTCCTAGGAAACTCTCTAAGGCTACACATTACAGGTGAATTGCCGAGCTACATAAATGGGGATGTTCCCATGCCAATGAAATCACAGGTCTGAGTCAAATGTCTATCTCTAGATTATTTATATCTTTAGCTACAGAGAGAGATAGTGCACAATAATGGACATTGTACTAGACTTGAGGTGAGAAAAATTTGGGTTCAGATGCCTCCTCTGACATACCCTGGCTCTGTGACCCTGGGCAAGTCACTTCTGTCAAATTCAAATAACCACTGAGTCAGATAGAAAGATTCCCACAGGCTGTATACATTGACTTAAAAAACCACATATTAACATCAGTTATATCCTACTGTATTTTTATTTGTTTTCTTGAATATTTCCCAATTACATTTTAATCTGCTCCCAGTAACATTTGGGACCAAACAGCCACTGGCATAGGTGTGCCACTTTGCATCAGTGCAGAAAATTTCCACACTAAAAATCCCCCTCTCCAGTGAATGCAGAGGGCTGCATCAAATAGAGATTCCCATCTTATTTCCTATGTAGTTCAGTCGCTTATCAGTTGTATCTGAATTTTTTGTGACTCCATTTGGGGTTTTCTTGGCCAAGATGCTATAGTGGTTTGTCATTTGCTTTTCCAGTTCATCTGAAAGATGAGGAAACTGAGACAAACATGGCAAAGTGACTTGCCCAGGATCACACAGTAAGTATTTGAGCTTGGATTTGAACTCAGGTCTTCCTGACTCTAGGACCTGATTGTCCCTTTACATACTGAGGCAAACAGTTAAGTGACTTTCCCAGGGTCTCACAGCTAATGTCTGAAGCCAGATATGAACTTACAAAAAGGAATCTTCCTGACTCCAGGCTCTCTACTCTATCTACTTCACCAACTAGCTGTCTCTACATATTTATACCTGTGTCTATACTACAAAAGAGACAGAGTGGTACAGTGGATAGAAAGCTAGCCCTGATGTCAAGAAAACATGGGCTCAAATCCTACCCCGATATACCCTGGCTGCATGACCCTAGGTAAATTGCTTAACCTCTCAGGGCCCTCAAGTTCTAGACTATAAATTGTAGAGCTATTGCTGATCTGAATTGGTAGAGGGAATATCCTCATTAGGACTTCCCTACATTGGTGAAATTAGAGGAATAGTCCAAAATGAAAAAAGAAAAAAAAACGTGAGCATGAGTCACTTGGAGGCACTCCTCCAGCTTCCACAGCAGGTCCTCTGGACAAGGCTACTCCAAGTTAAGGGTACTCTGTGGGGCCACATCCGCTTACAACCCCATGCTTATATGTTTCCTTTTTCTAGTTAGCTTTGAACAGTTAATTCAAAAGAAAGGCATTTAATAAAATAGCTTACTAAGAAAATTTTCTCCATAAATTTAGGGAAGAGCATTCCACAAGTAAACATTGTCAGTGGGAAAAATGGGCATGCACATGGAACATGTATATGGATAGAACATGTGTGAACAGAGTATACATGTGAAGCAACACATATGTAGCCAACACATAGGCATGGAAGGGCATACACATATGCCAAGGCATTATGAGCAGAGAGGCAAATCCCACCTCCAGCACTGCAGGGCTACTGAGGTCTTGTGGTGACGTGCCTCCCCTTTCCCTTTGCAGCTTGATTCCAGTTTGTCTCATGTGACCACTACTTGATGATGCTCTGCTGGTGCTGTGCTCCCTGCAGCTCACTTCCAGGCAGAGATACTTCTTCCCCATACCTCTTCTATGATCTCTCTTTTAGCTTAAAGCCCAGAGATTGTTTTTACAGCTCTCTTTTAGAAAGACTAACATACCACCCAGGTATTTGATTAGGGAAAAGCCTTTAGCAGATTTTCTTCCCACAAAGATGGTCTAAATGTTGTCTGAGTCTTGTCTCAAATGGTCATTTACCCCAGTCTCTAGGTTCTTTGATACAAAAAATAGTCTTTCCCAGCTCCTCTACTTCTTACTAAGAGCAGGGTCTCAGTCAAAAAACCCTACTTTGATTTACGGTTAGAATTTCCTCACCCTGCTTAATTTCCAAATGATAAACTGTATCCTGTTTAGATGCTGACCAGAAATTGCCAAAATGTCTCAGGGTTTAGGGACCCCCAGTTTTCCAATCCCCAAATTCTTTTGGTCTATTGAACAAAGGAAGGGAAGAGGGGAAAATGCACAGGAAGGGATTCTAAGCCCAAGGGGCAACAAGTCATCCTACAAAGATTATAATAGCTAATATTTATCTAGTGCTTTATAGTAAGGGCAGCTAGGAGTCACAGTGGATTGCTAGGCCTGGACTTAGGGAGACTCATCTTCCTTATGTTCAGATCCGGCTTCAGACACTTTCTAGCTGTGTGATCCTAGGCAAGTCACTTCACCCTGCTTGCCTCAGTTTCTTCATCTGTAAAATGAGCTGGAGAAGGACAAGGAAAATCACTCTAGCACCTTCTCCGAGAAAACCTCAAATGGGGTCGTGATGAGTAGGATGTAACTGAAAAATACCTGAAAAACAAATTTTATAGTACACAAAGAAATTTATGTATGTTTCATTACCTCCATTCATCTTCATGACTGACAATAGCATTGACATAGGCTTTGCAGATATGAGTATTTCCACTTTTTAGAAGAAGAAATCTCTTCTAGAGGTCAAGAGACCTGCTCATACTCGCATAGCTATACTACCTTGCTTGACTAATTTATCAGTTCCCATGGATTCAATTATCATCACTTTGCAAATGATTCTGTGATCTATTGATCCATCCGTAACCAGTTTACTGACTTCCAGTCTCAAGTAGAACTAACTTCCTATAGACATCTACAACTTAACATACCCCAAATGGATCTTTTTTCCCAAACCCTTCCCCTTTCTCAATTTCTTTACTGCTTTCAATCCTTCCAGATACCATCCTCCTAGTCACCCAGGCTTGCAAACTTAATATCATCCTTGACTCAACTTACATATCCAGCCTGCTGCCAAGGCTTGTTGTTTCTACCTTCATAACATTTCTCATATCAAGCCCCTTCTATCCATGCACACAGCTGCCACCTTGGTTCAGGTCCTCATTGCCTCATACCTAGACTATTGTAATAACCTGCTGAAGGGTCTCCCAGACTCAAATCTCTCCCCACTTCAGTTCATCTTCCATTCAGCTGGGAAATTAATCTTCCTAAAGCACAGGTTTGAGCATATCACCACACACACACACACACACACACACACAGGATCAAATATATAATCGTCTGTTTGGTTTTTAAAACTTTTCATAATCTGGCCTCCTCCTACCTTTCCAGTCTTCTTTTATCCTCTACTCCTCTCCACATACTCATCAGTCCCACCATATTGACTTCCTTGTTTGTTATTCCTTGATCAAGACACTTCATGTCCCCTCTCCATGTCTTCTTTTCCTCCACTTCCTGGCTTCCTTAAAAGCTCAGCCCTGATCTGATCCCACTTTCTGCAAGAAGACCTCCCTTGAGATTTTCTCCTATATATACTGTCTATAGCTTGTCTGTATATACTTGAACGCATGTTGTCTCTCCCATTAGATCATAAGCTTCTCAAAGGCAGAGATTGATTTTGTCTTTCTTTTTGTCCCCCAGTGCTCAGACTGGTTCATGGTAGGAACTTAATAAATGCTTGATGACTTGATAGCTAATGAATAGTAGAGGTGCATCTAGTGTCCCAGTTTTCTTTCTGACTCCTGGTCCAGCATCTCTTCCATTATATCATACAGTAGAAGAAAGCAAACATAGTTTCCAAGCATTATTTCTCTGATGGGTTACTATGCCACAGAAAAGTCACTGAAAAGGTTCTCTGCCTTTGGGCTTCACTAGATGACTAGATGGATATTCATTCTCTGGTTGTCATATGGGAACACTGGTCATGGTCCGAGATGTCAACACCTCCTGTAGGTGAATCTTGATTCAGGGGATAAAGGCTCCATGAACAAGAAATGATGATAGCTTTTCTGAGAGAAGGGGGTGGCAATTAAGTGGTGTGATCATTTGACCTGACTGGCAAGGCTAGGCGGTGACAGATCCTATCACTGGGGCTTGGGTCTCCAGGCTAGGGAATAGAGAACAAAACAAGGAGAAATGAAGCAGGAGAAGGGGAGATTGGAGGGGGGAGGGGAGAGAATGAGGGAATGAGACTGAGTGGGAGAATCTGTGTGCAACTGAGACTGTGTCTGTAATTGGGCTATGATGGTGACTATTTTTTAGGCAAATGGTTTCCATTGGAGATGTCTTCATTTATTTCTAGAGAGACAGTCGAGTGTAGTAGAAAATGTAATGGCCTGGAATTCAGGAGATACTGGATGACAACCTGAACTTCTACACTGCAGGAATCTGGGCAAGCCAATCAATCAGTAAACATTTGATAACTATTTATTCTGTGTCCAGCATTGTGCTGGGGAAACAAAGATAAAAATTAAGCCATCCTGGGCCTCCCAGAGCTTTTCTTCTACTGGGGGAAACTGCTATAGAGGAAAACATAGGGATCGATCAATCATCTGGTACATGTTTATTATGTAGCTACATATGCCTGGCACTGGGTGGGGAATGCAAAGACAAAAAACAAAAACAAATACCCTGCCTTCAGGGAGTTTTTATTCTACCACAGGAAACAACATGCACACATTTTAAATTTTAAAAATGCGTGCAGAATAAAGGCAGTCCAAATTTGTGGAAGGGGAAGAGAGAGGCAGTGCCCGCAGCCCTCAGATGGGCCCAAAAAAGATATTGTGCTTGAGCTGAACTTTGAAAGAAACTGGGGGTATGACTTACTTGGTAGAGGTCAGAAGGGAGGGCCCCCCCAAGCAGGGGTACATGGGTATAGGAGCGGGTACATGCAGGGGCAGAGGCATAGAGATGGGGCCTACAGGTTCTGGTGGCTAAGAGGCAGCAGGAAGGACAGTCAGGCTTTCTCTCTGATCCTGGTTCCTTGTCTAGAAAATCTACTTGCCCTGCCCACCTGGCAGGGTGACTGTACAGGAAAGCATGTTACCAACTTACATAGTGAGAGAAATGTCAATCCATGCCGTTTCTCAATGAACTCCCATGCACTCAGGCAGCACTAGGCTGGGCCCTGTGGCTGACACAAGGCAGTTACACACTTATCCTTATACTCAAGGACGTTACAGTTTAGCTGAGAAATAAGATATCCATATGACAAATTCTGGAACAGTATGACAATAGCATGAGATGCCAGAAGGCAGGATGCCCTCAGTGCCAGATGAGTAGTACAGATGATCAGTGCTGTCAGAGGAGGTTGGGGGGGAGAGAGACAGAAAGACAGAGAGAGGAAGAGAGAAAGAGAGAGAGAGGGAGGAAAGATGAGTGAAAGAGAAAAGAGGGAAGGAGAGATAGGAAGGGAAGAGAGGCAAGAAGGGGAGGAGGGTAGAGAGAGATAGAGAGACAGGGAAGGAGAGAGAGAGAACAATAGAGAAAGAAAGGAAGAGAAAGGGAGAGGAGAGGAGAGGAGGGGGCGAGGGGAGGGGAGGAGAGAGAAATGAGATGGACAAGTGGGAGAGAAAGATGTGGTATTGGGGGGGAATCAGAGAGGATACTCTAAGGAGGTGAAACCCTGAGATTGCTAGGATTTTGCTAGGCAAGTGGAGTGGGGGAGCATGGGGCAAGGGGAGCAGTATGAGCCAAGGTAAGCATGCTCAAGGCATTTTGAGGGGATATTCCATCCACCTACCTGGCCACAGAGTGGGCTGTGTGGAGTGCAATAGTGGGAGATTGGCCACGAAAGGCAAGTTGAGGGCCAGATTGTGGAGGGTCTTGAATGCCCTGCTAAGGAACTTGGTTTTCATAATCATAGTAATTACAGTATTCAGATCTGGAAGGGACCTCAGAGAGTCATCCTCCACAGTCCATTCATTTTACAGAGGAGGAAACTAAGGCCCGGGGAAGAGACTTGCCCAAGGTCATTGAGGTAGCAGGTTGAGATTTGAGCCTAGATTCTCCTCTGACTGATGCTCTTTCTATTCCATCCCTCTCTGACCATGCCATCCTATAGGGCTCAGTAACAGAAATTCTATCCATCTTCAGAGAACCAACCTAGTTAAACCTGGAGAAGCTCCTCACCAGATTTCTCTCTGGGCTCTAACAACTCTCCAAGACCTTCTAAAAAGAAATGGAGGATTCGTAAGCTGCATTAGGTGGAAAGAGTACACACCTGAATGAAGCCACAGGTCACTGACATATTAAAGTCAGTCAGGGATGAAGAAGTTTTTTCTACCAAGAGTCACTGACCCATCGAAAAAATGAATCAAGGGGCGTACTGAAGGAAAAAACAACTGAATTTAGCTGTTTTTGAAAAAGAGAAATATACAGCTAGGTCCCAATTAGAGAGAAGAATGAATCCCATGAAATGGTCACATTATTCAAATCCATATCTCTCCTGTAGCCCTTGGAGCTTAGGGTCTTAGATCTAGGTCTAGAAGGACCCTCAGAAGCCATCTGCAGCAGACAAAATTGAAGCCAAGAGGGGCGGAGCTGCCCAAGGTCACACAGGTTATAAGTAACATAGTCAGCATTTGAACCCAGGTCTGCTGTCTTCAGAGATAGTGCTCTTTTCACCACACCACAACTGCCCACTTCGATTGAAACTGCCAGGATCGTCGATTCCATGACAGAAGAACCTTTAGGGAATATCTAGACTAACCTAGACAGGGAAGGAAACTGAGGCCCCACGAGGTTAAATGACTTCCCCAAGGTGACCTAGGAAGTAGTTACAGAGGCCACATTCAAACCCACAGCCTCTGATTTAAAATCCAGCAGCAGAGTTTCCTATACCATATTGTCCATCCACTTTATCACTGACATTCTCCCTACCCTGTTTGTAACCTGCAGCACAGCACAAGAAGCTTTTCCTGGTCAAACACTTAACTATTTTGCGAGCCAAGCTGGTGAGATACAAGAGAGAAAAGTTAATGCTTTTTGTGTTGTCCCAGGAAGTGAAGGGATAAAGGTGAGGATAACCAACAGAAAAGCTGGGGCTGACAGAGAGGATCACCTCCTTCCGTGTACAGCTTTCAATGGAGCCACATTCTTTTGGTGAAATACTATTACTTTCCAGTGTGACATTTGGGAGGCAGGGCAGCCATAACAGCCCACATCCAGCTGGGGCCTGCCTTCCAGAAAGTAAACTTCACTTCCCAGAAAGAGTACCAGTTTTATAGTTAGGGGATCTGGGTTCAGATGTCACTTCTGACACTTACTAGCTGTGTGATGTTGGGCAAGGCTCTTCACCTCCGTGGACCTCAGTTTCCTCCTCTGCAAAATAAGAAATTTGGATTAGCTGACCTCTGAGGTACCTTTCAGTTCTAGATGTAGGACCTTATGAGCCTAGTACCGGGAAAAGAGGGCAATGTATCATTTTCTCACTGCATGATGGGATGCTCCAGCTACTGGTCCAGTGGTCCTTGACAGATATGTATAAAATCCCCTTTAAGAACATGTGCAACCCAAACCTACCAAGACATGTGATTTCAGCTGTTCCAGGGGTGCTACTAGGATGTCAGTGGGAAACCCCAAACCCTTAGGGCCCTTTGAGGTTCACAAAGGAAGTTAGTTGGGAGAGGCTAGGGGAAGGGAGAGGGAGATATCAAGGCCAAAGCATTCTTCTCCCCCACCCCCCTCTCCACTCCAAGCAATTTCTTCTCAGGAGTTTGACTAGAGGCTTCTTTCACTAAGCCGCTAGATGTACAAATCCCTAGGTTCTAAACTGGTTCACTATTTTATAAATGACCCACAGGATGTGATCACATTTCTTCAGCCAATCCAAATGCATTTCCTGTGCAATAACACTTTAATTCATCTGCTACTTTCTAAGGACTTCAAAATCACTCAAGAACTTTTTGAACCTAGTGTAAAACCTTTGATTGGTTGATCGATCCAGGAGAGGTGTTTGGACTGTGTCTGTGACTAGTTCATTGACTGATTCAGAGGAGGTGTTTTCATCTGAAAGAGACATTAAGGTATAGCATCATCTTAGTCACTTTGAGTAAAATGCAGTGATTTGATTCATTGGCTCAATCATTCCCACACTTACATCAAGAAAGGGAAGAGACCATTGCTTGGGGTGGATGAGAAGATGATAACTCATTAATGCAGGAAGTCAGAGCTGCTCAGTTCTTATATTACATCTGCTTTCTCTACCATGGATAATGGCCATTCGACTAAGAAAGCTAGAGCAAAAATGGCTAACAGGAATTTGCTACTCAACATAAAGCGATAGTTGGTCTTGATGAATTAACATCTCTTGACCCAAATGAACTATATCCTTAGGTACTGGAAGGATGGGCAGGTGTGATTGCTGAGCCACTATCAGTGATATTTGAAAGAAATCTGAGCTTTTCTTTTTTTTTAATCAGTCCGTAGAGAATGGAGAGGTACTACAGGGCTGACGAAAGACATGAGCTGCTCTAGTATTCAAAGATGGGAAGATAAGACCATTTATAGAAACTATAGGCCTATGAACTATGTTTGTGGAAATTCTAGAGCAGATTATTAAAGAGTTGGTTGGTGAATAGCTGGAAAGGGAAGCTACGGTTACAGATAGCATGGCTTCATTGAGAACAGGTCATGCCAGGTTTATATCATTTCCTTTTTTGACAGGATTATTTAAACCAATAGATCAGGAAAATGCTGTATAGATGAACTAGGTCTTAACCGAGTATTGGATAGATTGCCCCATACTATTCTTGTTGAAAGGACAGAGGCATGGGCTGAGCTATAGATCAGGGCTTCTTAAACTTTTTCCACTCGACTCCTTCAGTGCTTCTTAAACTCACAGGCTGCAACCCCATATAGGGTCATGACCCACAGTTTAAGAAGTGCAATAGATGGTACTGGTAGATAAATTTGGAACTGGTGGAATGATCGGACCCAAAGAATAATCATGAATAGTTTGATATCAACTTAACATCATGCCTTCAATGAAATGCTCTAGGGATTTCTCTGGACCTGTGATATTATTTATCAATAACTTGAGAGGTGACCTGAAGTCTTTTCTCATCCTCCACTCAGTAGTTGCCCTCCCCTCCAAAAGTACTTTGTATATCTATGTATTTCGTATGCTTATATGTGCATATATGTCTTCCTCAATGGAATATATGCTCTTTGATGACAGCGACAATTTCATTTTTGTAAATAAAATTCACAAACTTTGTGAATAAAAACTTACCTAAGCCACCATATCCCACTGGTACTAAACCATGCTTTGCATCTATCCACACCAGATATTGTACTATCTGCCCCACTGCTAGCATGTACTATTGGCCCCTCTCCACTCTACCTCTTGTTGTGGGGTTCAGTATCAACACTACCATTATTTAGGAAAAGATATCACAGTTAATTCTCCCAAAGTTCCACTCGGCGTTCCTGTGACTCCCTAAATGAAAACTCCCTTCCCTGACTTCTGCTCCACTCTACACACTGTCTTCCCCCACTCTCACTGCAATATAAACTCCTTGAATGCTGTGATGACCTCTCTTGTGTATTGTATCCCTAGCCTCTAGCACAGTACCTTAGACATAATAGGCACTTTAAAATTTTCATTTACTGATTAAAAGCATATGTTAGAAATTTGTACATGACAGAAAACTGGGAGTGATAGCTAACATATTAGATGACAGATTCAAGATCCAAAAATATATAGATAATCTAGAACATGGGGTTGAATCTAACAAAATGAAATTTAATGAATTGCTGAACTTCAAGTTTACCATGTGGACTAAAAAAATCAATTTCAGGAGAAATGCAAATTAAAAGGACTCTGAGGTACCACATCACACCTATCAGACTGGCTATGACAGAAAAGGAAAATGATAAATGTTGGAGAAGATGTGAGAAAATTGGAACACTAATACATTGTTGGTGGAGCTATGAACTGATCCAACCATTCTGGATAATAATTTGGAACTATGCCCAAAGGGTTATAAAACTGTGCATGCCCTTTAATCTAGCAATATCACTACTAGATCTGTATCCCAAAGAGATCATAAAAAAGGAAAAAGAATTCACATAAACAAAAGTATTTATAGCAGTTCTTTTTGTGGTGTCAAAGAATTGGAAATTGAGGGGACACCCATCAATTGGGGAATGGCTGAACAAGTTGTGGTTTATGAATGTAATGGTATTATTTCATAAGAAATGATAAGCAGGCAGATTTCAGAAAAACCCAGAAAGACTTACATGAACTGATACTGAGTGAAGTAAACAGAATCAGGAGAACAATGGACACAGCAAGAGAAACAATGTGCAATGCCCAACTTCAATAGACTTAGCTCTTCTCAGCAATGTAAGGATCTAAGACAACTCCCAAAGACTCATGATGGAAAATGCTATCCACATCCAGAGAAATAACTATGGAATCTGAATGCAGATAAAAGGAGACTATTGTCTCTATTTTTGTTTTTTTTTTCTTTCTTGTGGTTTTTCCCCTTTGTTCTGATTCTTCTTTTACAACATAACTAATGTGCAAACATGTGTGATATGATTGTACTTGTATAGCCTATAAAAAATCAATTTCATTGGCACATGGTGGAGCATGCATGGCTAGACATCAATTTGTCTGAAAAATATTTGGGAGTTTTAGTGGGCTATAATCTCAATGAGGTCAGCGATGTGATTTGGTAGCTAAGAAAGCTAATGCACTAAGATGCCTTCTGGGAATGGGTCTCCCTAAAAAAAGCTTCTAGGAATGGCACAGTGGTAGCCCAATTATCTTCTGCCCTGCTCAGATGACTTCTAACCTAGTGGACTCAGTGTGAGCACTTTGATTTAGGGAGGAAATTAAAAACTGGAGAACATCTAGAAGAGGCACACCAGCATGGTGAGGGGCCCCAGCATCCATTTCTCATAAGTCACCTGAGGGGAATGGGGGAGTTTAGCCTGTGAAAGAGAAGATTCAGGGGAAACCTAACAGCTGTGTTCAAGATGTTTGAAGGGCTGGCAAATGGAAGAAGGATAAGCTCCAGAGAGGAGAAGAAAGAACAACAGGAGGAAGGTGCAAAGAGGTCAACTGAGGCTGGATATCAAGAAAATCTTCCTAACAATGTGAGCTGTCCCATTGTGGAAAGGTCTGCCTTGGAAAACAGAGGCTTCTCCCACTTTCGAGGTTCTCAAGTATAGACTAGAAGACAACCTATTAGGTAAAGAATAGTGGGGAGTCCTTTGGTGTAAGGGTTGTACTAGGTAGCCTTCAAAGTCTCTTGTAGTTTGAAGTTTCAGTGATTATAGGAGATGGTAGTTGGGTCTAAGAATGCCATAGAAATCCCCAAGACAGAAGGTTTATGAAGAGGAAGGGGAGGGAAGGGAAGGAGGGAAGAAAGGAGGGGAGGTCCCTCCCTTTCTAGGATATGGCTTTCCTTTCAGACTCAGTTCTGCTACTAGAGAAAGAAAAACGGCTCCCCACCTCACTCATTCCCAGACTGAAGGTTATGTGTATTTATATGCATAAAGAAATGAGTCTGGGAATCCATTCGGTCTTTCTTTTGTCAGGTCTTTCTTTTGTCAAGCACCTTCTGGGGTGGTCCTCTAGTTAAACATTTGTGCTTGCAGGTTGGGGCTCTTAGAGGGTGGCTATTTCCTTGGGATCTAGGAGTACCCCTGTGAATGGTTACATTTTGCTACTGAAGCTTGTGGGCCCCCATCAGTGTGCTTCTCATTAATAATCAACTCTTATACAAGGCATTTACTGAGATAGTATAGTAAGAACACTTGCTACATAGATTTATCCCCCCAAATCTGGGGTGTATTGTCCTACAAATATACAGTGTCTATGGGAAGTGTGAGTTTAAAACTTGAGCATAATGGTAGTGAGATATAAATATAGGATTCATATGTGACCAAAAAAGCTCACAACTTCTGGTACTGTAGAGTCTGGAAGCCCTTTCTCTCTTCATAGACTCCTTACACAGCCCTAATTTTGGTGCAACATCTCAGCTGGGATTCCAGGATCTGCTCTTCCCCATAATCTCACTCTCAATTCCCAGGGCTAGTTTCTTGAAACTGCTCCCTCTCTCAAGTGACTATCTCTCTGTATCTATGTGTGTGTCTATTCTCTACTGGATTCAATTTCTCCTACTGTGGCAGTTAAGTAGCAAATAGAGTGGTGGAATTGGAGTCCAGAAAACTGGAGTTCAAATCCTGCCTCAAACATTTGCTAGCTGGGTGACTTTAAGCAAGTCTTCACCTCTGTCTGCCTCAGTTTCCTCATCTGCAAAATGGAGATAATAATAGCATCTACCTTCCCTGATTGTTGTGAGGATCAAATGAGATGATATTTGTAAAGTATTTTGTAAACCTTAAAGCATATAGATAGGATGGTAGTGGATGTTGATATTGATGTTGATGTTGATGTTGCTAATGGTCCAGTGGCTTCAATGACGTGGATTACAGGAAATGAAATGAAGAGAAAATTCTCCCTCCTCTAGATGCCTTGTGATACTGCTTTCTTCACTGCCTCCAACCTTTCAACCCAAGTTCCTCTACTGCTGAATGACCTTCTTTTAAATATAGTCCCAAGGAGCCAGCCATAAAGATTTTTTTAAGGATTTGATATCAGATGCCTTCATCCAATGGTCAAGTCCTTAGAATCCTCTCTGGCTGATTAAAGAATGATTTTTCCCCATTGCTGTTGTGGAAAACAGCTCCCCAACCCCTCCCTTACACTTTATAATTCCACTCTTGGCCTTCTGTAACAACATCAATGGAGATGTAGAGGGAAATCCCCTCCTTTAACACTTGTAAAAGTCCAGCATGGGTTCCCCCATTTTGTTCTTGCTGGTTAATATCTCCAAGCATCCAGTCTTGCTCAGCTAGACAAGATGTCTGTATCCTTCTGGAAAACAGAATCCACCCCAGCCTCTCAATCTACATCTGTAAGCATTAAGTGAAATGCAACACATAGTTCAGGATTTCTGTTGGCCAACAGGGTGTGACCATATGTTAAAAACTGAGGCATACACATAAGAATTTAGGAAAAAGAACAATGCTTCCAAATTCTAAGCTACTCTTTTTTAAACAGACTGGACAGGATGATGGGGAGCAGAAAGTGAAAGGATTTACTAGGGCCAGAGAAGCTTGATTTTCCCTGGAGGGAAGATGAAAAAGAGGGTAAGAGTGTACCACCATTTCTCTTCCCTGCCCATGCTTGATCATCAATGAAACTTTTGCCCAGTTCTTAGCTTCAGCTCAAATCGCTGCCCATCATTCTACCTGAGGAATTCTCAAAGCCACTTATTCCGGATCAACCTCTGGAAGCTCATCATGGCTTCTCTCTGGCATCTTCTTCTTGTGACTTACTTGTGCTGGCTTTCTGCTTCTGGATTCTACTTCCTTGACATGGTTTCTTTCTTCACCTCACCCCTTCCAAGGTCAGGATCAGCGACATTGTAGATAGCCCATCCCCAGGTTAAGTCTAAAACCATAGGAACTTGGGGTATGCTAGATCGAAGATATCCAACAGTAGGAAACTCCCCAGCTCCCCTGATCCATAGCCTGTGTGGATGGGGCCCCAAAAGACAGAGCTCCATTGGTCACCTTGCAGAAAACAGTAACCTTCAAGAGAACTATTTCACTTAAGTGGCAAGGTTGGAAGTTACGTTTCTTTGACTTTTTAATTATTTTTTTCTGTTAACTAACATTTACCCTCTCTACCTCTCACCTCCCTTCCCCCTAATGTAGAAAAAGAAAAGTGAAACTCTTAAAACAAAAATGTATAGTTACACTCGCGTTGGTTCCTTCCAAATGCATGTCTCGTTCTGTATGTTGAGTTCACCATCTCTCTTTCAGGAGGCAGCCACATTCTTCATCACTGTTCCTTTGGAATCATATTTGGTCAATGTGTTGATCAGGGTTCTTTAGTCATTCAAAACTGTCTTTACAAAATTATTATTGTTGTATAAATGGTTCTCCTGACTTTTTCCCTTCACTCGACCTTGGTTCATACAAATGGAAACCACATTTTAAAGGGTTAAGAAGTAAATAAGAGGGAAGGAAAGGCAGGCACTGAGTGTGAACAGTTTTTTTCCTAGATTTTGACTGGGAACAGAAGAGATACAGAATGATATCTTTAAGGGATAGCAACGTCAAATAAAGATTTTTTTAAAGACTGAGGAGACCTGACCATATAAATAATTAACATTTATATATAGTGCTTACTGTGTTCCAGGCACTGTCCTAAGCCCTTTACAATTATTGCCTCATCAAGTCCTCACAACAACCCTGGAAGGCAGATGTGATTATTATCCCCATTTCACAGATGAGAAAACTGAGGCAAAGTGACTTGTCCAATGTCTCACAGCTAGTCTAAGGCTGGATTTGAACTTAGGTCTTCCAGACTCCAGGCCCAGAGATCTGTACACTGTGCCACCTAGCTACCTGTAGTAGCAGGAAAGGAGCCAGTTGACAAGGACAGATTAGAGATGGGGAGCAGGGTAGAGGGGAGGGAAGGATGATCTAAGGGTCTAGCAGTCAGGGGTGGGAAACCTGAACATATGGCCCTCTAGTTTCTCAGGTGGGACTCTTGAGGACCTAGAAGGCCACATGGAGCCTCGAGGCCTTAGGTTCCCCATCCCTGGTTCTACTTTCTGGAGGAGAGAAGAGGAAATGGGATCAAAGGCAAAAGATAGGGAGCTGGCCTTAGCAGAGAGAAGGGGTAACTCTTTGTCAGAGAATGGAGCAAAGGAGGAGTGAATGGGGGGATGCACTGCAATAAGAGGTTTTGAGGGGCAAAAGAAGAGAGAAGAGCAAGTTCATAGTGAATGTCCTTCATTTTCCTAGCAAAGTGGGAGATGAGGTCCTTTCCTGAGAGGGAAGTAGATTATGGTGTAGGAGGCTTCAGGAAGGGTTTGGAGCAGATGCTGTGGAGAATCAGATAGAGAATTAATTAGGGAAGAATCAAAGAATTGCCTCATAACGGTAAGAGCCCAGTATAAATTGGATAACATAAATTTGTAGGGAACCCAGTCTATTGAATACTTGGTTGTCTCTTCCTCCAGAAATTCAGTTACTTGTTAAATACTACAGAGGAAGGTATAGGACAAGGAAATGTTGCCTCCTCTACCCCCCAACCCCACCAGCCAGTGTATTTCATGGACATTTCTAGGAACTATGTGCCGTTCCTGTAAGAAGATTTTGCTTGGAAGGAAGAGTGGGTTCAGAATGAAAACGCTACCCAAACTCTGAGCCAAAGTCTATATAAACTCAAGACATGTTCAATTAAGGATCATGTGGTTGATTGTTCCGTCCTGGGGGTTTCGAAGCATATATCTCCTCACATCCAATTCCAGGGATCCAGCTGTGACCAAATGTTTCATTTATGTGTCATGAAGCTGTGGCTGACACCATGTGGTTCTGATACAAGGCTGGATGCTAATATTGTCTGCACTGAATAGTCAACAACCTCCCTTAGACGGTCTTTTTTAAAATTCCCATTGATATCTTTTCTTTTTCACATTACTTCCATTTCCCAATGTATCTCTGCCCTTTACTCTGCCCATAAAGCCAGCCCCTATAACAAAGAAAGAGTACTTCAGTGGATTCAGGAGTCACCTCACAGGATGTGGAACATAGCCTATCTATACCTGCTCATTGGCCAGCAACTCTTGTCCCCTTTTTCCCCAAAGTTTGCCACAGGAAATCTACCCAACATGCTAGAAGCTTTCCCTTCTTTTCCCCAACATTGAGAGGATACCAGTGTACCAATGAAGCTTTCTCTTCAAGAAATTATATAGACCAGAAGAGAAGATGGGCTACTCACATGCATAAAGAAAGAAAAAAAGAAATAAAAGGGGTAAAAAACAGTTCAGTAAAACTAACCAACATGTCAACTAAATTTGACATCATGTTCAGTGTTCCACATCCATCATCTTCAATATCTGAGGAAGAGAAAAGGGGGGAGGGTCATTCTCATATCTCTCCTTTGAGGAAAATATTCATCATTGTCATTTCATAGTATTTAGTTTCAATTGTGCTGGTGTTATTCTCTATTTACATTAAGGTCATTGGATATATTGTTTCACTTTGCATCAGTTCATATAAGTCTTCCTAAGCTTCTTTGTATCCTTCATGTTCATTGTTTCTTAGAGCACAGGAATATCCCATTACATTTATACCACAACTTGTTTAGCCATTTCCTAATCAATGGGCATCTGTCTTCCAGTTGTTCACTACAACAACAAAATATGATGCTAGAAAAAATCATGGTGTATTTGGGACCATTCTTTTAACCATTGACCTCCTTGGGGCATTTGTCCAGAAGTGGAATCTCTGGGTCAAAGGAGATGGGTATTTTCATCACTTTCTGACCATCATTCCAAATTGCTTCACAAATGGTTGGATCATTTTGCTGTAACACCAGCAGGTTAGTGGGCCTCCTACGGATTCTGGCACTGTCAAAGAATGAGTTGCTACTAAGAATTTCTAAAAGTTGAGGTGTTCCAGAAAGAATATTTCTGAGTGAAACGTATCCCATTGTAGTAGAAAATATGCCAGATTTAGGGGCAGCTAGGTGGCCAAGTGGATAAAGCACCACTGGCCCTGGAGTCAAGAGTCCAAATCTGGCCTCAGACATTTGACACTTACTAGCTATGTGATTCGAAGTAAGTCACTTATCCCCAATTGCCACACAAAGAAAATATGTCAGATTTAGAGCAAGAGGACTTGAGTTCAAATCCTTCTTCTGACATTTAATCTTTGTGTGACTTTGGGTCAATCACTTTCATCTCTGAATGTCAGGGATTTTTAATCTATAAATGGAGAGGTTGGACTAAATAAATCTGAAGGTCCTCTCTGGCTCTAAATTTATGATCCTAGGAGTTCTCTGCCCTTTGTTCCAGTGGATGGGTTGTGGCTGAATGAGGAAACACCCCAACAGTGCTATGAAGCCAGATGGACTTTCTTTTTTTGCCACATTCACACAACAGAATCGGACATTCAGCCAACAAGGTCTTGTTTGCAGAACGATGAAGAGTTAGTCTGGTTTCCAGCTGGAGATAGGAGTGTTGTCAACAACCCTGCTTTGTCATCCAGGCAGGATGCAAAACAAACTTGGGGATTGCTCTGCCTCTACAAGTGGATAGCCATCACCCATGACAAGCCTCTGCACAACTCTGACAATCGAAGCTTTTGGCAGGGTCCTCCACCAGCTCCTGAGATGACTCATGGTATGGTGGGTAGCACCACATTGGACTTGTAGTTTGAAATATATGGATTCAAATCAAGGCTCATACACTTACTTAGCACCTGCATAATCTTGAAATGTTAACTTAACTTCTCTGGGCCTCAGTTTCCTGCTCTGTAAAACAAGACGGTTGAACTTTATGATTTCAAAGGTCCCTTCTCACCCTAAATCTGTGATTCTTGACTTGGGACTCATCAGAAGTCTTTTTGCTTTCTAGACAAGCCATGGGAAGAATGCCTCCTCCCAACCTTCCTTGCTAGGATATCCTAAGGTGTTGTTCTAGCTCCTGAGCCATGGGGCTCTGGGCGTTGATTAACTCAGGTTAATAGATGGGCTGTCATAAGTTCAGGTGGGTGAAGCAATTTCATTAGCTTCCGATGGTACTGATTTTGCCTGTCAAACCTCAAATTATGGCACCCCCCTGGCCAGAAAATTCATCACCAAGTGATCAGCCACTTACTGGCCATGTCCCTCTCTGTACTTCTCTAGACTGGGCCTTGGAAAGCAGATTCAGTCTGTTACTAGTACCACAAAAACCTTCCTAGCATAGTAGAAGCTACTGGAGCTTATGCCCCATTGGTACAGCCTCTGAAGCAAAAAGATGAGGCATCATTTGTGGGAGATATTTGGTAAGAATGCAGTCAGAGAGCTCCACTGGTACCCTCATGGTATCAGGGGCAAGCGAGGGAGGCCCCTACCACATTGGGTAGACTTCCCTGTGGAGAATTGATGGGAGGACGTAGACAAGTGTCACCAAGAATGGGCAGGAAGAGACATGGCGCTATATGCATCATTGGAGAAAACTTCCTTGAGAGCTTGAGCAAACAGCCCTCATTGTTATGGAAACTCTGCCTAGGTCTGGCACAGCCTGCCAGGAATGATGCCTCTCCCCACCCCAAGCAGAAAGGAGCCCAGCTCCTATTCACGTGACTTAGAACATCATTGGATGCCTCGGCCCTTTGGAAAGGAATTTGAGGCCCTTTCTTTGACTCTCTAGGGCAAACTTCACGTATGACACACAGAGCAGACTGGCCACTATAAATAGACTAGTCTCTCTACCTTCAAGTTCCTGATTATGATTTGGGGGAATGAGATCGATTCCATTATTAAAGTAAGAAGGGAACTGCACACAAAGCCAACAGCCAATTTCAAATGTAATGACCAAAGCAGAGTGAACTGAGTTAAAGCTAATTTAGGGAACCAACTGAAATGAATGGAAGGTAAAACAATACAGGCACAGAAGCAAGGGGATTTAGGTAACACTAATTGTATCTCTAGTGAGAGGTAACATGCTGCAGTGGATGGAAGGCCGGCTTTAGAGCCAGACAGACCCGGGTTCAAGTCCCAGCTCTCACACATACTGACTATGTGACCATGGGCAATCGTATACCCTCTCGATGTCCCAGGCAACTAGTGGAGATCATAAGTTGCAGACTAGTTGCCAATTTGCACTGGTGGAGAGTTTCCTCATCCGGATTTCCCTACACCAATGAAATCATAGATCTGGAAGGCAGGGGAAGAGTCAAATGTAAAACATATGGTACAGTTTCATAGCAAAATATTTGCTCTCTTGCTTCCCTCTGTCTTCTCCCCACCCTATCTTCCCCACCCAAATGGGACTATTCACATATTTACTAATGGAAGAACAGAAAAGGGATAAGTCTATACTCATTGTCTCCACTTTCTCACCCCTACTCACTTCTTGGCCCCTTGAAGTCTGACTCCCATGTCTCCCCACCACGTGACCAAAGCTGCTTTCTCCAAAGTCACCAGAGATCTGTGTTCTGACAATAGGTTTTTCTTAGTCCTCATGCTTCTTGACCCATCTGTAGTATTTTAATACTGTTGATCACGCTCCCCTATCTCAATTTTTGAGACACTGTTTTATCCTGGTTCTCCCCTTACCTCTCAAACAGAACTCCTTCCTATCTGCTTTGTCAAGATCATATCCATGAACTGCCGATGTCTCTCAAAGCTCTTTCTGAGGCTTTCACTTCTTCCCTTTCTCACCAGCTGTCACTGCTTTGTTATGGCTCTTTTGCTTTCTGTATGCTCGATCTGTCTCTTCACTGTATCATCATCTATGTCCTGCCCCTTATTTGTACGTATACTCCCAGACTCTGTCCTAGGTCTTCTTCTCTCCTATCTCTACAGTTTCTCTCTTGGTGGCTGCATCAGCTCACAAGGGTTCAAACAATCACATTTACAGAAATAACCTCAGAATGATACAACCAGCCCCAGGGGTCTCTCTCCAGAGTTCTAGTTCTGCACCACCAAAATGTCTAGTGGACATTTCAAACTAGATGCCCCAATGGCGTTTCCAATTGAACGTGACCAAAACCAAACTCCCATTCTTTCTCCAGAAATCCAACCCTCCTCCAAACTTCCTTATTTCTGTCACTCAGGTCACATTGAAGTCATGTTCTACTCTTTACACTCATTGACCCACCCTACCTCCATCCAAACAGTGAGTAAGTCTTGTCCATTCCATCTCATCACCATTTCTCAGAATGTCCCTTTATCTCTACTCATACCATAGCCACTAACCTAGTCTATTACAATAGCTCCCTCATGATGTCTTTGCCTCCAGTTTCTCCTTTCACTAGTCCATCCTCCACAGAACTGCAAAAGTGATATTCCTAAAGTCCAGATCTGACAGCATCACTTCCCTGCTCAAGAACCTGTTGGGGCTCCCCATTGCTTCTAGATCAAAATACAAACACCTCTGCTTTGACATTCAAATCCTTCCACAATCTGGTTCAGACCTTTCTTTTCAGGTTGATGATATATGACTCCCCCTCATCTACTCTGCATTCCAAAGAAACCAGCCTACCAGCTCTTCCCTCATAAAGAATATTCGCTCTCCCACTTCTCCACTTTCATACAGAACATCCTCCATACCTGAAATGTTCTACGACTCCACCTCCACTTCTCAGGACTCAGTTTCTTCAATCCTATACCAGCCTTTCCCAATCCCAGGTGGTAAAATGGATAACATGGTAGACTTGGATTCAGAAAGACCTGAATTCAAATCTTCCTAGTTAGATGACCCTGGACAAGTTATCTCACCTTTCACAAACTCAGTTTCCTTATTGGTAAAATGAGGATAATACTAGCATCTGCCTCCTAGAGTTGTTGTTGTAAGGAGCAAATGAGTTAAATGTTAGCTATTATTATTTTTATTGTTAACATTCTCACTGTTGCTATTCTATGCCCCCTCACGTCAGTTTCAATCAGCTGCTTGGATCTTGACGTTTATGAGAATCTATAAACCTATTCTTGTAAACATCAACATCGTGGGTAATCTGCCTTTCTTAATAATCAATTTTCGAAAAGATATTAGATCCTGCTGGACTTTCCACTCATCTTTGCAAACTGGACTTCAAAGAATCAGAGGAAATATTGTTTAGGGATCCCGTGTTTCTCTTGGTTAAAGATTTTCCTTAATTTCCATATTTATATTTTTAAATCTCCCAGGACCATGTGGAGTCTAGCAATGAATTACAAAGGCATTAATTGAAGCCAAGCTGGCCAGCTTTACCCTCTCTCATTCACAGTTTTCTAAACTAAAAGATAGGGCTGGACTTATCATTTCATTCATTTAGTGAAATTCCAGATGAGGAAATTCTAACAATGGCGGGAAGGCCTTGTTCTGTGCCTCAGAGGCTTGGAGGTGCCTGGGAGTGCTGTAAGCTTAAATGACTTGCCTTGAATCACACAGCCAGTGTTTCAGAAGCAAGGCTTGAACCTGGGCTTACAGCTGGCTCTCTAGCCTCTCCGCTAGAGGAAGATATCATTATAGAGCCTCTAGGGATGACCTTGAGTTCTCCAAGGCTGTCTAGGGCTTGATGAGATTATGGGAGTAGACACCTTTGTTTACAGACATATGAAGGGCACCCCCATTGGAGATGGCCATGTACCCTACTGCCTTGCTTAGCAATAGCCAGAATTCCTCTCATTGGTTCCCACTGATGTGTCTCAAAAGGATGGATACAGGAGCTTCCTACTGGATAGACTATAAGAACAAATCTGGTAGACATATAATCGCTTGTGTTCTTCCATTCTCCCTCTTTGTGTTGCGCCTTCTTCTGGAATAGGGAAAGGGAGGTGATGATTTCCCCCACCACCTCCCCTCAGGAGCAAATAATGGCAAGTAGTAAGAGAAACACATGGCCAGTGGCCGAAGAAGGGAACTCATGAACCTTGAGTTCCTGGTTGCCTCCTGCCTTCCTGTTCCCTTCATTACCCAGTGAGAGTCATCTTTTGTAATAAAGAATAAAAAAGAGGGGGAATAGTTCAACTGAGTCCAGCTATGTATTCTGTGTCCCACATCCATAGACCTGTATCTCTGAAAAGAAGGAAAATGAGGTACATTTTATCATCATTTCTCAAGCTTAGTCATTAAAATTATGTAACATTCAGTTCAGGGCAGCTAGGTAGCACAGTGGATAGATCATCAGGTTTGGAGTCAGGAAGACCTCAGTTCAAATCTGGTTTCAGACACTTACTAGCTCTGTGACCCTGTCACCCTGTTTGCCTCGGTTTCCTCATTTATAGAATGAACTGGAGAAGGAAATGGCAAACCATTCCAGTATCTCTGCCAAAAAAAAACTCCCAATGGGGTCATGAAGGGTTGAATGTGACTGAACAACAACATTCAGTTCCTTTTCTTTTGTCCTTTCCATTTACATTGTTTCAGTCATTGTGTATATTGTTTTCCTGATTCTGCTCCCTTCATTCTGCATCAGTTCATATTAGTCTTCCCATGCTTCTCTGAATTCTCCATAGTCACCAATTTTTGTGGTGTAGTAATATTGCATTGCATTCATGTACCCCAATTTGTTTATCCATTCCCCAATTGGTGAGTATCTCCTTTGTTTCCAATATTTTGCAACTAAAAAAACATTACTATGAATATTTTGGTGTCTGTGCAACCTTTCTTTCTGCCTTTGACATCCTCAGGGTATATGCCTACCAATAGGATCTCTGGGTGCAAATGAACATATTTACAAATCCCTTTCATTTCTAGAGTACCTCCACAAGGTAAATTTCACAAAGCTGATAAAGCTTTGCATGTACTTTGGCTCCATGCTATAAGACTTGCTCTATGAGTGACATAAACCGTGCCGGCTCTCCCTTGGAATTACAGGTGAGGGAGGAGGAGATTTCAATACTCCCCTCCCTGTCGTAGCCATAATGACTATAAGAACAGTACAGTGAGAACATACATGCACTTGCCTAAGCAAGCCTGAAACAGAAATTCAAGTCCTTGGCTGCCTTCTTCTGCTCTGTGTTTCTTTCTCTGAGCACAGGTGACTGAAAAGTGATCCTGAGAGATGGATGGTTCCAGCCTTGGTGGCTGCCTTATGATTTGGAGAGGTTGGGAGGCAATGCTGGTTGTCTGGGAGGAGGATGACTCCTGCCAGGAGGATGCTGTAGCTTTAAAGGACAAAGGAAGCTCAAGTCATGCCCTGGCTTGTCAAGAGACCCAGACCTGTAAGTTGAGCACAGACCAGAGGTGAAAAATGAAATCCATGTTGAACATTCTTACAGAAGTCTTTACCTCTTAGAAGATTATAATAGACCATAGGTTCTCATTTCATGCTTTATGTATTTCTTAATGTACTTAGGTATTCTTTCTATGTTAATGTGTAAATACTTCTGTGTTTCAAACATTTCCTTGGTGATGGAGGACATGAATAGCTATCCCATACCTGATATCTACTTCAGACATGGAGTACCTTTTCTAGAAGGAACTCTATTACTGATATATTTTGTTTAGAGGATACCCTAGATAGTTAGTCACATCTAAGCTTTGTTTAAGAGATACTTCCCAGAATTCTAGTGGTGGAAACAGTGAGCTAGAGAGTCCAAGAAAAACATGTCTGATCAAGTAGGCCAAACTCCACTTTTTTAGAGGCCAGGCACCCCACAGGAACAAGTTGGATTTGTTGAGTCCAGAGCTGTTTTACTGGGAACACTCTCCTCCACCCTCCCAACCACATGTGATCTAAGTCCTAACATTTTGTTATCTGAGTTCATGCCTGACACCCCTGAGATGAGCTAGCCAGTGCTGTCCTCTGAGTCAAGGAGAATCATCCTGTTTTGACCAGCCTTCCCTAACTATTTCAAGACAATTGCTGCTAACACAAGATCCTAAACAAATTGATACCAAGTGATAAAAGTCACTACAGACTACAATCCATTTTTCACATCATGGCACCAAATCATGCAGAACCCTTTGCAAATCTACTACTCTGAGCGGAAATGGGAGCTCCAGCTGGAGGAGGGTGGTGAGGGG
Source organism: Potorous gilbertii (assembly GCA_028658325.1). Classification (NCBI taxonomy): domain Eukaryota; kingdom Metazoa; phylum Chordata; class Mammalia; order Diprotodontia; family Potoroidae; genus Potorous; species Potorous gilbertii. The sequence continues at coordinate 37,401,715 of CM053775.1, read as the reverse complement.
CGCCTAGTGTCTGAGGAGCTGCTCACTCTGCCTCTGTGTCAGGGGGCTTCTGGCCCTGCTGGGAAAATAACAGACTGACTTCCCCGACTCTTGCCATCACCTCATCCCTTCTTCCAGCCTCTACCTATAGAAAGACTGGGTTCAAATGGGACCTTTACATGTGGAACCATCCCCACAAAAAGTTGGGGAAAGGGGAACCCGTTTGAATGACACAAACAGGACAAGAATCAGAGACTGATAGCCAGTTTCAAAAGAGGAGCAGCTCAGAAGTTTTCTGGGACAGGGAGGGGCAGAGAAATCCAATGGGTTTTCCCTCTTTGCTTCCTAGCTTCCAGACTGGGGCTACTACCGCTTACTCTAGCCTGGTCAACTATGTCATTCTCCCAGAATTCCTCCTTCCTTGTAGTCTACTGGCTGCTTCCTCTCACTAGGACCTTGGACCTTTGGCATTTGCTTTCTGTCTTTCTTTCTTTCCTTCTTTCTCTCTCTTCCTTTTCTTTCTTTCTCCCTGTTTCTCTTTCTTTCTTTCCTTCTTCCCTCTTTCCTTTCTTTCACTTTCTTTTTCTCTTTCTTTGTCTCTTTCTTTTGCTTTCTTTCTTTCTCTTTTTCTTTGTTTTGTTCTCTTTATCTGTTTTCTTTCTCTCTTTTGCTTTCTTTTGTTTCTTTCTTTCCTTTTTTCTCTGTCTTCCCTTTCTTTCTTCCTTCCTTCCTTTCTTTCTTTCTTTCTTTCTTTCTTTCTTTCTTTCTTTCTTTCTCTTTCCCAGGCCTGTCTTCCCTTGCTTGGCCTCCCCTGGTGCAGAGCCTCTGTCTGGTTAGCACGGACAACAACGTGGCAAATCATGCTCCGGGGCTCAGGGCTGAGGCCCAGCTGGAGGTACCCAGCTCTGACCTACTTGGGATGCCTCATGTGAAGCTCCAAGTCCTTTGACAGGAAGAGGTGAAGTTGCCCCAAACCTTTTCTATAAGTAAATGGATCAGGGGCCTCCTCAAGCTTTGGAAAAAGGCTCTGTTTCATTCAAGCAACAGAACTCAGCAGGTGCCCCTCCAACCCTTCCCCCACCCCAGCCCTGGCTAAAAGGACATTCCCCTACAACTAGCAGCCAAAGCAAACTCTGCTGCTAAGGCCATCTCTCTCTCTCTCTCTCTCTCTCTCTCTCTCTGCGTGTGTGTGTGTGTGTGTGTGTGTGTGTGTGTGTGTGTGTGTGTGTGTAAAGGAGTGGGGGGAGGGAGAGAGAGCAGAGAGAAAAGGAGAGAGGGAGAAAGGAAGGAAGGAGGGACAGAGAGAAAGAGAGAGAAGGGAAGAGAGAGGAAAAGAGAAACAAGGACAGAGAGAGAAAGAGAGGAAAGAAGGAGGGAAGGAGAAATAGAAGGAGAATGGGTGAGAAGAGATACGAAAGGAAGAGATAGATGGAGATAAAGAGGGACAGGGAGAGGGAAGAAGAAATAGAGGAGAGAGGAAGAAGAGAGAGACAGGAAAGGGAATGGGAAAAGAGGACAGGAAGGAAGGAGTGAAAGAAGAAAAAAATGAGGGAGACAGGAAATAATTATTGATGATGGGAAGAGGAAGGGAACAAACATTTATTAAGCACCTAGTATGTGTCAGGTACCATGCTCAGCACTTTTCATCTCATTTGAGAGTTCAAAGAAGAGAGAGAACAGGGAGAGAAATAGAGACAGAAAAACAATGAAAAGATTGCTGATCTGATCATAGATCAGAGAACCTGAGTTTAAATCTCACCTCTGACATATGGGGAACCTTGGACAAGTCACTTACCCTCTCGTGTACCTCAGTTTCCTCCTCAGTAAAATGAGGGAGTTGGACTAAATGCCCTCCGAGGTCCCTTGCTCTCAGATCCTGTTAATGTCCATAGAGGGAGAAAATGGGAAATGTTTCTTTTCCCAGACCCAGTGTGATCACCAGATGGAAGTAAGCAGGATATTTCATGGAAATCAAGTAGTTTAGACAGATTCTTAAGAGAGGAATAGACAGTGTGGCTTGGTGGATTGAGAGTTGGCCTCCAAATCAGGAAGACCTGGATTCAAATCCACCTTCAGTACATATTGGCAATGTCCCCTGGGCAGATCATTTTAAGGCAGCTAGGCTGTATAGTGGATAGAGCACTGAACCTGGACTCATGAAAGATTTGAATTCAAATCCTGACTCAGATACACTTACAAGCTATGTGACCCTGGACAACTCAGTGAATACCTGTCTGTCTCAGTTACCTCATATGTAAAATAGGGATCATAATATCACCTACATGCCAGGGTTGTTGTGAAAATCAAATGAGAAAATATTTGCAAAAAGCACTTAGCACAGTGCCTGGCACTTTATAAATGCTTATTTCCTTCCCATCGTCATCATCATCATTATTTAAACTCTTACTGCTCTAGGTAATCAACCCTCTAACAGTAAAATGCCAGTCATTTATAGGACACAATCCATTGTCCAGCAGCTATGAGGACCACTAACGATAGAGTTCAACCACCTGAGCTTGCCCTTGTGCTTGGCCTTTATAAGGAGATGTATTCATGCAGAAGGAGATTCTAGCTATAGATGTTTGCATATTTGAGACATGTCCTCTTGTCAGAGGATGGGGCACAAGTGACACAAATTATGGGAGTATATTATAGACTCAAATAGAAACAAGGGCCACATATTGACTTAGAAAACCATATATTGACATTATCTATATTCTATTGTATTTTTACTCATTTTGTTAAATATCTCCCAATGACATTTGAATCTGGTTCTCCCTGAACCCAGGGGTTCAGTAAATACATCACAAACCTCCACAAAGTCATGGCATCATAGTGATGAGATATCTCATTTATCTAGACATCTATACTCTCCATCAAAAGCAGAACAGCTAAAAATTCTTTGTCATTTGACTGTCATTGATCATTTTATCAAACAGTGGAGAACATGACAGGAGTAATGGCTACCTGATTCTAACTAACAAGGAATAATTGTGCGAAATTTGGTAGGAAGCAAATATTCTCTTTTGAAAATCCTGCATAAACCATAACTTTTGGTTCTGAGCATCCAGGAATCTTCTAAGATGATCTTCCATCTCTCCTGTATGCACACATGTGCTAGAACCAGCTCAAGTACTGGTTCAAAACAGCCCATAGTTAAATTTTCAGTGGAAGCGTTTACACCTCAGAAGTCAAAACACAACAAATCAGGACTTGATTTGCTTGTTGATGATCTGGACTTAAGAAAGTGAAGGAGAAAGATAATAAGGCAGATTAAACTTTGAAATGTACTGTGCATAATTTTTCCTGAACAGTAACAGTAAGTCTTAACCATTTACTAACATAGCTCTGTGTATGTATGTATGTATATATATATATATATATATATCTTTCCCCATTCAAATGTAAACTCCTTAGGGACAAAGACTGGTTTTACTTTTTCTTTGTATCCTTAAAGCTTCGAACAGTGCTTACCCATAATAAGCACTTAATAATTGCTTGTCAACTTGAGTGATCAGGCTTAATCTTGGGCTTTCTTAATAATCATACTCTTGACCATGTCGTCCCACCCAGGGTTTCCCTGGGGAACATAAGCATTTGGCTCCCGTGTAGGGCTCTATATAAAACTTCTAAGAACACCTACTTTCAGTGCAAGCACTCTAACTAACAATACATTGAATATAGGAAAGCTTAACATAACCTGACAGAAAGTATAAGACAGAAAAAAACTAATATCAAAGCCCATGAAAACAATTTTCCTTCTCTTTCCAGTGGACTCCCACCTTCCCAAGAGTCTATGTATAGTCCTCCAGATTCATCAGAAGTACTACCCTAAAGTTGAGGCTTTCACAAGAGGGGAAACTCTCATGGTCACTAGAGAGTCCACTCTGTATTGGCAATCAAAGTCCATCCCATTGAAGTTGTGGCTAGGACTGGGCTTGCTCCTCCACTGCCACTCTGTCCTCAGCTGCTCCTTGGCTCCAGCTCTCATTTGGTCTTGGAACTCCTTTGCTTGGTTCAGGAACTCAGATGTTCTGTGACTTTGCTGTCATTCCACTGCTGCTGGCTCATGTTCCTACAGCTCCCGGCTTGGCCCAGGAAACTCCCTGCTTGCTCCCATCTGCTGCTGTCTCCATGGCCAGGTGGCTCCATGATACCCATGATTCCCCAGAAGGGCCACAGGTCAGGGGGCCATCCAGGAATCTTTCTCAGGAACTGGAATCCATGTGATTCTGACTATCGGAGCTTTGCTTCTCACCACGTCTCCCTCTTTAGCTCTTTAAGTCTCTCTTTTAAAGATCAAAGTCCAATGGCATCTCTCAAGTGTATGACTAGCCATTATTCAATCAATCATCCTTAATGTCACCTCAATGAGCCAACAGGCAACAGAGCAATGTGAGTTCCATGAGTGCCAGGCCTCATCTGTGTTAGTCTTGTTAACAAGGAGTTCCTCTTAACCAGACTCCTCCTAAGTATATGCCCAACATGTGACAGCAGGGCAGGAAAGTCAGGCATCCATGCTAAACCTTGAGAAAGTTCATCTCCTAAGGGCTTGGAGAAAGCCTAGATGGGAGCCCATGCCCTAAAATATCACATGGTAAGTCAGCTCAGGAAGGAAAGGGAAACACTCCAGAATGAGGTTCTGAAAGGGCAGGTAGAAATAATGCCAATGTGGGAAGCCTCAAAGAGGGATCTGTCTAAAGAGATTGATGTGGATGCATAAGGAGCTCACCTAGCAACTTAAAAGATTTTAAAAGAATATATACAGAAAAGTGTGGCAAGGGCAGGCAGTAGAGGATGAATACAAAAGTGTAGTCTTGTCTGGTAAAAATAGCTTAGACAGGGATTGGGAACCTGCAGCCTGCAGGTCACATGTGGCCTTCTAGGTCCTTGAGTGTGGCCTTTTGACTGAGTCCAAGTTTTACAGAATAAATACTTTTATTAAGGGGATTTTTTCTGTGAAGTTTGGATTTAGTCAAAGGGTTACACTTGAGAACCTAGTGTTCTGTGAAGTTTGGATTCAGTCAAAGGGCCTCCCTTGAAGACCTAGAGGGTCACATGTGGCCTCGAGGCCTAAGGTTCACCACCCTGGCTTAGGAGATGAGGTTGGCAAGGAATGATAAGGATACCAAAAAGGGTGGTAGGTTTTTTTAATGTACTTGTTCATGTATAATTTGGAAAAGATTATCTCTTAGGCCCTCTCAATTCTGAGATTCCATGATTCCATGATTCCATACACCAAGGGTATTGAAATCTGACAGTCATATATGCACCATTGTCAGTCTTTAAAAGATCATGGAGAACTTGAGGGGTGACACTGGACACCAGAAGGGCAGATCTCTTCCTGATTTTTGAAAACAGGAAGGAGAACAGAGTAATCAAGCTGTAGGCCGAGACTTGTCTTCAGCTCCTAACAAAATTCTACAATACATTATTTAAGAGACATCAACATCTAAGAAAGGAAATGAGAACTATTGAAATCCAGCAAAAACAGATCATTCCAGAGAAATCACATTTCCCTTTTTGATAATCTAGAAAGATTGGTAGATCAAGGGAATATTGTAAATGTATTCCTTTTAGATTTTAGCAAATCATTTGACAAGGCCTCCCTTGCTATTCTTATGGACAAGAACTAGACTATGGTACATGATGCATCTGCTCTGAACTGGATTGAGATACCTGTGGGTGTGCACTCCTAATACTATATCTCACAAGCCCCCACCAATGTGTTTACCTTCAATAATCAGCCAGAGGATACAATTAGCTCAAAGAAAAAGCAATTAGTGAAAGGGCATGGTAAAAACAGTAGCTACAAGACTTCTCACCCATAGACCCTGGTCATACTGCCCCATAAATACACACAGTCTAACTGAGAAGAGTGGGCACATACTTAAAAAGAGGGAACAGACATGTTCAAGGTCACTGATATCTCTACAACAATAGGCGTCCCATGTCTTTTTGTCTTCTTGTCTTGACATCACATTGCCTTCTACACCTGTTCTCTGCAGCTAGATTGTCTGAGCCTGCTGTCTTCTGAGCACAGCTTCTCCTACTGTTTGAGCTGCTGCAAAATGACATTGCCAATGTGGGGAGGGGGAAGCAGAGAGAGAAGTGCAAGTAAGAAGGCAAAGATCACCTTTCCATCATGAGCTGGGCTCTTCTTCCATACCTGACTCTCTTCTCCACTGCCAAAGATGATTCTCTCTTGAGTGACTGCAGTTGATTAATGAATTTCCTCACACATCCTAAAGGAGTAGAGAAGTTTTAACACTTCTTTTTAAAATCTATGAATGAGCTATTCCCAGTTTTGTACACTTTGTAGTCTATAAATAGGCCAGTTAGGCGGTGAACCACTCACTTTTGCAAATCTGAAGAACGACTACTCAAAATCTGAAAGGAACAAAACCTTCATACCACATTTCATATTTCGTCTCTGTTACTGCCCTCCCCCCCAACCCCCACAAATCTCCTGTAATTTCATGAAGTAAGTTGGGTGGATTCAACTGATCAGGGGAAATCTGAATAACCCCACTTTGTTCCATAACACATAGAAGTAGGTGGATTTAATAACTTGATGAATGACTAGAATTAAAGATTAGTTAATTGTTAGATGTCAGCTGGGAAGTCTCCAGTGGAGTGCCCCCCACACCAGGGATCAATGTCTGGTCCCACTCTAACATTCATATTGATGACTTGGATAGAGGCGTAGAGGCAATGTATTATAGGAGAACTGGTTGTGAATCTCACCCTAGCCACTTACTGAGTGACCACATGCAAGTTCCTTTACCTCTCTGAACTGCAGTTCTCTCCTCTGTAAAATGAGGGTAATATTTGTCTACTAACCTCAGCGAAAACCTCAAAATGTTGTAAAAATGTGAGTTATTGTTACTATTATTAGGATGATGACATGCTTATCCAATTTGCAGATGAATTGGAGAGCCAGGAGCTGAAAAAATATCTTGGTCAGCCTAGGGCAATGGGCCAACTTTACTATGATGAAATTGAATTTAATGTAATGTCTTACACTTGAGTTCCAAAACTCCACTTCATGAGTACTGAATGGTGTGATCATGGATATAACAGTTTGTCTGAAAAGGATCTGGGGGGAGTCTAGAGGACTAGAGACTCAATATGAGTCAACAGTGAAATATGGCAAGCAAGAGAGCCAAGACAATCATCAACTTTACTGTGGCTGATTGTCCAGGCATGAAAAGGTGAGAGTCCTGCTGGATTCTGTCCTAATTCAGACAATATCTGAAACCTTGGGCCCCATTATGGGTTCCAGTTTGGGGGGAAGATAATCTGGGGAATCCCACAAGAGGGGCAAATGAGATAGCAAAGGGCCTCCAGTTTCTAAGACTCCATCTGTAGAAGGAACTGAGCACGAATGAGGGAAGACTCAGGGGGAATGCTAACTGTCTGATGTCTGAAGGGCCATTACACTGAAGAGGGGCTACATTTACTCTGTTGAGTCCCAGAGGGAAGAAGCAGAAGTCAGAAAGAAATATTGCTCTTCATCCTTTGTTCTCGAAGAGGACCAATGACAGCAGGAAGGTGATGTCTTGGCTTGCAAGTGAATTGGATTTAAGTGAGGCATCAACCCCACTCTTTCCTCCAGAACCATCCAGCGGCAAGACATAGGTCAGGATGACTAGATATTACCTCAGATGCAGTAGAAGACCTTGGCCTTTATGAGCTGAGGTCTTTCCCAGGTTTCAGTTTGTATGAGGCAACACCCATCCAGTGATTTAAGGCTAGGTAAGAAATGAGGCAAAAGACAGATTGAGCCTTGATATCAAGTAAAACTTCCAAACACTTCAAGCTGTCTAAAAATGGAATGGGTTGCCTCAGGATGACCACTTGTCCAGTGTTTCACAGAGAGAACTCTTAGATAACTGTTGAATAGTGACTGGTGTCAAACTGTGCCTGTGTGCTTTTAAGCCAGGTGTGCTTTTAGCCAGGCTGCCCCTTTATGGAAGGACATGAGGTGGTCACTTCTTAAGGGTGATGGGAAAATTAAAAGACACATCCAGGAATTCCCCATGTGAATGAAACCACAGTCCTAGTCCCTATCCCTCTATCCAATGAGAAGCAATTCAAAGCCCCAAATGATTGCAAATATCTCCTCTACCAGCTTGGAACTCCAGAATAAAGATGAGAATAATTGGGTTAGACCACAAATGCAAATGGCACTTTGTCTCCAGCAGGCTCCAGTTAACGTATCCTTTCTCATGAACGCAGCTTTGTCTATCCAAACAAAGACCCAAGTAAGCTGCAGTAGGAAGAGCATGGAGGTACAATCCCTGGGTAGCAGCGTGTTCCATAATAGCACCAGGCCAATAATAGCAAGCCTAGGGCAATGTGGCACCTTGGGTGGGCACCTACTTTTCCCTTTTCACTTATCTCAAGTTTGGCCCTCAAGTCATCCCAAACACAAACATGTTTATATTATCCTTAGAGACTCTGAGAAGCAACTGAACCCAAACAGTCTTTTTTATTAAAACTGAATTGCAAACTGAAACAAGTTTCCCCCTCCCCAGAACAATTACCTCCTTCCCATCCACTTTCCATAGGTACCTGTCTCCCAAATTTGCATGCCCTTCAGGGAAATATTTGTACTCAGGATGCCCATATGGAGTCTCCAAGTCTGTCCTTTTCAGGAAACACAGCATGCCTTTTTTCCTTCCCCTCCCCTCCCTTGTTCTGTGTCCTATTTTCTCTGGGCCCTGCTCTGTTCTGGATCCCTCTCCCAGAGCCAAGCTGGCTACATCTGCCTCTCAAGTTTCCAGGGGGTGACCCTGAGGGGTTGTGAGGCATTTCTTCTCTGCTGCCATTGATTCTGTTGTCCCCATTAGTAGTGGCCAGTGACTTGTGCTCCAATTCCATTTTTAACTACTTGATATGATTGTTTTTTACAATGAGATGTTCACTTCAGAGATATAACAAGAGCAAAAATACCAACATTCCACCCTTCATCACCTCAGAAGCATACTCTTACTTCCACCATCTTGGTGTCTAGTGATGGCAGGGAAAAGAATAAGTTTATAACTTAGTTTAGTTTCTACATAGCATTGGTCCTACCAAATTCATGTCCAAGTGTGGTATGAATGCTGAATGAATCCTCATCTCTTTGGAACACTAGGATGCCAAGGGAGCTACCACTCTCTTCATACCTCTGGGGCATCGATGCTATACTGGCTGAAATCCTAAGTTTTGGAATGCCAGGATGCCAAGGCACCCTCTGGACCTCTCAAATTCACAAGGTCATAAGCTCCACTCCCCTCACCAGTCTCTTTAGCTCCCATAAGGGTTCTGAGGTCATGTTCTGGCTGAAACTCATAGGCCTTTTTGAACTCCTCTACAATTAAAGAGCTCAGAACCAGTTACAGAATGTCCACACATACTCCACAGGCCCTCCAAGGAGCTCCAATTCCACATCATCATGATTCTCCAAGAAGCAGGAAGCAGGTTCCCCAGCATCTCCACATGCCAAAATGACATTAGAGACACTCTGCATATGCACTAGACTCCCATGATGCTAGGAAGCTGTTCAGTTGGCCAAAAGGGAAGGCATACCCATGAAAATAATGCCCCAGATGAATCTATCCAAATATCAAAGTATGGCACACATGTTGCACACATAGACCAAATAACAGTAGGAGTAGGTAGGAAATACTGTAAAATCAGTCAATAGGTTATCACAACTCAAGAAATGTTTAGGATTGACTGTTATAGAAGGGAAAAGATGCCGTAGTGGAACTATCAACACTGGTCTCCATCACTGACCCAATAATTGAAGTTGGACACAGCTGGGTCAAATATAACTGATAGGCACAGGTGAGCATAGAGTGTGGTCTGAGTATATGAGATGTGCTATCACACTTTGGGACATTACCATTGGCCCTTCCATTTAGGATACAGTAAAAGAGCTCTCCCCTTCCTTATATCATTATGAGTATACTTAAGTTTCTATGTTATATCTTCCTGTCAGAATGTAGGTTCCTTGAGGGTAGAGGCTTGGAGTTTTGTTTTTGTGTCTTCATCACCAGAGATAGTTCCTTCCACACAGTAGGAAGTTATATCCTATATATATCTTGGATATCAGACCTTTATCACAGAAATTTGGCCATTTTCCCCAGTTAACTGTTTCTCTTCTAATATTAGCTACGTTGATTCTGTAAAAATTTCTTGATTTTATGTAGTCAAAATTGTTCATGTTGTCTTTTGTGATACTCTTGCCTCCTCGTCATGTATGAACTCTTTCTATATTTGTGACAGGTATTTTCTTCCTCACTCCTCTAATTTATTTATGTTATGACCTTATATATCACAAGGATGTATCTACTTGAAGCTCATTGTTTCATGTGGTATGAGATGTTAGTTTAGTCTAAACCTTAGTTTCTGCCAGACTGCTTTCCAGTTTTCACGGCACTTTACATCAGATTTTCATCAGACTTTAATCCCAGTGGCTGTGCCCATTACATTTAATTTAATGCTATACTATGTTCATTTACTTCTTTGTCTGTATATCACTAATCTTTACTCCCTGGCTGCTTTTTTTATTTTCTTGACAGTAACAAATTGTTTTGATAATCATTGCTTCGTAGTATAGGTTGAGATCTGATAATGCTTTCTTTCACTGTATCCCTTAGGAATCTTCACCTTTTGTTCTATCAGATGAATTTTGTTATTATTTTTCCAACTCTCAAAACTACTTTGGTTGTTTAACTGTTATGGTACTGAATATATAAATTAATTTAAATAGTATTGCCATTTTTTATTATTTCAACCCAGTCTAAACATGAACAATCCCAGAAGGACATTGATATGCCAGAGAGTGTCCAATGGAGGTTAATCAGGATGGCATAGGGCCTCAATTTCATTTCATACTAGGGTCAGTTGAAGGAATTAAGAGAGCTTAGCTTGGAGAATAAAAGATTTAAAAATAAAT
>CM053775.1:37367777-37390685 GCA_028658325.1 Potorous gilbertii | reverse complement strand
TGACAGTTCCTACCCTAGAACAGAGATGAATGTTGTTCCACTTGGGTCCAGAGGGCAGCCCTAGAAAGAGTGGGTGGAAGGTACAAAGAGGTCGATTTTGGCACCACGTGAGACAAAACATTCTGATGATCACAGCTGTTTGCATTGGTATAAGCAATACCTAGCAAGGAAACTCCCTCTAAAGTAGTCCAAAAAAAGAATGAATGACCTCTATCAGGAGGTGGGGGCTCATCTTTCACTGCAGGTCTTCAAGCAAAGTCTTAATGAGCACTTGGAAGGGATAGTGTAGATGGTGGTCTTGGTCATGTACCTGATCAACAGTAAGCATTTAATAAATGCTTGTTGATTATTTGACTGATTGAGACGTAGGTAGAATCCACTCCCTCCCCACTCTGAGAGTCTATGTGCAGGGGATGGACTGATTTGAGTTCCTTTCACAATGAAATGACTAACATGGAAAACAACATGCAAATTAGAAGCAAATCTACATGAAAGCAGATTACAACTGGAGTCACTAGCTGAGTATTGTCTATCATAAGGTAAAATGGTGGAGTGGTTGAGATGCTGTGCTTAGATTAAAGAGAATGTAAGTTTGTATATTTCCTAGCATTTTTGACCTTGGGCAAGGTACTGTGCCTTAGTTTCATCATCCGTAAAAATGAGAAAAATGATAGTATCTCCCTCAGAGGATTGCAGTGAGATATGTAAAGTGTTTTACAAAACCATAAAGCCTTATATAGATACTAGCTGCTTACTACTACTATGTGTGACCTTGGCAAAGGTCCAGGGTGGGGAACCTGAGGCCTCAAGGCAGCATGTGGCCCTCTAGATCCTCAAGTGTGGTCCTTTGACTACATCCCAACTTCACAGAGCAAATCCCCTTAATAAAAGAATTTATTTTGGAAAAATTGGACTCAGTCAAAAAGCCACATGCAAGGACCTAGAAGGTCACAGTTTCCCCACCCGTGGAAAGTACTTCACTTCCCTGGGCCTTGGTTTCCCCTTTAATAAAATAAAGAGGTAGACTAGATGGCCTCTGAGGAGCTTAAGATCTAGTGTCCCAAAGGATAGCTAGGGGACGCAGTGAATAGAGCACTGGCCTGAAGTCAGGAGGACCTGAGTTCAAATCCAGCCTCAGACACTTGACACTTACTAGGTGTGTGACCTTGGGCAAGTCACTTAACCTTGATTGCCTCACTTGACCCCTCACAAATAAAAAGATCTAATGTCCCAGGTGTAGGCATATGTTGTCCATCTAGGTTCCATGTATGCCCATATGGTTTATCTAAATGCAGATCAAAGGGAGCCCTCGATAGATTTTTCTAGAATCTTGCCCACCCCTCTGCAAAGAAAACTTTGATTCCTACCTGGAGGAGAGCAGGAGAAGGGACCATGAGGCAGACTGCTCTGTTCTCTAAGTGAAAAGGATTCTAAGCCAGAATCATTTCTCTCAGCTACACCCCCCCCCAAAAAAATATGGCTTTCCTGATCCCTATCCTTCCCAGCGGAAGGAGTACCCCAAGTTTACATCATCAAATGTTAGTTATATGAAGGACCATCATAAAGAGTGAACAGTGAGTGAACCAAGTAAACTGATTCATCCAAGAAGGTAATAAGCAGTAATCAGAGATGCTCTACAGATTAGAATATACAGGCTGAATGATCCCTCTCAGGTCCCAAGAGAGAGGTCTTGATCTCAACAAAGGAGAAATTCCCTGAAGTCTCTAGGGAGAGAAGTTAAAAATCAGGGACATAGGGAGGAGTCAGCTTTCCCCTCCATATCTACAGATCCCAGATCTTGGGCAGCTAGGTGGCCCAGGGAAAAGAGCATCAGCCCTGAAGTCAAGAAGAACCTAAATTCAAATCTGGCCTCAGACACTTGACAGTTACTAGCTGTGTGACCTTGGGCAAGTCACTTAACCCCAATGGCCTTGCCTCTCCCCTCAAAAGAAATAAATAAAAATCTCCCCTGCAAAAACAAACACATGAATAAATGAATGAATAAATAAATAAATAAATTTTTCCAAAGTCTATTCTTTCCCTTTCTCCACAGATCTCTCCCTGAAAAGAGTCTGGAATCTTATGTCCTCTCTTAAAATAGGAAGAAGATTGTCTCTCTTCTCCAAAGCTCTTGAACTCTATCTCTCACTAGGGAAGCAATCCTGAATCATCTTTCTCTCTACCAATGAGAAGTCTTAGGCAAGTGTTCCAGACTTAAAATATGACTTCTATATGTGTGTCTTGGGCCAGTTATGTCCCATCCCTGAGCCTCAGTTTCCCCCTATGGAAAAAAAGAACGTTTGGACTACATGGTCTCTGAGGTCTCCTCTGGCTCTAGAGCTATGATCCCATGTGTGACCCTAGGCAAGTTATTTCTCATCCCTTGGCCTCAGTTTTCTCTTTTGTAAAAAAATGCAAGTTGGGCTCAGTTTCCCCTGAGGTCCCTTCTAGTGGTAAATTTGACATCCTAGGACTCAATCACCTGCTGGCTCAGCTCATATGCCTTTGGCTTTGAGTGGTAAGCACAATGCAAAGCTCTCTAAAGTCAATCAGGACCTGGGAGGGGGGGCGGATCAGGCTCAGTTTCTCTGCATTATCTCCCAATCTCCCTCTCTAGACTCCTCTTGGGCTTGCAGGGATCAAGTCATATTCAACTGGCACTTTGAACTCCAGGGAGCTATTGCAAAAGGAAGCAAGGTGTTCTCGGATACAGGCTCAGTGGCAGTTAGGTAGGTTATTGTGTCCAGAGAGCAGTCCTGATTCTATCTCCATTCTCTTCTAAAAGGAATTCAGCTCTGGTCTCTTAGAAGTAATGACCTTCCATAGTCTGAACGGCCAAGGTTAGAAGTAAATGAAGGTGAGACAGAGAGACAGAGAGTGACAGAGACACAAAGAGACAGAGACACAGACAGAGACACACAGAGAGAGACACAGAGAGACGGAGACAGAGAGGGACAGAGAGACAAAGAGACACAGAGAGACAGAAAGGTACAGAGAGACAGAGACACAGAGAGGCACAGACACAGAGATACAGAGAGAGACACAGAGAGACAGAGACATAGAGGGGAAGAGAGAGGGGGAGAGAGAGAGAGAGAGAGAGAGAGAGAGAGAAAGAGAGAGAGACACACACACATTAAAGGAACCTGTGACCTACGGTAGGGATTTCCTTCTAGGCCCTCGGGTTAGTCATTAGCCAGTCTGCAGCGTGTCTGAAGAATGAGTTCATTGGATTCTAGATTTAGAGCTGGAAAAATCTCAAAGACTGTCTAATCCAACCCCCTCATTTAACAAAGCTGGAAACTGAGGTCAGGAAGGGAAGTGACCTCCCTTAAAGATACCCATAGATCTCAGATCTAAAGCAGGAAGAGGCTTGAGAGGCTAGCTTGGTCAAATGCCTCCTAATACAGATGGGGAAACTGAGGCCCAGGGAAGGAGTCTGTCCAAAGTCACTTATAGGATCAGAGATCTAGAGATGAAGGAGACCTCAGAGGTACAGAGAAATGAGGCAATTTGTCCAACATCCTACAGAAAGAAGTGGAATTTGAAGCCAAGTCCTTGGATATCAAAGCTTTTGCCTTTCCCATTGTAGCACACTGCCTATTTCTCCCTGTGATTTCCCTTTACAGCGAAGGGGAGGAGGTCTTCAGCATTTGGCAGTAATTTCTTTCTAGTGTCAGTGGTTTATTGGGTTGCCCTGGTTTCATTTGTTTGTTGTTGTTGCATTGTTTTTTTAAAAGCTCATTTCCAACTGACTGTCTGCAGCTATTGTGCACTAATGGGGGACAATGGGAATAACTCTTAAGGAGGAGTCTGGGTTTTCCAAGGTTGGGGGGGGGAGGGAGAGCACAAAATGCCCCAAGGGTATCATGGCTTACCCTTGTCTGGAACAAATCATTGAAAACACTGGAAAATTGTTGAGCGCCTACAACAATCCATGACTAACACAATCCTAGGCACAAAGGGGTGTCTTCTAGTCCAACCCACACCTATGCTGAAATCCCATCTAACAACATCCTTGAAAGGTTATTCAGACTCTGCTTGAACCTGGCACTGGTACTTTCTGCATTGCTTTGGGCAAGTCATTGGGCTTCAGTTTCCTCATGTGTCCCTATCCTTAGGACTAGATAGCATCACAGTATCCTTGCCAGCTGGAAATCTAGTTCTTATGTCTGACTCTGGGTAAATACCTTCCCTTCCTTAGGCCTTGTAAAGAGAGGGAGCTGAGCTAGATGACCTCTGGGATCCCTCCTAATTGTCATCCTCTGTCATCAGCAAGTCTCTACGAAAGTCAAAGAGCCACAGTCCACTGTAGAATTCTCCTCATTTTGCCTTGCCTACCATTCTGGACTTCAAAGAAGGCTGCCTTCAAGGAGTTGCCTCCATCCCTCTTCTATTTACTTGTTTGAAAGTTCCTTGTTTAGTTTATCAGGCTGTCAGGTCTGATTGCTCAGATATCTGCTCAGTGTGACTTTTAAAGCATATTGCTGCAGAAAAGTCATTTTTCCAATAACAAAGATATGATTCAGTTGACACAACTATCTCACTTTAGAGGGTGTTGGACCCACCCTTTTGGCTTCATTTGAGTTCTTTAGAACTTGGTAACATGCACACAAGCTAAACACTGATCGCTACTTAGCCTTGGAAGGCATCTGGCCCTCATGCGGGAATTGTGGCCCAATGGCGGCCCAGTTGTTACAATGGAGCACATACAAAAAGAAGCAACTCTATAGGAAGGCTTCCAGCTGAGGCCTGGAGAGCTCCAGATAGCTCAATTTCCAGCCCCACTGCCCCACTCCCCAGCACACACATACGCACACACACACACACACACACACACATACACACACACACACACATACACCAAGCTTCCTTGTTATTATGGCTCTGAAGTTCATTTGATTTTTCCAAAATTTCAGTGGGGGAGAAGTGCAAAGCTGGGATTCTATTAGTTTAGGAACTCCCAGTGGAAAAATCTCCCTCCCCGTTCCAGATATGCGCTCATTCTACACCTCCCTGATGCCAAGGTCCTCTTCAAAAATGAAGGACGAACAACAACAACAGTGAATAGTCTTAGAGTTGCCTGAGACAGTGAGGATAGGTGACTTTTCCAAAGTCACACAGTCAGTATATCACAAAAGGAGGTACCCCTGTATCAGAACATTTATAGCAGCATTTTTTGTGGCAGCAAAGCATTGGAAAAAAAGACATTGATTGGGGAATGTTTACACCAGGGGTGGGGAACCAAAGGCCTCGAGGCCACATGTGGCCTTTTAGTTCCTTGGGTGTGGCCTTTTGACTCAGTCCAGGTTTTACAGAACAAATCCTTTTCCTTTTATTAAGAGGATTTGTTCTGTGAAGTTTGAATTCAAAGGGCTGAACTTAAAGATGTGGCCTCAAGGCCTCAAGTTCCCCACCCCTGGTCTACACAATTTGTGTTTCAAGATAGTGTGGAATATTGCAGTCCTGTAAGAAACTATGACTATGAGGAATACAGAGAAGAATGGGAAGACTTACATGAGCTGATGCAGA
This sequence comes from Potorous gilbertii, assembly GCA_028658325.1. Lineage (NCBI taxonomy): Eukaryota > Metazoa > Chordata > Mammalia > Diprotodontia > Potoroidae > Potorous > Potorous gilbertii. Next base: position 37,385,156 of record CM053775.1, on the reverse strand, counting down.
ATGAATAAGCAGACTCTATACTCAACAATCACAACACTGTAAATGGAAAGAACAGTCAAATAATTAAAGTGGAATGCTGCTAATTATTAGGACCAAGCTTGGCCCCAATGAAGAAATAAAAAAGAGGCACTTCTCTCTTTCTCCTTGCAGAGATGAGAGATTAGATGGAGGCCACCCATAAAAGATAGTGATGAAAATTTACTAAGAATTTTTAAAAACCAAGCCAAACAAAAAAAGACATACACTCCCATACATTTTTGCATAGGTTTCATAGCATTTTCTTTGAAGAACTGAAGTCACAGGTCATACAAAAGGGAATGGAGAAACACAGGGGAGTAAGTGGGCTTCTGCCTGTCATCCAGAAAAGGAATTCTAGTTATCATCAAAGAAGTGTAAAACCAGGAAAAGATGCAGGCTAGTCATGTGGCAAGACAGATGGACAATAGATGGACAATCCAAATGCCCCATTAGTACCCACACAATGTCAAGAGATCCAGAAGTTGGTGTCCAAGATATCGGGTGAACCCCTGGGAGACGGTATGGAGAATAACATGAACAATAGTCACACAGGATGGGCAAGTATGAAAGGGTTGTGATCTGCATCATGGAGGAGATACACTATCAGTAAAATCACAGATCCAGTGAAGTAACAAAGGAATAAGTTCATAGCACTCAAGAGCTAGAAGAGAGTGTAGAGATAATCTTAATCAACCCCTTCATTTTACAGAGAAGGAAACTGAGGACCAGACTATGGAAGAGACTTGCTCAATGTCAACTAACCAGTCTATTGCAGTCAGAATTTGAATGTAGGTCCTATTACTCCAAATCCAGTGCATTAGATGGCCACAAAATGATATTATCTTGGCATCTTCTGCCTCATTCTCTGTCACCAACCCTATAGAAAGGGGATACATAAAATAGAGGTGTGTTTTTCTCTGTTCATGGGGAATCATAGCCAGCCAATTTCATCCTCTAGTAGCTAGCGCACTACTAGGAGTGACGGATGAGTCTCTCCGTGCTTAGCTAGGGCTGGCCTGCACAAAAGAGCAATAGTCTATGATTAGGCCATTCCTGTTGGAAAGAACCTGTCAGAGCTCATGTACCCCTGACATCATCATTGAGAAGCCAGGGTCAACACCATAACACAATGAGTCTCCAGAAGAGGAACTTAGTGAACATAGGAGTAATTTGTTCAAAACTCAGTGATTCTTGCCTCCTTAATGAATTGAATTGCCCCATAGAGGGATGAGGACATAGAGAAAGACAGGGAACATTTCCCATGTGGTCTCCCTGTGTAGTGGGGAAAGACTCTGTCATTTGCGTGTGTGGCAGGGTAGGATTCGTGTGAGCTCCCAGGTTTCTCTCAACATCTGCTGCTCTGCAGCCCATATGGAACCCATTGGTGCTTGACTGCTTTGTGTCGGAAATATGGGCTAAGGGTTGCCATTCCACATACCCTTCTCCTAACCTGGCTCTGTGTGAGGTCTGCAGCCAAGCAGTGAACCTCTATTCCCCCATGAGGAATGTTCAGTGGCCCATCTATCACAGGACCCCTTGAGTATAAAGTGGCTTGAATAGATCCTATTTAAAATTGAAACTCTGAACAGGGCCAATCTTGGTCACCAGGATAGACATCCCCACTCCAGATCTCCCCACTAATTCTACTACAGCAGTGGCCATCTCACAGAGCATGCTCAGAGTTGGCCTTTCTGGTTCTAGCAGACCACATGGGAACTTTGGTGCCTGCTTCTGATCACATGGAGCCCCAGTGTAGGGAGGACTTGGCCTTTTGGTACAATGTGGCAAACCCTGAAAGGTCCCTTACCACCATTAGTGATTCTTTCCTTTGGTTGAAATAATGCCTTCTATCTCTCCTCTCTCTGATCCCTTCTCCATACAATTGTCATATTGATATATCTATAGCACATATAAGAAGCCATTCCATTGGGCTCTGTGGGATATGTGCTAAAGGACATGAGCACCCAGAGACTTCTGGATGGTCCTTATTTATCATGTTTCCATGAGAGGAGACTGGGTTGAAGAGGATTGGTCACTCAGTGGGAAAAATTTACCACTCAGGGGACCTCAAAGGGAGACACAGTTTTCTCTTGGTCTTTCTTCTTCTCTTTTGAACACGTGGCTTGGAACTCCAACAGCTCTCCCTGGGACTTCCTCAAGTGGAGTGAAGGAATTGTTCTGCACTCACACCTCCACCTCCATCCCTGCCTCCCAACAGCTGTAGAAGCTGCACACACAAGGCAGGACACATCCATGCTGGCCTAGGCAAGTGTGAGACTTTCCCTTGGCATAGGCGACCTAACAATGTTCCCACAATGGGTATATCTAGTCTTGGTGGCAACCTTGTGAAGTCAAGAAATCAGGAACTCTTAATTTCCAGGTGCTGTTTGCTGAGCACAAGATGACTTCAACAAGTTTTTGGAGAACAAACCCAATTCATGCCATGGCTTGCCAGAAAATATAAACCTTGAGTGAGTTGTTCCCTTGGACAATTGACATCCAATCAGCAATCCCACCAAATGTACAAAGTCTCACAATGTTCTAAGTGTCAGCTTTCCAGGAATAGATGCCATGTGATGAGCTTCTACAGCAAGTTTAAAGTGTCTGTCAATGTGCGCTTAGGAGTCTTCAGTCTTGGAAATACTGCTTTTGCAATGAAGAAAAGACATCAGGGTCCTTTACCTTTTTGCAGTTGAATGCCTTTCTCGAAGGGAGCTCATTCATCACTTTTGGAGAGATGCTAACCATGAATGTTAAAAGATTTCAGAGGGTGAAAAGAGAGCCTTGCGGCTCCCCCAGGACTGAAGCTAGTCTGCACATGTGCAGAGTAGGGTCCTTAGTGAGAGGAGGTACCCGTCCTCCTGAATCATGACCCATGATGCTCCCTTCAGTGACTCTTCTGTCACCTGAGGACAAAATTCAAACTCCTCTGTTGGGCATTTAAAGCCCCTCTGGCTCTGGCTCTAATCTTACTCCAGGTTTCTTTCATATGACTCTTCCTTGCTCACTCTACATTCTAGCCAAAATCCTCCTATATGATGTTCTACCTTGTGTTGAAGTTGGACTTTAAACAGACCATACCCAGTACCTGGAATACTCAGTCGTTGGTGCTCCCCATCCTTCCTCCCTCCCTGCCTCCAACCCAGAAATGATTCTTTATTCACTTGGGGGGGGCAGGTAGGAAGGGGTAGTTGGTCTCTTACCAATGGATTCCTTTCCCCATCTACCCCCTAGCAAGTTGATGTAAAGTAGAGAAGCGATAATGAGAACTTAAATGAATAGTAAAGATGTGGTCACCTCAGGTATCTCTTTATGAAAGGTGAACAAGGTTTCCTTGATTAAATAAATTGGAAGGAGCAATGCCATTGGCCAAGAAATGCTTGACCATGGCCCTTAAAATGTTTAGCATGGAGTTTTGTAGTCAGTATAGACAATAGCAGCTTTATGGAACATGACCCCTATGCCCATGCAAGAGAGCAGTGGCAGGTATTGGGGGCAGGGTGGATTTTCTCTCTTTCTCTTTCTGTTGGCCATCACAACTAGGAGTAGAGCTACTAACCAAGTTTGAGACACCCTATCCAACAATTTAGGAATTAGTTTGAGTTTGAGGCATAGTTGAGGGAACAAAGATACATACCCTCTAAACCATAGGTTCTGAACCTTTTTGTGTGTGTCATGGAAGCTTTGGCATTCTATTGAAACCTATGAAGCCAGCCTTACAGTAATGTTTTCAAACACATAAAATATATAAGATTATAAAGGACACCAAAATTTAGTGAAACATAGAGATGTATTTTTTCCATATTCAAGTTCACAGATCCCCAGAAATCTTTCCATGAACTCTTTAGTGGAATGGAATCCCTACTCTACACATATACAGACCCAGAGAGGGAGTCATCAAAGGCTGAAACAGCCTCAAGGTGCCCTGGAAGCCAAGAAGAAAGCCACTTGTGGACTCACCAGAAATCTGGCTTTGGTAACAGAGCTGAACTGAAGATGCCACAAGGAAAGCAGGGACTTCTAGACCATTCAGTACCTTAGCTACCCATGTGCCCTATAATTGTGCCTCATTACCATTGCACTTTTAATTTATGCCACTCTTTTCATGGACACTGAGTATATTTGTGGGAGAATATGCCCCAAGTTTAGGGAAGCAGCATTTTGAAGGTACAGTTCTTCCTGTGTCATTTTAGAAAATGCCATTGCTTTGAGCTAATTGTGTCTACTGGTTGACTGAGAGGAGGTCCCTCGGGGAGACCCAACCCAATAATGCTAATACAAGTGTGGGAAGTAACCCGGAAGGGGCTCAATATTGGTATATATGTTTTCTATACTTTTCTGTGTACACACTGAACCTCTTCTTCAAGGGCAGAGATGATTCTATCTTTGTATCATCATAAGCACATAGTTTTGGATGGTGCATAGTACCTGCACCTATAGTGCCATGTGAAACTGGCACATACGAAGTGATTAACAAATGTTTGATGGGTAAAATATATTTCATAATAATATAGCCCTTTCTCCAGGGGATGTCTTTTAAAATGGCACAGTAATACTTCAGTTATGCTAAAAAGTAAGACCCTGAAGTTCTTAACAGAGAAACAAGATGGTAAGGCAGTGGGAGGCAGGGGAGACAAAGGAAAGATGCTGAGGGCCATGAAACCAGGGGCAGCTCCAGCTCTGGGTTCTCTATGGAAAAAGGCATTCAGTGGGAGGACTGGGCCAAGAGTACATAGGGGCTTATCTTTTCTCAGGTCCCTGACTCCATGTTGCCTGAGGCAGAAACAGAAGGACAGATGGGAGTTTGAAGATCCCTGTCTGGACTTCTTCATCAAGGCCATCTGGTCACTTTCCACAGGCTCATGGGAGAAAGGGCCAGGGATAAGGAGGGAAGAGGGACTGGAAGTCACACAGTGAAGGCTAAAAGAGAAGCAACGGGAATAATCCTAAGCTTTAGAAGAAAGGCTGATGACAATATGCATTCAAACTCAGAGATTTGTATTTTCTAACTTAGCCCTTCTCTGCTCTGGAGAAGTTCCAGCTGTATGGTAAAGGGGCAGATGTGGTCCAAAGGATGGACTATTTAGGGCTTTAAGTTTCATGGCTCCAGATGGGGGAGAAGGGCAGAGAACAGGGTCCTCGGGGCCCCTGGCCCATGTGGAGTAAGGAGTCTGTGGCTTCCTGGGGGCATCTGGGAAAGGAGGTGCACAGAGTGGGGGTGCACGTGTTCAACTCCAACTGGAGAGGGACAAAGAGGTCTGGGCAGGCTGGAGGTGTCCTGCCGTGAGCAAAGTCAGGTTTCCAGGGTTTCATTTGGGAGATTATTGAGGTCCGGCCGGACAGTCTGCCAGTCACAAGGCAGAAAGGCATTTTTTCCTTGGATGTCTGAACATTGCTGGACATCTGGGATCTCTTGGAGGTAGGGAGAGAGGGAAGACATTGGCTGGGTATGCCTTCGCCTGGGGAGAACATGAGGAATTTTAATGATTTCCTCTGTAAATTCTTGAGGGGCCTCGCGTAGCCAGTATAAACAGGAGGCATTTCAGTTGATTGGATTTATGTGCCTGAAATCAGGAAGCGGGCCAGCACAGGCCTCTGTTTCACTCTACTCAATGGGACTCGAAGTTGGAATGCTGGTAGCTGCATCCTCAGGTTTCATCTTGTAATCAGTGGCTACTTGGGATTTCAGCTTTCATCTGGGCTACTCCTGAACCCATTGTACAAGCTCTGTTAATCCTGAGACAAGGCAAGGGCTGCAATGGTCTGGAGCTTCTGTATATGAGCTGCCTGAGTCACAGAAGGGGGCGAGCCTTGTGCCTGTGATAGACGAAAAGCTCGAGATTTGTTTCCTCATCTGATCTCTAATGCCCCTGCCAGCTTGAACACTCTAGGATTCTATGAAGTGATATGATCAGGACATCCAGGGGCCATCGATCAACCAGCTAATCAACAGACATTTATTAAGTGCCTGCTTCCTTCAAAGAAAAAGGCGGGGGGGGGGGGGAACCCTGCCCTCAGGGAGCTTATTTCTAATCAGAGAGATAACATGTACACAAATAAGTCGATATAGAACCTATGCTGAATAATGGAAGGTAGCTTGAAAGGGGAAAGGCCTAGGAGTTGACCTCCAGAAGGTGGCATTTGAGCTGCATCTCAAAGGAAACCAAGGATTCTAGGACACAGAGGGGAAGAGGAAAAGCATTCCAGGCATGGGGGACAGCCAAAGCAAAGGCAGAGAAATGGGAGATTGAGAGTGGCATGGAAGGATTAGTCTATAAAGAATAGAGAAAGGAATAAGGTATATGGAGACTGGAAAGGTAAGAGGAGGAAAGGGTTTGAAATACTAAATAAGAGTTTATATTTGATTCTAGGAGTCACTGGGGTAGGGGCTGACAAGGTCAGGTCTGGGTTTTCTGAAGATCACTTTGGCTTCTAAGTGGAACATGGACTAGGGAGAGACTTGAGGCAGGGAGGCCAACTGAAGGTTATTGCAGTGGTCTAGACATCAGGTCTGTTCTAGGGCAGAGGGGTAATTAGGTGCAGTGGATAGAGAGCTGGGCCTAGAGATAGGAAGACCTGAGTTCAAATGTGGCCTCAGATACTTACTTATGTGACCCTGGGCAAGTCACTTCACCCTGTTTGCCTCCATTTCCTGGTCTGTAAAATGAGAATTCAGTTGATTTTTTTGTTGTCATTCAGTCATTTTTCAGTCCAACTCTTTATAACCCCATTTGAGGGTTTTCTTGGCAAAGATACTGGAGTGGTTTGTCATTTCCTTCTTCAGCTCATTCCAGAAGAAGACTCCTAATGAAACATGCTCCCTACCTCCTGACTAAGAGTTGGTAAACTCAGGGCACAGATCATGTTAGACATGGCCTATGGGGGAATTTGTTTGGCTTGACCAGGCATATTTGCTGCAGAAGCTGGTGTTTGGGGTTTGTTTTTCAGTTGGAGAAAGGGAGAAAAAAATCAATTTTTGTTCATTGAAAAAGAAATAAATGACTAGTAGGCAGTAGGTAAGACTCAGGAGAGAGCTTAGAACTGACTTCTGCTAACCCTACCAAGTTAGAAAGGCTTTAGGTGTGGGATGTGACGAAGTACAGCTGTCACCTGAGGACCAGACTGTCAAAGTTACCAGAAAGTTCATCACCAAGACTGATGAATTTTCTTGATCACAGCAACTCCTGAAGTACTATCCACTAAGGTTCATGTGGCTAATAAGATGTATAATGAGGATAAATGTAAACTGTACAACTAGGTTCAAAAATTAACTTTACCACTTGTATAAACTGATGCAGAGGGAAGTGAGCAGGGCCAGGAAAGCAATACACAACGACTAGGATGATATAAATGGAAAGGACAGTAAAATAAATCTGAATGCTGTGTAATTATAATGACCAAGCTCGGCTTGGGAGAAAAGTTGAGAAAATATACCTCCCTCACCTCACTGCAGGGCTGAGAGCATATGGATGATCTACTACATATGCTGTCAGACAACAGTCAATGTGCTGATTGGTTTTTACTGAACTGCAATTCTTCCTCTTTCTTTTGTATTTTTTTTTACAAGGAATGGTTCACTGTGTAGAGAAAGGCTATGTTCAGAAATGAAGGTACTAAGAAAATCCACTAATAAAAATAAAATTTTCAAAAAACAGAATAGCAATGACACATGGCTAGATAGCAGCTCATTTGAAAAAGATATGGGGGTCTTAGTGGAATGCAAGTTCAATATGAGTCATCAGTATGACATGGAAGGCTAAAAAAGAGAATTCCATCTTAGGCTACATAAAGAGAAACATAGTATCCAGCACTAGGGAGGTGATAGTGTTATCGACCTTTGTCTTGGTCAGACCACATGTGGGATAGTACACTTAGTTCTTGGTGCCTACATTTTAAGGAAATTAATGAGCTGGATATCATACAGATCAGGACAACCTGAATTGTGAAAGGCCTTGAGATAATGCCATGTGGAGATCAGTTCATTCATTCATATCCAATCATTCAGTCAACAAACATTTATTAAGAGATTGTTGCATATGGAGAAGAGATAAGTTGGAGGAGAGTGACTGTGAAAGGGAGATCAGATTTGTTTTGCTTGACCCAAAGGGCACACCTAGGAACAGTGGTTAGAAAGAAGGTACAAGGGGACAAAAATAAACTTGATTGCCAAAGAAATATTGGAACTAATTGTACAAATGTAGAATGAACTGCCTCTGGAGATAGTGAGTTCTCCTTCCCTGTTGGGGATATTGAAGGGTGGATTCTTGGTCAGGTGCCAGTTGGACTAGATGGTCTCTGAAGTCTCTTTTAACTTGGAATTGTTAAGAATATGTGATTTTATGTGGAGGAGTTGTGATCACCACTGATGAAGTATCTTTGGTCAAATCACAAATTTTTTGAAGTGGCAGAAACTTGGTTCTGTCACCACCTAGTCCCACAATCTTAGACACATCATTCAGCTCCTACCTCTAAATCCCAAAAAGATATGGATTTCAAGCTGGAAGGAACTCTATTAGGGGCCACTGAGCAGAAATCCATCTTTTTACAGTTGAGGAAACTGAGGCAGACAAGTAAAGTGGGTCACCCAGTGAGCAAGTATCTGTGGCAGGTCTTGAACTTGAGTCTTCCTGACTCCAAGGTCAGTTTCTTCATCTCTAAGACCACTATTTCCCTGCCCACTTCAAGAGGAAAAGAATTAGATATTAGGGGCGAAAGCATTTTGAAAGTGCAGTGTAGTCATCTTGGAGCGGAGAAGATAGATACTAACGTCTAAAGCAGGAGTAGGGGACCTGTGGCCTTCTAGGTCCTCAAGTGCAGCCCTGTGACTGAAAAATCTCCTCTAGGTCCTCAAATATGGCCCTTGGACTGAATCCAAACCTCATAGAACAAATCCTCTCTAGGGAAACCACACTTCACAGTAAAACTTGGACTCAGGCAAAAGGCAGCACCCAAGGACCTAGAAGGCCTGGACTAAAAGTTCACAGAAGGTGAAAATCACGAATAATGAAAATTACCCTCAAAGTCCCTAAAATGACCCATAAAATTCCTGTAGGGTATCTTTAAGTAGTTGTAGTTGGAAAGGGGCTAGTTTTTCTTTAAGTGAAAGGGATCTGTGTCAGAGGCAGCTGACTGTGAGGTGGCTGCTATGGAAACAGTAGAAAGTAAATTGTCTTTTTTTCAAAACACCTAGCTAAGCTAAGAGAGAGGAGAGAAGCCCGAATCAGGGAGAAGAAGGTCAAAACATGTCAAGTTTTGGCACGGAAGGTGGGACAGGAGCTGCCCTGGAAAGGGCCCCTACAGAAGGGCAGTTTCATTAGTGGGTCTCCTTCCTCTTTGGACAAAAGCCCCAAGAAATCCCAGGTGCACCCTCAGGCCGACCAGGAATGATGGGAAGACTAGTGGAGGCTGCCTCACCCATCACTCTAGCAGTCTATGACTGCAGCGAGACACCCCCAGGGAAAATGAGGCTGAGAGAAGAGCAAATTCATGCCCCCTAGCTCACAGTCACAGGCATCGAATTTCAGAGAGAGCCATGGCACGAGGAATCAGGAGGATTCTAGTTTAAATCATAGACTCTAAGAGTGCTGGACTCCAAAAGATCTGAGTTCAAATCCTGCCTCAGATACTTCCTAGCTGAGTGACCGTGGGCAAGGCATTTCCCTCTTAGTCTCAGTTTCCTCACCTGTAAAATGGGGATAATAGCACAAAAATATTGTGTGGATCACAGTGACTCTACGTCAAGTGTTTTGCAAACCTCAGAAGAGTCATATAAATCTCAGCTCTGATTATTATCATTGTTTTGTGTTCTTGTCCTTACCCTCCCTCCCTCTGCTTCTCCTGTATCTCTCTGGCGTTGTCTCTGTAGCTCTTTTTGTCTCTCTGTGCCTCTGTCTTTTGATCTCCATCTCTGCTCTTTATCTCTGTGTGTCTCTCTCTGTGTGTCTCTCTGTCACGCTCTGTCTCTCTGTCTTTCTGCCTCCCTCACTGAATCTGTGTCCCAGTCTCTCTCTCTCTCTCTCTCTCTCTCTCTCTCTCTCTCTCTCTCTCTCTCTCTCTCTCTCTCTCTTCACCAAGCACAGAGCTGAATTAATATTAAGTGAAATAAGTATAGGGTGAGACTCTACTGTAAAATCCTGTGCAAATGCCAGGTATCATTTCCCGATTTTTATTGGACCTTTTGGGATAAAGGGGGCTAAGCCAGTCACCATAACTTGGAGCACAGAAGGAGCCGGGGTGGAGGCCCTATATGGCTTTTCGCTGTTCCCTGCAGCGCCCACTGAGTGAGGCAGAGGAAGAAACAAAGACCGTGGGCTACGGCTACACTGTTGTGACTGGTTGTTTGACAAACACAGCTGAATCTCCAGCCCAAAGAGTACTCATCAAAGCTGCTCCTTTGGGAGGTAGCGACTGAATCCAGCAAGGCAGCCACTACTCAAACCATATGTTTGGAAGCCACCTCCTGAGCCTGAACTAGTACAGTAGAAAGAGTGTAGATGCTAGAGCCAAAGGCCCTGGATTCCAATCCTACCTCAGAAGCTTACTACCTGTATCAACCAAGTCTCTTCCCCTCCCTGGGCCTCCATTTCCCTCTCTATAAAAGGACAGTGGTGACCTCAATGGCCCTGGAGCTCCTTTCTAGATCTACATCTGTGATCCCTATGGGTAACCTTGGGCAGTCATTTCCCTTCTTGGGGTCCTCTGTAAAATAAGGGGGTTGAACTAGATTCTCTCTGACGTCCCTTCCAAGCTAGCTCTAGGTCTACGACCCATGTATTCTAAAGAGAAAAGACAGCCCTCCTTCATCCTTTGAAAGTGAATCTATTTGCTCAAGGACCCAAAAGCCATCCTGAGCCCAGAGTGATGAATCAGGTGAGTGATCCAGCCCCATGGGGATAACATGGCTCTAAAACCACAGCCAAATTTTCTTTTAGGGCTGGTGAATTCACCCATTGTATTTAAAAACAAAAAACCCCCAAAATCTTCTATCTATGGCCTCCTTTGTTCTCCCCAACAATTCTGTGAGTTAGATAAGGCAAGTATTATTCCCATTTTATAGATTAGGAAACTGAAGCCCAGGGGTGAATTGATTCAGCCCAGATCACATGATCAATTGAGGGTGAGCCAGGAGTAGCCCTGGCTGCTGCTCTCCCCAGCCCAGCCCAGCCTGGGCTCCCCTCCTGGTGACAAACTGGCCGGTCAGTGTTCCCAGGAACACCCAGTTCCCCACTGACTTCCACATGCCTCAAAGGCTTTGGAAACAAGGCAACACTGAAGCATAGAATGCTTGCCCTTCTCCAGGGAAGGGCACAGGAGAAATAGCAGGACTTGGGCTCGCCCTCCAGGGACTTTATCTCTTTTGAGGAAGACAAATTGTCTTGGCAAGTCAAGAGCCCCAGCCACTTACATATATACCTTCTGCAGCAACAGAACTTGGCATCTGTTCTGAAATCCAGAGATGAGCTCTTAGAGAAAATATGCTCGCAAAGATGCTTGGGGGCCCCGGCTGCCTGGGCACATGGTCCTGATTAGAACAAGGGCCTGAAAAGCCATTTCCCCTTGAGAACCCCCTCACCTCATGCCAGGAGCCAACACCCCACACTGCCAACTGCTGAGGATGCTGGAGTGGGGAAGAGCAAGGAGGCAGCAGACCCAGGAGAAGGACAGGCAAGCTGTGGGGGAACATTCCCCCCCAACAACTGCATTTCTTCCTTTTCCCCAACTCTGAGTCAGAGGGATCAGAGATTTCAAGCTGGAAAGGACTTTTGAGGTCATCTAGTCTAACCTCCTTCCTTTTGCAGATGAGGAAACTGAGGACCCTGGAAGTCTTACCCAAAGTCCCACAGAGGATACCAAATCAAAAACTGGAAAGGACCTCTGAGGCCATCTGGTCCTGTTCCCCCCTCATCTTATAGATGAGCAAACGGTGGTAGAAGTAAAATGACTTAGCCAGGATAACACAGCTGAGGTGGGTTAATAGTTTGTGGAGAGTTCACATGCAAAGCAGTAAATAAGCTGCCAGCTGCCGTATGGGCGTGGGGCACAAGAAGGGGCCTGGAATTGCAGCAGGTCCAGAACAATCAGTGAAGGTGGCACTGAGGGGAGGCGGTTGGGAAGGCGGGGGGGGGGGGCAGTGTGGGGAACAGATCAAGCTCCAAGCTTTCCAAGTAAGCCTGTCCAGACTCGCCCAGCCAGCCTCCAGTAAGCTGTGTTCCCATTCCCTCTCCCCTGGCCCCGCATAGTGCTGCCCTGCATCATGTCCTGAATTCCGTTCTGGCTTGTGTTGGAGACACTTCCTCATGTATGTACATCTTGTCCCCACCCCCCAATGCCCCCTCCAACTGGACTATGAGTTCCTTGAGGGCCTGCAGGGAGAGCTAATACTTCTCTGTAACCCCCACAGAGCAGAGCCCAAGGCTTGTTCCACACACTGTGTGAGCTCAGGAAATCTGGGACTGATTGATCGACTTTGTAGTAGGAGATTCGTTGCCAGCCACGTTTACATGTCAAAGGCAGGAATTTAGAACAAAGGGTTGGAGGTAGACTGGGAGATGCTCCCAGCGACTCCACTGACCCCTTTTTGTTCTTGCCTTTCCCCACCCCTTCATTTGTGTGGCAGACCCAGAGAATGGTGGGGGTGAGTAAAGGAGTTTCTCAGACTCACACAACATTGTGTGGTTTGTTGGAATGCCGCATACTTCCTCCATACACACCCCAAAAATGGTTTGAGGAGGAATACAGCTAATAATTAGTAACCGGCTGAATGTAAAAGGGGCTTTCTAACCCTAAGTCAGATACAGACTGGGGACAAAGACTTCAGATACTACTAGCCCAAGAATAAATTCAAAAGATGAGCTATTAGCGTGAATGGACTCTTTAACTGACTATATGGTTTGTGTTCCAAAAGATCTTATCTCTGGGCTTGAAATAGGAAGACCTGGGTTCAAATCCCACCTTAGCCACTTTGAGCAAGTCACTTAACCCTATTTTCCTCAGTTTCTTCACTGTTTTGAGGTTCTGTGCTTCTGAGACCCTTTCTAAATCTATTGTTATATGACCTTTTCTACTCTAATGGCTAGTGTGTACGGGGCTGCCTTTCTTACAAAATAAAAGCATGGGTGGTGGCGGAGCGGCGGGGAGGGTTCAGATACAAAATCGACTCTTCCTCTTGGGAGGATGTAGAAACTCAGCTGAAGATTACAGCTAAGGTCCAGTAGGTGGCAGCAGTAGAAAGAGCAGGTAAAAGAGAGAGAGGGTGCTTGGAGTGAGGAAACAGGCTCAGCAGAGACCATCGTGAAGACATTACTGGAAGCCCCCAATCCTACTGTGACCTTTGCCCTCAGGATCCCTCAGCCACACAGATGCCCTTGATCTCACCATCGACACATGGTCCACCTCCATGATCTACACTTTTTCTAAACCTCTTTCAATTCCTCCTAGCCTTCCATCCTTCCCTGGGCCTCACTCTACCCAAAATTGTTCTCCATTTTTCCCACAATTTCCAATTACTCTGACCTTTCCTGCTGTCCCACTGTCTTCAAATCCCAATCAGTTAAACCTTATTCTCCTCTTTTACCCTCAAATCATTTGCTCCTTTACTCCAGCTCAAGCCCCCCAACCCTGGCTTAGCCTCCCCACCTGCCATCTCTGCCCCTGCTCATATGCTATAAGAACTCTCCTGGAGGAAGTCCCACAACCCTGTTGATTGGGTCTACCCTACAGAAAATGGGCTGCTACAAAGTGATTTAGGAAATCTTGACTGGGCCCTCACTGGCACCTAAAAAGGATGAGCACTCCTCCCTGATGGGGAATCCCCATAGGATCTATTCCAAATCTTCTCTTTTCTCCTTAGGCCAACTAAACCTCCCCATGCCTTGTACATACAAGACCTCACCCCATACTTTATTAAGAAAATTGAGGCCATCCATCATGAACTCCCTCTCCTCTCCACTTCCATACTTGAAATCACCTCAGCATCATCCCTGGTTTTCTCCTTTCTTGCTCCAGTCACTAACCAAGAGGTGAGCCTTTTCTTGGCCAACCCAACCCCTCTTCTTGTGCCCTGGATCTTGTCCCTTTCACACTGCTCCAGGAACCTTCCCCTTCAATCAGCCTTTCTCCTTTCAAACTCTCCTTATCCACTGACTCCTTCTCTACTACCTAGGATCTTCTCCATCCTTAACAAACCTTTACCCAACCCTACCATCCCCTCAAGTCATCATTCTACATCTCTCCTTTCATCAGTAACCAAACTCTTAGAAAATACTGTCTACACTTACTGCCTCCATTGTCTCATTTCCCATTCTCTTCTCAACCCTTTGCCATCTGACTTACAGCTCAAAACTGTTCTTTCCAAGGTCACCAAGGATCTCCTTATTGCTGAAGTCCAGTCTTCTACACCATTAGCCACCCTTGTGTCCTGACTATGCTTTCCTACCTGTGTTTTACTGACACTTCTTTTTACCCATCTGACCAATTCATCTTGTGTCTTTATAGGATAATTATCCCTGTGCTGCCTCCTATGTGCAGGTGTCCCCAGGATCCTGTCATGGGCCTTCTCTTTTCTCTCTGCCTATATTTTCTTTTTTCTCTCTCCTTCTCTCTCTCTTTCTCCTCCTCTCTCCTCTCCTTCTCTTCTCTCTCTGTCTCTATCTCTCTCTTTCTCTAGGCCTCTTTCCTCTTCTTCCTTTCTCTCTGCTCTCTCATTTTCTCTCTCTTCTATTCTCCTTCTCTCTCTCCCTCTCTCCTCTCCTTCTCTCTCCTTCTTTCTCTCTTTTTCTTTCCCCCTCTCCTCTTCTTCTCTCTCTGTCTCTGTCTCTTTCCCTCTCTTTCTTCTTCTTCATTTCTCTCTCAGTCTCTCTTTCTCTCCCCACTCCTTTCCTTCTCTCTCTGTCTCTCTCTCTCCCCCATTCCTCTCTTTCTCTCTGTTTCAGTGAGCTTATCAGCTCCCATGGATTCAATTACGATCTCTGTGCTGCTGATGATCAGATCTATATACAACTAGGTCCTGATTAGTGTAAATAATGAATCCCCTGAAGTGGCCGCATTATTCAAATTCACACTGCATATTTCCATTGGGCTGAGAAATAATTACCATATTTTACATAATTATAACTTAGAATAGTGTGAATTCAGAAACATGTGACCACTTCTGGGGACTGATTCTCCTATTCACTGGGATCTAGCTGCAGCCAGCTACCCCCTAAGCTCTGGTCTCACGTTTCCAAATGTCCATTGGACATCTCTATACCTAAATGTCCTGTAGACATCTAGAATCAATGTGCCCAAGAGAGAACTCATTATCTTTCCCCCAAAGCCTTCTTTCTTCTTTTCTCTCCTATTTCTGTTCAGGGCATCACCATTCTTCCAGCTGTCTGGGTTGAAAACTTTGGAATCTCATTCATTTCTTCTTTCTCCCTCCTCTCAGTTGCCAAGTCAGTTGCCAAGTGTTACAGATTGCACCTAGTCAGCCTCTACCCCACTCATCCCTCCTCTCTCTCTAGTCTCACCAGTACCATTCCAGTGCAGGCTCTCATCATCCTCCGCAATAAGCTCTGAATTGATCTCCCTGCCTCCAAGCTTTCCTTCTCCAATCAATTCCTCACATAGCTGCCAAAGCACCACTCTAACCATGGCACTCCCCTGCTCCAAAATTTGCAAGGTTTCCCCACTGCCCCTGGGCTCAACGACAAATTCCTCCGGTTGGCACTTAAAGCCCTTCACAACCTGATTCCATCTGCCCTTTGCAGACTTTCCACATCACTCCCCTTCACATACATACTCTATACTCCTGTAAAACCTGCCTACTCACTCCTTCCTTTACCCAACATTTCAAAAAGAGGTGGCATGTGCCACCTAGATGACCACTTCACCCCTACCCCTGATGGAGACAGCCTAGGACCCTTGGCCTAAGAGCCCTAGGAGTCTCATTGCCCCAAAATATCAGTTCCTGCAACCATAATTCAGGAGAGCAAACCCCACAGAGAGTGGACTTGCCATCTTTACCACCAACAACCCTGCTAGCCATTGACAAATAATTACTTATGGGCAGGTAATCCCAAGAGCCAGGAATCCCAGTGACACCCTCCCAGACCACCAACCCTATTCTAGTCTAACCCCTACAGCCATTATTCTGAGAGCAACCCCTGTATCAATCAGTCAGTCAACAATTAAACATTTATTAAGTGCTAGGCATGGTGTCAAGCCCTGGGGATATCAAATAAAAAAGGGCAAAAACATTGTCCCTGACCTCAAAAAGGTAATATTCAAGTGTGAGAAGCAACTATATACAAATAATGAGCATACAAGATAAAGTGAAGATACTCTACAGAGGGAAGTCATGGGTGAGGGCAGGAAAAGTTCTCTTGTAGAAGATGGGATGGGAGATGAGTCTTGAAGGAAACCAAGGAAGCCCATTGGAGAATACAAGGAGAGAAAGCATCCAGGACTTGGAAGACAGTAATCAAAAGGCAAAGAGTTGGGAAATGAAGGGTTGTGTGCAAGGAACTATCAGGAGGCCAATGTGCCTGACTCTTTGAGTATATAGAGGGTAGGAAAGTGTAAGAGGACTGGAAAGAGAAGGGTTTTAAATTGAAGAGGATTTTATATCTAATCCTGGAGACAATAGGGAGTTACTAGAGCTTACAGGATAGAGGAGAGACATGGTCAAACCTGGGATTGAGGAAGATCACTTGGGTGACTGAGTAGGAAATGACCTGGAATGGGGAGGGCCTTGTGGCAGGCAGCCCTATCAGTAGCTACTGCCATAGTCCAGGCATGAGGTAATGAGAGCCTGAACCAGGGCAATGGCAGTATGAAGGGAGAAGGGGGTTGATAAGAAATGTTGCAAAGCTAGAATTAACAGGACTATGCAAGAGATTGAATATGTGGGATAAGGAAATGGGAGAAGTCAAGGATGACACTAAGATTGAGAACTTGGGTGATTAAAAGGTGTTGATCTTTCTAGATGTGGGCAAAACTCCTGAGTCCAAACCAGATTGAAATGTAATTGGAAAATCTTTAACAAAATAAATCAAAATACAATATAACATAAATAGTGTTAAACCAGGTTCCAGTTTGCCTTTCCAGAAGGGCTGATTTCCTGGATGATGGTGGCAGGGCCTGGGCTTATGGTCTGGAAAATGCTACTATTCCCAGTGCTCTTGGGTTCAGGGTCCAGGACTCTTTCTATCTAGAGATGGAGGAAGATAGATAGTGAGGAGGTGTTTTGACTTGCGTGGACCATGCCACCTCTTATCTCTTCCTTTGGGTACCTTGCAGCTTCAACAAGGCTGGCTTGCCTGCCTTGTGGAAGTTAGTTTGCAGTTGGGAGAGATGTCTGGCACTTGATCTTACAAATTACAG
>CM053775.1:37329659-37367277 GCA_028658325.1 Potorous gilbertii | reverse complement strand
CGCAGAATCCAAACCTTTGATGTGACAATCAAGGAAACTGAGTCCTAGAAAGCTGGATGACCCAGTGTAAGGTCATTAACAAGATTCCAGGATATAAATGTCAAGACTTTCAAAAAGTTTTTGAGCTAGACCCATGCTGTGAGTCTGGGATACACAGAGGCCTAGTGAGGTTCCAAGGCCTCTTGGAGCTAACAAGCTCTTTATGATTTACACTTGAAGGCCCTCATTGAACTCTTCCAGAGTTTGGGACCTAGAGAACTATGGGAATCATTTGTAGATCACCCACAAGGGTCCAAGCACTAAAAATGACAAATCTTTCAGAGATCTTGGAGTTCATGTGCTTCGTGTGGCTGTAAATAAAATGGAGTGTTAGAGACCTGGATTGACCAGTTCAAGATCCCTAAGAAGGTCCTAGGTTTAAAAATGTCAGTACCTTGAAAAGTTTTCAAGCCAGACCTTCCCTCTATGAACAAGAAGAAACAGAAGCCCAGAGAGTTCCTCAGACCTATATGGGATCACCTACACAACTCTAGGCCTAGAGGTAAGAAGTTCTTCAGACCATTGGCACTATAAGGCCCTCCCAGGTATCTACCTGAAAGTGACACCTGGTGAGCAAATAACCATTGTTTGATGAGCCAGGATGATCCAAGGGGTAAACGTGACTAGTCCTTCAGACTCCTTAGAGTCCAAGTACTTTATGTGCTTCTAAAGGAAAATGAGGTCTATAGAGCTGGATAGGGAAGTGTAAGATCCAAACTTTAAAGAAAAAAAATATCAAGAAATTCAAGGGCTTTAGTGGCAGAACCCCTGCTGTGACATTAGGGGAGAAAATGAGGAAAAGGGCACTTGAGGAACCTGAATGTGATCACCTATAGATTCTTAGTCCTAGAGCAAGGAGGGCCAGAACAGCATTTAACCCAGACCCCTTTCCATGCATTCTGCTTGAAAGTGAGGCCTAGAGAGTTCAATGGCCATTACATGTGTATCTGTAAGTGTCCAGGGACAACAAGTGACAAGAAATTCTGTAGAATCCAAACCCTTTATTGGACTCTAAAGGAAACTGAGTCCTAGATAGGTGGATAGCTCAGTGGAAGTTCATTAATAAGATCCTAGGATTAAAACTATCAAGGCCTTCAATGGCTTTAAAGGTAGACCCCCTGTTGGGACTGTGGGGGAATCAGAGGCCTAGGCAGATTTAGAGACTTGTATGTGATCACCCACAATTTCTGAGACCTAGAGATAGAAGGGCTTAAGAGCATTTACATTACAAGGCCCTCCCAGGTATCTCCCTAAAAGTGAGGCCTATCTCTAGGTCAAATGACCATTGTTTTTCTTGTGTTTGTCCTTCATTTTCAAAGAAAGCCATGACATCAGAGAAATCATGACATGACTTGCACTTGACTTTGTTTTGAGTGAGGGTCAACTGTGCAAGGTCACCAGCCTCCCTTTCTCCTCCAGGGCCATGTGGATCCAGCGACAAGATATTCATAAGGATGGAGTGAATACATAATAAGGAATTAGAGTCAGTGAAATGTAGAAGATACTAGAATTTTGGCACTGAATGGAAGGAGAAGTGATTGGTAGCTCGAAGGTCAGAGAGATTGTTTAAGTCAGATGAGAACTTATGAGTAACACGGAAGGAACCAAGAGACAGGGAGCAACTGACAATGAGTGCATCAATGAGCTTCCTGTGCAGCCACATCAGCACTCCTTCCCACCCTCCTCATTTTCTTCCCCACAGTAATCATTTCTATCTGTGTTGTCAAGATTTCATTCTTGAGGGTCTCCTACTTTTCAGAGGAGTCAAGATATCCTACTTTTTCCATCTGAATTTGAAAGCAATATCTGCTTAAATAGGCTGTGCTTAGTCTTTCATTCTTGAAGTCAGGGAAATGATGACATGACTTGCAATTGACTTTGATTTGAGTGACGGAGGTCTGAGAAAAGTCACCAGCCTCATCTTTTCCTCCAGAGCCATCTGGATCCAGTGACCAGATATAGATCAGGATGACTGGAGATGGCCCAGGATGAAGTGGAAGACCTTGGCCCTTTTTAAGTTAAGGTCTTTTCAGGTTCTCATTTTGAGTGAGGCAACATTCATTTAGTGAATAGGCTTCTTTAAGAAGTGAGTCAAGGGATTACGCCTTTAATACAAAAAAGCCCCTCAAACTTGAAGGGTAAGACCCTCAGGGTTGCTGGGCAAAATAGAAATAGTTACTATTTACATTCACTCTGAGCTAGGAGGACCCAAAAATAACTATTTTGATGCTTTGGCAGGGACCTATTGCTGTCCAGTCCCTAAGATCCAGAGTGAGAATGTGGGGTGAAGAAATAGGAGGAGTCAAGGAGACACTAAAATTGAGAACTTGGGTGACTAAGAAGTGTTGAACTTTCTAGATGTGGGCAAAACTCCCAAGTGGGCCCAAACTAAATTGAAATGTAACTGGGAAATCTTTAACAAAATGAATCAAAATACAATACGATATAGATTGTGTTTGTCCTTCGTTGCCGAAGAAGACCATGCCATCAGAGAAATGATGACATGACTTGCGCTTGACTTTGTTTTGAGTGAGGGAGGGCTACGCAGGTCATCAACCTCACTTCTCCTCCAGAGCCATCTGAATCCAGTGACCAGATATTCCTCAGGATGTCTGGAGATGACCCAGGATGCACTGGGAGACCTTGGGCCCTTTAGGCCAAGGTCTTTGCAGGTAGTCACTTAGGGTGAGGCAACGCCCATTCATTGAATAGGCCTGTTTAAGAAGTAGCCCGGGCATGGCCCCTTTAATGAGATCAAGAAAAAGAAAGACATCAAGGTAGGTGGGAACCAGCGTCAGTTACTATTGATAGATAATCAATTATCAATAATGATATAGATAGCGTTAAAACCATTTGAGAGTTTACCTCTCCATGAGGGCTGATTTCCAAGATGATGATGGTATGGCTTGGTTTTTGAGAAAGAAATATAGCCAGTAACACCCAAGGTAACTAGGTAGCTTTGAGCCACCAAAATCTACCTTGAATAGGATCCTAGGTTGGGTACTAGAAAGGACCTCAGATCCCTTCTAGTCAAAATCTCCATTTTATAGAGGAGGAAAATGAGGAGATGATTTGTCCAGGCTCGCATAGCTAGCAAGCATCAGAGGAAGGATTCAAACCCAAGCCTGCCTGTCTCCAAACCCAGTGATTCTAAGCGCTACACCATACTGCCTTGACTTCCATAAAGTCCAAGGTACAAAATTAGAACATGCTGGCAGTTCCCTTCCTAATCCATCACAAGCTAAGAAGACTTGACCACCACATCTCCCCACCCCACATTCCCATAATTTCTTCTTTACTAGTCATCTCCTCTTTGGCTGGCATCACAGTTGCCCTCATTGATTTCTTGACCTTCCAAACTCAGACAACAGTAGGGCTACTGGTGAACAGCCGCAGTCCACCTCCTCATTTCTCAGAGGAAGACTCTTCTGAAACTTCCAATGTTGTCGGTGGTAGAGGGAAGATTTGAACCCAGATTGACCTCCCCATTCAGGGCACCCTCTACTGCTAGGCTGCCTTGGAAAAGGTGAAATTCTCATCAAAGTAAGTCAAGAATTGATAAGTGGTTTAGCTTTTGTCACCTGGAAGTTCCCATATCATTCTAATACAAGTGGTGGTCATATACTATCCACCTCTGTCCATAACAGTGACCACTGGGAATAGCCTTGGCAAGGCCAGCTCTTCATTTTCAAAAGGCTCTGGCAATAGGCCAGTTTCTTACCACACTGGGAATATCATGCCTGATTCCGGGCTCCGCATTTTGGGAGGACGTTTGCAAAGTCCCTATTCGGAGGACCATAATGGTGCCAGAGCTGGATCTACTGATATACAACTTCCCAAACCAGAGTGCTAGACTTGAATTCAGTAATCTTGCCTCTGATAATTCCTAGCCATGTGACCCAAGACAGGTCATTTAACCACAGACTCAGTTTCCACAAAATAGGGATAATACTTCACAGGATCATTCTGAGAAGAAAATGAGAAAATAAATGTATGTAAAGCACTTTCAAACCCTTAAGGGTCATAGAAATGTCAGTATTCATTGAACAAGCTTGGGACTTTCACTAGGAGCCCGGATACTTTAGTGGGCAATACAATTACTGTCTGCCAATATTTGCAGGGCTTTCACAATGAAGAAGAATTGTGCTTTTTCTCTTTAGCCCCTGAGGGTACAATGAGGATTTGTGGGTAGAAGTTATAGGGAGGGCAATTTGTCTCACTGTAAGGAAGAGCTTCCTAGCAATTGGAACTATGACTGCCTCAGGTGGTAGTGAGCTCCCTGTCATGGGAGGGCTTTAAGGAAAGGCAGAATAATTCCTTGCCAGGTTTCCCACTCCAGGTAGAGTTTGGAATAGATGACCTGGTGTGATTTCCCTTCCTTCACTTCTTCCCCTTCTCAGGCTCTCTTACCAGGAAGTGGCAAGCTTGGCCAGTTGGTGACATCAGCACTGCCCTTTCTGACTGATGTTTAGCACTTTGGAATTCTCACTGCTTTCTCCTGAAAGGAAATCGGTCTGTCTTGCAGGAGGAGGAATAGGAGATTAGCTATGAGGAAGCTCAGATTCTCTCTCTCTCTCTCTCTCTCTCTCTCTCTCTCTCTCTCAGAGAGAGAGAGAGAGAGAGAGAGAGAGACAGAGAGAGAGAGAGACAGAGAGAGACAGAGAGAGAAAGAGCTTTCAATATGAGGATGGATTCTCATCTGGCTGGGGGATTTTTAATAGTGGTTCTGCCTGAAGTCTGGGAATGGCCTTGGCGACCTCTCAAGGTCTGTTTCCTGCCCAAACAGCCTGCAGTTTCAAGGTTCTTCTCATCAGAGGTCTGGAGGAAAAACAGTTTTAATCCAAAAGCCATCTGCCCCTTTGCACCTTGCCCTCCTCCCCTTCACATGTAGGGGCTTCCTGGGCTGGGACTTTCAGACACATGATTGAGCTCTGATGACTTTCCTGCAAGATAAAAGCACTGAATGAATGAATGAATGAATGGTAAGCCCTTACCTTATATATGGCAAAGTGGATTGGGCCTTAGTGGATTGGCCCTGGAATCTAGAAAACCTGAGCACAAACCTCGCCTCCTACCTTGGTGACTCGGGGAAGTCACTTAACATCTCTCAGACTATTTCCTCTTCTGTAAAATGGGGATGATAATAGCATTTACTTCCCAAGGTTCTTGTGAAGAGCAAATGAGTTAGCATATGCAAAACATTTAGCAAACCTAAAAGTATGTGCTTTTATGTGCTAGCTAGGATTATGTGGCAGGCACAGTGTTAAGCATGAAGAAGGGAGGTGAGTACAAATTCAAGCAAGTCAAACAGCACCTTCCCTTAAGGAGCTGAAATTCCAACAGGGAAGACCACACATATAGCACAGTGATGGCCAGGGAGGGATGTTTTGGTCTGGGAGTTCACAGGGATGGTGAAAGGAACAATAGGGCAATGCATTGGAATGTCCTTTCCAGAGGCCATCACAGTGGTGATTTGATTATTGTTCTCAAGGGGAAGTGGGGGAGGTTCAGGGTACCTGTGTACCCCCACAGTAAGATGGCTGGATGGTCAGGTCTGGGGTAAACTAATGATGATGAATTCTCACCAATCCAAACAGTATAGACCCAGGGTGGGGGAGCTAGAGGACTGAGCAGTGTACAGTACATTAGGAGCAATTTCAGGGGTGCCTCGATGTCAAGAATTCCTAAGGCTTAACCCTGTCTTGGCCGTAGGGACAGAAGAGCTGAGAAATTTGTTTGGATGAGTAGATGAGTCTCTAGATCTCCCTGGATCTGTTTCATTCTCTGTGGAATCTCTGATGCTCCTTCCAATTCTACCAATTTGATGAGTCTTTCATTTCTAATATTTTCCTAATTTCAAATTAGTGTGAGTGCTGCAGGGAAGAAAAATGTTGGAACTGACCTTGTCACTCAGACAAAAAAAGAAAGAGGGAATGAGCAAGGAAGCCAAGTTTGATCAGCACTTTTCAATCCAACAGTTTAAAAAAAAGAAGAAAAAATACAGGAGCCTAGACAGGTCATCTAGTTCATTTACCTGACTTTAAACCTTCTGAGAAAGATAAAATCTTATGAAGATTTTCCCACACTTCCTGTAGTAGTAACTATTTCCCAGTGTATCACATAACCCAAACAGTTGGTCAATTCTCCCTAATGTCTAAATCCTTCTCTACTGCAGTTAAATGAATAATTGGTTATTGGGCTCATCCAAGTTCCCACCAGGACATTACCGCCCTATTGAATTAAGTTACATAGTCCTACTGCCAAAGAGGGAATGCGGCTGGTTCTGGAGACTAGCCAGGCAACATTTTGGCCAACTCTGCATACAACATAACTCGAGAAATGCTATGAAATAGAACAGGTTCCATAGGGGTTTAGCTCCATTTTTTTCTTGAACTCTTTAAGACTCTACTTGGGTTCCAGATTCAATATGCTCTTCATTGCCTTAGCCCCCATCCCCCATGAAATTCCCTCCTTTTAGATCCAGTTAATATTAACAAATCACTTGCCCTTCACATCAGAGTAAAGAAAAGCAGTTTAATTGAATCAGGGAAAAGCACATTTGTATCAAGTAGCAGTATGTATCTGGAGCACAAAAATGCAATGGATATCACCACCCAAGGTCAAAATTTTCCTCTTCCTGCCTCCTTCTTGGCACTGAAATGACCAGGGCACCTGCCGTTCAGGGTCATGCAGTCAAGTTACTGCAAGTTACTAAGAGTCATTCTCCACCTAGGAGAAATAGATGAGGGAGGAAAGGGACGCGGGTGTCTGCACGATCTGAAGGTCACTGTTCAACTACAAAGGAATGCTGTTCCCATGCAGGATGTGGGGTCTGTAAGAGTTCGGAACACAATGAGTCCACAAGCCAGGCAGAAGTGATGAAATCTCCAAGAACCATCTGAGTGCTCAACATCTGAGTTTAGCAGGAGAGGCAGTAAAAAAAAAATCTCAAAGCCTCTAAAATCCCTGGTAGGACATTGCACACCATCCTATTCGTCTCCCCTCTTCTCCCCCTTCCCTCCTTTCCTGTCTTCTTCCCAGTGTTCATTTTTAAAATTCCCATGACTATGTGTATCAGTATGCCTCCAATAACAGTCCACATCCCCCAGGCACTAGGCATCCTGGGAAGAAAAGGCAAATGAAGCAATATGGAAGTGTCAAGATACAGGCAAAGTACAGGAACACCCCTCTTTGCATGGTGTTTCATCAATCCTCTGACTGGGTAAGAGGCCCATGGAAAATTACTGAAAGTTTATCCATTTTTTTCAGTCTTTTCAAAGAACTAGTTTGGTTTAACATTTCTCTAATCTCTTTTCCATTTTATCTATTCCTCCTCTAATTATCAGGATTTTCTCTTCTGTGTTTATTTTGAGTTTTTTCATATTGATTTCCTAATTTTTTTTATTGTCTTCCCCTTAATCTTCCCCCTTTGTCTTTTGTTAATATACTTTCAGAGTTAAAAATTTGTTCTTTACAGACCACTTTAGCTGCCTCCCAGAAATTTCATATTGTCTCATTATTTATCATTCTCTTTCATGTATCTGTTCTTTAACTCACTCATCATTTACAGTGTCACTCCATTTAGGTCTGTATCTTTTCCTTGTGTTGCTATTAATTAGTATTAATTGTTATTTTATTGCATTATGGTCTGTAATGGATTGCTGAGTATTTCAGCTTTCTTAAATTTACTTCTAATTTCCTGGAAATTTATAAAGGTACAAGTCAGTGCCAAGAAATAGGCATATTTTTCATGATCCATTCAATTCTATTTTTTTCCTTTCTGATTATCTTTCTGTCAGACTTCTCTAGCTCAATAATAGGCACCATATTCAACAAGTATTTCCCAAGTACCTACTATGTTCAAGGTACTGGAAGCATAAAGACAAAATTAAAACAAAGTCCTGCTTTCAAAGAGTTTACATTCTTGTAGGTAAATGTAGTATGTATATAGAAAAGTAACTTCAATACAATTCAAGTGGGGAGACCAATCAGTGGTCCAAGTCAAGTTCATGTTGGAGACTAGGGAGCAATCCAGTTGGATACATAGAGGATAGCTAGATTAAGAGGGCTTTAAAAGCAGGTGAAGAAATTTAAAGCTTTATATAGTAGGCACTGTGGAGCCATTGTAAGTTTTCAGGTGGAGAGGCAACAGTCTGAAAGTATTTTAAGAAGATGTAGCTGTCAGTGGTACACAGGGGATTGGATGAGAGAGAAGCTGTAGGCAGAGAGGTCAACTAGGAGGTTGTTGTGGTAATTCAGGCAGGGAACCATGAGTGTTTGGTCTAGGGCAATAGAAATGAGAAGAGGGGAAATAGTCGATCTGAGACACACTTTAGAGACGCAGTTGAAAGAACTTTAGGTATGTATTGGACAGCAGCACTGAAAGGAAGGGATGGTTCCCAAGTTTTTGATCCTGAGTTACTAAGAAAATGGTGATACCACTGACAGAGTTAAGAAAGTTAAGACCAGGAAACTCCTTAGGTTGAGGAGGAAATAACAGTTACCATTTGAACTGATGATAGGGCATTCACATGCAAATGGCCAGTTGGCATTTAGAGATACAAGAGGAGCTAGAGAGTGATCAGGCTTAAAGATATAGGTTATGGAGTCATTGTCACAAAGGTGCCAGAGAAAGCCAAATGAATCACTAAGCCCTCTGAAATAGAGTAGAGAGAGAATATGCCTAACCCTGGAGATGGGCATGGAGAAGTATGAGCAACAGTCCTCACACTTGAAGGGCCTAGGTTTCTAAGCAAACTTCACTTTACAATTCCTGGCATTCTTCATAAACTTTTGAAGCTTAGATTGGAGAAACAGATTGGAGTATAGCAGAAATGCCAGTATCTAGAACTTTCTAACTGATAAGTGATGTGCAAAGTAGATTCTAATGTGTAATACTGGCAGAGTCTAAAATGCAAACACCTCTCTGTTTACTGTTCTTTTAATCCAGTTTATCAACAGTCTAAGGCAACAGACCCATAGAAACTTCATTCCAGGGTATTGAAGGAGCTAGGTAGATGCTACTACTGAACCACCATATCTGGCTGTGTGACCGTCAGCAAGTCATAAAAGTCCATCAGATGAAGAGTGGGTGTGGAAGGGGGACTAGATCCAGTTCTCAAGTCAGATCATCCCCTGGTTTCCTGAATTAGGAGAGTAGCCATGTGAGTGGAGATAAGAGGACAAATAGAATTTTTTTCTGGAGGTAGATTTGTTAAGATTTGACAAAGGAGAAGGAAGAGCTGAGGATTTTTGGCTGACTAGAAGGATGATGATGTTCTCAACAAGAACAGGGAAGTCATGAAGAAGACAGGTTTGAAGGGGGACAATAAAGAATTTCATTTATATGTGGTGAGTTGGAGAGATAATTATGGCACAGCCAGGGGATGTTTCTAACAAACAATGGGTGATGATGCAGTCCTATAGCTTAGTAATCATCCCCAGGAGGGCACCTGGAGGGTGAAGAGTCTATAGCTCCTGCCATAGGAGAAGGGAACCTGGAGGGTGAAGAGGCTATAGCTCCTGCCAAAGGAGAAGGGAACCTGGAGGGTGAAGAGTTTATGGCTCCTGCCATAGGAGAAGGGAACCTGGAGGGTGAAGAGTCTATGGCTCCTGCCATAGGAGAAGGGCACCAGGAGGGTGAAGAGTCTATAGCTCCTGCCATAGGAGGAGAGCACCAGGAGGGTGAAGAGCCAAAGCTCCTGCCAAAGGAGAAGGGAACCTGGAGGGTGAAGAGTATAGCTCCTGCCATAGGAGGAGGGCACCAGGAGGGTGAAGAGTCTATAGCTCCTGCCAAAGGAGAAGGGAACCAGGAGGGTGAAGAGTTTATAGCTCCTGCCATAGGAGGAGGGCACCAGGAGGGTGAAGAGCCAAAGCTCCTGCCAAAGGAGAAGGGAACCTGGAGGGTGAAGGGTCTATAGCTCCTGCCATAGGAGAAGGGCACCAGGAGGGTGAAGAGCCTGCTATAGGAGGACCATTTGAAGGAAATGGCCATGTTTAACTTAGAGAAGACTTAAGAAAATAAAGGAACTATCTTCAAATATTTGAAGGGCTATCACGTGAGAATGGAATTAGTCCTGTTTCACTTGACCCCAGAGGAAGAAATCAGGAGCAAGGCAGGAAAATCCCAAAGAAGCAAACTTAGGCTTTGCAAAAGGAAAACTTTCCTAACAGGTAGAGATGAGATGGAATGTTGTGAGGGGTGGTAAGTTCCCTTTACTGGAAGACCCTAAGCAGAGGCTGGATAACCAACCTGTCAGATATGTTGAAAAGAGAACTCTTTCTCACGAGTACACGGCCTCTGGAGTCTTTGTGTCTCAGAGATCTTGTGATTCTGGGCTCGTCCTCCTTGCCCAAATGGCATTATACGCTGTGTGTTCACCTGTCGGTATAGTTATGACGCTGATTGTGTAACACTGGCTCCTTTCTTTTCCAGTTACCTTAAGTACTCTAGGCAGGAGCTGTTTAAAGATGTGGGAGGTCTTGCTTTTTACTGTTTGTTTTGTAAATCTGGATTTTTAGCACCAGATATCTACTCTCCCTTTCTCTCCCCATCTCTAGCCTTGCTTGCACCCCTCCATCAGCATTTAATGGAAGGATTTCTGAACCAATGAAAAGTCATCTCCAATATCACTCCTAAACTGATGGAAAACTTGTATGTCAGGGAAGGACAAATTGACTTAGCAGACTACCACCACTTGACTAAACTCTATGGGGTTGAGACCATGTCTTCATCTTTTTAGCCCCTACAATGCTTAGAAAGGTTTCTTGGACCTAGTAGATGCTCAGTACATTTTGATAAATGAATACAGTATAAATATGCAGCACATTGAACAACTTTCCCTCTTGACAGATAATGCCTCCAGAAATGTTTGTCTTAGGTTCAAGGCACTTTGTGGATCTGACTCCACTCAAAACTGCAGCTCATTAGGCTCCCACTGATATGACTGTTTTGACTAGTTAACCAAAAGAAAAAATTAGTTTAGAGTAAAGATATTTCATAAAATAGCATTTATCATCATTGTAATCATCAAAAGTAACCATGGACAATTTTCCCCCTAGATCTGGAGTATATTTTCCTACTGGTACATATACCACCAGTGAGAAGTGAAGACTTACCTAGGGAACATACATGGAGCGGCACATAGAATGAACATGTGTATCCAGTGCATATGTGTGAAGATACAAATATACATACACATGTGGCCAGGGAATACATGATGAGAAGTTGCTCATACCAGGGCTGGTAATGGCATTGCCCCTCACTGGCCTCACATGGCATCTAGTCTCTCTCTGCTAGGCATGTAGTTTCTTCAGAGAGGTGGTCTCATGTGACCCCTGGACAGTACTCTGCTGGGCCTGTGGTTGTTACCTGTATTGGCTTTGCTGGACATGTGGTCATGAAATCTCCCTCTGCTTCCTTTCCTCAGCTGAGATGCTACCTGTTTTCCATAAGAGGAAGACTGAGTTCTGCAATCTCAGAGCACAGAAAGACTTGAACTTTAGCTGTCTTAGGGAGACAGGCATTTCACAAAGCAACATCAGTTGAGGGGAAAACCCTCTATCTTGCTTTTCTTCCCATAAGATGAGCCTGTCAGTTGTCAGAACCTTGACTACTAATTCTTTTCCTTTGCAGAAGAAGACAATGATTGTCCCAAGGAACCTAAACTCTTTTGGAACATATAGAAGGCAGTCAACTAATCAGCACGTACAGGCATTAATTCTCTTCTGACTTTCCCCTTCTTGCTCAACCAGGCAAGATCTCTGTTCTAAACCTCTATCTGACTTAGGGTGAGAAATTCACTGTATATCCCTAACTCTCACTTAATTCCTTTCCGAATCATTTTAGAGGCTGAACTTCCAAAAAACAGTCAAGACTGTCTGGATCTGAGGCTCTGATGTCTCTCCTTTTCTCATCCCAGGGATTTATTTTGATTTCACACAAATATAGGGGAGGGGGAGAAAGGCAAACAACCAAAAAAACTCTAAGTGGAGCCTGAGACATCGCCCTCTAACACGATCCTCCCCCCACCCCAATTTTTGACTTTATTATGTATATACACCTGGCAACAAGTGTCTCCAGGATTTGAGCTACCCTATAGATAAGTAATGAAGTTATACTGTATTCTAGATTAAAACAACTCACCCACATCAATGTTAAGTTCCCTTTGCTACCCAACAAGCAGCTAAAAACTATGTCTGATCATACTGATTTATGAAGTAGAGAAGTAAAGGACAGAGCAGCTGTCCCCCAGTGTGAAATAGCACTAATGAATTTAATGGTAAACATCGGACGGGAGGATGGATGAATTCCCAAGTGAAGCAGCTGACCCTGGGTAATCTAATGCCTTATTGGATGTGGGTTTGGCTTATGTAATCAGAGAGCCTAGAACATGGAAGACTAAGACCTTAGAGACAACTTAGCCCACTTCTCTCATTTCATGAAAAGAGAAATCAAGACCAGGAGTGGTCAAGTGAGGACTGGAATCAAGCTTAGGTCCCCTCCAGGTCTCTGAGGGGAAGAAGGGAAATAAGCAAACTCTTTACAGCACATGAGAATGGGACAATTCATGATGGGCATACAGAGTGAGAACCTAAGAAGGGGGAAGAGATGAGAGTAACAGTGAGACATGCATGATGACAGTGCTATATATAGGTGTCATGGCAGCTAGGTGGGTGCAGTGGCTAGAGAACTAGGCCTGTAATTTGGGAGACCTGAGTTCAAATCTGGTCTCAGACACTTACTAGCTGTGTGACCCTGGGCAAGTCACTTCACCTTTGTCTATCTCACTTTCCTTAACTATAACATAGGAGCGGGTGATAACAGCACCTACCTCAGAGAGTTGTTGTGAGGATCAAAGGAGATAATATTTATAAAAGCACTTTAGCACAGTGCCTGGCACATAGTAGGTGCTTAATAAATACCTGTTCTCTTCCCCATAGGAAAGTCTCTGGGTGCTTGGGCCACACCCTATTGCTATCAATGGAAAGCTTTTGGCCTGGGTAGTCTGAGCCCCAAAACAGCCCCACCTTCATCAGACCAAGCTGGCAACATCTCCTCTCCCCCAGTGCCGAGTTCAGTGCTGGATAGCCAATGGCCTCTCATTCTAGCCCTGTCCTTCTGTCTCTGATAGAAGCCAATTTCTGTCTTTTCTCTGGGTCTTCATTTCCCCACCTGTAGAACCCTTCACTTTCTTCCTGTCTCATGGAAAGAGTTTGGGGCATGGCAAATCCTCAGATGAGAGGAAGCATTAGCTATGATAACCAAGATTCTATAATCACCTTTAATGAGATGCCTGAAGGAAGTCATACATACACGAGCCTTCAGCTGTTATGAACAAATTAATCACATCTCTGGTATGAACCTCACCACCCCCTCAGACACACTACCCTGCCCCTCAGCAACTATTTTAAACCAGCAAAGAAGGAAACAAAGACCTTCCCTTGATGAAATGTGCCAATGTCGATAAACTAACAATCTTCCGAAGGCTCTTCGGTTTTCCTGGCCGTTAGCACAGGCTTTCCAAAGCTTTTCACTGAATAAAAAAATCGCCTTCTTTGGGGGCTGGGAGAGCAACCTAGGATCAAAGGCCTAGGGCCTGGAAGTACCAACAGATAGGAAAGGAGGGAAGCAGAGTCCCAGCTATCCTCTCAGCCAGCTAGCACAAGTCCCCATGGAGGGAAGATGGAGGGTCCAGAGGAGAACCAGGGACTGCAGAGAGGAGGGAGTGTCTCTCTCCATATTCCCCAGAAGTGTTAGGCTGTTCAGGTTGGGAGGCCTAGTGTTCTGACAGGTGGGTGGAGCAGAGAGGAAGTAGACAGGGCCAGCTAGAGGAGAAGCTGTCAGAACCAGAGGCAAAATTCTCCCAAAGAGAAAATACAAGGAACTTCAAGGTTGCGGTTGAGCAAGTTAATATGAGTCTCCCTGAGCAAAAGGAGGGAGGAGGGAGGGAGAAAGAGAGATGGGAGAAAGGATAGGAGAAAGAGAGCAATAGAGAGGTACAGAGACATCAAGGGAGGGAGAGGAAGAAAAACAGAGGGTGGGAGGGAAGGAGAGGGAAGCAGACAAACAGATGTATAGATAAAGGGAGAGGAGGAGAGAGAGAGGAACAGAGGAAGGGTGGGAAGAAGAGAGAGAGAGAGAGAGAGAGAGAGAGAGAGAGAGAGAGAGAGAGGCAGGTGGGCAGGCAAGCAGAGAGGCAAGAAGAGGAAGGAAAAAGACAGACAGAGAGGGAGGGAGAGTGAAGAAACAGAGACAGAGAGAGAGGAAGAGGGAGGAGCCTGACAGATGGAGTCAGAGAGGGAGGGAGAGCAAGGAGACAGGCAGACAAATAGACAGACATACTGAAAAACAGGCAGGCTAACAAGAGGGAAGAAAACAGAGAGAGGGATAAAGGAAAGAGAGACAAAAGCAGAGAGAGACAGAGAGGGGAGGGAGGGAGGGAGAGAGAGAGAGAAGGAAAAACAGAGAGAAGAGGAAGAGAGAGGAAGAAGGAGAGAGAGAGGAGAGGAGAGAAGACAGAGAGAAACAGAGAGAGATGAGAGGAGGGAGGGAGGGAGAGAGAGAGAGAGAGAGAGAGAGAGAGAGAGAGAGAGAGAGAGAGAGAGAGAGGAGTCAGACACAGGCAGAAAGTAAGGGAGGGTAAGGGGATGGACAGACAGACAAACAGAAAAGCAGGCAGGCAGGCAAACAAGACGGAAGGAGAGGAAGGAAACAGATTGAGAGAGGAAGAGGGAGGAGCCAGACAGAGACAGAGACAGAAAGGAAGGGAGGGTAAAAAGCCAGACAGACAGACAGAGGCAACGAAAAGGGGAGAGAGAAGATCTGGCCAGAGGCAGAGAGGGAAGAATGGAGAAAGGGAAAGGGAGGGGGAGAAAGAGGCTCATGCAGGGGAAGAGAATGGAAGGGCAGAAGGCAAGAAAAGAAAGGCAGCACCAAATGAGCCGTATTTGCGGGGAGGCTTAGAGGAACAAGAAGTTGGAAATCAGGATGTGTGGTCACTGCCCCTTCTCCTCCCAAGGTCACCTCCTGCTTTCAGACTTCAGTGTCCTTCCTTCCCCAGTATAGCCTTCCATATGGCTGTCAAACATCATTATTCCAGTTCTACCCACTTCAAGATTCCCGAGCCAGCCCCCAGCCTTAGCTAGGTACCAGTAGTCACTGCAGCTGAGCAGGCTCCTGACCTAGGTACCCAGGTTGCCCATGCCACCCTCCCCAGTCACAGTCGTGAAGACAAGTGTGTGCCTTTAAGAGCAATGAATCAAAATGCTTTTATAGAAGCATAAGCTTCACAGTTCCAGCTGGAATGAACCCTAGAAACCGTTGTGTCTTCTTTTGCATACATTTCCTTAGTGAACCCTTCAGGGCTAGCTTGGAGCGCGTAGGGTTCGGGTTCAAAATTGGCCCAATTATACCACTCTATCAACTTCTTGGCACTCTATCCAGCAGGGGCCCAGTGCCTGCTTGAGTTTGTGTGTTGGCGGGATGGGGTGGGGGCAGGAAGGCAGGAGGGGGACCTGAAAGTCATTCCAGGAGCAATATGCTCTAGAGAATGCCTCCTGGGTTCTTCTCCTGGCAGCCCATCTCACCTTTTGTCAGGCCCCATTCTCCCAAGTCAGACGTTCGTACCTCTCCCATACTACGGTTTACTCCCTGGTGAGCCAAGGAAACTCATACATAGCTAATGCTATCTAGGGAGATAGGAGAGGTAGGGTGGTAGAGTAGATAGTCACCCAATCTCAGAGTCAGGAAGCCCTGGGTTCAAAACTCAGTTGTGTGTGGGCAAGTCAGCATAAGTTGCCTGGAAGGTGCCAACCTGCATTGGTAGAGGGCGTTTCCCATCGGGATTTCCCTACACCAGATAAAATCACAGGTCTGGTCCAAAAGAAAAGAAAATTGAGAGAGATACCCAAGTCTCAGGCCTTTTCAATAGCTCAGTGTTTGGTTCACCACACCCTAAAGGCCCTGAGTTTACAGATTCTTGTTTGGTTGCTGGCAGTGTGGTGGGCAAGAGGGGATGGAGGAGGGGGCGTCCGAGATGGCTAATTTAGGCCAACCTTGGGGCCTT
The DNA here is from genome assembly GCA_028658325.1 of Potorous gilbertii. NCBI lineage: Eukaryota > Metazoa > Chordata > Mammalia > Diprotodontia > Potoroidae > Potorous > Potorous gilbertii. Next base: position 37,351,171 of record CM053775.1, on the reverse strand, counting down.
TCAGGGTGTCCGCTCTGCGTGACTGTAGGACCTCAGTCAGAGACTGAGGAGGGGAGGGCGGGTGCTAAGAAGGTTTAAGCCCCTGCCCTGTCTGAACGTGCTCTTGGACAAACAAGCTGGAGGGAGAGCAGCGGAGGAAAGCATGGAATGCTTTTGCCATCTAGTGGTGGGATAAACAATAGCATGTTACAGTGGAACACAAACCACCATCTCCTCCAACAGAAAGGGAACCCAAAAGACCACCACGTCCATCACCTCCGGAGACATTTTACCATTCCAGACGTATTCAGGGAGTGAGCCAAATTCAATGACTTTGAAAAGCGGAGAGATTAGGCTCTGGTGCAGCCTCCATTCCTCCTAGGCTTTTTTCTGAAACAAGTGAACAAAAACAGATTCGGTTTCATGGTTTAGTAGAGAAAGAGCAGACTGATAATAGAGAATTAGCACAACCTGGTGAAACTGACTGACTGTGTGATCCTGGGGAGGTTTCAGTCTCTACCCCCAGAAACCTTGCTAAGACCAGGTGCCCCTCCCCCTAAGAATTCTGAACACTGAGGAAATCTCAAGTCCAGATAGAAAGATAGATGAATAGACAGGCAGAAAGAAAGAAAGATAGATAGATAGATGGATGGATAGATGGATAGATAGAAATATAGATGAATAGACAGAAATATAGATGGATAGATAGAAATATAGATGGTTAGATAGAAATATAGTTGGATAGTTAGATAGAAATATAGATGGATAGTTAGAAATATGGATAGATATAGATAGAAATATAGATGAATAGATAGATAAATAGAAATATAGATGGATAGATAGGAATATAGATGGATAGACAGACAGACAGATAGATAGATAGATAGATAGATAGATAGATAGATAGATAGATAGATAGACAGATAGATAGACAGATAAATAGACAAATGGAGTGCTCCACAGTCCTCCAAATCAAGTCCCATGAGCCCTGTCTTTTCTCCCCAGAGTCTCTTTCTTTCATCATCCTCTCCCATCCCCATTTGGATCAGAGATGTAGAGTGCAAGGGGTCTCAGAAGTCATATAGTCCACCAACTTGAGCCCAGGTGAGATTTGAACCCTAACCCTCCTGACTCCAAATCCAATGTTTCATTGTAATCTGCTGCTTTTCAGACACCAGCTTTCAATAACCCTTGTGTCAGAGCTTCTGCCTGACATAAAGGGCCCAGGTATATATACTTGGAGCCTCAGGGGGAAGAGGGCTATGAATAATTTGTCCTTTCAAATTTGGCACACACACACCCCCAAGGGTGGCCATCAGTTGGCTCCATCTCCTAGAGCTGTAGCCCTTCTCCCATATGTCCTCAGGCACAGCCTACTGCAGTGCCCCACCCCCACTCTTCCTTTCCCTCTTCCCCCTCTACCCTTGTTGTTACATCTCCTCCTTAAGAAGGGCCTGAGCCCTCAAGGCTTACAGTTTTCTCAGAATGCCTCTGAGCTAAGTGAAACCTTTTAGCTCTTAGGGTTCCAAGACTTCACTGGGCATGCTCTTGTTTAAGACTTTTAGCTCCTTAGTATAGTGACTAGATTCAGAAGACCTGAGTTCGAATCTCACTTCTGATGCTTATTTCCTCTCCGACCTTGAACAAGTCACTTCTTGACTTCCTTGGGTCTCAGCTTTTATTGCAGCTGGGTCTCTGGATCCTACCAATTCTAGCTAATGATCTGATCTTCATAAAGTTCTCATCACAGCGCCTGGCACACAACTGACATTTTTTATTCCTTTTCCCTATGTGTAACCTTGGCAAATCACTTCGTTTTCCTGGGCCTCAGTTTCTCCCTCTGTATAATGAAAGGGCTGAATGAAATAGCCTTTGAAGTCCCTTCCACCTCTACGTCCCTCCTTGCTGTTAGGGATAAACTTCTAGACTCTTCAGAGAGTGTGCCAGCACCCAAGTGCATATATAAGATCTCCTCAGCGAAGTGATCTTGGTAAAAGTTCTCCAGGGCACCTATGGTTCCCATTTCAGATCAACTCCTGTTATCCCCATTCCAGTTTCCTTTCCTTTTCAATCCATGCCTCCCTTCCTGTTACCTGGGGGCTTGGAAAAAGTCAGTCAGGCTCTCTCCTCCCCTACTTTCCCCTCCCCATAAAACACTTGAGCTATGGTTACTGAGTTTCCATGACCCCCCAGCTGAGCACACTACCCTGCCTCAGAGTTGCCACAAAACATGGACCCAGAAATTCCCTCAGGAACTCAAGGGAGGCAGAGGTCCAGTCCTGAGGCACCCTCTTGCTGGCTTACCAGTTAGCTAGGAGACTAATAGGACTCAGAACTGAAGGTCTCAGATATAGGATGTTCCAGAGAAGGGATAGGGTGGAAAAGGGGTTAGGTACCTGGCAGAAGGAAGGGCATATGACAAAAACTTAACGCTTGTAGAAAAGAGAAAAAACAAAGATCTAAATGGCTAAAGAATTAAGAGGATTAAAAAAGTCTGGAGAGGGGAAGGAGTACGAATTGAATTAACATTCCATGGGCTAAAACCCACCCACCTTAGCTAATAACGGAATCAATCTGTTTTTTTGAGTGGGGGAGGGACCTCAGCAAGAAGTTGCTTGGGCAACAAAAAGGAGAAAAAATGGCAAGAAACAGGAGATGTGTTCCTGGCCAGCCTGGCTTGGAGAAGAAAGAGGGAAGTGTTCTCTTTAGTGTATGGACCTAACAGGGATATGGCCCAGGGAGAGTAGGGTCAGAACAGTCAAGAACAGTCATAACCTAGGCTGAGAGGGCACAGAAGGAGGTGGTATTGTCCCAGGTAGGGGGATGAGAGGAAAGGGCACAGAAAAATATTCACGAGAAGAAGTATGTGCATATATGTACATGTATGAGAATGTATGTATGTGTACATATATGTGTATGTGGTAAATGTGTGTGGTACATGTGTGTGTGTGTGTGTGTGTATGGAAGGGGGAAAGAAAAACATCAGATTAAGTCGCATCCCTACCAGATGTCCTTCCTTCCTCAGTTGTTGTTTGCTAAAATTTGGATTGCTTTGCATACGGCCAAGTCCAAGCTCCCATTTGTTGTCTTGGTAACTGTCTTACTGCTCCTCTGTATCATTGCCTTGGTTCATTCTTAGTTCATCTTGGGCTCATTTTTCTTGCCCTTACTGCATTCTTGTGCTCTTTCTTGTGGCTATCTCTCCCTTGGCATCCTCCTGAAGGGATCTAGGCCAATTCCTACGTCGGTATCTAGTGATATTTGTGGAACCCTACTCCAGGAGATGCTCTGATGGTTCAAAGTTGTTCTGGATGGGGACCTTTGGTTCCTGAGAAATTGATCAAGAGTCCTCTCTGGGCAGCTAGTTGGCACCTTGACTAGAATGTTGGAGTCAGGAAGCCCCTGAGATCTCAAACACTTCCCAGCTGTGTGACTCTGGGCAAGTTAACCTGGCTGTCCTCATTTTTCTTGAGGGTATATTGGGGACAATAATAGCACTTTCCTCCCAGAGTTGTTGTGAGAATCCAATGTAAAACACTTTGCAAAGTCTAAAGCACTATAAGAAATATTATTCTTATTCCCTTTGGCACTTTCATATAAGGTACAACATTATGGCCCCATAGTTTGGCTGCCAAGTCCACATCAATCAATCAGCAGGCATATTAAGCCTCTAGAGATAGTTCTGGCTTTATGTGAGTGGACCCTTCTAAAGACTTCTAGACAAAGTAATTTTTACACCTAATGACATGGGGAAGGGAAGGAGGCAGGAAGGAGGCCTCCCATGCTATGGAGGAAGGGGCTCACATGGAGAAGTTACAGCAGGAGGAGAAACATGGTGGGGAGGCTGGGTCAGTCAGGTTGGGGCCTGGCAGGAACAGAAAGGGCAGACATGTGGAGGCCGGACACTGACACAGACAGGAGATGATGGGACATGCAGGTGTTGGGGTCATACACTCAGTATTGGAGCCCAGAAGGAGGAGCCAGACATACCTGGGGACGCAGGCAGAGTAGGGCAAAGGTCTCCTCTTTCAGCAAGAGGTCTCCAGTCAAGCCCCCATCAACAATGGCTGTCTTTTTTGCTATCAGTTACAGGTGATTTTTAAGCAAAGCTTCTTAAACTTTTTCCACTCATGACACCTTTAGCACTTCTTAAGTATTGAGAGTAATGTGTTTTTCTTGGTTCGAGGGTGGGGGGCCACAGGGCACTAAGCCAATGGACAGGAGCACAGAGAGAGAGAGAGAGGGCACAGTACTGTACAGTAAAGTTAAAATAGACGTTCTTTCGGAATGTAGGTTTCTTTCAGAATTCTTGATGAAAAGTTGAAGTGTTGTAATTTGAATTTACATAAAACAAGAACTGTCTTACTATGTTCCATGCACTGTGCTGGACCCTGGAGATGCCAAGACAAAAACCAGAAAGAATCCCTGCCTTCAAGAAGCTTACTCTATTGGGAAGAGAGGCAGGGAACATATAACATGTACATTGCTAGATAAATACAAAATAACACCTAAAAATTTCAGAAGGGAGGGGGTACTGGCAAATGGGAAAATGAGGAAAGAAGTCATCCAGGAGACAGTATCTGACCTGAACTTTGAAGGAAGCTAGGGATTCCTACAGGAGGAAGTGAGGAGGAACAGCATTTCAGGCATGGAGAACAGCCTGTGCAAAGATAAGGAGGTGGGAATGGAATGTGCTGCCTATGGGAAGAGAGTCAGTTGGGAGTCCTTGAATGGGAGTAATGGAAAATAAACTAGGAAAGATATGTAAGAATCAGATTGGGAGCTAGGCTGAGGATTTTGTACTTTATCTTAGGGATAATAGGAGGTCATTACCTATTTTTGAGTAGGAGGGTGGGAGTTAGGAGGCAAGGTGAGGTTTGTGATTTAGGAATATGTTTGGGGGCAGCTAGGTGGCACAGTGGATAGAATACCAGTCTGGAGTCGGGAAGACTTGAGTTCAAATCTAAGCCCAGATCTGTTTGTCTCCAAAGGAAAAAAAAAGGAATATCATTTTGGCAGCTCTTTGGAGAATGGATTAAAGAGGTACCCTTATGGCTATCTCGTCCACCATACCCTTCATTTTACAGTGAGGAAACTGAGTCCCAGGGAAGTGAAGTCATTGGAGAAACTGAAAATAAGGAGATTAATTAAAAGACTAATCAATAGTCAGAGGCTATAAGAGTGGAGAGAAGGGTATAGATGTCAGAGACACTGTGGCATTGGAATAGACAAGACTTGGCAGCATATTGAATGTGGGACTGAGGGAAAGGGGAATCAGGATTCCATAGTGAAAAACCTTAGTATAGCCTCAAATAGAACTGGGGAAGTTTGGCAGAGCAGTGGTTTGGGTTGTATTGAGTTTCAATTACATATTGATATAATTATCCCACAGGCAGTTGGCTTAGAAGTGACTAATAAGAAAATAAGCTGCTCAATAAGGCATCTAGGTGATGCTGTAATAGACAGAGCATTGGGCCTGGAATCAGGAAGACCTGAGTTCAAATTTGACCTCAGACATTTAGTAGCTGTGTGACTCTGGGTAAGTCACGTCACTCTGTTTACCTCAGTTTCCTCATCTGTAAAATATAGACAGGAACAGGTGGTGTAGTGAATAGAGTGCCTGTTTTGGAGCCAGGAAAACTCATCTTCCTGAGTTCAGATCTGGCCTCAGGCACTTACCAGTTGCCTCAGTTTCCTTAACTGGAACATGGGAGTAATACTAGCACCTACCAGCTATTGTGAAAATCAAATAAGATGATATTTGTAAAAAAAAAAAACAGTTAGCATAGTGCCTGGTGTACAGTAGGCACTATGTAAATGCTTCTTCCATCCATCTATGGTGCTTGATGTACATAGCAAGTGCTTAATAAATATTTATTCCTTTAACTATCAATCTGCCAAGTATTGAGATCAAGTGAAATATAAATCAGAGAAGGGGAAGGAGGAGGTAAATAAGAATTTGTATAGTACCTATTATGTGCCAGGCACTGCTAAGTGCTTTTTACAAATATTATCTCCTTTGAGGTAGGTGCTAGGAGGTTCCCATGTTACAACTCAATTGCTGGGAATGTGAAGAGAAATATGAAAATGAAACGTGTGACTTTCAAGGAGCACATTTTCCTAAGGAGAGAAGACACAGACACAGATTAGTATATATAAGAAAACTATACAACAAGTACCTAGTAGTTCAGGGGATGGAAATCAGGAAAGGCTTCCTATAAGAGGTAATGCTCAAAGAATATAAGGATTTAAAGAAGCAGGGATGACATACCTTATAGGCATGAAAGATGGCCAGGACCAAGAAAGGAGGCAGAGGGTCATCTGTGGGGAACCCAGAGAAGGACAGTTTGGCATGATCATCCAGGAGAATAAGGTAAACAGAGGCTGGAAAGGTAGAATGGGTCCAAGGTGGGCAGAGCTGACCTCCTCATCCCAAGAGCATGCATCCAGAGCAGGGGTGGGGAACCTGCAGGCTTCAAGGCCACATGTGGCTTTCTAGGTCTTCAAGGGAAGCACTTGAGGATGTAGAGGGCATTTGTTCTGGGAAGCTTGGATTCAGTCAAAGCGCCACCCTTGAGGATCTAGAGGGGATTTGTTCTGTGAGGTTTGGATTCTGGTAAATGGCAGCACTTGAGGACCTAGAAGAGATTTGTTCTGTAAAGTTTGGATTCCCTCAAATAGCCACATTTGAGAACTTAAAAGACCACCCATGGCCTCAAGGCCACAGGTTCTCCATCCCTCTTAGAGCATAGTGAAATAGACAAATCAGCAAATAGATGTGCTTTTCCCAAGGTAAGTACTTCAGAACTGGTTCTGCTTGAGAGTGTCATAGCATACTGGCCAATGAGAGCCCAGCCATGGGAACATAAGACCCAAGTGGACATTTGAGGAGCTATGATGCCACGGAATGGAAGAGCCTAGCTTTCTATTCTGTGTTTTCTTCCTGTTCTCTCACTGGGTGGTGAAGAAAAACCTTGAATGGGCTACTGAGTCAAAAGAGAATGTACACAGTTTGATTTTCTCTTACAAGAACCACCCTGGGCCTCTCAGTGGAGGAGACCACTCAGATTCTACATGGTCTACACCAGGGCTTCTTAAACTTTTTCCACTTGTGACCCCTTTTCAAGTTTTGACAGCATTCATTGGTGTTGTATGGCACTGTGCAGAGCAAAGTGCACATGTTGTGTATTCAGAACCAAAGCCACGGTTAAGTTATGAGATGCAACACAGGCAAGTGCCACCAGAAACATCTCAGGTTTATACATTTGATTTTTAATTAATTTTTGGTCATTGTGGGTTCAGAAACTTTTTACTGCTGCCAAATTTTTCACAACTCCATATGGGGTCACGACCCACAGTTTAAGAAACGTGGCCTAGATTATATGATACTTATGCTGCCTCTGTCCCTTTTGTGTCTGTTCTGTCTTATTTTTAGCTATGGGAGGATTGAAGATGAGCCAGCCTTATGATCTTCTGAGGGGCAGAAGAACCATGGAGCTTGCCATAAGTTGTGGATTTATTATACAACCCTGAGGAGCAACCTCCTTGAGCTGAGCAACCTCCTTGAGCCAAGCAAACTATAGGTTTATCTGGCAGCAGGGACACCACGACCTGAAAGCAAGTGAGCCACCCTATCCATCAGCTACACAACAACCAGACATGAATTTGTTGGGACAAATGTTTCGGAGCAACCATTTTAAGTTTAAACTCACTTTTCCTAGGGATCAAGATGAAGGCATGCCAGAGATGAGAGGGATCTGTTTGGCTTGTTCACATTCTCTCTTCTTGGTAAATATCCTTTTATAAATGCTAATAGATGTGAATTAATTAAATTGCTAGTGAGGTGATAATCACTGAGTCGATCAGGGATACAGGGGAGATGTTGACTGTAATTGATAATTGATATTGGGGAGAATATGTGATGGGGCTCAAGTTTAGAGAACTAGACAAAGTCCTATCACCCCTTAGAGTTACCACTAGAACTCAGAAGCGAAGATGTGGTCAGCCACATTCTGGACACCTGATCTCCCAGTGGGATTGCAAGGCAGAGCACTCACACCTTTCTAACCATCATAGGTGTAGGGAAATGCAAAATCATCATGACTCCTTCACTAGTGAGTAAGGGTAGACATTGAGAGGTCCCAGGAAGAGATGGGGGATTGAAGGTCCTCCCTTCTCTGAGTACCATAAGGAGCTTGCCAGTCCTCTGGCAATTCTGGTCAGTGAGGTGGGGCAACAGTGCCACCAGAATGAGCATGAAACTGCTCCGGGACTTTGTCTTTCTCATTGACAAGGGCGGATTTAGTAATGGGCAGCTAGTGGATAGAGTCCCTGTCTTGGAATCAAAAAGACTCATCTTCCTGAGTTCAAATCTGACCTCAGACACTTACTAGCTGTGTGATCCTGGGCAAGTCACTTCACCCAGTTTGCCTCAGTTTCCTCATCTGTAAAATAAAGCTAGGGACAACTAGGTAGAGAAGTGGATAGAGGGCCTGTTCTGGAGTCAGTAAGCCTCATCTTGCTGAATTCACATCTGATTTTGGATGTTTACTAGCTATGTGACCTTGGACACATCACTTAAGTGTGTTTGCCTCAATTTCTTCATCTGTAAAATGATCTGGAGAAGAAAATGGCAAACCACTTCAATATCTTTGCCAAGAAATCCCCAAAGGGGGTCATGGAGAGTCAGACACAACTGACAAACAACTGAACGATAAATAACAAATTTAGTGGCTATCAATGTCATCTCTAAGGTGACAGATAGAAGGAAAAAGCACAAGCCAGACACTGTTCTAAGTGCTTTATAACTATTATCTCATTTAATTCTCAAAACAACCCTGGGAATAGATACCATTGTTATCCTCATTTCCCAGTTGAGAAATGTGAGGTAAAGTGACTAGCCTAGGGTCACACAGCTAGTAAATATCTGAGGTTGGATTTGAACTTAGGTCTTCCCAATCCCAGGCCCAGTCTTCTAGCTACCGAGTCACCTAAGAATAATTGGAATAGAACAGTTGTATTTTCTTAAAAGGGAAGGATTAGAAATAAAGTATTTGTCTAGCATTTTCCAAAGGAGAGGGAAGTCTTTATGGCCCGAGTTTCTATTTGTTTGGCTGATCTAAACCCCTAATGGCTCCCTTAAAATAATCTATTTGTGCTCACTAAACTGCCTTCTGACCTTCATGTCCTGGCAAGAGAAGGCACTGACCAACCAACAGGAGAATCGAAAGCCTGCAGAACACATCTACCCTCTCCCAGCTCAACTGGCTCTCAGGATAGTTTGCCAAAATCCTCGGCTACCTGTACCCAGGTGCCAACTTCCCTGATGGAGGAGTCTTGAGTCAAGAAGTGAGAAGGCCCAAGCACACTCACTTCACCCCCAGATCGGCTACTTTCTAGAATGTTCCCTCACCTCCTAACCAGCAAACTTGCCCTTCCCCACTTTTCAGCATCTCATGATGATTTGTCTTTCCCTGGTCACTTGGAACCCTCCTATTACAAGAAGGTCCAAGCAAACTGTTGCCCCTCTACACTTCTGGCCCAGCCTCTGGGAGGGTACCCTATCTCCATGTGGCCTGGGACATACAGTAACTATGTTGCTTCTCTCCCTTTCATATCTACTCTCTCCTGTTTTTAACTAAAGGATGGGCGATGAAGGAACCTTGTGATCTTCTAAAGGACACAGGGGTCAGCAGAGTTGTGTTTTGTCTTCCTCTGTTAAAACGTAAGTTCTCTACAGTGAAGAATGGCTCAGTTTCCTTTTTAGATATTCCCAGAACTTAGCACAGCACCTAGAACACAGTACCGGTTTAATAGCTTGATTTTTAACGATATAGCTATGAAAATGTGAACTCCTGCAGAGAAGAGACCATCTTGTTTTATTGTCTCTCTGCAGTGTTTGGCATAATTCTGGGCACACAGTAAACACTTAATACATGCTCATCAGTGTGTGTAAATGGAGACATTCCCATTTGGTTTCTTTAAATAAACTTTGGTGCATAGGCTTGTACAGAGGGCCTGCCTATGTTGCTAAACATCCCCACCTACACTCTTGTACACTCAAGACTCTGGGGTACAGTGTATGGGAGTGTGGGAGTATGGGAGTATGTATGAATTACATCCCAATGCCCAATTGATTAGCAGGTGCTTGATGAACAAGGGGTTTCTGAACCCCCAAAGTTGAGGATCAGACCCTTGGCCATAGGGAACTGCCCAAGGAGCTGATGGTCTAGGTGAACCCAGGCCCATAGCCTGTACTACTAGACTGTCCTAACTCTATGCCATGCTATATCTCTATACTAACAGGCATCATTCAACAGTTTGGGGAGTAAGGGAGGACAGGAAGCTCTCCCATCCTTTCCCATCAAAATGCAGTCACTCATATGAATAGTCCCCTTTTCCTTAATTCCAGTTTCAAGCTAAACTGTCATATGGTGGCAGAATTAAGATCCAGAACATTAGAAGGGATCTAGCCCACCTCCTTCATCTGACGGGGGTTGGGCTAGTTCCAACAGACAGAGAAAGAAACTGAGGCACGGGGAGGGAAAGAGATTGGCCAAAGATCACAGGTAGAATTCCAGCTCTCGGGCTGGAAGGGGCCTCAGAAGCTATACATTCTAACCTCCCTTATTTTACAGATGAGGAAACAAGAGGCACAAGAAGGGGAAGGGACTTTGCCTCGATCACACATGGGATCCTAGCTTGAGGGCTTGAAGGGACCGCAGAGGCCATAGAGTCTAACCTCCCTCATTTTACAGATGGGAAAACTGAGGCACAGGCATGGGAAAGGACTTCCCTTAGGTCACACATGGGATCCTAGCTCTAGAGCTGGAAGGGACAACAGAGACCAGAGTCTAACCTCCCTCATGTTGCAGATGGGAAAACTGAGGCACAGAAAGGGGAAGGGCCTTCCCCTAGGTCACACATGGGATCCTAGCTTGAGGGCTGGAAGGGACCTGACAGGCCATAGAGTCTAACCTCCCTCATTTTACAGAGAGGGAAACTGAGGCACAGGGAGGGGAAGGGACTGGTCCAAGGTCACCTAGTCAATAAGCATTTATTAAGGGGGGAGTGAATGACAGGCTGACTTACTGCAAGAGGTAGCCTATTAGCAGGGTTGTAAAAGATGAGGGAGAATCCCACATGTGAAGAGAAGGGAAATGAATCTCATTTGTAGCAGGGCACAAGACCTGTTTAGGAAGCAGGGCTGGTTGAATCAGTGAGGACTAGTAGAAGAAAAGTGTGGAAACAAAGGATGGCACTTCCTTGCAGAGGTGTCAGGTAAAGGAGCATGAAGTTAGCAATAGTGATTAAGTGAGTAGTTGTGTGCTCCCTAATGGGACAGACATCATGCACACAGGTTATGTGCATAGAAGAGTCATACAGAGTAGATGACAAGTGGTCTCTGAGTGGAAAGGCACCAGAAGGTCAGCAGGCCAGGGGCTGGGAGGAGGGAGGTGCTGAGTCAAGCTGAGATTTAAGCTGAGTCTTGAAAAAAGCCAGAGAATCCAAGAGGTAGAGATGAGGTGGGACAGTGTTGCAGGCTTAAGGGATAGCCAGTCAGGAGATGGCAGGTGTGTGTGAGCTATAGTCATGGAGGCCAGGGTCACGGGGTCACAGAGAACATGGACGGAACTAAAGTACAAGAAAATTACAAAGGTAAGAGGAGCCAGGTTGTGAAGAGCTTTGAAAACCAACCCTAGGACTTTATCCTGGATCCTGGAGATAATAGGGAGCCACTGGAGTTTATTGAGGGGAGGAGGTGACATGGTCAGTCCTGCATTTTTAGAAAATCCCTTTGGCAGCTGTGTGGAAGAGGGATTGCAAGTGGGGAGAGATGAGGTGAGGATCCAGGCATGAGATGATTCCTGCATTAACCAGGATGCCATTGTGAATGGAGAGAAAGGGACCCATACATGATGTGTAGACAGAAATAACAGGACTTGTTAACAGATCAGATATGGGAGGTGAGAGCTAGCAAGGAGGTAAGGGGAAAACTGAGGTTTTAAGCTTGGATAGGGGTGCCCTGTATGGTAAAAGGAAAATTAAGGCATTTAGACTTATTGAGTTTGAGGTATCTATAGGTAGGATATACAGGTAGCAATGTGGCACTGCAGTCATCAGGCTCATCTTCCTGAGTTCAAATCCTGCCTCAGACACTTACTAGCTGGGTGACCCTGGGCAATTCATTCACCCTACTTGCCTCAGCTTCTTCATCTGTAAAATAAACTAGAAAAGGAAATGGCAAACCACTCCAGTATCTTTTCTGAGAAAACCCCAAATGGGGTCATGGAAAGTCAGGACTAAACAACAACGATTTGAGATGTCCAGTAAGAAATTGGTGATGTGAGGACTGAGATATTAGGTGTGGACATATAGATCTACCAGTCAAGTGCATAGATATGATGACTGATATAGGAAAACTGCTGAAATCCATGAGGGAGAAGAGAAGAGCCCAGGAGAGGATCCTTTGGGACCCCTATGGTTAGTGGGCATGACATCAATAAAGCCCAGCCAAGGAGAATGAAAAGGAGCAATCAGACTGCTTGGAGCTGTAGAATAGGCTAGGTTATGAAAGCCTAGAGAAAATAGAATCCAGGAGAAGAAGGCAACTGACATTGTCAATGACTGCAGAGAAACTGACAAGGAGTGCTCAGAGAAGGCCATTAGATTTGGTGATGAGGAAATTATTGGTAACGTTAGAGAGAGCAAATTCAGCTGAATGATGAAGTTGGAAGGCAGGTTTCAGAGATCTTAGAAAAGAATGAAAGGAGAGAAAGGAGAGGCATATGACTTTCTGAAATCAAAAAGGAGAGGAGAGCTAGGGTGATAGCTAAGGGGAAGCAGGGGCATGGATCAAGGATTCTGAAAGGGACAAGAGACATAGGGACCCAGATTTAGAGTTGAAAGGAAGCTCACAGAGTCCAGTGAGCCAATACCCACATGTTACAAAGGAGGAAGCTGAAGCTCAGAAAAGTTCTATAAATTACTCGTGTTTCCCCAGAGAATCATAGATTTAGAACTGCAAGTGTCCTTTGAGGTCCAATACACTCTTTATAGACTTAAAGCTGTAAGGGACCTCAGAGACCATCAGGGACCAAATCCTGCCCCTCCCCTTTATTTTAAAGGTCCTAGGTTCATAGCTTTGGAGCTAGAGAGGTCCTGAAAGGCCATTGCATCCAAGAGTCTGTTTTTACAGATTATGGATTTAGAGCCAGAAGAGACATCAAAGGTCGCTGAGTCTAACCCCTTCATTTTTACAGAAAGGGAAAAGGAGTTCCAGGGAAGTGAAATGACTTGCCCAAAATCATACTGCTTCTTTGGGCTCTAGTCACATACTTGTGTTCATAGAACCACAGCCAAGCTGTTCTCTTTTTCTGTACCTCAGTTTCTTCATCCCTAAAATGGGTTTAGTAACATTTATTCTGTGTATTTCACAGGGCTAGAGTGCAGAAAGAGTTTTACATAATTGCAAAGCACCATGTAAATTTCAAGTATTGTTATGTAAGATGACTTTCTGGGAATAGTAGTTATCTATTGATGGACAAATCAGCGTTCTAGATTAGAAGTATTGGAATTCTGCAGTAGATGGGGGAAGCAGAGAACAGTCTGGCCCAGAATCAGGGGGCAGATGCATTTATGAGTCATCAAGGGTCAATTTGGGCATAAGTGTCAATATGTATTCTGGAATTTACCCTCTACTTCAAGAGGTCAATTATGTTTCATATTTTAAGTTCCCACAGCAAAGGAACGCCATCAGAGAAGTACAGAAGGAGAGGAGGAAAGAAAGAATGGTAACACTAAAAGGGCAAAGGGAGTGGACTCTGATTTCACTGCTGTATGGAAACTTGGTGTTAAGAAGACTCCCATTCATTCCGGGATGAGAAAACTCCCACCTTCCCTGCCAGTGGGCTGTTCTCTGCAACTTGGAGCCTTAGAAAGTTGCTTCAGGCACAGACACTGTAACATTCTTGCTCCTGTTCAAGGTGAGACTTGAACTCAGCTTACTACAGCTTCAAAGTCAGCCAGTCCCCTACACTTTGGCCCCCTCCGCCCTCCATTCTGACCATCCGTTAGAAAATAGCTAGCCTTACATAAAACACTTCACAAAAGCCATCTCACCCGGTGAACTAACTAATGGTGGAGGAGGAATCAGTTTGTTCTGGTCAGTCCTGGGGGTGGAACCAGGAGTAATGTGACAGCTCTCTGCAGACATGGATAAAGTCCTGATTTTGGTAGAGGCTGCTTAGCAAGTAACATTGTTCCCAGCCGGGCTAGAGAAGTATCAACTTGAGAAGTTTTCTTATACCGGGTTGGAAACGTCATTACACCGGATGGAGAGCTCAACTCCTCTATAAATTCTATCCCTAGAGCCGGACCAGGAGGCACCACGTAGAAGGCTCGAACTTGGAGCTTGCTGACTCCAAGTCCAAGGACTTCCTCTTTTCCCTACTCCTTCATCTACCTTTACTACCTCCTCTGACACCACCACTGGTGCCTTCTGCTCTTTCATCACTACAGTTCTTCAGAGAAGAAGCACCATGAAATCAAAATCTCAGAAAGGGAAAGCAAGGAGAGGCAAAAGCCCCATAAAAAGCGAGAATTACCTTCTTCGTACCCGAAGCCAGACTTTGAGGGCCCGGGCTGAAGCCCAGGCCCAGGCCCCAACCCCGGCTCCAGCCCCAGCCCTGGCAAAGGTGCCCCCACAGGATGCTGATACCACCTTCCAGGGGGCTAGCACCCCTACCAGCTCCCGGCATGGAACAGGCCCAGGCAAGCAGGGGTACATGAAGCTCAGATCATCTAAGCGCATCTTAAAGGCCAAGGAGTCATCTCAGAAATCCAAGATAACAGAATTCTTCCCAGTCCGGCGGAGCACGAGGAAGAATCGCGGAGAGCTGCGTACTGAGGCCCAAATGAGGCTCAATGAGCTGATTAAGAGTGGTAAGGAGGAGGGCATGAGAGTCGGTCTCTTTGATGGGAAAGGTCGTGGAGTGATCACTACCAAGCCCTTCAGACGGGGAGACTATGTAGTGGAGTATCACGGGGACCTCATCAACTTGAAGGATGCCAAGAAGCGGGAGGCCCGCTATGCCAAGAACCCTGCCACCGGCTGCTACATGTACTATTTCCACTACCTGAGCAAAGGCTACTGCGTGGATGCCACCAAAGAATCTGGCCACCTGGGGCGCCTCATCAACCACAGCAAGAGTGGAAACTGCCAGACGAAACTGCACGCTATTGATGGTGTACCTCACCTCATCGTGATTGCCACCCGGGACATCGAGGTAGGCGAAGAGCTGCTTTATGACTACGGAGACCGAAGTAAATCTTCCCTGGAGGCCTACCCCTGGCTGAAATACTAAGGGAAGCTGGATGGGGAAGGAGTAACTAACTCCAGGCCATGTTGGACAGCTATCTAGAGAGCCCACCCTGACCAAACCACTGACTAACTTCACTGGATAGAAATACCCAGGACATTCATCATACCTACTGACTTAGGCTTTATTGTACTTGAGCTGTCCTGCACACCCACCTTGCCTACAAACTTGGCCTTTATTGGACCGAGCTATCCTGCCTAAAGACTTTGACTTTACTGAACCAAGCTATCCTGTCTATAGACTTGGACTTTATTGGACCAAGCTACCTTGAACACCCACTCTGCCTACAAACTTGTACTTTATTGGACCGAGCTATCCTGCCTAAAAACTTGGACTTTATTGGACCGAATTATCTTGGACACCCACTCTGCCTACAAACTTGCACTTTATTGGACTGAGCTACCCTGGACATCCACCCTTCCAGACTAAGGTATTCATTTGGATTTTCACGAAACAGACCTGCCCTGCAAGCCTACACCGATTGGAACCCTTGAGAATATCAATTTCTGGGTTGGTTTTTCTTTTCTTTTCTTTTCCTTTCCTTTCTTTTCTTTTCTTTTCTTTTCTGAGGGGGGAGAGGTGGAGGTTATATCTAATCTTGGTGGATTATTTCTGAATGTTTTTCAATCTGTTGAAATGCCTTTTCACTTTACAAGGTTGTTGTTGGGTTTTGTTTTTTTTTTTTTTTTAATCCACTGTAAGTTCCCAGGCAGGCTTGCACAGATGGTGTTCAGTTACCCAAACATTTTTCTATTTCTGGTTGTTTTGTGCGTTTCCCAGGGCTGACGGGCACTTCCGCAACCTGGTGAAGTCAGTTCGGTTTGTCTTAAGCCCCGGGGTCTCCCTCTACCGGAACATGCTCTCAGATCTCCCCCTCCCCACCCCAGCAGGTGTCTGAGAGAAGGGAAGGGTCTGGGAAGGGGGAGGGGAAGGGGATCTGGTGGAGACTAAAACCTTTAGCTAAGTGTAGCCTCTGCCACCTACAGGTGAGACCCTCGGGTCCCAAGCAGTGATAGTGGCTTTAAGAAGTGGTCTTGCTTAGAAGATCATGCTTTGCCGAGCACTTTGTTGGGGGAGGGGGGAAGACAAGATGGTTGCACTCCTGTACTTGGAATCATATTAGAGGCCTGGACAAGTCACTTTACCTCAGTGAGCCTCAGTTTCTCCATCCATGAAAAGGAAATAATAATAATATACTCCCTATCCTACTTGGTAAATTAGTAAAATTTTTAAAAAAGTTTTACAGATTTAAAACTTAAAATGGGATGATTATAGCTTTTCTAGAGAAATGGAAATAATTATTCTTTAATAATGCATATGGAGTTTTATGGTTTGCAAAAGTATTTTTCATCTGTTTCATCTGATTCTCACTACAACCCTGGGAAGTAGGTACTATTATCATCTATATTTTACAGATGAGGAAACTGAGACAGAGAAAGGCTAAAGGACTTGCCCAGAGTCACATCTAGGTCTTCCTGATACACTAGCAATCTATTCACTATGCCAAGTTCTGGAGTGCAGGCTAGGAATTCCTCCTACTACTTTTACTATGCCTGCTCATGACCTCAGCAGTCTCTGCTGGGCTATCTCCCCCTCCTCTATTTCTTTCTTCAGTTTCCTACTCTCACTCCTCCCCTCAATGTGTTTCCCTCCTTCTCCCTGGCCTCCCCTGTTTGTCTCCCATATTACCAACTTTACCTGGGGGAACCCTTCTGAATGCTAGTGGTCATTTCTTTGGTTGAAAATTAAATAGGGCATTCAAGAAATAAATGTGCCTTTGTAGTGGGAAGTCCCAGAGACTTCACTTACCCTGTGTGAACTCCTTCAGGAGGGAGGAGTCAATCCTTTCTAGTTTTAGAGCAATCTTTATGTGGCTACCACTTTTGAAAACCAAGTTGGCATTGAAATTGCCAAGAAATTGCCAGTACATTGGGGGATAAGCAAAAGCTTTGGGGAAATATGTCTTATTGCTGAATAATATGCTAAGCCCTGTAGAAACTACCATCTACTTCTAATTGAGTCATCCCACTTGTATGAAGACCCTTTGATTGGGTGGGAAGGGATGAGGTGTACAAATCAAAATGATAATCTGTTGGGATTGGGTGGGGGGTTGGGGGGGTTGCCTTTAACTGTTTCAATATATTTGGGTAGAAATTGTCGCCTTTCCTTGCTTTTTCCACAGTTGTGCATCAGGAGCCATAGTAAATGATAAGTAAATAAATAATTGATTAGCGAAATAATAAAATGCCCATAATTCAAGACTCTGTTGTGGTTTGTCTGAAACTAATCACTTTTATTCAAGGTTCTCTTGGTAGAAATCACACTGAGCAGAGGCAATGTGAGTAACAGACTGAGCCCTAGGAGTCTTGGGTGGCCTCAGGAGAGACATTAATCTGAATCCAGGGATAAATCTGCTGCCCTCTGCCCTCAAACCTCACCTGGAGCCCTGTGCTCAGATCTGAGCCCCATAGGTTAGGAAGGCTGTTCTTAAGCTGGAGACTGTCCAAAGTGGGGCAGCTAGGAGGGCCTTGAGTCCGAGTTACATATCAAGGGGTTGGGAAAAAAATGGGGATCATTAGACCCCATATTTATCCAGAGAGAAGACCCAGGGCCCTATCTACAAGGCATTAGTGCTTCCCTTGGAGGGAAATGGCACACAGATGCTAGCACAGATGAATGAGATGTCATATAGCTTGGTGGTTAGTGTATTGAAATTGGGGTCAGGAAGACACCTTGGGAGAAATGGCCATGTGCCCACCAGGATGGGAAGCCAAGCTGGGAAAAAGTGAAAATGTTCCAGGGATCCCTGGGAGAAAGAGAGGGCAACTAGGAAGAGCCGGTGTGGAGGGCCTGCTGAAGAGGTAAGGACTTCTTTAAGGAGGTACTGTGTGTGCATCACAACAGGTGCCTGTATAGAGAGAGCATGGTATTACAAGCAAAAAGACTATCCCCTTCTGACCGTCTATGGATTTCAATAGGGAAGGCCTTGTTCTACTGGTTTTTTTTTTTACATTCACCAAAAAAAAATGTGTAATTTTATTTAATCAGTTTTCATTCTAGATCAGGGTTGGGGAACCTGCAGCCTCAAGGTCTTGTAGGTCCTTGGGTGTGGCCTGTTGACTGAGTCCAAGTTTTACAGAACCAATCCTTTTATTAAGCAGATTTGTTCTGTTAAGTGTGGATTCAGTCAAAGGGTCACACTTGAGGACCTAGAGGGCCACATGTGGCCTCAAGGCCACAGGTTCCCCATCCCTGTTCTAGATCCTTGAGGGATAGAGCACCACTCAAATCCTGTGTCCAATGGTCTTGGCAGGAAGATTGCTTCTGAACTTGGCTTGAACTATTCTGCTATTTCCATGAACTGGAGTAACTTTTTCCCAGGTCACTCTTGTTCTGCTAGGTTTTCTACCAGGAGTCACTGGTTTGCTTACTATATGCAAAACACTCTACTAAGAGCTGGGGATAAAAATAGGAAAGACAGACAATACCTGCTGTCAGGAAACTGACACTTTACTAGGGAAAGGGGAAGGAATGGGGGGGAGAGGAGAAGGGAGATCAAACATAGAATGTTTGATCTTCAGATCCCATGGAAATGTCTCATGGTCCTTAGAGGGCAGAGGTAAAGTAGATAGGAATACCTCCTTTTTTAATGGCACTCCCACTGATAAAATATCTGTTTCTGATGTTGAACCATTTGACAAGGGCAAGGACTTTGGGGACAAGAACTTTCTTTTCTGGATCCTTAATAGATGTGGCTGTAGCACCTGTAGGAGCAGGAACCAGGCTACATCTCTACAGGGGTTGCCTTCACAGGCTGATGGCTGTGGGTGCTGGGCCAGAAGCATTGCCCCTCTTGAGTCCCTTGGGTTCTAGGTCCCTGGGCTGTCTCCATCAGGGTCCGAGGAGAGAGAGTGGTCAAGGTGGTGGTGGTGGTTTGACTTGCCTGGCACATTTTTCCTCCCATCTTCCCCTAAGGGTACCCTGCTTCTTCATTTCCAAAGAGGACCAGTGATGTCATAGGGGGATGCCTTGACTTGCATGTGAATTGGATTTAAGTGAGGCTGAGCTGCACAGTCATCAGTCTCACTTACTTCCAGAGTCATCGAAGTCCAGTAGCAGGACAAAAGTCAGGACGACTGATGATGGCCTGACATGCAGTGGATAACCTTGAAGTCTTCCATGTCTAAGCAAACTCTAAGAGCTCCACAGTACCTGCTTTAGCCACGTTCTTGGCCATTGGAACAAATTGTTGTCATCCACCCATTCCGCTGGGGGAATACACATAAGAATGGTTCTCACATGCAGGCTTGTAAAGGGGAGCACATAAACCTGATGGAATATTAGAGAACCAAGGGGAAACTGAACGGAGTACATACAGAAGATCCTAGCTCTAGGACCTACTAACTAAACTGCGGAGATTACAGGAGGCAAGAGACAGTCCCTGCCCTCAAGGGGCTTATAATCTAATGAGGGAGGCAACAAGCAAACACATTTGTACACACCAGCTATAGACAGGATAAATAGGAAATAATTAAGAGAGGGAAAACATTGGAATGAAGAGTGGTTGGGAAAGGCTTCTGATAGAAGGTGGGATTTTGATACGGACTTGAAGGAAACCAGGGAAGCCAGTAGGCAGAAATGAAGAGGAAGAGGAAGATCATTCCAGGTAATAAGGGACAGCCAAGACGTGGAGTGTCTTGTTCTTGAAATAGAAGTGGCCTAGGTCCTGAGAATCCTATGTGAAACCTATGGTCCTAGATCTATGGAAATAGCAAGGAAAATCACTGCTCTCCATAGGAGACTAGGACCTTGTTCTCCTCCATTACTATAAGTTATGTGGACCAGGGAGGTTTGATGGGAAAGCAGTTTAATTCTAACCATCTCAAGTACAAAATTCCACTTAAAAGTGGGTAAGAATGTGTAATAATACCTTCAAACCACCAGATGTCACGAGAAGACCATTGATCAAGTTGACGGGTTATTTTATTTTGTTTTGTTTTTTAGTCTAGTAAGTGAATTCCCAATCTCCTATCAGGGAAACACAGCAACAATAGAAGGTGACTGATTGCTAACCCTGTACGGTAACCTTTGTGTAAAAGTACAAAACATCAATCAGGATGAATATCTATGGACAATTTCATGTGCATATTACTTGAAAAAGACAATGGATATTAAAAGATCTGTGAAGATTTTGGGAAATAATATTATTAAACTATTGGACTCCGAGGAACAAAATCCAACATTCTACCCTCTTCCAATTTTTTTTTTCAACCTGACCTATGATTTAATTAGTTTGGGAAGGAGCTGGTAGGGCATTGGATAGAACACTAGGTCTGGAGCAGGGATGGGGAACTTGCATCCTCCAGGCTACATGTGGTCCTCCGGTGTGGCCTTTTGAATGAGTCCAGATTTTACAGAACAAATCCTTTTATGACGGAGATTTGCTCTGTGAAGTTTGGATTCAGTCAAAGGGCCACACTAGAGGACTTAGAGGATCACATGTGGCCTCAAGGCCCCAGGTTGCCCACCCCTGGGGAATTAAGAAGACCAGAGTCTAGTGTCAAACACATCTTCCTATCTGTGTGACCCTGACCAAGTCATTGTTTGCCTCAGTTTCCTCAACTGCAAAATGAAAATAATAATAGCATCTACCTCCCAGGGCTGTTGTGAGATCAAATGTTTTTATTATTTGCCCAGTGCTTAGCACAGTGCCTAGCACATAGTAGGTGCTATCTAAATGTTTATTGCCTTTCCCTTCTCCTTAGGGAACTTAGAGGTCTCTGCCAATGAAAATGAGCCATTTCTTGGGTACTGTATCTCTCACACATCTCGGTGGTTTGACTCTGGTCAAGTCAGTCATGTCTCAATTCCCCAGGCAGCACTTTAAACTGCAGAGCCATGGAAGAATGAGTGTTTCCTCACTGCAAGTTCTCCCCCAGAGAAATCACAGGTCTAGTGCAAAAAAACAGTTGCCAACAGTGTTGTTTGATGGACAAGGTTCCCATTGGGCTTATCTTGGCTTCAGCAAGGAGCAGGGATGTCTGAAGGCTGATGCTTGGTCTAATCAGGGTCCAGTACCAGGAACCACACGTCTGGTTCCATGAGCGGGAAATGATGGGTGGAAACATCCTTATTGGAGTTTGTTTGTGTCCC
>CM053775.1:37308296-37323723 GCA_028658325.1 Potorous gilbertii | reverse complement strand
GGCTTTTTGAACCTCTTTTGCCAATTGAGTTAGCCTATTTTTCAAGGTGTTATTTTCTTCAGCATTTTTTTGGGTCTCCTTGAGCAAGGTATTGACCTGTTTTTCATGCTTTTCTTGCATCTCTCTCATTTCTCTTCCCAGTTTTTTCTCCACCTGTCTAACTTGATTTTCAAAATCCTTTTTGAGCTCTTCCATGGCCTGAGCCCATTGGATATCTATTTCAGATGTTTGGGATACAGAGTTCTTGACTCCTATGTCTTTCCCTGATGGTAAGCATTGTTCTTCCTCATCAGAAAGGAAATGTGGAAACATCTGGTCACCAGTAATGTAACCTTCTATGGTCTTATTTTTTTTTTTCCTTTTCTGGACATTTTCCCAGCCAGTTACTTGACTTCTGAGATTCCTGTCCACCCCCGCCCAGATCCGCCCAGCTAGTTCTTGGAGTCTGAGATTCAAATGCTGCTCCCCAGCCTCAGGGTTTTCAGTGGCAGGCAGGGCTGCTATTCAGTGGGATTAAGGTCAGGTTCTCAGGTGGGGGCAAGGCCACCTCCCAGGTTCAATTCCCTCAGGGGGTTTATGCAGAGACCTTCAATAATGGACCCTAGCTCCTGACTACTCTGGGAGCCCCTGGCCATCGCAGCCTCTGCCACTGCCTCCCGAGGGGTCTTGAGTTATGGAGACACCCTGCTCCCCTCTCAGCCAGCCCAGAAGTCTCTCTCACTGACCTGTATCACCTGTGGGTGGAGGGACCTTCGTGGCCACCAGAGATTCCATCCCTGAAGCCTGCTTGGATCCACTCCTCTTGGTGCCATGTGGCCAAGGGAAGGCTGGGCTCCACTCTGTGTCTGGTGTGCGATGGACTTTTGGTGCCACTTTTTCAGGGCTCTCTGGAGCAGAAATCTCCTCAACTCTGTTATTGTGTGGCTTCCACTGCTCCAGAATTTGTTGGGAGTTCCTCTTTAAAGGTAATTCATGGGCTGTGGGTTTGGAGCTAGCATATATGAATCCTTCTACTCCGCCATCTTGGCTCCTCCCCCCAGTCCTCCACTTTTTCAAAGAAAATGGGGAGATGTATTTTCTCACCTCTTCTCTGTGGCCAAGCCTGATTTTTATAACTAGGTATTTAGATGTTGATCATGTAGTCATTTTGGATATTGTTTGCCTGATTTTGTTGATTTCACTCTGCAACAGTTTATAAAAGTCTTTCCATAATTCTCCAAGTTCTTCCTCATCACTATTTCTGACTGCCATTACATTCATGTACCATCTTCAGTCATTCTCCAATCGGTGGGCATGTATTTTATTTTTAATACTTTCCTACCACAAAACTACAACTATGGATATTTTGGTGAAGATGGAACCTGTTCTGATTTTGGCCTCTCTGGGATATATACCTAGCACTGGGATTTCTGAGTCCAAACATATGGACATCTGACTCCATTCCAAATTTCTTCCCAAAATGGATGGACCAGTTCATAGATCAACAGCACGGTAGTTACACAGTAACAGCAACATTATAAAAATAATCAACTGTGAAAAATTTGGTAACCATGATCAAATACAGTGATCCACTATAATTCTAAATGACTCATGATGTAAAATGATATCCAACTCCAGATAGAGAACAGATGGGTTCATAGTGCAAGTTGGAGCATATTTTTTCTTTATTTTTCTTGCTTTTTCAGAATATGGCTAATACAGAAATATGTTTTGCATAACTTCATGTGTATAATGGGTATTGTATTTCTCACCTTTTCAATGGTTGGAGGAGGGAATTTATGGAGGAAGAGAATCTGGAACTGAAAAAATTTAAAAATGGTGTAGTACTATGCCTGTCTTTCTACGGTACCTCCAACATTGATTGTTCTCATTTTTTTTTTTTTGTCAATTTGCCAATTTACCGGGTGTGAGGTAAGACCTCAGAGTTGTTTTGATGTGCATTTCTTTTATTATTAGTGATTTTGGGCAATCTTTCATATAGTTGTTAATAGTTTGTAATTCTTTTGACACTTATTTGTTCACATCCTTTAATCATGTATCTGTTGAGGAATAGCTCTTGGTCTTGTAGTTGTCTCTGGTACCGTCTTAAGAAATAAGACATTTTTCTAAGAGGTAGTAGAAAATGCTCACAACCCAATACTGGCCCATTATTTCTTATTCTTTCTATCGAGTGGTGGTGGGAGGCTTGGGTAAGAGAAAAGATAAAGCTATTGGTAAGAAAAAATGGTAGTAAGACAAGTGGAATATATTATAAAAAACACTGAAGTTGGAATGATAGGATATGAGTTCAAATTCAATCCTTCCTTTACATCTTACTATTTGACCTTAAATCACAACTTTGTTAGTTTCCTCATATGTTTAGAAAAAAGAGGGGACAGGAGATTGAATTAGGGAACCCTTTCAGCCTAAATCTATAGCTGTCTAAACTTCTCAGTTATAGATAGGCCACAGTTCCATGTTTAAAAATGAATCTCAGTCTGCACCTTATATTCATCACTTTTCTGCCTCAGAAGGTAGTATCATTAATCTTCTAGGATCATTGTATTGATCAGAAGGCAGCTAGGTGATGCAGTGGATAGAGCACCAGTGCAGGAGTCAGGAGGACCTGAGTTCAAATCTCACCTCAGGCACTTGACGCTCACTAGCTGTGTGACCTTAGGCAAGTCCCTTAACCCTAATTGCTTCATCCTGGGTCATCTCCAGTCATCCTGATGAATGTCTGATCACCGAATTCAGGTGGCTCTGGAGAAGAAGTGAGGCTGGTGACCTGCACAGCCCTCCCTCACTCAAAATCAAGTCATGTGCAAGTCATGTCATCATTTCTCTGATAGCATGGTGTTCTTCGGCAATGAAGGACGAGCGCACACACACACACACACACACACACACACACACACACACACATTGATCATAGTTCTTAGATTTTCTAAAATTGTTAATTTTTACAATGTTGTTATAGCTTAAATTGCTTTCCTGATTCTGCTCACTTTACTCTGTATCAGTTTATACAAGTCTCTCCAGGTTTCTCTTTCATCATTTCCTACAGTACAATAGTATTCCATTAGATCCATATACCATAATTCACATATGTTTAGCCATTCTACAATTAATAGACACTCCCTTAATTTTCAGTACTTTGTCACTACAAAAAATGCTATAGGAATTTTTGTGCGTGTAGGGCCTTTTCCTCTTTCTTTCATCTCTTTTGGGTATAGATTAATAATGGTATACAAAGAAAAAGAATCCCTGCCCTCAAGGGGCTTATAATCTAATGGGAGAGACAATATGTACAGAGATAGGTCCATGCAAAGATATATCCAGCATGGATAACCTTAGAGTAGTAACCTTAGAGGAGAAGGCTTCAGTATGTGGGAGAACAGGAAATGACTACTTGCAGAAATGTGATGCTAGAGCTGAGTCTTGAAGGAAGTCAGTTATTCTGAGAAGTGGAGATGAGGAGGGACAGAGTTCTAGGTATGGGGGACAATGAATGAAAAGGCATGGAAATGGGAGATGGAGTGTGATTTATGAGGAACAACAGGCAGGTCAGAATGGCTAGACAATTATCTTCAAAGAAGGCAGTAATATGTAAGAAGACTGCAAAAGTGGAAAGGGCCATGTTGTGAAGAGTTTTAAATTCCCATTAAAGGAATTTATATTTGTTTCTAGAAGAAATAGGGAGCCATTAGTGTTTCTTGAGTGGGAGCCATTAGAGTTTATAGAGTATTGAGGGACATGGTCAGGCTTACACTTTAGAAAAATCACTCTGGCAGCTGAATGAAAGATGGATTGGAATAGAGAGAGACAAGTCTGGGAGACCATCTGATGAGTTTGCAGAATGGTGAGGCTTTGTTCTGAACTTCTGCCACTTGGTGCCTCCTAAGGAAATGAGTTTTAATGACTTTGAGGTGAAAGCTCCACAATACGAATTGGCTGGCCCAGACTCTTGCATGAATAGTCTCTTGGAAGAGGAGACATCTTTCTGCTGGCCTAGAAAAGAGTCTGCAATCATAAAAAAGGGAAGAGGACCTACATGCCCAAAACGATTTATGGCAGCTAAAAAAGCTGTGGTGGCCAAGAACTGAAAATTGAGGGTATGCCCATCGGTTGGAGAACGGCTGAACAAGTTGTGGAATATGAATGTAATGGAATACTATTGTGCTATAAGAAATGATGAGTACGTGAATTGCAGAAAAACCTGGAAAGACTTACATAAACTGATGCTGAGTGAAGTGAGCAGAACCAGGCTAACATTGTACACAGGAACAGCAACATCGTACGATGACTAGTTCTTCTCAGCAGTACAATGATCTAAGACAATTCCAAAACATTCCTGATGGAAAATGCTATCTACATCCAGAGAAAGATCTATGGAGTCTGAATGCAGATCGTAGCATACTATTTTCTCTCTTTTTCTTTCTTAGGGTTTTTCCTTTGGTTCTGATTCTTCTTTCACAACATGACTGATGTGGAAATATGTTTAATATGATTTATACATGTACAGTCTATATCAGATTGCTTACTGTCTTGGGAGGGGGAAAGGGAGAGAGGGAGAAAAAATTAGAACTCAAAATCTTATAAAAGTGAATGGCGCGAAAGAAAAATATTTAAAAAGTAAAGACCCTACAGATAGCTATTACTAATTTTTCACCCTTTCTACCTTTCTTTCAGAGAAAGCTTAAGAACGCATTATGTAGAAGGACTTATATGAACTGATACTGAGTGAAGTGAGTAGAACCAGGAGAGCATTGTTCACAGTACAGCCACAGCATGCAAGGACTGTTTCTGATAGGCTTAGTCCTTCATAGCAATGCAAGAACCTAAAGCATTCCCAAAGGACTCAAGGCAAAATGCCTTCCACATCCAGAGAAAGAACTATGGAATCAGAATTCAGAATGAAGCAGACTATTTTCTTTTGTGTTATGTTTTGTTTTGGTTTGCTTTTATATCGTGGTTTCTCGAATCCATTTTAACTCTTCTATACAACATGACTGATGTGAAAATGTGTTTAATAAGAATGTATGTGTAGAACCCATATAAGATTGCATGCCGTCTTGGAGAGAGGGAGAAAATCTAAAGACTTATGGAAGTTATTGCAGAAAACTGAAAACAGATAAATTAATTTTAAAAAAGAATGTGTTAAGTAGTGGTGGTAGTGTCACCAACTTTGCCCCATCCCTGTCCCAAACCTCCAGCCACTCATGATTGCTTTCCAGGATAGGCAGATTGCTCATTTACCCAGTCTGAGTGGATATTTCCCAGATACCATTGCCTTCTTTATTCTGAGCACAAATCAAAACCAGGGACCAGAGAGTGGACTTCCCCACCTCAAAAGATGACAATTACTGAAACAATAGTGGAATATCTATTTAAATTTATTTTAAACTAATAAGCATTTTTTCTCTCCTTACTTCCCCCTACTATTGAGAGAAAAACAAGCAAAAACAAAACCATCATAAGAAATATTCATAGTCAAGCAAAAAAAAAAACTTTCCATACTGTCCATGGAAGAATGTACATTTCTCTCTGCCTCAAGTCCATGGGGTGGATTGTCTCCAGAGGTGGGGAGTCTTCCTCATCATCAGTCTTCTGGAATTGTGGTTGATCATTGCATTAATTAGCACTCTTAAGTCTTCCAAAATTGTTTGATCTTTCAATGTTGTTGATATTGTATAGATTGTCTCCTCATTCTGTTCACTTTACTCTTTTTAAGTTCACAGAACTCTTTCTGGGTTTCTCTGAAACCATCCCTTTCATCACTTCTTATAATGAGATGATACTCTGTTCCATTCATATAATATTTTCATCAATTCCCCACTTGATGGCCACTTTCCTCCCTCAGTTTCCAGTTCTTTGCCCCTACCAAAAAAACAAAAAGAACGGCTATAAATATTTGTGTACATATGGGTATTTTTACTCTTTCTTTGATCTGTTTGGGGTTTAGGCCTAGTAGTGGTATCACTGGATCAAAGGACATATACCCCCTTATCCTATTATTTCAATGAATTATTTAAGACAATGTAAGCCTGATGGGAAAGGAGGGAGTTGTCTCTATAAGTAATGTGAAAGCATATTTTCCTTCACGGGGGAGGGAATCCAAATCATAGAGTGACATTATAAGTCTTAGGGGGAACTTTGTAGGATACTGTAGGGTTTCATCTGAATGTTAGTGTTGCTCTGGGGATAATCCCAAATTCATTTCTCTTCTGACGGGAATGCAAACACCAGGGTGACCCCAAGTCTGGAAGAATCTAGGACTCTGTGAAAAAGTAGACCCATCAAAGAAGGAAAATAATTCTGTTGTTGAGTCATTTTCAGTGATGCTGACTCTTCATGATACTGTATAGGGTTTTCTTGCAAAGATACTGGAGTGGTTTGCTATTTCTTTCTCCAGCTCATTTTACAGATAAGGAAACTGAGGCAAACAAGGTGAAGTGGTTTGTGCAGGATCACAGAGCTAGTCAGTGTCTGAAGCCAGATTTTAACTCAGGAAGAGTTTTCCTGACTTCAGACCTGGCCCTCTTTCCACTGTGCTACTTAACCATTCCATTCTTTTGATTAATTTATAAGCTAGTCAGAGTCACTTGATGTGCTTTGTTCATTTACTCTTTTTCATATTCTGCATTTTTTGAGGCATGGAATAAAGGCTATTCTGTACCAGTTATTCCTCTGTTACCTTGAAAGCTTATATCAGATGATATAAAGCCCTTATCACAGTACCTGGCACATAGTAGACACTTAATAAAGGCTTGATTCCTTTCCCTCTTGAATGGAAGACGAATACTCCTTTCTCACTTTTATGCAAACCTGATCTTGAGCTGTGTGTAAACTATACTTAGAGATTTCCCAGAGTCAGAGCTGTGTGTGGACAATAACAAGTCCAAGAAATAATGATCTTCTACTTTTGATTCCCAGATCAGACTAAACCATGAAATCCCAGCGTTTAAGGGGTTGTCTCCACACCTATTTTAATGAGAGGCAGTGGGTATAGCAAGCAGCTAGGTGGTTCTGCAGTGAATTGAGTTCTAGGTCTGCAGTCAGGAACTGAGTTCAAATATGACCTCAGAGACTTACTAGCATTATGACCTTGAGCAATCTGTTTACCTCAGTTTCCTCTTCTGTAAAATGAGCCGGAAAAGGAAATGGCAAACCTCTCCAGTATCTCTGCCAATAAAACCCTAAGTGAGGTCATGGGAAGTCGGACATCACTGAAATGACTGAATAACAACAGCGAAAGTGGGTATGATATCTAGTTTGTGCTAGACTCAAAGTTAGGATGAATTAGGTTCAACTACTCTAATGATACTACTGTCTATCCAAATATGAGCAAACCATTAACTTCCACTTAAGGATAAGGCAAATATAGATAAATTCTTCCAATAGGAACTCCACTGTCCTTTGCTTTATACATTCACTGTTCCATCCAACTAGGTGGCACAGTGGATGGAATGCTAGGCCTAGAATTAGGTAGACCTGAGTTCAAATCTGGTCTTAGACACTTATTAGCTGCGTGACTTTGGGCAAGTCACTTAACTCTATTTGCCTCAGCTTCCTCATCAAATGAGCTGGAGAAGGAAATGGCGAACCACTCCAATATCTTTGCCAAGAAAACCCCAAATGGGGTCACAAAGAGTCAGACATGACTGAAATGACTGAACACCAACAATCTGTACTTATTCCAGGAACACTTAATATGAACCTCTAGGGTTCTGAGCTCCCACACATCAGGAGGGGTTCCTTAGTCCCACATACATCCTTCCCTTGAGTCAGGGCCCAGACTCAATCCATGACAGTCCTTAAGCACCAGATAAGGCTTCAAGTTGCATCACTTTTTCACTCTTCTCTCTTCAGCATCACTGGAGAAATGACTTTTAAATGATCCTCAGTTCAGTTTATGGACCAAGCACCTTTCATACTGAACAGATATCAGCACAAACTCATAGACAAGACAAGAAACAAACATTTCCTTTGCTAGAAGCATCCATTTATTTACACAACCAAAATTCCAGAGAGTGCACTCAATTTATTTTTTTATTTTTCCTGTTAATTTTAATTTTTTGGTTCTTTTTTAATTAACTTGTTTTCAGTTTTCAACAGTCACTTCTATAAGTTTTAAATTTTCTCTCCCTCCCTCCCCCCACCAACCCCAAGATAGCATACAATCTTATATGGTTTTTACACATACATTTTATATTAAACACATTTCCTTTTTTAATTATTAATTTATTTGTTTTCAGTTTCTACAATAACTTCCATAAGTCCTAGATTTTCTCCCCCTCCTTCCCCTCACCCTCCCTGAGACAGCATGCAATCTTACATGGGTTCTATACATACATTCTTATTAAACACATTTTCTTTCACATTGGTCATGTTGCATAGAAAAATTAAAATGAATGGGAGAAACCATAATAAAAAACAAACCAAAACAAAATGTAACACAAAAGAAAATGTTCTGCTTCATTCTGCATTCCAATTCCATTGTTCTTTCTCTGGATATGGAAGGTATTTTACCTTGAGTCCTTTGAGAATGCTTTAGGTCCTTGCATTACTGTGAAGGGCTAAGCCTATCAGAAACAGCCCTCACACACTGTGGCTGTTACTGTGTATAATGTTTTCTTGATACTGCTCCTTTCACTCAACATCACTTCATGTAAGTCTTTCCAGGTTTTTCTGAAATCCACCTGCTCATCATTTCTTATAGAACAATAGCAGGAAGATGTCAAGTTCATCCACTGCATCCCAGGCCATCTTGGTCATCTTGACCTTTGTCCTGGTACTAGACTTTGATGACTCTGGAAGAGAGAGTGAGGCTGATGACTTTGTGCAACTTTGCCTCACTTAAATCCAATTCACCTGCAACTCAAGACATCACCCTTGAGGTCACTGGTCCTCCTCTAGAATGAAGGACGAGCACTTGCACAGTGGAGGTATGATCTCAAAGCTCACTGACCAACTCACAGGAGCCCAAGTTCCTCTCTTACCTCAAAGCAGAGGACCTGGTCTTTTTCCTGGGCACAGAGGCATGTGGAGCCTCATTTCCTACTGCTGATGATTCCCTGATCTGAGGTCAGTCATTCTCAGGAAGGAGGGTGCTCCAGCCAACTTGGGCCAAGCACTCTGAAAATGACCAGGAGGATCTCTTGAGCTAGAGGCTGAGCATTTAGGGGGAAAGGTGGGGGAAAGAGGGAGGATGAGGAAGGACTCTTTGTGATCTTGTGGTCATTTACCCCTTTACTATGGAGGACCTACTGCTTTTAAGGTCAGTTACTTCCTTAGACCTTTCTGTCTCCAGCTACAGAGTAGACTGATAGACTCTAAAATAAAGTCACAAAACTGTGCAAACATACCAAACTTATTATCCCTTTTAGCCAGTTGGGAATCTCTGGACAGAGGGCTGTGAGATCCATGGTATTCCCAAGGAGGCTGGGAGCAATTAGGCTCCTAGACTGGGCCACCAGACCCAGGAGATCTTGTGCCCAACACTAAGAAGAAGGCAAGGAAAGCTTACTGGGCATTCCCACTCATGGGATGAAAGGCAACCCCACCCCTTGTCATCAGGGATCCCTTGCTGAATTATCAGTGTTCTGGTAGTGGCTGAAATTGACTTAGCTCCAGTGTGAATACGTGATTTAAAGCCACAGAAGGAAGGCTTAATACTGGTACAATATGAGGCTTCCTACATGTAATAACCAAGGTGGGTGGGCCACCAGCTCAGCAACAAAAGACACACCCACATCCTCCTCATGATATGTGACATGCTCTGCCTTTCTCTCTAAGGGGCAGATTTGGTGAATCCAACCAGAAGTCAGCAAGGTTGGGGCAGATCTCCTCCCCAAAACTTTCCATGAAGGTTGAAAAGGGACCTCACCACTGGCCATGGGAGTCTTTCAAAGAGAAGTCATCTTATGGACCTATGGTGGCTTTTTCTGGAATATAAAAATTTGAGTCCTGACAGCACTATTAAACTCTCAAAAAATATTGATGTTAATAATGTATTCTGTGACATCAAGCTAGTGTCCTTTTCAATGTATCACACTGCCTTAAGGACAGTCTTTCTATGCTGAACCCTCCTCTTCTAAAATCCCTCCTCTCCCCTCCCCCTCCCTTCCTCTCCTCCCCTCCCCTCTCCCTTCTCCTCTCCTCTCCTCCCTCTCTTCCCCTTCCCTCTCTTCTCTTCCCCTCTCCCTTCCTCTCCTCCCCTCTCCCCTTCCTTCTCCTCTCACCTCCTCCCCTCCCTTCCTTTCCCTTCTCTAGGTTAAATATCAACTTATCAATGTCCTCCTCAAAATATGGTCCCAGAAGTGAGCACAATACTTCAAATTCATCCCAACCAAGGGAAAGCACAGCATACCTATTGATTGTCTCTCTTTGCTTGTACTGTGCCTCTCAATGTGGCCTAAGAATGGATTAACTCTCTTAGCTGGAATGATCACTGAAACATGTAGCTCTTTTCCAAACTGCTGTCCAGACCCACCTCCGATTCTGTAGTTGTGAGGTTAATTTTTTGAACCCAAGTGTCCCTTTAACCCAGTGAAATTCCATCTTACTAGATTTGGTCCAATAATTTAGCCTACCAAGATCTTTTTTGAATCCTGTTTCAGCCAAAGCTGGGTATCCTTCTCAACTTGGTGTCACCTGCAAATTCGATAAGATTTCTGTCTCTGTACAATGATCCATATCATTGATAGAGCACAAGGCCAAGGACATAGGCTTGGGGCATTCCACTAGTGGTCTAAAATGTTGCTGAACCTTATTCTTTGAATCTGTCCATTTAACCAGCTCCAAATCCACATAATTATATTATTGTCTAGACTCTATTTCTTTATCTTGTCCCTACGAATAGGATGAAAAACTGTCAAATGCTTTGCTAAGATTTAGAACCTGTAATTAAGACCCAGAATTGACCCCAATTTGATCCCTAAGTCACAAAAGTTTTGAATGGTTCACTACTCTGGTTTAAGAAATCCTTTCTGAATTTCTAAAAAACACTTGTCTATAATATATTCTCCACTTCATTCTGTAATTAAGGAAACTTTGGTAGTGCCTGATGCAACCACAAAGGTGAAGTCCCAATAAGGGAGATTCCCCTGTCAAAGAAACATGTCTACATCTGTAAAACTTTTGCTTGTTAATATTTACAGCATATTTCTAAAAGGGCCCCATCCTTCAATAGAAATTTTGCCAAGATCAACCAGACTTATTTTTCAAGGGAATATGTTGTAAGCTAGGCTATGGCCAATTGAAAAACTGATACATGTCAAAGCAAAGATTCCAAAGTAGAACGAAGATGGTACATTGTCTTTTTATCAACTGTCAGTCATTTTTCAGTCATGTCTGATTCTTTATGACCCCATTTGGGGTTTTCCTAGCAGAGATACTGGGGTGACTTTCCATTTCCCCCTCCAGTTCATTTTACAGATGAGGAAACTGAGGCAAACTGGATGACATGACTTACCCAGGGTCACACAGCTAGTAAGTGTCTGAGGCCAGATTTGAACTCAGGAAGATCAGTCTTCCTGACTCCAGGTCCAGCACTCTCTCCACTGCACCACCTTGTTTAGACTCTAAAGTCTAAGGTGGAGCCTGCCAATCAAGATTCAGAAATGGCATCTTATAAAGGGGTTGTTCAGTTGTGTCTGACTGTCCATGACTCCATGGACCATAGTAAACCAATGGTGTCCATGAGGTTTTCTTGGCAAAGAAACTGGAGTGGTTTGCCATTGCCTTTTCCAGTGGATTAAGGCAAATAGAGGTTAAATGACTTGCCCAGGGTCACACAACTAGTGTCTGAGGCTGAATTTGAACTCAGATCCTCAACTCCAGGCCCAGTGATCTATATACTGAGCCACGTAGCTGCCTTCAGAAGGGTATATAACAGATGAACAATTAAAATTGGGTTGCCTCCTTAGTCACAAATGTGGTATTGAGCATTGGTGTGTAAATGGGTACAGAAGATATGATCCCTAAGGAAGTTAACTGGGCCACTTTTGCTGGGACTGGCTAGCTGTGGGCATCATTAAATAAAAGTGGAACCAAAGACGGACTTAAGGTAAATTAAGGTATGAGAATATAACAGCATACCACAATACAATTAAATCAACGAATATTTAAGATAAACAAACATGAGGACTATAACAAAATGGGGGAAAAACCCTTTGTGAAAAGTACAAAGTGAAAACAGAAGAACCAGAGGGAAGAGTCTATATTAATTACAACCGTAGAAAAGGAAAAGTGATGAGGAGGGGAAAAAAGCTGCTGAATACTGGTAGTAACTACACCATTGAAACATCTCTGCATCAAACTTTTATTCAAATACATCTAGTCTCAAAGACACTTTGGTTCTACAGGATTTTCCTATTAACTTTAAAATTCATTAAAAATCACAATCTGAATATCAGTTCAGAAGTACATTTTCTAGAACATCTAAATAGTGACAAAAACCCAGCTAGTAAAAGTTAGAATTAATTTGATTGTCCTGACTTACATGACTCCTAAGTTGAGGCTACTTTGATATTTACTGAAACGAGGCTAGTATTTGTGTGTTATTGACACTGTACAACACTATACATCCAAGGTGTGATGCTAAGCTAATGAGAGGGCTCATTTTGTGATGGATTAGGTTTATATCATTATTTTCTTGGGTTAGTTACGCTTTTAGCAATGCAGTAAGTGCTCAGCATTTCAGTAGCAGTATTTAAAAGGTGTTACAGTCAAATGCAATTCCACTGTTTTTAAGAGTAATCACGCAAGTTGACATATTAGCTCTGACACACCCTGGGTTGACAACACTTCCGAAATGAATGAGACACAAGGAAAACACAAATGAATTTCAAAGTTTAAAGGGAGAATACTGGAGCATTTGGGTCAGAGACAAGAGAGTTCTATTTTTGGCCAGGCCTAACAGTTCCAATCCTGAAACCGGAAGCAGTCACTTGCGATTTTCCACATGGTGCTGTTAGGCATGACGTGGGCAGTCAACAGGAAATTCTGGTCGAAAGAGCGCATTTTGTTTCCATCAAATTTCACTGTTCCACAGGTTACTACGAGGACAGTTATTTGGTTCCTCGTGGCTTGCTCTACACACAAAAGAAGAGGGAGAAAATGGCAACACCCATAAAAGCAGATTCTTCAGATAGTTACAACAGGACCCAAATTGTCTCTCCTCTTTCCTATCCCAATTCCTAATGTACAGGTTGGCTCTCATGACATTTACCAGCCAAAATGCCACTTGCTCCCTCCATATTGCCTCTAGGGCAAAGCACAGACTCCTCAGGTTGGAATATAAAGTCCTTCATTATCTGGCTCCAAACTCCCTTTGGAGATGTTTCTGTGGGAGTCCCTTTAAAACCCTCTCCTATTTGCTATTCTGTAAACCCACATTCTATTTCCGAATCTCTGTGTTTTCCAAGGTAGTATGTCTCCTGTCTTCCTTTCCTCTCCAAAAAGTAATATTAGTTCTGGAATATTCTCCTTTCCTTACCACCTCTGCCTCAATATTTCTTTTCATTCAAGTTTTAGATCGGGTACCACACAAGGCCTTCCTCGATTTCCCCCAATGGTGGTACACTTTCCTTACTCCAATTACCTCATGTCTTTATAAAATGCTGTCTTCCCCCAGCAGACTTTAAGCTCCTTAAGGACAAAAATGAACTCTTTTCCCTCTTCCCTCCCCTCCCTTCCTTTCCTTTCTCCCTCCCTCCCTTCCTTCTTTCTTTCCTTCCAAAAGGCCAAACACTATTCCCTGCACAGAGTAGAAATGTTTCTTAAATTGACCTTGCCATTTGCTCTAACTAGAAAAACTCCAGTATCAACACAAATGATATATAGATATCCTGCCTGTACTACCTGACCCCAAAAGTCAGAAAGTTACATGCCACAAGTGCACTTCAAAGACATAAAAGTCCTATTCCTTCTAGATAGATGATTAAATATGTAGAGTCGAATACTCTATGGGATATGAAGGCTGCATTTCACAGGGTGTTTATACATATCTCATTCACTTTGCTCCCTCACAAGCTGTTTTCGCTAGGGAGCTCAAGTCACCCAGAAATAGTAACAAAAGAAGAAAAGAAAGACCTATGGCCCACCTGGAAGTGAAAGGGATCATGAAATATTAATTGTTGCAATTTGAGTCCAGGTCTCAATGACTTTTTTGAAGCATTAAAGGACTCTAAGAAATCTGAATATATTATTCAGCAATTCTGGGTAACTTTTGGCTAGACTTTTCAGGGCACAGCAGCAAGTATTTGCTTGAGAATTTCTCTACTTCCTTCCCCTGCACCCAAAGTCCCATTTAACCCTGACATTTCATTGCATGAGTCAGGTAAGCTCAGGAATCACCACAAATAGGAAACTATTCCAGGATACATAGAAAAAAAGACTTTCAAATGGGAACACCTTGGAGGTCAAATACTTGATTATTGAATGACTCTAAAGCTTTATTCCCTCCTAAAATATCTCTCCTTTCATGAACTTCTATGATTTGTCTCAGCTCAGAAAACTAGTTAAGGGGCAGAAGTCAAAACCTGAAGTGATCGGGGAGGAGCCAAGACATACCTCATATAGCTCTACACCCAGAGCCCATAAAATACCTGTAAGAAATGACTCTACGGGGGCAGAGCCAAGATGGTGGAGTAGAAAGACTCAAATTTGCTAGCTCCGAACCCACAGCCCATGGATTTCCTGTAAAAAGAACTCATGACAAATTCTGGAACAGTAGAAGCCGCGCAGAAACACAGTGAAGGAGATTTCCGTTGCAGAGAGCCCTGAAAAACCGACCCCAGGGGCCCATCATGCCCCGGATGGGAGTGGAGCCCTCCCCTCCCCCTGCCCTGGGGCGTGGCACTGAGAGGAGCGAGCAGATCCAAGCAGGCTTCAGGGACCGGGACCAGAATCTCCAGCAGCCGAGAAGGTCCCTCCACCCACAGACTCACAAGTCAGTGAGAGAGACAGGCTGAGAGGGGAGCGGGGTATTTCCGGGACTCGGACTCCCTCGGGAGGCAGCCACTGTGGCAGAGGCAGAGGCAGCTGGGGCAGAGGCTCCCAGAGCAGGCTGGAGCTCGAAAGCAGCTCCATTACAAAAGGTCTCTGCATAAACCCCCTGAGGGAACTAAGCCTGAGAGGCAGCCCTGCCCCCACCTGACCACCAGCAGATAAGCTCCCATTGAAGAGCAGTCAGGCCTGCCGCCAAAAGCCCTGAGGTTGGGGAGCAGCATTTGAATCTCAGACCTCAAGCACTAGCTGGGCGAACCTAGGCCTGGGGTGGAGAGGACTCTAAGAAGTCAGGTAACTGGCTGGGAGCATTTGAATCTCAGACCCCAAGCACTAGCTGGGCGGTTCTAGGCCAGGGGGAGGAGAGGACTCTCAGAAGTCAAGTAACTGGCTGGGAAAATGCCCAGAAAAGGGAAAATAACTAAGACCATAGAAG
>CM053775.1:37291166-37307796 GCA_028658325.1 Potorous gilbertii | reverse complement strand
TTGAGTTAGCCTATTTTTCAAGGTGTTATTTTCTTCAAGATTTTTTTGGGTCTCCTTTAGCAAGGTTTTGACCTACTTTTCATGCTTTTCTTGCATCACTCTCATTTCTCTTCCCAGTTTTTCCTCCACCTGTCTAACTTGATTTTCAAAATCCTTTTTGAGCTCTTCCATGGCCTGAGCCCATTGAATATTTATTTTGGATTTTTGGAATACAGAAGCCTTGACTCCTATGTCTTTCCCTGATGGTAATAAGCATTGTTCTTCCTTATCCGAAAGGATGGGAAGAAATATATGTTTACCAAGAAAGTAACCTTCTATGATCTTATTTTTTTTCCCTTTTTGGGACATTTTCCCAACCAGTTACTTGACTTTTGGGTCCTTTGTCAAGAGTAGGGTAAACTCTGGGGACCTGTAAGATATAACTTCCTCCAAGGTGGCACAATGAAGCATGTACGGGTCTGGGCACAGGTAAGGATTTTGTGCCCAGAATCTTAGCAGAGTTTCCTCTCCACAGGCACCTGACCTCCAGTTCTGCCAAGATAGCACTGGGGGGTGGGGTGTGGGATTCTGTCAATTTGTGGGGTTGCAGGGCCACCATTCATTGTGAGACAAAGACAAGTTCCCTCAGTGCCCCCAGGGGTTTTCATGTTCCAACAAATGGTCGCAGGCTGCTATAGGGGCTACTGTGAGATCTGCAGCCACCTACCCAATGTGACCTCTGCAGCAGCTGCCTGAGGTCGGAGTTATGGAAAGGCCCTTCTCCCTTCCCTGCCAGCTGAAAAAACCGAGTCACTGACCTTTGGTGCCTGTGGGTTGAAGGATCTGCGGACCCGCTGCTGCTGCAACTGGGGATTCTGAGACTGGAGATTCTGCCTCTGAGGGTTGTTCACCGAGCTGTGTGCCAGGCAACCAATACTGGGCTGGGTTCCATGCTTGGCTCCGTGTCTGGTGCAACTGATGTTTCCCGTGGGCCTTTCAGGTCACCCTGGGCTGGAAATCTCTACTCTGTTGTTCTCCACTACTGCTGCTCCAAAATTTGTTGAGAGCCCCTCTCTACAGGTATTTTATAGGCTGTGTGGGGAGAGCCTGCATTTTTTTGTCTTTCTGCTCCACCATCTTGGCTCTGCCCCCCACCCCAGGTTTTTTCTGAAAGCATCCTGCTCATCATTTTTTTTAGCACAACAGTATTCCATCACAATCATACACCCCAACTTGTTGGCCATTCGCCAATTGATAGGAATTCCCTCCATTTCCAATTCTTTGCCAAAACAAAGAGCTATTATATATATATATATATATATATATATTTGTACATGTAGGTCCTTTCCCTTTTTTAAAAAAAAAAAATCTCTTTGCTATACAGACCTAGTAGTGGTATTACTGGGTCAAAGATTATGCACAATTTTATATCCCTTTCTATATCCCCTCTTATGTTATAGATGAGGAAACTGAGGTTCATGGGTATTGAGTTGCTCAAGGTCACACAGGTTTTAAGTGACAGAAATGGCATTTAAATTCAAGTTCTGGGACTCCAAGACTCTTTGGCCCATACCATACTGTTTGTCTCCAAAGGGTAAAACCAAATCGAAGTTGTAAGAGGCAATCTTAGGAGAAACTCTAGTGATGAGAGACATTCAAATGTGGAACAGGCTTCCTTGGGTGGTAACAGTTTCTCTGTTCATGGGAGGTCATCAAGAAAAGGCAGGATGGTGAGATATAGTGTATTCTTTTTCAAGTATGGATTATGCTGAATGCCCACTGGGCTCCCTTCTGGCTAGGAGATATGATTGTTCTAATATTTTGATGAAAAATTATTTGCATACTTTGTGAGCTAACATCTCTCCAACATGATTTGTGTATATTTTAATTCTGTATGCTTAATAAATTCATATTTCTGTTCTTAAAGAAAGATCAGTGAACATGAGTTGTTGGTATGATCTGCCAAGATCTTAAAGCTAAGAGAGCCTAAGTTTATGAGCCTCTGGTAATATGTGTAAAAAGAAGCATATGCCCATGAGAGGAGTCTCGCTAACGCCCCCTGTGATTATATCCACAAGACTCCAGGCAAATATATTTTTACCAGCCTTTGTTAAGTGTGCTTCATTCTTGGCCAAGAGTCATTTCTATATTTTAAGCCATGGAGCAGAAATCTAAATCCCTTTCTCAGACACCATCTTCTTAACCAGCTGCTCACTTCCCAAATCTGCCCTTCCCTTCTAAAGCCCCCGCCTTGAATTGGCAACAGTGATGAAAATACCACCTGTGGCTTGAAGGTTTTCAGTTTCTTGTGGAGACTCCATAATCCCTTGGAATGCTTTCTAGATTCCTTCCAGCAATATCACTTGTCCTCACTTGAAGCACCAGATGTTGGTAGTGACCTTCAGGTTTGACAATCTTGGTGCCCTGGAAAAATGCAGCCCCTCCCCTTGAAGTGAATCACAAACAAAGCTGTTTATTTCTTCTGCCTTTGACCCAAAATAATTATGGATCATTTTGATCCTGACAAGACCTCGTGGATTCATATCATTCCTGAGCTTTAGCTCCGTTATTTAGTACCAGGTGTTCACTGGTCCTTCTCATTCTATTCTAAGCAACTTCCCAACACACCTTGGCCTTCTTTTTGACATGAAATCCCCTTTCTATTTTTTTATTTTGAAAAAATAAATTTTTGGTATCTTTTGTCTTTACATTATCTAAATTTCCTCTAGTACCAACTCCTCCTCCCAGAGAGTCATTCTATATAACAGAGGATATTTTTAAGAGAAAATATCAGTAAAACTGATCAACACATCAAAAAAAGTCTGCAGATACCTATGGGCTTCCCATCTCTGCAAACCACTGGGGAGAGAAGGGGAAAGAGAGAGTCTTCTCATCTCACTTCTTTGGGACCCTGCTTGTTCATTTTCCAGTGTTTTGTGGTAGTTGTTCTTTCCTTGTACATGATTATAGCCACTGTGTGTATTGTTTTCTAAGTCCTGCTTACTTTATTTTGCATCAATTTATATTATATAGGTTTTCCCAGGTGTCTCTGTATTCACTACATTCATTATTTCTAACAGCATAGTAATATTCCATTACATTCATAAGCCACTAGGTGGCGCCATAGTGCACAGAGTGCTAGGCCTACAATTAGGACTGTCTCAGTTGAAAGCCCTACTCAGACACCTCCTGAGTAACTGAGTGACTCTGGGCAAGTCACTCCACTTCTCTCAGCCTCAGTTTTGTCAACTGTAAAATGGGGATTATCATAGCATCTATCTCCCGGGGTTGTTGTGGGGATCAAATTACATAATATTTGTAAAGTGCTTAGTGCTGTATCTGACACATAGTAAGTAGTATATAAATGTTTATACTTTCCCTATGATAATGTGTTTAGCCATTCCCCAGTCAGTGGGTATCTACTTTTAATTCTCTGTAATCACAAAAAGGGCTGCTACAAATGTCTAAGTATATAAGGGGACCTTCTTCTATCCATGGCCTTCTTGGAATATAGGAATTTCTGGGTCAAAGGTTATGGACATTTTAGTTACTTTTTCTGCATCATTCCCAATTGCTAGCATGCCTGCTCTCCCACAACCCCTCCAACATGGATTTTTCTCACCTTTTGTCATTTTTTTCCAATTTACAGCATAGGAGGTGAAAACTGAGGGTTCTTTTGACTTGCATTTGCCTTCTTATTAATGATTTGGAACATTCTGTCATATAGTTATTATTGGTTTGCAATTCTTTTAAGAATTGTTCATATCCTTTGACTACTTATCTACCAATTATATATAAACATACAGGCATCCCTCATGTTATTGTGTTTTACTTTACTGCATTTTTGCAGATACTGCATTTTTTTTTTAACAAATTGAATGTTTGTAACAACGTTGTATTGAACAAATCTATTGACCCCATTTTCCCAATAGAATGGGTTCACATCTTGGCTCTGTGTCACATTTCGGTAATTTTCACAATGCTGCAAACTTTTTCATTACTATTGTATTTGTTATGGCAATTTGTGGTCGTGATCTTTGATGTTACTACTATAATTGCTTTGGAGCCCCATGAACGGCGCCCATACAAAACTGTCAACTTAATAAATGTTCACTTTGTCTGCCTCAGTTTCCTTATCTGTCAAATTGGAATAATAATAGCACCTGTCTCAGAGTTGTTGTGAGGATCAAGTAGATGATATTTGTCAAGTGCTTTGCAAACACTGAAACACCAATTGTTGTTATTGATATGGTTGTGTTGTTGATGATGACAATGAAGGGAAAGAGTCAAATGGGGAAAATCATCATATCAAATTTCTCAGATAAGAGTTTAGTAGACATATATATGTGTTTGTTTGTGTGTGTGTGTGTGTGTGTGTGTGTGTGTGTGTGTGTGTGTATTCTGACTGCTCCACCAATTGGCCTTTCCCCATCTCTCTCCCTCTCCTTAGACCTCCCTATTCCCTGAGACCCAACAATATTGAAATTAGGCCAGTTAATAACCATACAGTGGCCTCTAAGTGATCAAGTGAAAAGAACACTCAGTTAATGTGGCAAACTTCATTGTTGACTTATTTTAAGAAATTGCCACAGTCTCCCAAACCTTCAACAACTACCACCATAATCAGTCAGCAGCCATTGACATTAGGGCAAGATCCTCCCGCTGAAGGCTCAGGTGATGGTCAACATTTTTGCAATAAAATATTTTTTGTTAAGGTATTACATTTTTAGAACATAATACTATCTCATGCTTAATAGATTACAATATAATGTAAACAAAGCTTTTATATGTACTGAGAAACTAAAAAATTCGTGTGGCTTGATTTATTGTACTATTCAGGGGTCTAGACCCAAACCCATAACATCTTTGAGGTACACACACACACATATATATATATACATATACATATATATATATATATATATATATGTTCACAGTTTCTTGTCTACTAAACACTTTTCTGAGAAATTTGATATGATTTTTCACATTTGACTCCTTCCCTTTATCATCATTATCAACAACAAAACATCAATAACTTGATCTCCACAACAACTCTGTGAAACAAAGCTATTATTCCAGTTTGACAGATGAGGAAACTGAGGCAGACAAAGATTAAATGACTTGTCTAAGATCACACGGTTAGTAAGTGTCCGATATGGAATTTGAACCCAGGACTCCAGGTCCAGTGTTCTATCCACTACGCCACTTTGCTGCATTAGTTTTGTTTGTGCAGAAGCCATCCTTCCATTTTTTTGAAAGAACACTTTATTTTATTTGATAATGACATGATATTTTCTCTGATAATGACAAGAACAACACAGTGTCACAGAACCAGAGATAGGCAAATGTCTTGATTTTTTTCAAAGTGGGAGAGGAATTCTGCAAACTCTAAGATGCTCAGTTTGATGCTGATTCCTGAGAAAATTCTATATCGACTTATTGAATCAATAATTGTGAGTATTTTAGGAAGGATATTGGCAACTGTAGCACATTGAAAGAAAGGAGAGGAAGATGTCAAGGGAACTGGATATCTTCTAAGGCTCATCTGAGGCAGCCAAGTGGCTAGAGTTCTGGACTTGGAGAGAGTCAGAAAGATGCGAGTTCAAATCTCATCTCATGTAATTACAATTGTGAGGCAAGTCAATTAGCCTCAGTTTCCTCATCTGTAAAATGGGGATAATAATAACACCTACATCACAAGGTTGTTGTAAGGGCCAAGAGGATAGTATTTGTAAAGCATTTTGCAAACTTTAAAGCATTTTAATAAACTTTAAAGTTTATTATTAAGAGAAATGGGGGGGGGAAACTGTATCAAATTTATCAGTTTCTTGCCTCAGTCACTTACTAGATGTATAACCATTAACAAGCTCCTTAATCCTTCTCAGCTTCAGTTTCCTCATCTGTACAATGTAAATAGCACTTACTTCCCAGGGTTGCTTGTGAGGATCATATGAGAGAATACATGTAAAATGACTTACAAACCTGAAATTGCTTTATCCATTGCAGCTAATTCGTATGCAGCAGAGCTGCGGGTGCCTAGCTTGGAGAAGAAACGGTTTAGGATAGACTTTTGTCTCTTATGATGATGTTTCAAAAAGTAGAAGAGAGATCAGCTCATAGGAATGAAAATGAGTGGATTCCCACAGGCTTGTAGATGGGAATTCATTGAAGGAAGCTAGGGGCTGCCTGTCTGTCTCCTGACTTTCCTCATGTCAGTCTCAATTTTTGCTATTTTAACAAGGCAAAGTTCATCACCCTGAACTCCCTTTTCTCCTGGTCCCTCTACTGTTTGTGCTCTGCTGATCATCCATCCTGCATCATACATGCCACCCCTATCCCACCCCAACGTCCTGTCATCTATCCACCTTTCAGGTCAAATAAATCACCTTGCTTCACTACCAAGTCATGCTAGTTAACCTGAACTTGATCCGTGTTGCTGCATGCCAATCTTCTGACCCATCTCTAATCACAGCCCCGTCAGTGGCAGTTCTAAAATGTCTCTCTCTCTTTTTAAACTTCCACCCATGATCTCTGTTTCTCTGCCTTTCTCAGTCTCTATCTCTCTGTCTCTCTCTATTTCCATCTCTCTGTCTTTGTGTATCTCTCCCTGTCTCCATCTCTCTATGTTTGTCTCCAGCTCTCTGTCTCTGTGTCATCTCCATCTGTCTCTCTATGTCTGTCTTTCCATGTCTCTATCTCTCTATCTCTGTCTCTGTATCTCTCTCTGTCTCTCTCTGTCTCCTTTCTCTGTCTCTCTGTCTCCATCTCTCTTTCTCTCTCTGTCTCTCTCTGTGTCTCTCTATCTCTGTCTCTCTTTGTCTCTCTGTCCCTGTCTCTCTATCTCTGTCTGTGTCTCTATCTCTGTCTCCATCTATCGCTCTGTCCCTGTCTGTCTCT
This sequence comes from Potorous gilbertii, assembly GCA_028658325.1. Lineage (NCBI taxonomy): Eukaryota > Metazoa > Chordata > Mammalia > Diprotodontia > Potoroidae > Potorous > Potorous gilbertii. The sequence goes on along the minus strand of CM053775.1, from coordinate 37,300,920 downwards.
TGGTCTCTGTCTCTCTGCCTCTCTGTCTATGTCTGTCTCTCTCCATTTCCATCTCTCTGTCTCTGCCTGCCTTCTGTCTGTCTGTCTCTCTCTATCTCCATCTCTCTATCTCTGTCTCTATCTGTCTCTGTCTTCATCTATCTCTATCCTTGTCTGTCTCCATTTCTCTGTCTCTGTCTCCGTCTCTGTGTCTCTGTCTGTCTCTCTGTTTTCACCTGTCTCTCTCTGTCTCTCTCTGAATCTCTGTCCCCATCTTCATCTCTATCTCTCTCTCCATCTCCTTGCTCATTGACGTGGCCCATCTCCATGTCAAGCTCATTCCTCCCCTCAGGTCCTTCCTTGATCCCTTGTCCTGGGGTCCTTTGGGAGCTCGGTCTGTTGGTCATTCCACCTCTCTGTTCTTTGTGCCCTTCCTGGTCTCTCTCTCCCCACTGCACAGTAATATGCTAATATTTCTCTTCTCTCTTTCTCATATTTCCCTTCATATTGCCATCCTCTCAAAATTTCCATTCTCTGGCTTTCTTCTCTTGCTAATGTTCTCAGTCAATCAATGAACAAGAATGTGTTGAGTGCCTACTCCGGGCCAGGCACTCTCATAGGTGCTGGGAGTACAGAGACAAAAGTGAAACAGTCCCTCCCCATGACTTTACATTCTAGCTGGGGAAACATGCATGTATGTAGCTGTATGCATACACTATATACGAGGTAATTTGGAGAGGAAGGCACTAGCAGATAGAATTATCAGGAAAAGCTTCCTTTCGAAAGGCAACACCTGAGCTGAGACTTGAAATCAACAAGAGACTGTAAGGAGAATAGAGGAGCAAGGGCATGGGAAATATATGTCAGTTAGTACAAGGCATGGAGATGGGAGATGAAGTAGTGTGTGTGATAAACAGGAAGGTCATTTTGGCTGGACCAGAGTGTATATGAAGAGGAATAATGTGTAAGAGGGGCTGCTACATGGTGTAGTGGATAGAGCACTAGATCTGGAACAGGGGTTGGGAACAAATCCTTTTATTAAGGGCATTTCTGTGAAGTTTGGATTCAGTCAGGGGGCCACACTTAAGGACCTGGAGGGCCATATGTGACCTCAAGTCTACAGACACCCTACTCCTGCATGGAGTGAAGAGTATCCATTTTTCTGAGTTCAAACCTGGTCTCAGACTTGTTTGCCTCCGTTTCTTAATCTGTAAAATAAACTGGAGAAGGAAATGGCAAACCCCTCTAGTATCTTTGCCAATAAAACCCCAAATGGGGGTCAGATACAACAAGAATGATTAAACAACAACAATGTGTAAGAAGACTGGAAAGTCAATAAATCAACAAGTATGCCAGGATCTGGGCTAAGTGCTAGAGATATAAGGAAAGCTTATGTTCTAATGGGGGAGACAATATGTAAGCCTCCACATGTACACACAAGCTATATTGGTTGGTTATTGTCCTTTGTTCTTGAAGAGGAACAAAATAACATCGCTGCGCTAGTTAAGTTTCAGTGTGTCCGAATGTGGCTGATCAGACCAACAGGAGTTTGGAATGCTCTACCACAGGTTGGGCACAAAAATCTGTGTGAATATTTGATGTGGATACTCTAAATTTGCTCATCCTACGTTTCCTTTGACTGTTTCAATTCTGCTTTCCACATAGAGCACAGTACTCTTTCCAATATGGGTATGCCATTCTGAGTGGTCCTGGGCCAGTGTCTCCATGTCACACAATCCATTCCAAAGTTGTTGAGAGAGATCTTGACAGTGTCCTTGTATCGCTTCTTCTGACTATTGTGTGATCACTTGCCTGTGTGAGTTCTCCATAAAATAATCTTTTTTGACAAGCATCCATTTGGTATTTGAACAACATGATCAAACGGAGTTGTGCTCTCTGAAGCAGAGTCTGAATGCTTGGCAGTTTAGGACTGCCAAGCTGTGTTCTGGGAGTACTGGTATATCTGGTGTGATGGCTGTCGAGACCTTTTCAGGGCTTTTTCCACGTTTGGTATCCTCCTGCTCCACCCAACTTTCAGCTGTGGCTCCAAGAAGCTGCAGCAAGCACAGCTGCCACACTCCAGTAAACTGTTTAGGCAGATGGGCTAAACCAGGCTGAGGGTAACCAAGGGATCTCAAACCCATCGGTGGATTAGGGGGGATGTCTACCCCAAGCATGAGAGACCTTCCTCTGGAAGAATGGGCAGATGAGAACAATTTGTTCCAATGGCCATGAAGGCAGCTGAAGCAGGATATGTGGAGCGCTCAGAGCTTGGTTAGACACCGAAGATGCTGAGGTCATCCACTGCATTCTGAGCCATTGCCAGCCATCTTGACTCTGTCCTGACACTGGCCTATGATGACTCAGGAGGAGAGAGTGAGACTGACAACTTCATGCAACTCTGCCTCACTTAAATTTAATTTACACAGGAATCAAAAGACATCACCCATACCATTTTACTATCATACCTCAAAGTACTGTGGCGACAGGCAAGTGATGAAGCAGCAGGTGTGGATACAGTAAGAGCTGTAGTCATGACCCTGCACACAGGCAGCCCAGGCCATAGGATCATTTCTCACTGGAAGCAGCAGTGGGACTTGGCAGTTCCTTGGGTGTCTGAACAGCCTTTTAAGGATCACACTGATCACCTCCTGGTGTGAGGAAAGTGGCTAGAAATGTGCCCTAAAAATTGCCTGCTTACCCAACCCTAGCCTGATTACTGAGGCAGGTAGGGAATCCCATTCTGCTGTCAAAACACAAAAAAGTACAAAAATGTCTGCAAAGACAATTCCACTCACCATTGGCACATAGAATGTGTGCATACTCATATACAGAACAAAATCCAGTAGACACAAAAGATGAACAGCACTTGTTGCAAGAGAACTCAGCAGGCATCATCACATCCAAAAAGCAACAAGCTATATACAAAGTGGATGAAAAGCAATCTCAGAAGAAAAGCACTAGTAGTGTGTATGTGAAGGTGTGGGGGGAGAGACTGGGAAAGGCCTGCTTTAGGAGGTAGTATTTGAACTGAATCTTGGAGACCAGGGAAGCCAAGAGGGTGAGGTGAGGTGAGGTGAGGAGGGAAGGCATTCCGGGTGTGGGGGACCACCAGGGCAAAGGCATATCATTAAGAGAATAGATTTGGGTGTGAGGAACATCCAGGAGGCTGGTGTCACTGAATTACAGAATATGTGGGAGGGTGTTCGATGCAAGAAGAATAGAAACGGGGAAGTGAGGGGACAGACAGCAGGTTGGGAAAGGCTTTGAAAACTAAACAGCAGTATTTATATTTGATCCTGGAGGGCAAGGCATGTTAAGATCTGACTGTGTAAGATTTTTGATATCTAGCAGTAATGAGTCTCTGGACGTTATGGAGTAGGTAAGTGACATGATCAGCTTTAAGAAAATAAATCACTGGAAGCCAAATAGAGGCTAGATTAGATTGAGGGAGAGACTGGAGGCAGAGAGATCAATTCAAAGGCTGTAGCCACAATCCGGGCTAAGGATGCTGAAGGCCTGATGACTCTGTGCAAATCGAGACAAGGGAACAAATGCTGGGGATGTTGGAGAAACAGAAGAAGCATCATTTGGCGACGAATTGGTTATGTGAGGTGAAGGAAAGAATAATCAAAGATAACTCTAAAGTTGTGAACCTGGATGACTGGTATCCTCCAAAAGGAGAGAGTTTTGGGGAAAAGATAATGAGCTATAGTCTACATATTGAATTTGAGATGCCTATTGGGACAGCTAGGTGGTGACATAGTACATAGAATGGCGTCCTGGATTTGGGAAAAGTTAGTTCAAATCTGGCCTCAGACACTTATTAGCTCTGTAACCTTGGGCAAGTCACTTCAATTTGTTGACCTCAGTTTCCTCATCTGTAAAATGAGCTGGAGAAGCAAATGGCAAACCGTTCCACTATTTTGGTCAAGAAAATCCCAAATGGGGTCACAGAGAGTCAGACATGACTGAAAAATGACTGAATAACAACAAAAATGAGACATCAAGTCAGAAATGTCCAATAGGTGATAGTGATATGAGATTGGAACTCCGAAGGGAGACTAGGGTTCCATCTAAAGATCTGAGGGTCATTTCCATAGAGACCTAGTTCCCGTGAATATAGTGTTTTAGGGCCCTGGATCATTTCTTACATTGAATTTGATCTTCAGCTTCTGAGGAAAGTAAGTACAAGTACTATAGTATTAGAACCAGAGACAAGAAGTATCTTCCCAAGGTCATATAGTTTTAAATAGTTGAGCTGAGAACAGAGCCCAAGTGTCCTGGTTCCGGAGTTAATGTTCTTTGTGTTCCACCACCTTCCGTTCAGTCATTTAAGTCATGTCTGACTTTCCATGATCCAGTTTAGGGTTTTGGTGGTACTGGAACAGTTTGTCATTTCCTTCTCCAGTTCGTTTTACAGATGAGGAAACTGAGGCAAACAGAATTAAATGATTTGTCTAGGGTCACATAGTAAGTGCATGAGGCCAGATTTGAACTCAGGTTTTCCTGCCTCCAAGCTCTAACCACTGTACCAACTAACTGCTCCTATATTTTCCCACAGTTGCCCTTTAAATGTATATGTCTTTGGTCAGGTAGATAACACTGAGGAAATTCCTATCATTGATGGAGTGCTATCATTATATTCAGCAAGTGCAAATGTCTCTATATGCAGCACTAAAGGGTTAGCTTTAGTCTCTAATTAAGTCAGTCCTCTGGGTGCTCTCCAGAAGGGTGGGGCTAGATGAATGTTTCCTCCAGAAAATGAAATGTTGTTGATTCATAAATTCATCAGCAAAGTTGTTGCAAACATTCTGTAAATTCCCAAGGTACTGACAGTACTATTCTCTCCCTAGCTCCCAGGAAAGCCAGCATCCCCTTTTGTCCTCACTAGACTCATACCACAGTCCTCCTTTTCCTAGAACTCATCAAGACCAATCAATAACCAAGGCCAAAACCTTAGAGCTGCTTTCTTGGAGAAGACATTGTGAGAGAAGGAAACAGTGCTGATCCAGCTAAATGCTTTCCAATTATATGATGAGCCTTCTCCAGCAGCTGGCTGCCCTTCCCAAGCCATGGAGAAGATGCTGTCCTTAAAAAGACAAACATTTCTTCATTTCTTCTGTGTGTGATGAGCTGATCACTCCAAAGCCATTGTCATGGACCCTTATGTTGGGGGTGATCAAGAGGAGACTCATAGCCAGGCCCAGTTTGAATTACATGACTTCCCTTCTGGGGTTTTCAGTGGGATTTCATGGAAAATATATTTCATGTGGTTATCTCCTCAAAATGATGAAATGAAACCTTTTCCCTATTTTCCAAATAAATAGGGATTAAAATAAAATAACTTTCATCTCACTAATGTGGGACCACAGACAGAGGAGACTTGTCAACACATTGTATCACCCAAACATTTGAGGAATGAAATTTGTGGTGTTTATTGGATTTCCATTCCAATTTATTGGCTTTCCAGCCCAAATAAATATTTCCCTCCCTTTTGTAGTTGGAAATGACTTTTCAAAGAAGTGTCTGGAGACTGTTTCCTTAAACAAGATCTCTCTTGTTTTCTCTTTCACGTTGAATCATGCTTCAAGTTCTTCACTTCTTGTCCTCTACAAATGGCCCTGAGACCTGGCATTGGGGAGGAGGAATTAAGGATGGAAAATTCCCAAGCGGGAGATGATGGGTTGGATGTAGGCAGGGAGACTCTCTATGAACACCCAGCTCATTCTCACCTAGGCAAGATTGATTGAGTTAATGAGATGAGAAAGAATCTCTCTTATTCTGAGTTGTAAGCTATCTGTTCAGAAGCTGACTACTGCTCATTTCCCTCCTGTTCATGCCCATCCATGTCTACTCCATTCCTATCCTTCTCCCATTCCATTGTGCCCTCTAGAAACCCTGCTCTATTGTTAACAGAAGACCTTTCGTATTGGACCTGTGATCTCTTCCCCCAAAATTCTTGTTGGATATATTTGGTTATATTTGGTATCTAATGCTCTATTTATGTAATGTTTTACCCCCACCCAGTAGACTCTAAATCGTTATTAAATGGTTCAACTATTCATCAAAGCAATTTGTTGTTCTGCTAGAAAATTAACTGAAATGTCCATAGTCTTTGACCCAGAGCATAGCATATATTGGTTATATATATGCATGTATATGTGTATGCATACATACATATGCACACATGTGTATAGATATGCATGTGTATATACATGTTTATGAATATGTATGTGAATTGTGTGTATGTATGTATGTGTGTGCATGCTTGTATATGTATGTGTGCATGTGTATATATGCACGTGTGTGTGTGCATGTATGTTCGTGTGTACATATTCCAAAAAGGTCCCACATACACCAAAATATCCATAGCAGAACTTCTTGTGGTAGCAAATAATTGTAAATAAAGTAGGTATTGCCAAGCAAATTTTAGCACATTAATGTACTGTAATGTGTTATGCCATAAGAAACAATGAATGTGAAGAATCCACAGAAGCATGGGAAGACTTGCATGAACTGATGCAGAACCAGAAAAGCGACATTTGCAATGTGTGTGTTCGTCCTTCATTGCCGAAGAAGACCATGCCATTAGAGAAATAATGACATGACTTGCACTTGACTTTGTTTTGAGTGAGGGAGGGCTGTGCAGGTCATCAGCCTCACTTCTCCTCCAGAGCCATCTGAATCCAGTGACCAGACATTCATCAGGATGACTGGAGAGGACCCAGGATGAGGCAATTGGGGTTAAGTGACTTGCCCAAGGTCACACAGCTAGTGAGTGTCAAGTGTTGAGGTGAGATTTGAACTCAGGTCCTCCTGACTCCTGCACTGGTGCTCTACCCACTGCACCACCTAGCTGCCCGATGACATTTGCAATATCATCAATGAAAGGAGCTATGATAAAGGAACTGAATACTACATAATTAAAGTGACTAAACTTGGCTCTGAAAAAGAGATGAGTAAGTATATGCTTCTCCCTTCTTTACAGAGTAGGGAAACTAGTGGTGATAGTGCATATACTGTCGGATTTGGTTGATGTATTGGTTAGTTTTGCTGAAAATAGAGGGGTTTTTTGCTTTCTTTTTTATTCTTTGTTATGAGGGATCATTCTAAGGGGAGAGGTATATTCAGAATTGAAGGTTACATAAAGACAGGAGATATCATTAAAAGTATTTTTTAAAGAATGCCAAGTATTTGATTGCAGGTTTTCCGCCTTGTATCCTCAGGGTCTAATATATAGTATGTGCTTAAAATGTTTGTTGAACTGAATTCTTTGAAAGGGCAGGCTCAGACCTTCAGAGGATGCAATGAGCTGATCACCTCAAGGACATTGCCATGGACCCTCACTTTGGGGATGATCTCCCCCTGAAGTCTTCCTTGATCCCTCCAGCTGTGGAGAATCTCTCCTTTCTCAAATTTCTCCTTGTACCTTCCCGAGATCACTCCTGAGCACTCGGTACATGAGTACCTTCTCCCTTGTGTCATAGTTATTTGTGCACCGAGCCTATCCTTCATATTAAAGTATAAACTCCTTGGGGGCAGGGTGTATCCTGCATTTCTTCTTGGTTTCCACACCTACCACAGGGTCAGGTACACAATTGGATCTTAAATGTTTGCCAGATTCAACTGAATTGAATGAAAGTGAAGTGAATTGATCAATGAGCATTGATTGGGCATGATTTCAGCATTATTAAAGGCAAACCTTCTTAACCATTAGAGCTGCCCCAAAGTGGAATGGTTGGCCTCTGGAGGTAGCGAGTATCCTGTCAATGGAAGTCTTCGATCAGAGTCTGAGTGCTATAGATATCATTTAGATCAGATGAGCTCTGAAGTCCCTTCCAGTTCTGAGATTCTAATATTCGCTTAATCGAACTGAAATGGCCAAAAAGGTCAGGCTACCGAAAATAAATGCTAACTCTATCATAGTTTTTCCACAGGCTAAAAAATATAAAAACCAGTTTCAAAAACTGTCCCCATTAGGACATTCACAGACTCCCAGAATTTCTAAGTTGGAAAAGTCATCTAGTCTAACCTGGAACACACTGTGTGTCCTCTACAAGCAGTCATCCATCTGAAAAACCTCCCAGAGTTGGGGTGAGGGTGGGGGTGGGACAGAGAAAAAGGGAGGAGAGACTGTGGAGCCTATGACCTCTGTTCCACTTTTGGCTACTCCTATTGTTAGAAAGATTTTCCATACATAGAGTCAAAATCTGCTTACTTGCAAATTCCACCCATGGCTCCTAATTCTTCCTTCTGGAGCCAAGCAGAATAATTCAAATCGTTCTTCCAATACTGGAGGCCAGCTCCTGCCCCTCCCTCCTAAGTCTTCTTGTTGCCAGGCTAAACATCCCCAGTTCCTTCAACCAGTTTTAATATGATATGGACTCAAGGTTCTTCACCATCCTGGTTACTTTCCTCAGAATTCTCTGTAGCTTATCAGTACCTTTCTCAAAATGTGATATCCACAACTGAATAGCACTCCTGATAGGATTAACCCAGAGCATCTTGATTATAAAACTGATTTGGGGAATCCAAGTGGAGAAATCAATCAAATGTGTTGGCTATGGATATCGTCTGTAAATTTGATCAGCGTACTATGTCTTCACTTGAGTCATTGATGAAAAAGGCTTGGCAGCACACGGCCAAGCCAAGATACCTGAGGATCCTCCTTCCAATGTGCCCTGCAACCTTTAATGACTATTCTTTAAGTCTAGCATTCAGCCAGTTCAGAATTGACTAGCCCACATCTCTCCATAGGACTAACATGAGAGACTTTATCAAATGTTCTGCTAAAATCTAAGGAAATTTTATCTGCAGCCTTCCCTTGATCTACTAGTTTAGTGAGCCTGTCAATAAAATAAATAAAGCAAGCCTGGCATAACCTTTGCCAGAAAAAGCCAAGTTGGTTCTTGTGATATCTGCTTCCTTTTCCATAAGCACCCCTTTAGTAATACATTCAAAAGTTTGTAGAATCCATTCTCTTGCCCCTTTTTGAAAACTGGAACATTGGCCTTTTTCCACTCCTGTAGTCACTCCTGGGAATGTTGTAAGATTCAAATGAGATCATGAGTAATAAAGTACTTTGCAAACTTTAAAACGTTAAGTAAATTTTACTGGATGATGATGATGATGAACCTACAGTCACCAGGTTTCTAGTCTGATTCATTCCCTGAGCCTTCTACTGTACTTCTGCTGAGCTCAAGCCACACTGATATAGCAACCCAGGGATTTGCTCATAAATGTTTAACAAGAATTTTTGCAACTAGTGTCTGTGATAAAGGCCTCATTTCTAAAATATTTAGAGAACCGAGTCAAATTTACAAGAATACAAGTCATTCCTCAATTGAGAGATGGTCAAAGGATGTGAACAGACAGTTTTCAGAGGGAGAAATTAAAGCTATCTATAGTCATATGAAAAAATGCTCTAAATCACTACTGATTAGAGAGATGCAAATCAAAACGACTCTGACGTACCATATCACACCTATCCGATTGGCTAACATGACAAAACAGGAAGATGATAAATGTTGGAGAAAATGTGGCAGAGTTGGAACACTAATTCATTGTTGGTGGAGCTGTGAGCTGATCTAACCATTCTGGAGGGCAGTTTGGAACTATGCCCACAGGGCTACAAAAATATACATACCCTTTGACCCAGCAATATCACTTCTAGGACTGTATCCTCAAGAGATCATAAAAATGGGAAAAGGTCCCACATATACAAAAATATTTATAGCAGCTCTCTTTGTGGTGGCCAAAAACTGGAAATCAA
>CM053775.1:37266652-37285321 GCA_028658325.1 Potorous gilbertii | reverse complement strand
AGAGCAACATGATTGCTCTTTTCTCCAGAATGCTGGGTTCAGGAATTCAAGTGGAACCATTATTCTTCTCTCTAGAAGGCTAAGTCTAGGAACTCATTGTTGTTGTTCAGTTGTATCCAACACTTTGTGACCCAGTGGATCACAGCACACCAGTACCATCCATGGAGTTTTCTTGGCAAAGATTCTGTAGTGGTGTGTCATTTTCTTCTTAAGTGGATTAAGACAGATAAAGGTTGAGTGACTTGCCCAGGGTCACACAGCTAATAAGTATCTGAGACTAGATTTGAATTCAGGTCTTCTTGACTCCAGGTCTAGTACTCTATCCACTATCCAAACAGAGATTAAGTGACTTGGCTCAGGTCAAAATAAGTGTCTGAGGCTGAATTTGAATTCAGGTCTTCCTGACTCCAAGCCCAGCACTCTCCAATAAGCCACCTAGCTGCCTCCAGTGTACTCGATGTAGTCCAGAACAAATTCCACTTTTTCCTAAGAAAGAGAGTCTAGGAACTCTGTAGTGTCTGGGACAAATCTCCCTCCTTTACTCAAGGAAGATGTGGCCAGGCATTTTGGACATCAGTGTCCCACTTCTGCCTCTGGCTGCCATGATTGAGTGGGCCCCTGCACGGCAGGGTTGTTCAGAAGACATTCTCTCCTTTCCCCCAGGGACCTAAGTCTGCTCTCTTGTCTCTATCTAGCCTCATAGCTCTCTCTGGATCTCTGACCTCTCTCCTAGATCTGACTGCTCCCTTTCATAGGCCTGAGTCCAAGGGTGAGGCTCAGCTCCACAATAGCCATGAGTCAATAACTCTTCCCTGCGTTCCCCTTCTCCCTCACTCCAGTGTAATGACTTAGTCAATCATCCACAATGAGATGTCAGTGGGCCAAGGGAGGGTCACTGGCTCTTCATAACTGCACATATCCCTAGGGTTAAGATGGGCGGTAGGCTAGGGGAGGGAGGGATTTTGTGTGCAGTTAACCCCCCTAGGGACCAAAGTCTGTCTGAAGGTTTCTGGTCTCTGGTATGTATACAGCTCTCCCTGGCTCTCTTCAGCAACAAAATTTTATCTGTGGAGACCCATTCTAGGCTTGATTTGAGGAGATAAAAGCAGTGAAACTAAAAATTAGGATTTAAAAAAAATTATTTATTTTGTTTCCACAAGATTTTGAGTTCCAAAATTTCTCCCCATCTCTCCCCTCCCCCCACCTCAAGACATCTTGCATTCTGATTACCCCTTCCCCGTCTCTGCCCTCCCTTCTATCACACCCCTCCCTTCCCTGATTCTCATTTCCTCTGTTTTCTTGTAGGGCAAGATAGATTTCTATACCCCATTACCTGTATTTCTTATTTCCCAGTTGCATGTAAAAACAGTTTTTAACATTCTTTTTTAAAACTTTGAGTTCCAACTTCTCTCCCTTCCTCCTCCCCCATCAATCCCTACTGGGAAGGCAAGCAATTCAATATAGGCTATACATGTGTAGTTATGCAAAAGACTTCCATAAAAGTCATGTTGTGAAAGACTAACTATATTTCCCTCCATCCTATCCTGCCTCCCATTTATTCTATTCTCTCTTTTGTCCTTGTCCCTCCCCAAAAGTATTTACTTCTAATTACCCTTTCTTCCCATTTGCTGTCCATTCTATTATCCCCCCCATGCCCCCTGTTCTCCCCTTCTCCCCTTCTTTCCTGTAGTGTAAGAGAGATTTTCATACCAAATTGAATGTGGATGTTATTCCATCCTTAAGCCAAATGTGGTGAGAGTAAGCTTCACTTTTTCCCTCTCACATCCTCCCTTTTCCCCTCCATTGAAAAAAGCTTTTTCTTGCCTCTTTTATGAGAGATAATTTGCCCCATTTCATTTCTCCCTTTCTCCTCCCAATATATTCTTCCCTCACCCCTTAATTTTATTTTTTTAGATATCATCCCTTCCTATTCACCTCACCCTGTGCCCTCTGTCTATATGTATATAATCTTTCCTACTACCCAAATACTGAGAAAAGTCTCAAGAGTTACAAATAGGATCTTTTCATGTAGAAATGTAAACAGTTCAACTTTAGTAAGTCCCTTATGATTTCTTTTTCCTGTTTACCTTTTCATGCTTCTCTTGATTCTTGTGTTTGAAAATCAAATTTTCTATTCATCTCTGGTCTTTCAATGAAATTTCATTTCATTGAATGACCATATTTTCCCCTGAAGTATTATACTCAGTTTTGCTGGGTAAGTGATTGTTGGTTTTAATCCTAATTCCTTTGACTTCTGGAATGTCATATTCCAAGCCCTTTGATCCCTTAATGTAGAAGGTGCTAGATCTTGTGTTATCCTGATTGTATTTCTGCAATACTTGCATTGTTTCCTTTTGGCCGTTCGCAATATTTTTTCCTTAATTTGGGAACTCTGGAATTTTGCTACAGTATTCCTAGGAATTTTTCCTTTTGGATCTCTTTCAAGAGGTGATCAGTGGATTCTTTCAATATTTATTTTACCCTCTGATTCTAGAATATCAGGACAGTTTTCCTTGATATTTTGTAGGCTCTTTTTTTGATCATAGCTTTCAGGTAGTCCCATAATTTTTAAATTGTCTCTCCTGAATCTGTTTTCCAGGTCAGTTGTTTTTCCAATGAGATATTTCACATTGTCTGCTATTTTTTCATTCCTTTGGTTTTGTTTTATAATTTCTTGATTTTTCATAAAGTCATTAGCTTCCATCTGCCCCATTCTAATCTTTAAGGAATTATTTTCTTCTGTGAGCTTTTGGATCGGCTTTTCCATCTGATCAATTCTGCTTTTTAGGGTATTCTTTTCTTCATTGGCTTTTTGGATCTCTTTTGCCATTTGGTTTAGTCTGTTTTTTAAAGTGTTATTTTCTGCACCATTTTTTGGGGTCTCTTTTAATAAGCAGTTGACTCTTTTTTCATCTCTTGCTTTCCTCTCATTTCTTTTCCCAATTTTAGCTCTACTTCTCTTACTTGATTTTCAAAATCCTTTTTAAGCTCTTCCATGGCCTGAGACCAATCCATATTTTTCTTGGAGCCTTTTGATGGAGGAGCTTTGACTTTGTTTTCTTCTGTTTGCATGCTTTGGTCTTCCTTGTCACCAAAGTAAGATTCTATAGTCTGATTCTTTTTCCTATTTTTGCTCATTTCCCCAGCCATTTACTTGACTTTTGAGCTCTTTCTCAAGATAGTTCTCTGCTACCAGTGGGGGTGGGGGATGTACTGTCAGCTACTTGATCCCCCACAATCTGTGGGCCTAGAGCTCCAGAAACAGTGGCTGCAGCTGCCCCTACTGTTGCTGTGGCTTCTCCAGGTTGCTCTGCATCCTCTCCTTTCCCCACTCTCCTCCATCCCCACTCCACCCTGGGCCTGGGGCCAGACTACTCACTCTCCTGCACTGGTCCCACTGACCTTCCAATTTGTCCTCAGTGTTTTGGGGTCCTGAAGTCTGGAAATTGCCACAGATATGAGAGATTCAGTCTCCCCAAGATCTGCTTAGGTCCCCTCTGTGCTGGCGTAGCCCCCACTAGACTGTGCTCTGCCCCTTGTGTAGCATAATAGACATTTCCCAATGACCTTCCAGGCTGTATTGGGCTGGAGATTTGCTTCACTCCTTCATTATGTGGGTTCTGCAGCTCCAGAATTTGTTTAGAGCCATTTTTTTACAGGCATTTGGCTGGGCTTGGGGGCAGCACTCTAGAAAGTGTGTGCTGTTACTCTGCCACCTTGACTCCACCCCTGGTCCCTCAAAAGTTAAGATTTTTTAAAGGTGCTGGAATAAAGGTACGGGTATTTCACTCGTGTATGTATGAAATATGTGTGTACATACAGGCAGTCCCTCCATAAATGTAATTAGATTATTTCGTACAAGTCCCAAATCATTGGCCACAGTTGCCATACAACATAGAATTTTCTTGACCCCACCTTTTTCCATCAGGCAGTTGTGCCTGAGATTGGGTTCCATCCCTATCTAGTCCTTACTTTTGCCCTTGGCCAGTGGAGGATTCCTCCTGTCTCTCCTAGGCAGCAGGACTGTCAGAAGTGAGAAAAGACAGCTTTCCTTATTCAGAAATGCCCCACTGCTTTTCCAGCTGGCTATCCTTTCCATTGACAGCATCCTACCTTTTCACCACCCCCTCTCATTCCACATGGACACCCCCCGGGAGTAGGGAACCTGCAGCCTTGAGGTCCCATGTGGCCCTCTATGTCCTCAAGTGTGGCCCTTTGACTGAATCCAAACTTCACAGAACAAATCCCCTTAATAAAAGAATTTGTTCTGTCAAACTTGGGCTCAGTTAAAAGACCTCCACTGAGGACCTAGAGGGCCACACGTATACTTGAGGCTGAAGGTTCCTCACCCCTCCCCTATACCCATCTTCTCCACTTCACTTTCATTCCTGTGATGAAATGCCCAAGATGGTCTAAGTATATTTTTCCTCAGAAGATAGAAGTGAATACTTTGTATAGAATTCTCTATCATATATCTCTCTTCCTACAGGGTATAAGTGAAAAAAAGACAAGGTGGGGAAATAAATAGGAGGCAGCATTTTTATTTCCTGCCTGTTACTTCTTTTTTTAACCAATATTAATTAAAAACAAAACAACAGTAGAAAACTTAGAAACCTTAGAAAACTTAAAGGGCAGTGTCCAGATTCAGTTCTACAGTAGGCCAGAGAAGAAGAGGAAAAACACTGGGCAGAAATATGATTAATGGCGATAGAAACTGGAAAGCAAGTGGGCCACTTCCTGGAACCTGTTGAAGAAAAAAAAGAAGTGAATAGGAGCCCAGAAGACCTGGATAGGAGCTCCTTCTTCCCTCCCTTTACCTCATCCCCTCCTAATCTGCTTTCCTTCTTTCTGCTGAACTAATCACTTGTACCTGGGGAAGGCCTTTGGCACAGTGGGTAGTCCACTGAACTTGGAATCAAGAAAACCTGAGATCAGATTCAGCTTCAGACACTTAATTATGTGTGACCCTGGGCAAGTCACTTTACCTCTGCTGACCTTGTTTTCCTCATCTATGAAATGAGGAAAATAGCACCTACCTTGCAGGGTCAAGTGACATAATAATTGTAATGCTCTTAGCACAGTGCCTGGCATGTAGTAAGTGCTATATAAATGTTAGCTGTTATGGTGATGATGATGACTATTCCAATCTGCCCTCTTTCATTTTATGTACATTTTTTCCATTCAGACTCATGGTTTTGAATGTTGTTTCTTTTTCCTTTCCTTTTATCCTCCTCTTTAGACAAAAAAAAGAATGAAATTAGCACTAGATTTCTATAGTTTATTATAAGAGCATTATAATCCCAGTTTTCTTCCCTTCTTTTCCTAGCCAAGTCCAGACTTGGAGACCTAACTGAAAGAGTCTCTTGGCTTATGATTTCACCAACATTTGTCCTTCAAGATTTCTAAAACAAAGCTTAAATATTGCTTATACCTAGGATTTTCCCCAAAGTTGGTATAAGGCCCATCATCTCCCATAAAGGCACTGAGTATACAATATGGGTCTTGGGTATAGGACAGCCTTTATTGTACTCACAACAGAACATATGTACACTACACAGGGCACAAAGGAACTCAGTAATAAATATAGAAATGTAAAACACTCAACTCATCATACCCATTAGATTGCCTGTGAAGGAAGAGACTTTGTGGGACTGCTAAACAGAAATTCCCCCTTTACCATGGACCTGCACCATCCAAGAAAGTCAGCAGTGCTCTGGAGGGTTGACAAAGTTCACATCTTCTAACCCCTCAGGGACTTTAGTCCTTAGGTTGCAGAGTCCTCTTCTCAGAGACATGTGTTGTCAAGGAACTCTTCTCTGGGTGGAAGATTGGTGCTCAACTCTCCAGCTCAGAATTACCCGTGAGTTTATCTTTCCACTGCGGGGAATCCATTTTAAGGATCACCTATGCTCAGAAAAAGAAACAAAAAATCAGAAGACAGCCCCAAATTTGAAATCCACAAACTCCTTTCTCAGGCCTACGTGGGCATGCATAGACCACTTGGCCATGTATATCTCCTCCAAATTGTCATTTTCAACTTTTAGGGGTGAGAAAAATCCCCTCCCTCCATCCATCATGGAAACACATTTCCAGAAGTCCTAGGGCAGAAATAATATGTCAGTCCATTATCAGGAAGCTGCTTCAGTCACTGGCACCAATCAGGAGTTCTATGTGTTCTCTTAGCAAGGTGCTAGGGCACATGTCCAGCTATTTTGGAGGCACCCTCCTTCTAGGAAATGTCCATGAGGATCAAGATGATTAGGAGATCATGTTGAATGGGTCAGGAACTCTCCTGACCAGCCCGCATTTGTAGCTTCAGATAGCACAAAGCTAAGAGATGTTGTTAATGCCACAGAATGAGAAAGAACACCAACAAACTGAGGCCCGGAGAGGTGAAATGACCTTGGCTCTGGTGCTGTGGCTAATAATTATCAGAGGCCAGAACAGAGCGCAAGTCTTCTCAACTTTTAGGTTGAGCTCCCTATCCATGGCACTGCCCTGCCTCTCTCACAAAGAGAGGGAAGTCAGCAAATACTTGTTGGATTGGATTAGATTTTGTCTAATTCTTGAGAATATTTATTTGGTAATTTTGTTGCTGTGGTATAAAATCATTTGAATAATTTGATTAGCTTATCATTTCTACTATAGCAGTATACTCCAATCTAGGACATAGGCTATTATTCCTTCAATTATTTTGGTTATGTCTAGAAAAATTGTTTTGTCCTTCTATTTTCGTAAGTCCTGCCTGTGACTTGGTAGATGAATTCCAAGACTATTTAATGCATTGTTTTTATCTTAAATAGAGTTTCTTTTCTTGTCTCTTCTGTATATTTTTTTTTTTTTTGCAAAAAAGGTGATGATTGAAATGAAAACACAGGAGACAAAAGAAATTTATGGAAGTTAAACTAATATGAATAACTTGAGATGGCAAGGTGAGGGGTCCAGTGCTTCAATACAGAATGTGGAGATGCTGATGAGAATAATGATAACAACAACTAGCATTTCTATGGTGCATTAAGGTTTGCAAAATGTTTTACAGGTAAAACTTCATTCTCTCCTCACAACATTCCTGGGGGGTAGGTACTATTATTATCTCCACTTTCCAGATGAGAAAATTGAGGTAGACAGAGGTCACGTATCTTGCTTGAGGTCATAGAACTAGTAACTGTCTGAGGCTGGATTTGAATTCAAGTCTTCCTGATACCACATGCAGTGCTCTATCCACTATGACACTTAGTGGAGGAATTCTGCTTTGTCTAAATATCTCCGAAGAAGTAGAGGTTTCTCACTTTCTTTTCATGGCTAAACTTCTTGAAAAAGCCATGTAAAATCTCTGTTTCCACTTTTCTTTGCAATCTGGCTACTAACCTCATCAGTCAGCTGAAACTTCTGTCTCCAGAGCTACCAAAGATCTCTTAATTGTCAAATCTCATGGCCCTTTCCAGTCCTTACTCTTCTCAACATGTTTGCATCTTTTGACACTGTCCAGCACCTTCTTCTCCTTGCTACCTCTTCCTCTTTCTTGGTTCTGCTACCATAAGGTAGCTCCTTCTCAGTCTCCTTTGCCACACTTTTCTTCAGGCCCAAAGGTCATAGTTCTCCGGCAGGGCTGTGTCTTTGGCCCTCTTTGCTCCCATTGATTCAGTTATCATCTCTATGCAGGTGATTCTGAACTTTATTTATCAAGCCCTGCCTTTTCTCCTGACCTCTAGAATCACATTTCCAACTGCCTTTTGAATATCTGGAATGAGATATCCCATAGATACTTTTAAATCAACATGTCTAAAACTGAACGGCTTATCTTCTCCCCAAAACCCTATTCCTCTTCCTAACTTCCGTCACAGCCAAGGCCATCACCATTCTTCCAGTCTCAGAGGCTGAAATCTAAGTGTCATCCTTTTCCCTCCTCATGCTTCATCACCATCTATATCCAATCTGCTGCCAAGTTCTGTTGTTTCTAACTTCCCAACATCTTCACCACTTGGCTGGTGAATTATCCTCCTAAAGCACTGGTCTTACCGTGTCACTCCATCTCCATTCAAAAAACTCCACTAAAGTCCTTAATAATAAAAAAAAGCCTTTTCCTACCTTTACAGTCTCCCCTCCACATACTATTACATGGTGACATTGCCTCATTATTCATTGCACAAGACATTCCATTTCTCAAATCCGGGCACTTTCACACCTTGTCCCCCACGCCTGGAATTTTCTCTGTCCTCACTTCTTTCTCCTGATTTCCCTGTCTTCCTTCAAGTCTTAGCTAAAATCCCACCTTTTGCAAAGCAGCCTTTCCCAGCTTCCCTTAATGTTAGTGCCTTTCCTCTGAGATTACCTCATGTTATTGTGTGTGTGTATAGTTGTTTGTATGCTGTCTCCTCTATTAGTCTTTGAATTCCTCTTAGGGCAGGAAGTTTTTTAGTTTTTTGTTTTTCTTTTCTATCTTTCCTCTCCCTAGCACTTACCACAGTGTCTGGAACACAGTAGACACTTAATAAATGCTTGTTGACCTTTGGTCTTTGCTCATGGAAAGAAGGAAAGGAGAAAGGTGAAATGATTTAGTATCTATTCAGATTGAGGTTCTAGATGTGTAGGTTATTCAGATGTGGAATAAAGGGTATTATGTTGGAAGAGAGGAAAGCTATTTGTGCCAGAAGTTGGGATTTGAGAGGGCATTACTTTAAACAAAATATACTATACCTATGGAGAGCCTATTACAAAAGAAGAAAAGGGTCAAGACCCTTTTGGGCTATGTGAGGAGAAAATAAGGGAGAAAATTGGCATCTGATTGCCAACTACAGATAATTCTTGATTTTTTTTCCTCTTTTCAAAAGAAAGATATCATAATAGAATTTTATGGGGAAGAAAACAATCATAACCAGGAATGTTAATGACTGAACTGCCCATAAAATGATGAATGGTGACAGAATGTATTACAAAGCAAAACCCAATAATTCACTCCATAAAGAAATAATATACTTTAATGAATAAAATAAAAACACTTCATAGACAAATAAAGTGAAGAGTCAGAGTGAAATTGATTATGTTTCATTGAAATCCAAAACAGTAGTAGTCATATTCATGATCTCAGACAAGGTAGCAGTAAAAATAGGCAAACAGGAATTACGTTATGCTTAAAGAAACCATATAGAATATATATGCACCAAACTGAATATCTTCTGAATGATTAAAGGAAAAGCTAATTGAATTACAAAAAGACTTAGATAACAAGCAAATAATTTTAGATCATTTCAACATACCACATTCATATTTAGACAAATCTAACAGTAAATAAGAAAGATGTTAAAGATTAAACAAAATAATAGAAAAACTGTCTATTGGACATTTCCAACTGTGTCTTCCATAGACATCTCATGTCCAAAACTCTAACTTTCCCCCAAACCCTCTCCTCTTCCAAAAATCCCTATTTCTTCTAGTCATTTTGGTTTACCACCTCATTATCAACTTCAGTTCTTCACTTCCACTCATCCCACAGATCTGTTCAGTTGCCAAGTCTTTTCCATGGCCACATCTCTTCCCCACCAATACTCCCTCTAGATCCCCATATCTCTGACTTGACCATGTTCCCCAAAGACCACCTTCTCTGGGCCTTGCCATCTGTTTCAATAGCCTCCTAATTGATCAATCAATCACCTTGCCTCAAATCTCTTCCCTCTTCAGTCTACCAAAAGTGATTTCCTAAAGCCTAGGTCTGACCTTGTCACTCCTACACTGGATAAACTAGTGGCTCCCTCTCACCTCTTGGATGAAAAGAACACCTTCTTAGTGGGGAACTCTTCACAACCTAGTAACCTCTGACCTTTCCTTCTTCATTCTTCTTCATTCCCCTTTATCCACTCTGCATTCCAGCCAAACTGAAACTACTTCTGGGTTTTGGACCCTCTTTGTTCACCTCTACCATTCTGACTTCATTTTCCTTTAAGACTCAGTTCAGGTACCACCTTCTGCAGGAGTCTTTTTTTGAGCCTCCAGTTCTTAGTGTATCCCCCTCCAAAAACATTATCTCATACCTTTTATTTTATACACTTATATATTCCTATATATGTGTGTGTTGTTGCAAGGATTGTTTGGCTTTTGCTTTTGTAACTCTGACCACTAACCCATAAGAACTCAATAAATACTTGTTGATTAACTGATGTTTATCAAATGACTTAGCTATGGGGGGGTGGGGTGGAACAGTGGGCAGAATCAGGAGATAAAATCTAATTGGAAAAAGTTCAAAGTCTTAGGTTTTGCTTTGATCATTAGGAAAGCATCTGGTGACTAGGACAGTAAAGAGCTTCAAGATAATACCATATAAGGCTTGACTGAAGATACTGAGAAACTCTTGCCTAGAAATGTGAAGACTTAGAGGGCAATATAAAAGTTGTCTCCAAGTGTCTGAAGGGCTGGCATTTGTCAAGGGCTTCAGTTGTTGTGTTTAGTACCTGAGAGAAAAACTAGCAGCATTAAGTGGAAACTCTATCCAAATCATTTTTTGATCCCAGCTATTCATTGGGAGGTCCCCAGTTAGGGGGGAGCAGAAGAGGTAGATTTAGGCTCCCTGTAAGGAAAAACTTTCTGACAATCAAAGTTATCCAAAAAATAGAATAAGTACTCTGTTCCTCTGAGTACAAGTCTTCCAGTGAAGGTAGGATAACTCCTTGTTAGGGGTGTTCTGGAAGAGATTATAGTTGATAGCTATCGGACTAAATGTCTTCTGAGGTCCCCTTAAAACCTAGCAGCACTCAGGCCAGTGCCTGGAACATAGTAGGCACTTAATAAAGGTTTCTTGCCTTGACTGACTTGTGGGACTTTGCTGCATAGTAGAACTGAGTCTAGTTAAGTCAGTTGGCCATGCTTCACTTATTGCCTAGGACTCACTTTTACATTTCGCTTTGTTCTTGGGCCATAAACCAGAATGTACCTCTCTCCCCAGAAAGCCACAAAATACACTATGTGCTAGTTCTTATGGAGGAATCAGGTGTAAAAATGATACGTCCATAACAGTTTGGGGAGAAAACATTCCATATCCAAGTTTCAGTAACATAATCTTTATTGTCATTCTTAATTATTTTTAATTTGAGTAACTAACTTAAACAACTAAAAACATGAACATTTCACTATACAAAGAACAGAGCATTGTACATGAGACTAAGAACCCCTGTTTTTGCATTTTCTTAAAAATGTACATTAAATTTAATGCAACATTAACAAACTCACCCTACTTATATATTTTTTCTGAACTTTTTAGTTTTTTTCTGTATGCTTTTTAATGTTTGCTGATTCCTTTTGTGAGAGATGGAAGAGAGGCATCTATATCAATACCCATTCCCCATGCCCCCAAGTCTTTCCTTCTAATATGGATAATCAAGTATGGATAACACATACTAAGTTTTGAATGACAACTCTAATTGAACATTATAATACAATGAAGAGGGACAGGTATGAGGTATAAAGTGAAACCTGCAAAGATGTTTATGAAATAAGAAATAAGGAAAAAATTGAGAATCAGGTGAGTTGGGTGCAGGCTATGATTCTACGAGGAAAAATATGTGAGAATTAATGGACAAAGGGTCCTGATGAAGACTTAGAGGGTAGGATTATCATGAGAGTTTGGATAGAAATCAACTAATTTAAATGTAGACAATTAGGAAGTGAGTTTAGTTGTTTGTATTGATGTTCAGTGTCCAGTTTCTAGTAAAAACATTTTTTAAAGAGACCTAGATTCCAAGAATAAACAGGTGGCTGTCCAATTGTACTATGAGTATAGTATGGACTATGCTCCTAGGAGACCATCTCTAGTTCTGTGTTTAGTCCTGGAAGCCATATCTGACAAAAGAGATTGATGAGATGAAGGGCAACCAAGAGAGTGAGGGCTTTGGCTTCTTGCCTTGAAAGTTCAAGGCCTTTAGATGAGGCCTGGTTGAAGGAGTGGAGGATAGTGAGCCTGAAGTATGAAAGATTCAGAGGAGACAGGCTATCATGTCAATGTCTTATCTCATGTCAAAGAGATGATAGATTTATTGTCTTTGGCCCAAGGGACAGACCTCAGAGGAATGAGTAGAATTTCAAAGTGGCAAATTTAGGCTTTGTTATAAAGAAAATTTCCTAAAAATTGGAGCTACCCAGAAATGAAGTAGATTTCCTCAAGAAATAGCACCATTCAAGCAATGGCTGGATGACCACTGGCAGGGTCTGTTTTTGAAGGAATTATTTTTTGCATATGGGTTGGACTAAATGGCTACTAAGGTTCCTTCCAATTCTGAAATTTTGTTATTCTGTGAACTGTTAACCAATTTCACTAATGAATATTGATGCACAATTTTAATACAAAATTTTAGCAAAGAGTCTACAGTAACATATCCAGTTATTCAATGTGGCCTAGTTGGAGTTATACCAAGGATGCAAGGATGGTTCAATGTTAAGAAAACAATGAGCATAATGAATCATATAAACAACAAAAACCACATTAAAAGTTGCAGGAAAAAAAGTTTTTGAGAAAAATACAGTACTCATTTATGTTAAAAAACCTAAAAAGCAGAGGCAGACAGGAAAGGATGTTTCTTTAATATGATAAAAAAAATTTTTTTTAATCCAAGACTTTGCATTCTTTGCAATGGAAAAACACTAGGGACTTTTCCATTAAATACAGGGGTAAAACTAGAATGACCAATTTCCCCATTATTATTTTTCAACTAAATGTTAAAACTTAACATTGAACATCCGTGCAACCAAACTATACTTATCACTGTTTACATTTGCACTCATCTCAGTACATAAAGTATCATAAAATATATTCAATTGCTTCATCTGAGACCCCATTAGAATCCTTTCTCAATTCATGGTCACTGACTTTCTATGGTCATGTTATGTATTCTTCCTGTGTATGTGGTGAATTTTTGTTCGTTTTTCATTATTGCATTAAAGACTTTGCAGATTTCTTTGTATTCCTCACTCTTGTCCATCTTACTTGTTGTAGTTTGCTTTTGCATGAATTACCAAAATTTATTTAACTATTTCCCTATTGCTTGGATTTTTAAGGATGCTTCCTCTTTTTCCCCAAAACTTTGTATAATATGACCATGAAAATATTTGAACATGTAATTTCCTTTTCCTCACTATTATTTGACACAATTCTTGCTCATTTGTTTCAGTCATGTCCAAGTCTTTGTGACTCCATTTGGGGTTTTCTTAGCAAAGATACTGGAGTGATTTACCATTTCCTTCTCCAGCTCATTTTATAGATGAGGAAACTGAGGCAAACAGGGTGAAGTGAGTTGTCTAGGGTCGCACAAGTACTAGACACAGTATTGAGTGTCTGAGGCCAGATTTGAACTCAGGAAGATGAATCTTCCTAACTCCAGGCTGGACACTCTACCCACTACAACACCTAGTTGCCCAACACAGTTCTAGAAACTCTAAATATAGCACTGAGAGAAGAGCAAGTAAAGGTACAAATATATGCAAACAGCAACCAAAATATCCATAATTGTAGATTACATGATAATTTACTTAGAAAACCTCAGAGCAAGGGGTCTTAACATTTTGTGTGCCATGAATCCTCCTTCTGGCAAGCATTCAGGAAACCTATCTCTCCCTCCTTCCCTCTTCCCCCACAAATGTTTTTAAATGTATAAAATTAAATATATAGGCTTACAAAAGAAGTCAATTATAGTGAAATGCAGTAATTTTTAAGTTCACACAGACCAGGTTAAAAACCTCTGCCCCAGAGAATTAGTGAGGGAGCTAATTAATCAAAGATTGAGAACTTCAGTAAATTAGCAGGAGCCAAAAGAAATCAAAATTCTTCAGCATTTTTATATAATCCTAACAACAACAAAAAATAAGAAAGTTCTTCTCAAAATAAGTTTAAAATGCATAAAATATTCTAGAGTTAATTTACCAAGATAAACTCAGGATTTAAATAGATCCAACTATTAGTCAACAAAAATTTATTAATCAACTTATGTGCTAAATGAAAAGGAAGCATTCCCTGCCCTCAAAGAACTTGCATTTTATCAGAGGAACCAACATGTACACATATACATATATATACAAGGCAGTTTCAGGGAATGGAGAGAGAGGCAGTTAGGGGAACCAGTAAGGGTCTCAAATAGGAGTTGGGGCTTGAGCTACAGAAATAAAGGAAGACATATAAAGAGATATTCATTGTTCATGGTTAGTTAGCCTCTACCAATTTAATAAAAATGATACTTAAATTCAGTTACAGATTGAATGACATTGAGCCAAGATGGCAAATTAAAGTTAGTCCAGCTGAACTTTCTCAATATTTCCCTCTAAGTAACTTTAAAATAATGCCTCAAACCAAATTTTGGAGCAACAGTGTCAACAAAAGGTCAGAGTGAAACATTTTTCTGGTCTAAGAAAACTTTGGAGGTTGGCAGGAGAAGTTTGTGACATTGGGGTAGAAGCCTATCTGGAACCCACTATGCAGTAGCAGCTGCAGCAGCTTTGGGAACTCTCAGTTTGTAGATGATAAGGGGGTTTAGACAGCTGGTCAAAAAGAGATTACAGGAGACCCTTTGTTGGCACTGGGTACAGCTGGTGCTGATTGGCAACTATTGCCCATATACAGTTCTGAGACAGTTCCAAGACACAATTCCAGGGCAGAGAGGAACACTGGGGGGAGGGGGGGTCAGCCATAACAGAGCAGGAGTCCTGGTCACACCTTCAAAGCAAAGAGGAACACTAGCACTTGTGGCTTCAGGAGATCAGGGACCATAGCTGGGTAAAGATGAGAACATAGACCAGGAAAGCAGTGACTGTACCTCTCTCTGGATCACATATCTTGGAAGCACCAAAAACTTCCAGACCCTTCAAACTAGCTCTGAAAATAGCAGCACAAAAAAGCCTGAAACTTGGGACAGTGTTTTCCCCAGGGGAACAGAGCTCAACTTTAACATAAAGTTCAAAGTGAAGAAATAGACTGAGAAAATGAGTGAAAAACAACAAAAGAACTTGTTCTTAAAAAGCTACTACAGTATCAGGAAAGACCAAGATATAAACTGAGAAGACAACAATATGAGAATAGCTACAAACAGAGCCTCAAAGAAAAAGTACACTAATGAATTGCTAGTGGAATAGTGAACTGGTCCCACCATTCTGGAGAACAATTTGGAACTAAGCCTACAGGGCTATATATAAAACCCTTTGACCCAGCCATACTGCTACTAGGCCTGTATCTCAAAGAGGTCAAAGAAAAAGGAAAAGGATCTATATGTATAAAAATTTTTTTAGCTACTCTTTTTGTGGTGGCAAGGAATGGGAAATTGAGAGGATGGAAATCGTGCCCTCATTTGATCATTGGAAATTATCAATTGTGGAATGACTGAACAAGTGATGATGACTGAACAACATGATTGTGATGGAGTACTATCATGTTGCACAAAATGATAAGGGGGGTGGTTTCAGAAAACCATGACAAGTATATGAACTGATGCAAAGTAAAGCAAGAACTGAGAGATCATTGTACACAGTAACAGCAATGTTGTAATGATGATCAAGTGTGAAAGACTTAGTTACTCTGATCAATACAATGGTTCAAGACAATTCCAAAAGACTCATGATGAAAAAATACTGTCCATCTCCAGAGAGAAAACTCATGAACTCTGAATGCAAATTGAAGTATAATTTTCTCACTTTATTTTTCCTCACCTTTTTTTTTGCATTATGGCTAATATGAAATATGTCTTACATTATTTCATTTGTGTAATTGATTTCATATTACTTTCCTTCTCAGTGGGTGGGAAAGGGGATAGTAGGGAGGAAGAGAATTTGAAACTCAACATTTAAAAAGAAAACGTTATGAATAAAAAATTTCTTTAAATTCAAATTAAAAAAAGAAAAA
This sequence comes from Potorous gilbertii, assembly GCA_028658325.1. Taxonomy (NCBI): domain Eukaryota; kingdom Metazoa; phylum Chordata; class Mammalia; order Diprotodontia; family Potoroidae; genus Potorous; species Potorous gilbertii. The sequence continues at coordinate 37,269,453 of CM053775.1, read as the reverse complement.
GAAAGCAAATTGATTGACATTGACTACCAAGGAGTTATTTTCTTGACTCTACAAGATAACAACCAAATGATAGGAGAATGCAAGGTAAGACTATTAATTTGTATGAGATGGCAGTTTTAGGAAGCAGACCTTATTCCAGTAGGTTGTAGACTGTTACTGGTGTGCTGCTTTTTTATTTAGTCTGTTGAAATTTAGTAAGATGCATTGGAATCACCAATCTTTAGCATACCATTCCTTAAGTCAGATAACCAACCACGTCAAGTAACTGAATGTCCTAGTTATATTTGAGACTTGAATTTAATGTTGAACATATTGAATTTATTATTTACTTTAGAACAAAATATAGTCTGTCTATACTAGAGATTTGTGGATTCATATAGACTTTTTCTTCTTTACATATAGAAGTAGTAATGTTGTATTTTGTTCAGAATAACAAAAAAAATTAATTTTAAAAGTTCAACAGTAACATGACAGTGTACAAGTATTCCACCAGTGTTGTGCTCATATACTCATACTTCACTTCTCCATTCTTTTACCATCAAAATATTTAAAGCTTATGCTATCAAAGCAACCACAGATTATAAGCATACTTGAGGAAGGAGGCTAGGATTGAATTAGGAGGAAGCCCAAGATTTCTGGGACTCAAGGTTGAGACTAGATTGTTTTTTGCTAATTATACTTCCTCTGTAGAGATCTTCCCAAAGTTCTTTGTAGGCATCAAGTTTTCACAGTGAAGCACTATTTTATTACATTAATATACCATCATTTCCTCACCATTTTCCATTCATTGGACATGTAGAATTTTTTTTTGTAGTGTTTTTTTTTTTGTGTCGTTGGGGTGGAGTGGAGTGTGCTGGATGACTTGCAGTTTGTAAATAAACCAGCTTGGAAGAATCTAATTTTGAGGAGCTTCAGTAATTTCTGCACTCTATGATCTCATCCATCAGGTACTCTCTTCAATCACACAAATCTCGTTTTGTGCAGTGTTCTTCCATAGATCTTCCATAAAAGATTTCCCCCAATATATTAGAATCTTCCTTTATTTCAGGAACTGGCAGAATACTTTCTGAGGCTTAAATCTGACTGAAAGTCTGTTTCTGTGCCTCTGAAGACCTAAGAATGGTTTTATATTTTAAAATACAGTGGGCAGGAGATGGCCAACACTTGCTTTAATTTCAGGGGTCCTGAACCTTTTTGTGTATCATGAATCCCTTTGGAAATGAGTCTGGTGAAACCTGTGGACTCTCTTTCTCAGAAGAATGTTGTTAATAAGCATAAAATTAAGTATATAAATTACAAAGAAATCAATTATAGTGAAATACAGTTATCAAAAAAAATTTTTTTTAAGTTGACAGACCCCAGGTTACGAATCACTTCTCTTCTACCATTCTGTGGGGTCTGATAGGTTGTCCATATTTTATCCTTCACTCTGATGACATGAGGGGCTCCACTTCATTCTGTCATCATACATTTCCTGCACAAGGTCTTTTATACAACTTCTGACACATAAATCATCACTGCTAAGATACTACAGCCTGCTCGCACGCACCATCTATTTCTCCATGGTCTTAGGGTTATCTACAATTTTGCATATTCAAGGATTGCTTCATGATACTCCATAGAGTGTCACTGGAAGAATATTCATGTTTAAAATGTATTTTTGTGTTAGAGATCAGGCTTAGAGTCATTTAAAATGTTGCAAGATTTCTCAAATGAATTTGAAATTCTTTTGGATCCATTTTGTTCTTTGTGTTCATATTGTTGCCCCTCAATGCACTGTAAACTCAAGGGCAGAAAGTTCCATGTTTGCCTTTGAATTCTCGCCAGTGAGCATAGTGCCTAGCACATAGCAGACATTTCATGAATGTTGAATTTTATTGCAATGCATGTCTTACAGTGTGAAGCAAACCAACAAGAGTCAATCAGCAAGCATTAAGTGCCTACCGTGTCCTAGGCACTGAGGATACAAAGAAAGGCAGAAGATAGGCCTTGCCCTCAAGGACCTCACAGTCTAATGGGTGAGGCAACATACAAGCAGCTATGTGCAAGCAAGATGTAGTCATGATAAATTGGAGATAATCAGCAAAGTTAGGCATTCACATTTAGAGAGATCGAGAATGGCTTCTTGTAAGAGGTGGGATTTTTAGCTGAGTTATTTAAAGGAAGCCAAGAAGTAGAGACGAGGGGGGAGAGAATTCCAGGCATGGGCAACAACCAGTGAAAATTCATGGAGTCAGGAAATGATGTGTTTTGTGTAAGAAAGAACATGGTCAGTGTCACTGGATTGGAGAATGATAAGGTGATGAACGCCTGTACCAGGGTAGTCGCAGTGGCAGAGGAGAGAAGTGAATGTATATGAGAGATGGCACAGAAGTAAAAATTGATAGGACTTGGCAACAGATTAGATGTGGTGGGGAGAGGTAAGGAGTCAAGGAAATAGAGTACAGTTTTCCTAACTCTGGTTTTCTCAAGATAACACTTTGAAAATTTATAGATTTCATTTTTGTAAATCAGAGGCCTTCAGTTTTGTACCTGGGACTTATGCTCCCCAGCAATGTTTTCTAGGTTCCCTCTGGCAGTATCATTTGTACTCACATGAATAATCAGATTTGGATAGTAATCATCAGGCTTAACAGATCTGGGAAGGGTCACTGTCATATCCTGAATTCATGACGAAGCTAGGTCACTGACTAAAAAGTTGTTTGAGGAAAGTTGACCAAACCAAAGGGTGGAGTGTTCATCAGCTAGGTGGAAGGACTGTCATGTGGGGAAAGTGCATGAAAGTAAAGTCAGGCTTGATG
>CM053775.1:37248695-37266152 GCA_028658325.1 Potorous gilbertii | reverse complement strand
ATAAAATCTTAATTTTAAGGAAGTGATTGTAGAACATTTATAAATAAATAAAATAAAAATATAAAAAAGAAAAAAAATTAAAAAAAAGGAAAAGTGCTCTAATTCACTATTGATTAGAGAGATGCAAATCAAAACAAAAAAAAAACATGCTATAGGTTTTCTTTATAAAACCTCAGACCTTGAGTTTAGTAAAAGCAATTGCTACTTAGATTAGATTTAATTTGAACTCTGTGGGAGTCAATTCAATTTAGCAAACATTTATTAAACAACTAGTCTGTGCAAGGCACTGAGCCAGCTATAAGAGGTAAGGGGGACGCATTCCTTTTCAGTCTCTTGCTGGACTCTCATCCAATATTTTGTCCTGGGCCCTTTTCTCTTTTTCCTCTAGACTATCTCTCTTAGCAATCTCATTGACTTCCATGGGTTCAACTATCTCCTCTATGTGGATGATTTTTCACACCTTAATATCGAACTCTAATCTCTCTCTCTTTTTTCTTTCTTTCTGTTTTTTTATGTTTATTTATATATTTTTAGTTTTCAACATTCATTTCCACAAAATTTTGAGTTCCAAATTTTCTCCCCATCTCTCCCCTCCTCCACCTGAAAACATTGTGTATTCTGATTACCCCTTCCCCCAAGCTGTCCTCCCTTCTATCACACCCCTCCTTTCCCTTATCCCCATCTTCTCTCTTTTCTTGTATGGCAAGATAAATTTCTATACCCCATTACCTGTATTTCTTATTTCCCAATTGTACACAAAAACAATTCTCAACATTTGTTCCTAAAACTTTGAATTTCAACTTCTCTTCCTTCCTCCCTCCCTACTGAGAAGGTAAGCAATTATATATATGTAGTTTTGCAAAAGACTTCCATAATAGTCATGTTACATAAGACTAAGTATATTTCCCTCCATTCTCTCCTGCCCCTCGTTTTTTCTACTCTCTCTTTTGACCATGTTCCTCCCCAAAAGTGTTTACTTCTAATTACCTCCTCCTTCCATTTGCTGTCCCTTCTATTATCCCCGCCCCATGCCCCACTTATCTACTTCTCCCCCACTTTCCTGTAGTGTAAAATAGATTTTCATACCAAATTGAGCATGCATGTTATTCTCTCCTTAAGCCAAATGTGATGAGAGGAAGCTTCACTTTTTCCCTCTTACCTTCCCTCTTTTTCCCTCCACTGAAAAAGCTTTATCTTGCCTCTTTTATGAGAGAAATTTGCCCCATTCCATTTCTCCCTTTCTCCTCTCCATATATTCCTCTCTCACCCCTTAATTTTATTTTTTAGATATCATCCCTTCCTATTCAACTCACTCTGTGCCCCCCCCCATATATATGTATGTGTGTGTGTGTGTGTGTGTGTGTGTTTGTGTGTATAATCCCTCCAACTGCCCAAATACTGAGAAAAGTTTCAAGAGTTATAAATATTATCTTTCCATGTAGGAATGTAGACAGTTCAACTTTAGCAAGAATGTTATGATTTCTCTTTACCTTTTCATGTTTCTCTTGATTCTTGTGTTTGAAAGTCAAATTTTCTATTCAGCTCTAGTCTTTTCATCAAGAATGGTTGAAAGTCCTCTATTTCATTGAATGACCATTTTTCCCCCTCAGTTTTACTGGATAGGTGATTCTTGGTTTTAATCCTAGTTCCTTTGAATTCTGGAATATCACATTTCAAGTCCTGTGATCCTTTAATGTAGAAGCTGCTAGATCTTGTTTTATCCTGATTGTATTTCCACAATACTTGAATTGTTTCTAACTGCTTGTAATATTTTCCCCCTTGACCTGGGAATTCTGGAATTTGGCTACAATATTCCTAGGAGTTTTTCTTTTTGGATCTCTTTCAGGAGTTGATAGGTGGATTCTTTCAATATTTATTTTGCCCTCTGGTTCTAGAAAATCAGGGCAGTTTTTCTTAATAATTTCATGAAAGATGATGTCTGGGTTGTTTTTTTGATCGTGGCTTTCAGGTATTCTCATAATTTTTAAATTATCTCTCCTGGATCCATTTTGCAAGTCAGCTGTTTTTCCAATGAGATATTTCACATTGTCTTCTATTTTTTCATTCTTTTGCATTTGTTTTACAATTTTGTGGTTTCTCATAAAGTCATTAGCTTTCATCTGCTCCATTCCAATTTTTAAAGAACTATTTTCTTCAGTGAGCTTTTGAACCTTCTTTTCCATTTGGCTAATTCTGATTTTTAAATCAGAAACTTTTTGGACCTCTTTTGCCAGTTGAGTTAGCCTATTTTTCAAGGTGTTATTTTCTTCAGCATTTTTTTTGGGGTCTCCTTTACCAAGCTGTTGACTTGCTTTTCATGATTTTCTTGCATCACTCTCATTTCTCTTCCCAATTTTTCTTCCACCTCTCTTACTTGATTTTCAAAATCCTTTTTGAGCCTGGGACCATTGCATATTTATTTTGGAGGTTTTGGATGCAGAAGTCTTGGCTTTTATGTCTTCCTCTGATGGTATGCATTGTTGTTCCTCACCTGAAAGGATGGCAGAAAATACTTGTTCACCAAGAAAGTAACCTTATATAGTCTTATTTTTTCCCCTTTTTTGAGTATTTTCCCAGCCAACTACTTGACTTTTGAGTACTTTGTCAAGAGGAGGGTATACTCTGAGTACCTGTAAGTTCTCACCTCCTCCAAGGTAGCACAATCAAGGGAGAGGAGTTTACTCCTCTCCTGGCCTACACTCTTATCTGTGAGCAACCGCAAACACTCTTTTCTGTCCCAGATCTGTGAGTAGAATTCCCTCTCCAGAGCCTCTACTAGCTTCACTGCCAGCGTTCCTCCTCACCTCAAAGCTGCCACTCATGGCTGAGATCAGATCAGCTGCTCAATTCCCCCTGGATCTTTAGGCAGAGGGCTCCAAAAACGGATGACGCTGCTGCAGTTGTTGCTGCTGGTGGAGCCAGACCATGTTCCTTTTTCAGCCATGTGAGAGAGCTTTCTCACTGACCTTTGAAGCTGTCTTTGGTGTTTGTGGGTTGAGCAATCTGGGAACCTCAACTGTTGCCAGGGATTCTACCCCCTGAAGCATGCTCCAGTCCTGTTCCTGCTGCGCTGTGTGGCCAAGGCTGGGCTGTGCTCTGTGGGCTGCACTCCATTTCAAGCCCATTGCAATAAATCTTTCCTGCTGGCCTTCCAGGGTACCTTGGGCTGGAAATCTCTTTCACTCTATCCTTTTGTGTCTTCTGCTGCTCTAAAATTTGTTTAGAGTCATTTTTTACAGGTATTTTATGGGCTATTGGGGAGAACTTCTACAGGTCTGTCCTACTCCCCTCCCCCCAGAACACGTTAACATTGAAGATGATGGGGAAAGACTTCTTGCACAAGGTTGGATTTTTGATGAAGATGTCAAAAACGCCAAGGGGGAGAAGATACAGAAAGAGAGCATTGCAATCATGGAGGGGAGTCAGGTAAAGCACCCCAGAAGCAGAAACTGAGATTTCTATACAAGTAAGATCAAGGAGACCATGTCACTGAGACATAAAAATCTTAAGAACTTCTACTCTGTACTTTGCCCTGGTCAGATCACATCCAGAATAGTTCATTTCTTTCTGGGCACCCCAGTTTAAGGAGGACCTCTCAAGTATATGGGAGACCATCCAAGTTTGTGATGTATATGTCAGATAGGGATGAGTTCAAAGAATTATGGATGCTTAGCTTGGGAAAAAGGAGATTCAGGAGGGTTATGATGAATATTTGAAGGGTTGTCTTGGTTTGTGTGTGTGTGTGTGTGTGTGTGTGTGTGTGTAGAGGGAGGGGTTGGGAAGGGAGGATTAGAATGGTTCTGTTTAGCCTTAGAGGACAAAGCCAGGAATAATGAGTAGAATATGCAATGAGGTCAATTGAGGTTTGATATATGGATGGGCAGCTAGGTGGCTCAGTGGCTAGTACACCAGGCCTGGAGTCAGGAAGACCTGAGTTCAAATCTGATCTCAGATACTTCCTAGTTGTATGATTTCCCTGGGTGTGTCACTTCACCCTGTTTGCCTCAGCTTCCTCATCTGGAAAATGAGCCAGAGAAGGAAATGACAAACCAAGCCAGTATCTTTGCCAAAGAAACCCTAATTGGGGTCACAAAGAGTTGGACATGATGAACAACACAAAAACATGAATGAATAGACTAAAACAACAATTATAATTGTCCCAAAGTAGAATGGGCTGTCTTCATTGGATGCCTTCAAGCAGAGGCTTTATGATTTGGGAGGATGTCCAGGAAAGGGTGGGAAGATTGTTTTTGGACTCAGTGGCCACTCAGGTAGGTCCCTTCCAACTCAGTAATTCTGTAGTTCTGTGTAAGTAGGATACCACAGATGGCAGTTACTGCAGGGGGCAGTTAGCAAAGCAGAATGCAATGTCTTGATTTAGAACTTGGTCAGCAGACAACAGACTAATACCCCCTACTCTTGTGAAATAACATGGAATATTTAAGAAGCAGCAGTCCTTGTGTTCATAGATAGGTATCTCAACTGAAAGAGTCAACTGCCACGAATCTATCCCCAGCCCCCAATGCTGAAACTCACACACCTTAGTTGAATCATGGACTTGGTTTTTCTCAAAGGCAGTGTCCATGCAAACTGTGAGTTACGGGCCCAGTTTCAAGGCATAAGGAGTGGACATCATTCCTCCCAGGTAAGGAAAGTTCCTCTATCGGTGCAGATCTACATCTTCTCATCAACTTTTAGTCTTAAGAGAGCCCAGAGGGATGAAGTTATTTGCTCTGGTTCAAACAGCCAAGATGTATCCCAGATAGGACTGGAATCCAGGTCTTATTGGCACTCCTAACTTAAAGACAAAATTCAACCCTACAGTTACGGGGAAATATGGTCACTTCCAATGCTTTTCCACTCAGTATAAATCACCCATTTAGATACTAGCGAATCCTTTCTCATCAGTTATTTCTCTTGAACACTGTTTCTCTCTCACTTTTGCTCTATGTCCTGAAAGGCAGTTGGTGGCATTACCCTCTTTTAATCTTACTAAAGTGTGAGTGTATACTAGGGTACAAGAGTGCCTCTCCAGGGCTGGTTTCCTGGGATTTGTCAACATATTTTATTTCATATGTACTAAAGCTACTCACAGACTAAATTTGGTGGAATTTTTTTTTAACTCTCCCAGAAAGAAGATCAACCTTACACAAGAGCTTCTTGACTACACAGTGCAAAAAGTAAGTTACAGACCAATATCATTTCATAGCTGGGCATTCAATGTTCTCCTAGGTCAATTTCAGTTCAGCCATATTTCACACTTGGGTCTGCCAGACTGCTAGCCACACCCTGATTTTATCAGGTCTTCTGCCATCTTTGTACATCTGTGCAAGCCATCCCACATGTTTGCAAAGATCTATCTCCTTGTGTCTCTTCAAGAACAGGATTATTTTACTTCTGTTTTCATATTCCCAGTGCCTAGCCCAGAGCTTGGTACATAGTAAGTACTTAATAAATGCTTATGGAATGATCATTTGAAACAGAGAGAAGGCTCTTCAAGTCCCAGGGCCCACCATCTTTTTTCAATCTACCTTTCCTTTATTCCACATTCCCCTCACCCCAGCTAGAAGTGAGCTTTCCCGCCTGCAATTTCTCTTCCCTTCAGGTCTTAGTTTTTGGACACACTGATCACAGTTTGAACGTTTTTTTTTTTTTTCTGTCTCTATCTCATTCTCCCTCCCCCATTACATTGTGAATTCATCGAAGACAGAGGCTCTCATTTAATCTATTTCCCTTCTATAACAGTGCTTTGTACAGTGAGCACTTAATATTTTTTGATTTGACTTGAATTATTGATTAATTCCAAATAACAGTTCACAATTTTATAGCTGCTTTACCTTTACAACTCATTTGCCCACATTTTTTCATTTGATCCTAGTTGACAACCTGGTGAGGTAGGTGCATTTTTATCCCCATTTTATAGATGAGAAGTTGGAGGCTCAGAAAACTTAAGTGATATGCCCAGCATCAGTCACATGTCCAGTTCCATTGCTGGCCTTCCAGACCAAGCCTGGCTGATATCTGGGGCAGAGCAGCAGCGTTAGTCCAAGGGCCTCCCGATACCTTCAGAAGACTTCTCTTTCCCAAGTCTTGGGACCCCCAGAGGTCAAGACCTCTGGGTCTTGAATTGAATTGACCTCTGGGTCAATTTCAGGAATAAGGCCAATAGAGAGAGTAGTCAAAGGGGCTGGGTTAAATTTTACCACGATGATGATGAACAAGATGGGCACACACATTCTTAGCACACTCAGCAGACAAAAAGGTGGAACTGGTTTGTCAGAAAGTGACATGTCAGAAAAAGGAGATGGCATTCGAGCATTGGGAAAATTGCCCCAGACGCCAGCGCATGTAATCCTTGTTCCATCCACTGCCTTACTTTTCGGGTAGTGTGGTGCGATGGAAACAAGATTAGATTTGGAGAGGGCCTGGGTTCAAATCCCAGCTCTTTTACTTATTACCTATGTGACCCTGGGCAGGTGCCTTCCCCTCTCTGGGCCTCAGTTTCCCCATCTGTAAAATGAGGGGGTTGCACTAGGTGACCTCCGAGGCCCCCTCCTGCTCTGAAGCTAGGATCACTATGATCCTGGGACTTCTGGGAGGAAGCGGGGGAAAGAATGGTGTGAGTCCTGAGTGAGTCCCACAGTGAAAGCTGGGGCCCCGAGCCCGGGTGGGAGGGGAAGCGGCGAAGGCGCGCTCCGCTCCCGTGGAGGAGGGGGCGGGGGCGGCGGGCTAGAGGGCGGGGAGCGCGCGCCCGGTGCCTGGCGTGCGCGCCCCCCGGCGCCGGGGCAGCGCACGATGGGTAAGAAGCGGCGCGCGGGGGGAGGCTGTTCCAAGATGGCGGCGGGCTGCTGCGGGGTGAAGAAGCAGAAACTGTCCAGCTCGCCCCCGTCCGGCTCGGCGGCCGCCTCCTCGTCTCCTTCTTCGTCTTGCACGGCCGGCCCGCACCCCCCGTGCGGCGGTGGCGGCGGCGGCAGCAGCGAGGGCCAGGGCCGGGCCAGGGAGCTCGGGCTGGGGGGCGCAGGCGCCCGGCTCAACGGGCTCGCGAGTGGCGGCGGCGGCGGCAGCGTGGGGGGGATTCCCTTGTCGGCGCCCTCGGGCTGCGGCGGGGGGAGCCTGCTCCCCGCCGCCGCCGCCCCCCCAGCGGCTGCCCCGCCGCCGCAGCCGCAGCCGCTGGCGGCCCCCGCGCCCGGCGGCGGCGGCGCCCGGAAGATGGTCGTGTCGCCCGAGATGTGCTGCTTCTGCTTCGACGTGCTCTACTGTCACCTGAACGGCTACCAGCAGCCCCGGGCCCCCCGCTTCACCAACGAGCCCTAGTGAGTACGTGCCCCCCGGGCCCCCGCGCCGCCACCTCGGCCCGCTGGCGGAGAGCTGCTCCGCCGCTCTCCTCCCCTCCCCGCTCATCTCCCCTTCCCTCGGCTTCCCCCACCTGCCCCCTCCCTACTTTGCCACCTGCCACCCCTCTGTACCCCACCGGGCGCCCGTGCCCTCCGCACATGGCGAGCGGCTCACCCATTCATTGGATGTGTTGGGGAAGCCGTCGCTGCTCCGGCCGCTTCGGCTCTGCCGCCGGGGGCATTAGGGCCCCCGGGCTGCCAACTTGGCCGAAAGCTTCCCACCTTTTCCCCCCGCGCTCCCCTGGGCTGCCCAGGGACTGATTGGTGAGCAACGCGTCTCCTGCTTGTGTCATTATTTCTTTCTCAACATTACCCGGACCCTGCTCTCTTGTTTCTCAAGTGCATAGAATGAAGGAATCCACGTTTCTCTTAATTTCCCTGTCCGGTGGATCCTTCATTTCAAAAGTGAGCGTTTCACTTAAAAAAAAATGCTATGCTTCGTCACTTGAAAATTACCTCTACGTTCTCAGGCAGGTCGCCTACAGTAAATGTATAGGGATTTTTAAAACTTTTGTGTGGCCGTCTCTCTCTCTCTCTCTCTCTCTCCCTCTCTCGCTCTCTCTCTCTCTCTCTCTCTCTCTCTCTCACTTATTTTACACTCCTGGGACGTCTCCTTGTTATTAGTGTTTTCTACCAATTAATAAATTAATTTCTACTTTTGAAGGAGGGCATGGGGCTATTCCTGCTTTGTGCAAAGGGCAGAGGATTGAGGGGGGACATGGGACTGTTCCTACTTTTGTTGGGGAGAGGGTTGATGGGAGATGTGGGACTCTGTATAAATTTCAAAAGACTTTTTGTTTCTGACATTAGTGTTCGACAAATGTCAAGACCACAGAAGGGCAGACCAAGAAAAGGGATAGTTGATTTTTATATTTAGCATTCAATTGCCAAGAAGAGGCTATATAGAACACCATTCAGTTGAAGTCATACCTTTCTCTGGCTAAGCCAGGTGACCCCCTTCCTCTCCCCCTCCCTTTCCTTCCCTCAATTAAAAAATATGTGAATTGGTGTTCTTTTAATACTGCCCTTTTCCATTTCAGGGCTTTGAGGGCTTAAGTAAATGATGGAAAACTTCTGCATAAATATGAACAAATGTTAAATTCATATGTAAAGTAGAAATCCCAATAAAGGTCATGGAAATTACCAACTTATTGTTTGTTTTATTTGGCTTTGATATTTAAAATGTGTGTTTCATTTTGCATGACTTTTCTGTGGTTTGTTTCCATTTGCTCTCAGACTTTTAGTCATCTTTGGGCATCAGTTCACATGCAACAGCATCCAAGCTGACACTTGAATAAACAGATTAAATATCATTTCTTTATAAATTTTAATGTATTTAATTCTAGAAATTTAAATCCCAAGTACAAAGCCTTTATTGAACCAATTTCATTTAAAATCTTTTAAAAGACCATTTTAAGAAAAATTCAGTAATGTAGCCGAGCTGAGTCACTTATTTGTAACTTTCTATGGTCTTTGATGTCTGTGATATATTGGAGCCAGTTATGGTCCTGCAAGTCATGGGGCTGCAAAAATTAACTCTAGTTCCTGAGCTACCAGATGCATTTTGGCAAAATTGATTTAGCATTTAGGTGCCATTGCTCCAAAGCAGAGGACATACTTCCTGAACTTTCCACACACATACATACACACACACACACACACACACACACTGAATTTGCAAAACAGAATACAACTTGAATTTCAAAAGGAAAAATGAAGTAGGACCACTTCATAAAAGAAATGCCTTTACCAATATCATTGACATTATCTACTAGGATCACACTTTCAGATTTTGCTTCTTTCCTTCTACCTCTCCACTTTCTGGGATTTCAGTATGGATGTAAGTGGAATTGAACGATGAACTAGAATGAGCCCAGCTTTTGTCTGCTGTGGATGTGTTCACATGGGCAGTTGTGCCTATTTTATAATCCTTGAATGCAACAATGTGGTTGATTCCATCTACTTTTGTACTTTGGGAAACATGGACTAAAAAATCCACTCTGAAGAAAGGGAGAATGAAAATTCACTTAAGCAGGAAGGAGACTACAATAGAAATTCAGTTTACTTAAGATTTGAAGTGTTTTGTGGAGATTTCAGGAAGAGGGAAAGAAGTGTTGAATTATGAAAAATAACCTCAAATGTTTCACAGTAATCTAGAGTCCAGTTTGCACAATCTTGTACGTACTTCCAGTCATCAATAGCCTTGTGTACTTAGGTACGTGACAGTATGTTGGGTGCTATAAAAAAACATAAGCCTTGTTCTCTAGGAGCTTATGTATTGTGGCCAGTGGCCAACCCCTCCCCCCACTCCTTCCCTCCCAAGGATGTATGTCAGTGGATGTGAGAAATTGATAAGACCCCCTCCAGCCCATGACACTCTCCTAGAGTTAGAGGTCTGAATTAATCAAGTTCAAGCTGCATCTCCAGCTTAGGGTGGGGTTTAGTTTCAGAGGAGCCACTCATTTCAGGTCTTGGTGGTTATTTCTGTCTAGTAGTACAGACAAGAACCTTTGGTGCTGATGTATATTACTGCTTGTCTGTACAAGTGAGGTAGCGCCATTGTCATTACCAAGTATGACGACAGCAGCTAAGTAGGTCTGTAGCCCGCAAAACTTGTCCGAGAGGTGTTAGTCAACATGTGCTACTCTTTTAATATGCAAAATTGGTGCCTGTATTGGAAACTGGGGAATTTTATTTTTTTGACTAGTGCTGATGGTTGAGCCACAGACCCTCACTTGGTCCCCTTTAGATAAACTATGCATTTGCTGGGATGATTTGAATCTACGCACACATGAAAGGACATACCAATCCATCTCTTAATTGTCTAGGACAGCAAGAACACCTGGTAACTCTAGAGCAATATCCTGCAATAGGGTTTTGTTTTTAAATGAGGTTGAACTTTTAGGATTGTTTTTTAAGATTTAGTAACCCTCTATAATTAGTGTTACCTCCAACTGCTTATCCACTCTCCCTGTTAGTCAGTGGATATATTTGAATAATTAAGCCAACACTCATAGAATACTTCCATAGTTTGGAGCAAGTAATGTATAAAAAATTCGCATTGTGTCAGATTGCATACAGTGACTGAGAAACAATTTGATCAAATGGTGAACTTCATGGTTTAAGAAGACTGAAGCCCTAATGTCCCAGTAGGCATACCACAAAGTATGCATGTGAAGTTTAAGGAAACTGGAGGATTGGGATGGACAGCTTGCTATGATCTCACTTTTCATCTTATAGACTCATGGAAGGTTAGATGTAGAAGGGACCATTATTATTTTTTTGAAAAACTGAGTCCAACTAGTTTGACCTCTTTGCTTTACAGAATGAGGAAACTGAGCCTCTGAGAAGAGAAACTTATTTAAGGTCATGTCATTAGTTTGTGGCAGAACTGGACTTAGAGACTAATTCTTTCTACTCCCTAGTTCATCACTTCTTTCTCTTACTACTAGTCTTAGTGAAGCTTTACACTTTCATAGCTTAAAACTGCACTGAGACTTTGTAGACACTTTGTATGGAATAATCATCATAATAGCTAGCATTTATATAGTGCTTTCAGGTTTGGAAGTTAAGCATATATTTGAACTGATTGCCAGGGAGATTATTACATTATTAACTGGAAAAGGATCTTAGATATCTAGCCCAATTCCTTTATTTTACAGAAGAGGCTGTGGTGCCAGAAAAGTTGTGATTAGCCTTAGGCAAGTATCAGTCAGAATTCTAACTTGGGTCCCCTGACTCCATATCCAGTGCTTTCTCCATTACACCAGAGTTAGTGAAGCATATGTTATTTACGTGCTTGGAATCTGTATTCCTTGATCAGCTTTGGCAGTCTTGCCATCTTTTTGAATGTCATGATCTCACTTGGGAAATGTGCAAATATTCCTACAGTGTCTAATTTAGTCATTAGACTTCACCAGGCAGATGGTAACACCAGGCAATAGTGTAGAACTCAAATGAACATCATTGGAAAGTCTTAACTGGACCACAGATGAACTCTGCCCATCCGGCGGATCTTCAGAATGTGCAGTTTTTGAGTTAGGTGCATTGGACTTCTTACATATGATTAATATTGTAATTCTAGTACTGGCACAGAAGTTCTCCAGGTTAGTACTGGCACTTACCAAGAAAATTGACCCTATCTGCAATGCCTATGAAGTATTAAAATCTCAAGACTAGTGTTAGCACAGTAGGAAAAACAGTGCAGGAGATTTTGGAGGGAGGAAAAGAACAGGTATTTTCATGCACGTGGAGGTCTTCTTCAGCCATTGTGTTCAGAAATTAGCTCCTTTAGAAAGAAAGATGTATTTATTCAGCATCTACTATGTACCAGGGTGACACTGTTCCAAGTGTGTTTTAAGTCCTGTCTCATTTGATCCTCGAAACAGCCCCAAGAGGTTGGTGCTGCTATTTTCCCCCATTTTACAGTTGATGAAATTGAGGCAAGAAGAGATTATATGCCTTGCTTAAGGTTACTCATCCACTGAGTATCCAGATCTGAATTTGAACTCAGGTCTTCCTGACCCCAGGTCCAGTACTCTATTCACTGCACCACCTAGGCTGCCCAAGATGACTAGTGAGCTGGTCTCAAAGTCAGGAAGTTCAAATTCTGTCTCTGACCTGTATTGACCAGATGATTCTGGGCAAGTCACTTAATAGCCCAGGGCTTCAGTTCTTCTGTAAGGTGAGGAAGGGTTAGACTCATAATAGCTTTCTCTCTCTCTCTCTCTCTCTGTATGTGTATGTATGTATGCATGTATAGATATGTATATATGTATGTATGTATGTGTATATATATATATATATATATATATCACTTTAAGGTTTCTAAAATGTTTTACAAATGTTAACTCATTTTATCCTGTTAATACCTTGGAAGGCAGTGCTATAATTATCCCCATTTTACAGTTGAGGAAACTGAGGTTGAGAGAGATCAAGTGATTTGTCCAGGGTCCCACAGGCTGGATTTGAACTCAGGTCTTCCTGACTCCCAATTTAGCACTCTATCCATTCTATCACAAGGATCAGCATTGACTAGTGGTCTGGGGTGTATGGATGTTTTCCTGTTGCTCTGTCTGTCCTTTTTTTGTTCAGCTGACGCTCTCAGGGAGGTGCCCAAGAGGAGAGGCCTGTGTTTTCCCCTTCAGGGTGTTCAGAAAGCCTGTGACCTGCCTGACATTGTACTAAATAAAGACCAGGCCACAGTGGCACTGTCATGAGTAGTCTGACTCTATAGCTAGGGCTGACCAGTAGGACTTAAAGTTAGCAAACTATACTGATGTAATTAAATGGACTTTGCTCTTGCTTCCACTTTAACATATCCCAATAGTCTTCACCTCACAAAAGCTAGAGTATACAGATTCAGCTCTTAGTGAATCTACAATAAAGGAGTCATCTCTTAGTGTTTGTTTTGTAGTTTCAGCGCTTGGGGAATTAGTTATTCTGAAGGGTGGCTGCTGCTGCAAGTTTGGTATGGTGCCAATATCTACTGCTTACCGATGATAGAAAATCATGTTTGTAGGTGAATTGGGGGTTGCTGTTCCTGAGTTCCAAAGTCATGGCTTTCTTTTTCGAGTATCCAATTATGGCACCATAAATTTCTAAATTAAAGCTTTGTATAAAAATCTACCAACTATGCACCTAATTTAAAGATAGTTCTTTATATCAACTTAGTGAAACAAAAATCATTAAATCCCTAACTAAGGAAGAATATAGGAGAATGGCACAGGGAAGGCTCAGACCAGAGATAACCAGAAAAGAAGGGACAAAACAATAGAGTTATTGCTTGAGGTTGATAGTGTAGAGTTAACTCATAGTAGCAGAATTTTACTCAGTTTCACATTTTTTCTTCTATCTCTTCTGTTGAGAGAAGAATCTTTAGGCTGGAAAAGGCAGACTAGAACAATTAAGAGGGGGTCAAAAGCCAGGGTAGGTTAGGATAGAGCAAGAAAACACCCAGCTGCTCCAATTGAGTTCAAGGCTCTGGCCCAGATTACATATTTAAAAGCTAACAGAAGAATCTGTACATGCAAGTGTGGGGCTGCTGTTGGTAATCTTTGAGGCATTGTAGAGAATGAGAGAGCTGGAGGTAGATAAATAGCCCCCTTTCCCAAAAGGCCCAAAATATTTGGATTCCATAAACTATAGATTGGTGAACTTGAAGTTGATTCCTGATAAGATTCTAGGGCTTTTTCATGAACAGGCAGTTTGTAATCCTTTAGACAGGGAAGCCAGTATAGGTTCATGAAAAATCTTTCTTCCACATCGTTGCC
Source organism: Potorous gilbertii (assembly GCA_028658325.1). NCBI lineage: Eukaryota > Metazoa > Chordata > Mammalia > Diprotodontia > Potoroidae > Potorous > Potorous gilbertii. The sequence continues at coordinate 37,252,486 of CM053775.1, read as the reverse complement.
AGCTTCACCTTCCTAAAGCACAATTCTTCTCATACGTTTAAGACCCAGCTCAAATATCGTGTCATTCACAAAGCCTTCCCTTATTACCCCTCCATGAAGATATAATCTCACCATGGCTTGGTGTATAGTAGCACTTTATAACTGCATTCTGCCTTATTTCCTTCACAAGTGCCTTGAAGACAGCAATTGCTTCTTCCCATTTGGGACATTAACCACGTAACATTTTTTTGTCCACAGCAGTTTCTTCTGAAGTATTTATTGAACTTCGATTTGTTCAAATTTGAATTTAATACCCTTGTGGCTGAGGGCAAAGGGCAATGGAGAGGTGCAATGGTGGGTATGAGTAGGTATGCAGTCTGAGTGTGAGCTGACAGCCAGTTGCCTTCATATTCTACTAAGTAGGAAGCTAGAGGAAGAACCCTGATGCATGGGAGGACGTGGACCAGTCAGTTGGAAAAGACTCAGAATGTGACTACATGGATGAGACTGACCACTGAATTCATTGAGACATCAAACTTGGTGGGCAAGGTGGGAAAAGGTCAGCAGGATGGCAGCCTCCTTAGAGAGGATTCCTAACTGGGTGAACCATCATGCTTAGAATATTGATTAATAGATTAGTGTCTGTCTTTAAGTCTTGAATGGGTGGGTGAGGGTGGAAGGGTGGAGGGGCAGGATCACAGGGCTTTGTTTTTGGCCTTGTCTGTTCAACTTTTTTTAAAGATTTGAATAAAAGCATAGATGGCTTGCTGATCACGTTTGCAAGTGACTGTGAACCACGAAGGGTTAGTTAATTTATTGGATAATGCTATCTGGAACCAAAAAGATAACCTTCTTTCAGCACACTGTGAGTTTGATAAGGATAAATGGTCATCTGTTCAGTTTGGCAGGTATGAAATTACAGTTGTGGGGTAGGTGGGCTGGGGTGGGGTGGAGAGGAAGGGGGAGAGGATCATAAAGAAATAATAGTTCTTATGAAAAAAGCCTAAAGTTTTAGTTCATATAATATAAGCTTAGTATGATGTTAATTTTATAGCACTTTATAGTTTTCAAAAGACTGCTGGTGATGTAGTAGCTAGAGTGCCAGATCTGGAGTCAGGAAGACCCAAGTTCAAATACAGCCACTCACACAAGCTATGTGACTCTGGGCAAGTCATTTAATCTCTGTTTGCCTCAGTTTCTTCAACTTTTAAATGGGGATAATAAGAGCACCTACCTTCCAGGGTTGTTGTGAGAATCAAGTGAGATAGTATTTGTAAAAGCACATAGTAGGTGGTATATCAATGTCTATTCCCTTTTCCTTCCCTTTCCTCACAACTCTAAGGTAGCTACATGGAGTAGTGGATTGAGTGCTGGATTTGGTCAGAAAGCCCTATGTTCAAATTCCAGCTCTGACACTCATTAGCTGTTTTAATATAAGCAACTCACTAATCTCTAGGAACCTAGTTTTGTTATCTAAAAATGGGGAATAATACAAGTTCTACTACCCTCTCAGGATTATTAAGAGGTGTAAAATAAATAAATAATAAATGAATGCCAATTATTCCCATTTCATAGATGAAAAAGCAGGCTCAGAGGTGAAGTGACTTGTCTAGAATACCCTAACTAGTGTGGATCTGGGGTTTCGGCCTGGTCTTCAGACTTTTACAAGGTTGCATGGCATAGTGGATTAGAGGGGGTGGCCAGGAAGCCCTGAGTTCCAGGCTTGCCTCTGACCCACCCTGACTGTGTGACCTCTCTGTGCTCTACTCCCCAAGGTTATCAGTTACAGAGAAACTGCCAGCCTGCATTGGTAAGAGGGAGTGTCCTCGTCTGGGAGTTCCTGATACCTATAAAACCTTCAGTTCAGTCCTTTGCTCTGCCTTATTCTTCAAGTTCAGTGTTCTTTCCTATCAATAAACATCAATAAACACCTACTATGTGCCAGGCATTGCCTCAAGTGCTGGGGTTACAAATGAACCCCACATAACAGTTTCCTCACCAAAACCATTGTTTTGCTAGGAACCCTTATAGCCCTCAAAGCAAATACAGTTTGTTGACTGTTTTAATTGAAGTCTAGTATTCGGGTTGTAGGAATTGATAGTGTTGCTGTGGTCCGCACTGATTGGACCATACCTAGAACATCATATTGAGTTCTGGACACTGCTTTTTAATAGGGACTTGACAGGAGGCTAGAGGATGGTGATGGAGACATTAAACTGAGCCAGAGACAGCAGCTCAAAGGCAAGTGGGTGAAGATTCAATTTTGGTCCAGGATTTCTCACTTCGCATATTTGGAGTTTAGTCATGTGGAATGGGGGTTAAACTTATTTTGCAGAACACAAGTGAGTAGAAGACCAGCAGAAGTTAATGAGGGATCTATTTGAATTCAGTATATGGAAGAATTTCCTTATAACCAGAGCTATCTGAAAATGAAATGGACTGCTTTGGGAGGCAGCCAGTTCCTTGGGACCAGAGTTCAACTGAGACTGGGGGATGGTTTATCTAACATGAGATAGAGGGAATTCATTTGTCAGGTTGGGGACTTGGTCTAAAAAGCATCGCTTCTAACTCCTTTGACTTTGTAGCTTTCCTTCCCATCTGTAACCATTTCTTTAGGATGGCACCCTTTACACAGGCAGCTTTTCCTCCACTCCTGGGCTTTACTGCTTTGTATAGTGAGAGGCCTTTCTCTGACCACTCTGTGGTGGTTCAGAGAGATGCAGTCCCCTTGTTTGAATCACATCTTCAAAGTCTCAGAATGCCTTTAATGTAATTCCCCAGCATTTTTGCTTTTTTGCTTTGCTTTTTTTGCTTCCTGGTAATCTTTTGACCTCTACAAGGCCAGTAGACACAGCCTATTGGAAACACCACTCAGAAACTATTCTTGTGATGATAGATGACTTGTGTGTATATCTCCAAGATGGCTGCAAGTATGTTTAAGTGGACACGTAAGCCAAAAGGGCAAAATGCATACATCTTGAGCTTGACCAAAATTTACACCTGGCACAATCTGTGAATCCTTTATTTTAACTATTTTTTTATTTTTATAATTATTTTATTTGTTTTCAGTTTTCTACTATCACTTCCATATATCTTAGATTTTTTTTCTCCTTCCCTCTCCCCATCCTCCCCAAGACAGCATGCAATCTTATATAGGTTCTTATATACATACATTCTTATTAAATATATTTAATACATTCTTATTAAATACACTTTCACTTTAATTATGTTGCATAGAAGAATTAAAATGAATGAAACAAAACATAATACAAGAGAAAATGGTCTGCTTCCTTCGGTGATCCCATTCCATAGTTCTTTCTCTGGATGTGGAAAGCATTTTGCCTCAAGAGTCAACTTTGGAACTTTGGGCATAGTTCCAAATTGCTCTCCAGTATGGTTGGATCAGCTCACAGCTCCACCAACAATGAATTAGTGTTCCAACTCTCCCACATCCTCTCCAACATTTATCATCTTCCTATTTTGTCATATTAGCCAACCTGATAGGTGCGATATGGTACCTTAGAGTTGTTTTGATTTGCACCTCTAATCAGTAGTGATTTAGAGCATTTTTTCATATGACTATAGATAGCTTTAATTTCTTCCTCTGAAAACTGCTTGTTCATATCCTTTGATCATTTATCATTTGGGGAATAACTTGTGTTCTTGTAAATTTGACTCAGTTCTCTATATAATTTAGAAATGAGATCTTGTGATCTCATTTAGAGATCATTTAGAAATGAGTCTGTGAACTCTTGAATCCTTTAGGGAGCCTGGTGACCAAAACAGTCTCATTCTTCCATATGGCAACTTTG
>CM053775.1:37227076-37248195 GCA_028658325.1 Potorous gilbertii | reverse complement strand
AATACTTATTTTGCCCTCTGGTTCTAGAATATCAGGGCAGTTTTCCTTGATAATATCATGAAGGATGATGTCTAGACTCTTTTTCTGATCATGGCTTCCAGGTAGTCCCATAATTTTTAAATTGTCTCTCCTGGATCTATTTTCCAGGTCAGTTGTTTTTCCAATGAGATATTTCACATTCTCTTCCATTTTTTCATTCTTTTGGTTTTGTTTTGTGATTTCTTGGTTTCTCATAAAGTCTCCATGTGTTCCATTCTAATTTTGAGAGAACTATTTTCTTCAATGAACTTTTGAACCTCTTTTTCCATTTGGCTAATTCTGCTTTTCAAAGTAGCCTTCTCCTCATTGGCTTTTTGTACCTCTTTTGCCAATTGAGTTGGCCTATTTTTCCAGGTGTTATTTTCTTCAGCATTTTCTTTGGGTCTCCTTTATTAGCAAGGGGTTGACCTACTTTTCATGCTTTTCTTGAATCTCTCTCATTTCTCTTCCCAGTTTTTCCTCCACCTGTCTAACTTGATTTTCAAAATCCTTTTTGAGCTCTTCCATGGCCTGAGACCATTGAATATTTATTTTGGATGTTTGGGATACAGAAGCCTTGAGTTATATGTTTTTCCCTGATGGTAAGCATTGTTCTTCCTCATCTGAAAGTATGGGAGAAGGTATCTGGTCACCAAGAAAGTAGCCTATATTTTTTTCCCCTTTTTTGGGCATTTTTCCAACCATTTACTTGACTTTTGTGTCCTTTGTCAAGAGTAGGGTATACTCTGGGAATCTGTAAGATCTTGCTTCCTCCTAGGTGGCACAATCAAGTGCATACACTGGTCTGGGAGCAGGGAGAGATTTTTGTGCCCACAATCTTAGCAGATTTTCGCCTCCAGTTCCACCAAGCCAGCACTAGGGGGGCTGAGATTCAGTTAAGCTGTGGGGACAGGGCTGCCATTCAGTGTGAGATAAAGATCAGCTCCCTGGGGCCTCTACACAGGGCTGAGGTAAGAATGGGCTGCTCAGTGCCCCCAGGGGTTTTACGATCCAACAATGGATACAGGCTCTTGTGGGACTGCTGCCTGCCTGATGTGGGCTCCTTGGCCACTGCCTAATGCCGGAGCTATGGAAAGGCCTTTCTCCCTTCCCAGTCAGCTGAAAAAACCCTGTCACTGACCTTTGGCACCTGGGGTTTGAGGGATCTGCAAACCGCTGTGACTGCAACTGGAGATTCCGCCTCTGAGGGCTGTTCTCAATCTGCTCTTCCAAGGCTGGGTTGGGCTCTGCTCCATGTCCAGTGCAACAGACATTTCCCATGGGCCTTTTAGGTCACCCTGGGCTGGAAATGTCCTCCACTCTGTTGTTCTCCACTTCTGCTGCTCCAGAATTTGTTGAGAGTCCCTCTCTACAGGTATTTTATGGGCTGTGTGGGGAGATCCTGCATATATGTGTCTTTCTACTCCACCATCTTGGCTGTGCCGAGATGGAGCAAATAAAAAGAAAAAACTATTAAAGGGTTAAAGTAAATTGATTTCCAGGGCTGTACTGTGTAATTTTTTTTTTCTGAAATGGGAGCAGTTTTCCAAACTCCCAAAAAAAGTTTGGGAACCTCTGTGCTAAGTGATATGACACAAACCATAACCTATTCATGCCTTTGCTTATGCATGTCCTCCTCTAAATGGTCCCCTGGAGGCCCAGTCAACCCACTGGGAGCCTTATTCTGGGTCTCTTAACATTCTGTGGCAGCTCCCAATGCAGCACATGTGCTGGTGCACTGTTACCTCCTTCTTTCTGTGTATAACCTGAGTTCCTACTCTTTTGTTCTTACATCTGTTGGTGCATTTTATTCATTTTTAAATGTTATTGATACATTTTGCCTTAATGCAACAAGTATTTCCTAACTAATATCTCAATAGGGCCCCTACCACCACCACAGAGTTAATTCTCTGAAAACAAGTGATGATTTCTTAACAAAATGAAAAGAAATGCCCTTTCAGTTTGATACTGTGGTACTCATATTGATCATACTTATATAGTACTCATATTGATTTTGCTGACTGTCAACATCGATCTCTTTTTTACATTGCTATAGTTGTGTATTTTTTTCTTTTTGTTCTGCTTTCTTAGCACTGTGTCACTTCATACAGATCTTCCCATTTTTTCTCTAACTTCTTTGTATTTGTCATTGTTTACAGCACAGAAACATTCCATTACATTCATATACTAGTGTTTGTTTATCCCTTTCCCAATCATTATGTGGTATTTTATTTGTAGCTTTTTGCTATAACAAATAATTCTACTATGAATATTTGAGTGAAAAGTAATAAGCATTTTAGTAACTTTTCTCGTATACCTCCTAATTGCTTTTTAGAAGTGATGATCCAGTTCAGTGTTCATCAACAATTATTTAGCACTACTGTCTTCCTATAACCTCTCCAGTAATGAATCCTTCCACCTTGGTTATCTAGATGTCACATATTGATGCAAAGCTTGTTTTCCTGATCCATGCCTTTTCTTATCCTATCTGTAATGATTTTTTTTACAAAAGCATTTTATATTAAAAAAAATTATTGATACAAATCGTTTTTACCCAATAGGCACTTCCTGAAAAGCAGTCAAACTGTATATGGCTACATTCTTGAACTTTCATAGTGTGGTACTAATATTGGCTTATAATTTAATAGGAAGTCACCTATTCTTATTGTTTTACTCCCTAGATCTTTTTTGCAGTTCATTTCATGGCATTTGGTAGATATAGAAATACTCTTGATATTATTTCATTTTATGTTGCTTTAAGCATAATGTAGTTTTCCTGTATGTCTCTATTGAATATATCTGTTTTTATTGGTTCCTTGACTAAAATCAAGATTGTCATTTTTGGTATAGATTTTTCAGACATTGTTGGCTGGGAGGAGAGGGTCATGGTGGTGAAAATCTCATGAACCTTCCTCTCATCTGTTGGACTAAAAGGGAAGATATTTTTAAAAATTATTTTAACTAAAAAAAATATAGCAGTAGCATTTGGGTTTTTTTGTGGGGAAGGATGGGGGAATGAGGGAAAGGGGAATAGAATCCAAACCACTAATTTCATTAGTGTAGGGAATTGCCAGTGAGAACACTATCTCTATCAAAGCAGATCTGCAATTGTTCTGCAATTCATAGTCTTAGAGAGTTGCCTTAGGATTCTGAGATTAAATGACTTGCCCAGGGTCGTGTAGCTGGTATGTTTCAGAGCATCTGACATCAAGGCCAGTCTTTATCCATTATGTGAAATAAGTCAAAGAGTAGGGTAAGGCAGGAGGTAGGAACAGGAAGCTGTCTTCCTTGGGGAATGGTAGATTTGATGAACCCTAACCCTGCAGTATAATAAACAAAAAGCATCAGTAAAACATTTCCCCCGAAATGAAACTTACATTTTTATCTGATAAAGCTGTTGCCTAACTAGACCTCCCCAACCTTATAGTTGAAAAGTTGATTTTTTGAACTCAGTTCACCCTCTTCAGTTTCATCTTATTCAGTTTGTTCCAGTGTTTTGTGATCCTCCTCACTCTGTCATCTCCTGTGTGAGCTGTCCCTTTCAGCTTTATGTCAGCTGTTAATTTGCCTTTACCAAGTCACTGATAAAAATGTTAAATAGTTCAGGGCCAAGCACAGCTCCTTGGGACCTAGCACCAGAGACCTCCTAATTTTACATTGAATAGCTCCTCTTTAGATCCAGACATGCAACCAATTCCAGATTCCTGATTATACTATCTTACAGCCCATTTCCCTTTATTTCTTCCACAACAGTGACATGAGATATTTGATCAAACACTTTGCCAAAATCTACGTCAGTTTTCTGTAGCATTCCTCAATCTACCAATTTAGTAACCCCATTAGGAAAACGTAATTTGTACTCCTATTTGAGTTCAGTTCTTTGCACAAACTTTTCATAATCTTTCGTGATGTTTTGCAATAAGTTCCTTCTGTCAGTATCATTTATGCTTCTGTGGATCATCAAAAATAGATAGTAGTCATCCATTTCTACAAGGTTTGGCAAAGTTTTGAGAGGCTTTGCCCATACTTCTCCATTTTGTTGTTATTGATTTGACGAATAACTGCCTACATACTCCTGGACAGGAAGTTACGAGCCATCAGTACTCTTCTCCCCCAATTCTTAATAAATGATCTTTGTTAGCTTCTGTGGATTTACTTTATCATTCCTTAGAGGGCATTAGCTCACTTCCTTCTCTGAACATCCGGCTCCTTCTTCGTCAGGAAGTGTCTCAAATTTGTTTTATAGCTGTGACTATATTTTCTTTCTATGACGTTTGTTTATTCTGACTTCCTGTTAACAGGTCTAGTGTTCCCTTCACCACTTTGGGCAATTTTATTTTTTATCCCCACATTAAAGCCCACTTCCAGTTTTTTTGTTTTGTTTTGTTTCAACAGATCTTGCCCTGTCCCTGTTTACCCATAATGTGGAGGAGTAGCCTCATGTTCTAATCAGACCAGCCTGCACTTTGAACATAGATAGCAGTCACTTGACTGTGACAGAAACATACACTCAGTACAATTCATTGCCAGATTTTCTCTGATTTCCATATTGATTGAGATCCTCAGCTTTTTTTTTTTTTTTTTAAGACTGTAGGTATTTACAACTCACCTCCTTGGTACTTCCTTCCTACCATTATAGCTCCCCACACCTTCATAACCATACTCAAGTTCCTTTTCCTTCTCTCATTAACCTCTTATCTGGTTTATGAATTTACCTTACTAATTTATTTTTCCCCCTCCAAACATGATTTTATAGATTTAGGAAACTCCTTCCTTCAGGACACTTTGGCAGTTAGTTGGATAACTCATATACTTCATCCATCAGTACATATATTTTGAACAGACATATCGTATAGACAATAAACTGACTCAAGAATGGAGGAGAGAAGGAGACTGGATTGCCTTTGGGGTATTGAACAATGGTTTTAATTATTCCATGCTTCTTCCTGAAACAAAGATTCTACTTCTTAACAGCAGTGTTTTCCTGGTGATGTTGTATGGCCATGAACAATAAAATACCATATTCTATGAAAAATTAAAAAGAATTGAGTAGACTGTAATATGTTGTCAATTAAGAATTATACAAAACAAATGTCAAAACAAAATATGTCATTAGAAAGATATAATGAACTTGGAGCCAGGAAGACCTGGGTTCAAATTCTGATACAAATACTAGATTTGTAACCCTAGACAAATTATTTAACATCTCTATGCCTTGATTATCTCATCAGTGAAGTATGACTTCTTAGGTTCCTTCCAGCTCTAAGTCTATGATCCTGTTTATGGGAGGAGGAAGTTGGTTAGTCATGTGATGACTTTGAGGGATAACTGATGAACAGACCACGGGTTCTATTGGTAATTGTTCCATGTCAAGAGAACTAGAAGAACCTTCATGTTAGTTTCACCCTTCTCTGTGAGATTCATAGAGACCTGAGGAAGAGTCATAAGAAGGAAAGGTGGAAAGTTATTATCCAGTTTGTACTAATCTAAGGAGAGTCTTGTCTTGTATACATTCTTCTTAAAGACAACAGTCTTTTCTATTGTTGTCCATGTAGAGCCACCTCAGTACCTGTCATCAGAGAATCACCAACCACTGCTATTTGGTTCTTTCTCTTATATGACAGCACCTGTGATTCCACATCATTATCCCTTGGAGTGATTTCTTCTTCAGACACTCCCCCTCCTCTTCAGTAAGAGTTTCTTTTTATTTCTTAGCTCTAAATATTCAGAGCTTTTCTTCTGCCTTTATCTTCTGACTTCTTGACATAGGATAGGATTTTCCTCTGCTGTTTCATATCCTTTTTCTTCTTTATTTTCACATTGAAAGCCATCTTCCCTTTTTAGAAAGAAAGAAAAAAAGAAAGAAAACATCCTTCTCCCTAGTATCCTGAAAAGTAGACAGGGATTTCTCAAGCCACTTTACCTTCTCTTCTTCCCAGAAATGGGAAACTCTACCCTGTTCATCATTCTTGACAGTGGCAAACATCCTTGACAAACAAAAGTCTTCCTGGTTTTTTGTTTTGTTTTGTTTTTTGCATTGATTGATGGACAAAGTTATTTGTTATATCTGTTGAGAAATCTTGTATGAAATTAACATGTGCATTGAAGATACTCTGTGAGAGAAGAGCCATTAAGGCTCTAGTTTGTTGTATGATATAAAATGCTCTTTCCAGTCTGAGTACTGTGGAATGTTGTATTCTCTGTACCTTTCAGTCAATCATGTTGACCATAAAGATGAAATCTGCTATAAAATATAATTTGTGAAAGCTATAGAATATAATTTGTGAAAGCTTATATATTCCTTCCTCATATTTTCATCAAGAATACATTTAATATGTATGTAAAATTATTTTCATAGATTGTGTGGAGCTGAGAAAGTAGACAAATGTGTCAGTGATTATTGATATCTCTGTAGGTTTGTTTTTTCAATAGTAGTACCATCCATACCATGGTGTAGTGATTAAAGAAAGGGTTGTCTTTAGAATCAGGAGGACCTTCTTCTAGTCTTTCTGACTTATACTAGCTTTGTGACCAAGGGCAGCTCACTTAAATTATTAGTGCTCCTAGACTTTAAGTTGTAAAAAGGTTGATGGAGGAAATTTCTACATTGGGAGTTGCCCACACCAATAAAGTCTCATCCATCATTCTTTCCAGTCATTCAATAACTTACCATTTTATTAATATCTTGACCATTGATTCCTCAAAGTCCTAACATTGTTTCACTTCAAGCACACAATCTTTTCTATGACTGTTCTGGTCCAGTTATCATCTCATATTTGTTGTCTTGAGTTTCATTTCTAGTTCCTCGGACAGACCACTGTTGGACTGTGATGTTATACTTCACATTTGGTAGTGCCATTGTCATTATTGAAGAAAATGCTTTATTATAGAAAATGTTGACATATTTTTCCTATTTTCTGCCTATTTTTCTTTTGATTTTGTCATGCAATGCTCTCAGGATGAGGCATTTTAATTGCATGTGATATGAAATATTCTGCAAACTTGTTTTTCTCTCAATTGCTTCTTGCTGTTTTATGAAGTAATGTTGCTCATAATCTCATATAATCATTCTCCATGATAAGATTTTTATAAACAAATTATATTCTAAACTTATGATGCCATCTCTCTGCTTGTCAAGGAGATCATGTTTGCTAAGCAAGGCAATTTTCTTGGCTTTCTTGATTTCCTTGTGACCATTTCTTTATACCAGGTAAACTTTCATGGTATCATAAGAACATCATTTTAGAGTTGTAAGGAACCTTAGAGATAGAATCTCCTACAGATAGGAGATTCCAACTCCTCCGGTTTTACAGATAAAGAAAGTGAGGCCCCAGAGAGATGATGTGATTTCTCCAGGGTCACACAGGTAATGCTTGCCAGAGCTAAGATTTGAAGCCAAGTTTTCTAACTCTGTAGAATCATTGTACCACATTACCTCTTGGAAATGTGGCATTTTCTGTTCCTTTATCCATTTCTAATTTTTGCAATGTCAGTATCTTGTTATAAATGGGTCCCATTGGCACTGTTTTAATTTCACATCTCATCTTTATCCTTTCTCTTGATATAATATTAATTTTTATCTTTGATCTAATAAGTCAGTGGCCTGACTATATAGCCACAGCTGATTCAGAAATGCCTGCCACATCACTATCTGTTTCTTAAAATACAGTCAGTACTGCTTTTTTGTGGTATTACTCACATTTGAGTGCCTTCCTACTTTTTCTTAAGATTTATGATACATAGGCAAGAGATTCATGTGTAGTATGTAGTCTTTGAACATTTGGCCTCTTCTTTCTTGATCCTGAGTCATATTTTCTAATATTTTTCACTATCCGCTCCAATGTTCATCAGTCATGAAGTATTAAAATGGAGGGTATTATCAAGTTTTCTGTGTAATTTCTCTACCTCCTTGTTCTCTGCAACAGATTTTGTTACATCTTATGATCTTCTTGGTGGTCTTTCTGCATATGATCATCATAAGTCCTGCATATTAAATTTCAGATTGTGAAAAAACTTGAGAATAAAGGAAGACTTAATATCCAGCTAATAAGACTTATTAAATTAAGAGGAAACAGATGTTTTAAGTTACAGCAGCTCTGAATCACCAGTATCAAACCAGGGAAATAGGAAAGAGCAAAAATCAGTGAAAATATGTCCTTTACCTTTGTAAGAAAAAAATCAATTTTATTCATATATTTTGTTTCTATATATCCCTCTACCCACCCATCCAAAAAAGTAATCCCTTATAACAAAGAATTGGGGGGAGCAGAAGGGAGTGAAGTTCAGCAAAATGGACCAAAGTGCCAGAAAAGTCTGATTAAAGGCAGTGTTCCACACTAATAGTCCTGTCTCTGCAAAGAAATAGAAGGAGGGCCCTTTACTTAGAATCTACTTATAACCATGTTTAAAGCATTTAGCTAAGCACTGAGGCATTGATTCCCAACAAAGCAGCTTCAAGCTGATAGGTGTATATCTGTTTTCCTTAATATGTAAAAACATATTTGTCATCTTCCAACCTGTGCAGTTGGAAGAATTCCCTCCTCTGATGGAGATTGCAAGCAGTCTCTAATATGATGTTAGAGCCTGCACTCAGAGATGTAAAGTGACTTACAGAGTCACACAAATAGTAGTAGGTGTTAGAGGTGGGATATGAATCTAGGTCTTTCCTGACTCTAGATCCACTTGGTCTACTCTACCATACTGCTTCTCATTTAAGGAAATCTATAGCATAATTTTACAAGACTGTTAAAGAGTAATCAAGATCATTAATTAATTGATTAAGACCATTAGGCAATGAATGAGGTGGCTCAATAGAGCACTGGGCTTGGAGTGAGGAAGACCTGAGTGCAAATCCAGCTTCAGATACTTACTAGTTGTATGACCCTAGGTTTCACTTTATTTGCCTCAGTTTCCTCATACATAAAATGAGCTGGAGAAGGAAATGGCACCACTCCAGTATCTTTGCCAAGAAAACCCCATGGACGGTACTGACATGCTATGGTTCATGGGGACACAGAGTCGGACACAACTGAACAATGTAGACCATTATTTTCCTTCATCTTGGTTATAAGCATCCCTTATTCTTGGGATAATGAAAATGGCTCCTGTCTACAAATCATGTAGTTCTTTCTGGCAGTGTCTTAGCTTTGGCGTAGCACAATGGTTGTCGTCCCTTACTTTATGTCACAGGTGGGGTCCTAGAAAATTGTGCTTAAATTGAAATGCTGTAATTTAGCTGTCATCAAGTCAGATCTGAGCTTTTTAAAATAGTATCCTTTCCATTGCTGAGCCATTTGCTCCAAAGAGCACTTTCCCTAAAGACACCTCACCTAACTCCACCCCAGTCTAGACAGACCCTCATTTGACTGCCCCACACACATTTAAGCTATCATCCTTTCTCTCTTTTACCCTTCTCAGCCCAATTCCTAGAAAAAGTTGTCTATGTTTGATGCTACACATCCTGTCCTCTTATTCACTTCTCAACTCGTTGTAATCTGTCAGTTCAGAAGCATTTATTAAGCACTTACTATATGCCAGATGTGCTTCCAACCTCGTCATTCAATTGAAACTGTTCTCTCCAAAGTTACAGTGCCCTAACACTATTTTTTTGACATGCAAAAATACTTTTATTCAGTTTTTACATGTGTGAACTCCAATTTGAATTTTATTAAGTAAAATAGAAAAACCTAATTCTGTGCCAGTCTCATTGTAAATGATTTACAAATCTGGAGGGTGCTTGTATTCATATCATGCAAAAAGAAAAGCAAATATGTGCCCCAGAATTATTCCATTTTTCATGTCCATAATGCTGAAATCAGTTCTTACTGCCAAATCAATGTACAAAGTCAGGTAGTGTGTATATAGGTCCCTATCCAACCTCAGGATTCATACTGATAAAATCATTCAGGTTCATTTTTGAAGCTCCAGTTTCAATGCAGGAGTAGGGAGGAGGAGGCTCTTTCCGGTTTCCACTGGAATCTTTTATGTGAGATCAATCAGATGCAAAGTTCTTCAAATACAAGTCTGTTCTAATCACTCTAGATTTTCCTCTAAATTGTGAATGAACATCATCATCAGACTTAAAGGCATCTTCTACATAAATGTCAAAGGGACATGGAAATGGCAGCACAGTATCTAGATCACAAATGAAACTCTGTCCTCCACTTGAAACATGAAGCAAAACAAATATGGTAATCCCAAATGATAGGTCCATCTCCGGATCTGGCCTGCTGCTTTCAGATATCTCATTAGATATGAAGACAGCATAACATTCTTCTAAAGGATATTGATCATGGTTTTTTAATGTATTCACAAAGCTTCCAGAGTTTTTCTTCACAGTAGCAGCTGCTGTAGGTGCAGGCATCCCAGGGCAGGCTGGCTAGCTGGTAGCCTCGGGAAACGGATTCCTCTCCCTCCATGGTGGCTGGGCAGGCCTGGGCTGAATACTCCTGGTCATCCCTTCACCCTCCCTCAACATGCCGGGGAAGCGTGATCCAAAGGTCTGGGAAGAGGACAGCCACAGAGCAACTTTTGACACTATTAACCACTATCTTCTACTGAATACTCTCTTCTCTCTGAGCTGACACTTGTCCTGGTTAGCCTCCTACCTGTAGGAGTGCTGCTCACTGTCCTTCACTTGATTGTTATTCTTATTCCACCTCCTAATGGTAGACGTACACTCAAGCCTCTGTCCTGGGCCTTCTATTCTTTTTATATGCATCCTCTCATTTGTGACCTCATCAGTTCCCATGGGTTTTATCATCTTCTTTGTACAGGTAACTCTCAGACCCATATATCCATCCCCAGTCTCTCTCCCATACACCAGTGCTGCTTTCCCACCTGCCTGTTGGATATTTCAAACTGAATGTCCCAAAGGCATAAGATTATCAAATTACAAGATCCCAGAATTAAAATTGAAAGGAACCTTAGAGGACATCTAGTCTAACCTATTCATTTTACAGATAAGTAAAATGAGGCCTAGAGATGTTAAGTGACTTGAGGCAGCTAGGTGACACAGTAGATAGAACACTAGACCTGGTGTCAGGAAGACTTGAATTCAAACCCAACCTCAGATACTAGATATGATCCTGGATAAGTCACTCAATCTCTGTCTCAGTTTCCTCATCTATAAAATGGGGATGACAATAATAGCACCTACTTCCCAGAGTTATTTTGAAGACAAATTGAGATAATATTGTAAAGCTCTCTGTAAAGAGCTGTATAAATTTAAGGTTATGTTACCCAAGGTCACACAGGTAGTAAATGACAGAGCTGGGACATTAAACCCAGGGCATCTGGTTTCAAATCCAGCACTCCTTCTACTACTCCATACTACCTACTAAAATAAGATAATCCATTTCAAACTCAGAATGTCCAAAACACAACTCATCATCTTTCCTTGTCACAAACCATAGCCTACTTTTGAATATCCCTACTTCTGTCGAGAGTACCGCCATCTTTCATCAACCTTCATCACCATCATCCTTCATCACCTTCATCATCCTTCATCACATTGAGCTTTGTAACCTCAGTGGTATCCATGACTCCTCAATCTTACCTCACCTAGCTCATCAGTGGACAAGTCTGATTCTTTGTACTGCCACGTCTCTCCCATGTGCCTTCTCTCACCCTTCATAACCACTTCCTAGCTCAAGACCTTGTCCCTCACTAGTGGATTACTGCAGTAGCCACCTAATTGATCCCCACTACTTTAAGCTTCTCCCCACTCCAATCCAGCCTTTATATAGCTGCCAAAGAGATTTTCCTAAAGTGTATGTCTGAATATGTCACTTCCCAGTGGTTCCCCAGTATTTCTGAGATCAAATATACAGTTCTCTGTTGGGCACTTAAAGCCCTATATAAACTGCCCCTGTCCTGCCTTTGTAGCTTTATTACACATTCCTCCCCTATGACCCAGCCAAATTTGCCTTCTTTTAGGTCCCTACTATCCTCCAATCTCATCTCTCTGAGCCTTTTGCGCTGATTGTCCACTCTGCCTGGGATATTCCCCCCTTTTGCCATTATCCCTCAGAATTTCTGATTTCTGCCTTTTACATGAAGCCTTACCTGGTTGTTCCCAGTTCCTAATGTCTTAGCTGTACCTCCCTCCCCCATTCTGTTGTATTTATTTGGTATGTAGTTGCATATACATATATGTGTCCATATTTCCCCCCACTAATAAACTGTAGAGGGCAGCTAGGTGGCACTGAAGTGGATAGAGTGCCGCACCAGAAGTCAGGAAGACTCATCTTCCTGAGTTCAAATCCAGCCTCGTACACTTACTAGCTGTGTGACCCTGGACAAGTCACTTCTTCTTGTTTGCCTCAGTTTCCTCCTCTGTCAAATGAACTGGAGAAGGAAATGACAAATCACTCCAGTTTGTCTGCCAAGAAAACCCCAAATGGGGTCCCGAGTCAAACATGATTGAAATGACTGAACAACAACAGACTGTTAGTTTTTTGAGGAAAGGGACTATTTCATTTGTATCTTTGTATCCTCAGCACCCGGCACAGTGCCTGACACAAAGTAGGTGCCTGATAAATGCTTTTTGCTTGATTATTGATTCCTCTCCATTCTCCAATTACATACGTAACAAATACACTTGACCTCACTCTCCCCAAGCTAAGCCTGCTACATCTACCCCTCAGGGTTCTCTCTTAGTGCCATTGACTAGAACCCCCAGCAGTTGAGCCCTTCCTGCTTTTAGCTACCAGTGATTAACACTAGTGATTAGTTTTACTTAGTTTTATTATTTTATATTAGTTTTATTTAACCACTTAACATTGATTGACTTTTACCAAGGGATAAAACAAGAACAAAAGTGCATCTATTTCCCTCCCCTGCTCCCCCACTTTCTGCCTCTGCCAATCCCTTAGGAATACACTTTCCCTTCTTCCACATCATTTTCTGAGGCTCACTCTTAACACAATTTCTACATAGCATCGATCCCACCAAGTTCACATCCAGATGTGCCATGACACTCGGATGAGTCCCCACTTCAGCTATCACTGGACTGATTCCTAAAGATCATTCTTTGTTCCTTGGGGCATTGATGCTGAGCTGGCTGCAAAAACTCCATGGCACCCAGACTCTCTCATGACCTTCAAAACTTAGAAAGTTGAAGTCACCAATCTATTCACCTAAAACAGAACAACAAATGCTGAGACAATGAGCCCATAACTCTGTTCACAGGGTGCCTGTGGGGCCCTCTTTGTATAACATTGTCTGTCACCAGATGCCAACATTGAGAGAGTCCAAGGGATCCAGCAAGGAGCAGCTGAAAAGAAAATGTCTGAGGTTCTTGTCATCAGTGCCTTTTTGAAGGTACTCCCTCTGGTCCAACTACTCAGCCACTCATGGTTAGCAGACAGGAACCAATTATAGAATGTTTGCCCTTGCCCCAATATCTCCCCAAAGCACTTCCATTATACATTATAACTCTTCTAGAAGTAGTCTTCCCAGCTTCTGTGACAGGGAATTTGTATCAGCCAAGTGGATTGATAGAACAGCTCATGCACCAATATTTATGCCATGCACAAGCTTGAACTTGATAATTCTTCACTAGTTATATAGAGAATACATTTGGTTTCTTCATCTAGGACAGGGACTGTCTTTTTTATCAGCCATGATGCCTATATACAACTTTGGGCCCATTATAGGTATTCAATGAATGTTTGTTGAATTACAGAGAAAGAGTGCCAGCAGCATGTCCTTTCTCTGCTTCCAGCTCCAGCCTCTAGAAGATTTGCTAGACTGGGGCAGCTGTGTCCTGAGGCTGAAAACCAAGGAATTGTGAAGATGAGAGAAATAATTATTAATAACTAATGATTTGGGGGAATCAGAGTTCCCCCTTTTTTTATATCCTCATTTCAAGACCCCAGTCTCTGAAAGTTGAGCTAACCTTCTCCTCTATCCAATCCCACCCAATCTTACAAGGAATCTCTAGTTTAAGATGACTTCCATTCAGTCCAGCTTAGGTGAATGTAGATCCTTTTGTCTAGATTGTGCTATTGTCTAGAAGGCTGGGGGTGATCTGGGTATAGGGATAGTCTCTGGTTCAAGAGGGACGTGATGTCACTCTCAGCCCCTCATTGGAGTAAGCCCACTTCTCTTTGTAAAGTCCACCCCTCATTAAACTGTTAACCAATTAGAATTGATTGCTATCTGATGGAACACCTCTTGTCCAAAGGCATATATAAACCTAAAAAAGTAGCCATGCAATCTCTTTGGATGAGAGGATGGAAGCCTTTTTTGTCAGTAATATGCTGGCTGTGATTGATAAAATTGATTATAATTTTCCCCAAAATTTTGTCTTTTGAAGTTTTTTTCCATTGGGAGAATCCAAACTGCTCTTTCTTGGAAATGTGTGCCCTTCACATGAGGGTGCCCACTCACATTGACTGTCAAACACCTAATGGGAAGCATCCTGGCAGGTCCAGAGTTGAGGATAGTTTGAATCATATACTTACTTCCTTTCCCTCTTAAGTGTCTCACCTCTATAGAACTGCTCTGTCTGCCGTTCAGAGCTAGGGCACAGGCTTGATCTGGCCACTACAAAGTGTTTTCTAATGGAGCAAGTTCTTGTTTTGTCCGAGAGTAAGGCTTTTCTCAAGGAACATTTGTAGAGCCATGTACCTATAGTTTGGGGTCATGTGCCTATAGTTTGGGGACTCATCATCTTCCTATTTGTTAGAGTTAATGTTGTTTCTCTGGCACCTGCCTACAGTAGGTTCTGAATCTGAGAAGCAGTATTTGGCACTTACATCTCTTGGGAGAGCAAGAATCTTGGTTCATTTGTCTGTATGCCTCTGTGGGGCATGTCCCACTGATGAAGATGACCTGCAGAGTAGGCAAGGCTGCTCCTTATCTCCACATGTATCTGTAAAATACCTGGAGAAGAAGCAAGAACAGCCATAGAGCCATGTTAAAGACAAGCACAAATATGGGGGAAAATTGGCAAAGGCTGTCATTTTACTGGCACCTCCTCAGTGAAATCCTATAGACCACCATGAACTAGGGTATCGATGGACTTCAACTGTATCAGATACTTTGATGTAAGTTATTTCCAGAGAGGGCATTACCCCATGGTTAATGCTTAAGTGTTAAAGTTAATTTCTTAATTGTGTTTTCAGCACTAGATCTTTTGACCTGACTTCGTCAGAATCTCACTACTAGTCACAGCTCTGATGAATTCTTGGTGTCTCATGGCTCTACTAAAGTTTCTGAACATATTCAAGCCAATAGATTTGTATAGTATTCAATGGAATTAGAGATGCTACAGGTCATGGATTTTAAACTGGATGGGATTTTTGAGGTCAGCTAGTTCAACTGCAGTATTTTATAGAGGAGGAAAATGAAACAGAGCAAAACAGTGGTTTGAACTCCTTATCCAGCACTATTTCCACTGCATAGATAGAGAGGCTTAGTACTTAACCAAGGAAAAAAAATACTAATTGTAAAATTTGGAAAATATAGTATGTGTGAGGTGGTTTACTCAACCCTACCCCACTTAAAAGTAAGTGATAAGATGTCTGATCCTCCAACCAATAAACCTTAGACTAAATCCTTGGAATTGTAGTAGCTTTGCACAAGAATTGTGTTGACTTAGGCCAAGAAAGCCTAGATATGTGCAAGATGTCATCTATAAATTATCAAGTGAGTTGAGAAGAGGTTCATTTGACAGATTAGCACATGTATGACCTTTTAGTGACTGTTAGAAGGAATCATCTTGGGGAAGGGAATGGAGAGGTCTCAACTTTGGCCTTGACCGGATCTCCTTTCCCTTATCCCCTTTAACCAGAAGATGCTGTACCTACCATTTTCCCATGAGTATCTTAGCTGCATGTCTGAAAGAAGTATCTCTAACAGGAACGAAAGACATGTTACATATTTATGATGTTTAAGGAGAACTTCTTGAGAAACTTATGAAAGAGAGACTTCTGGCAACTTGTGTTTGTCCTTCATTTTGAAGAGGACTATGGCATCAGGGAAATGATGACATGACTTACAGTTAACTTTGATTTGAGCGAGGGAGATCACCAGCCTCACTTTCTCCTCCAGAGCCATCTGGGTCCAGTCACTAGATATACCTCACGATGACTGGAGATGGCCCATGATGCAATGGGAGACCCTGGCCCTTTTAGGCTAAGGCCTTTTCAGGTACTCACTTAAAGTGAGGTAATTCCCATTCAATGAATAGGCCTCTTTAAGAAGTGAGTCAAGGTATGGTCCCTTTAATTAGAAGAAAATTTTTAAAAATCAATCTGGGAAGGGAAGACCATCAGGGTTGCTGTTCTGAAGAGAAAAAGTTATTCACTCCAAGCCAGGTGGGCCCAATATACAGTCATTAAGTACAGTCAGAAGCTGCCCAGTTAACTTGGGGTTTACTGACAAGATTTGTTTCTTTATTCCCTTCTTTCATCATTATAGTAAGTACTCATTCTAAAAGGCTACTTAACATGGTCTGACTAAATTGATTCTTGGGAGAAAACACACCAGTGGGGGTTCAAGTCACAAACTCTGAGGACTTAACTCATCAGTGGAAATGGGACTTGGAATAAGGATCCTCTGAACCTATATATGTTATGAAAGTAATGATCTCTGAAACCAAAAAGCAAATTTACATAAAATCAGTCTCCTTTCACAGGCAGCATGATACTTTTTGACTCATTTCAGCATATAATCAGTATGTATAGCTATAGTTCAAGTCTAGAATAACACTTAAGTAAATGATGTAGGAAACAGTGTGTTGCACCGAAAATTAGGAGACCTAGGTTTTGATTCCTGACTATAATGTTGAGAAAGTCATTTCCCCTTTCTGAGCTTCAGTTTCCCTCTCTGTAAAGTGAAGAGGTTGCACTAGATGATCTCTAGAGTCCCATCTGGAACTAAAATCTTCAATGAATTTTTTAAAACCTTCTGCATTTGTGATTGTATGTGTGATTGCAATCACACAAATAGTAAGAAAGTTATTATGAAACATTAAGTCAAAGAAATTAATCTTAACTCAAAGAGTAGATTATCATAAGTAATGTATCTGGCTATTGAGGATGTTTTAAAATTTATATTTGAAAATGGATAGGATGATTTAAAACTATTCCTGGGTCTTTAGCTTCAGTCCCCATCCCAATCCTAAACCAGAGATGGGGATTTCATAGCATAGAAACCAACAAAGAAAGGTCCTGTAACTTCAAAGTGCTTTCTGACCACAACTTCATTTTGGTGTTTAAGTCACAAAAGACTGTCTAATTATAGATGTGACTCTAAGTATAACTATAGACTCTTCCCATAAAGGGAGGGGCTGGACCCTCTGAGGACGAGCATCTGGGTGTGTGCCAGGGATGATGATGTGAAGCCACAGGTGCCACTAAGAGGAAAGAACATCCAGTAAGCATCCAAGGAAGTGAGAGTGGTGGCAGTCAGGGACTCCCTGCTGAAGGGACTGAGACATTAACAGTAGAGGATCCTGCTGTATTCCTGGGGACATGTATCCATGATATAATATGGGCTTTAGAGACCTTGAGTCTAGCACTCCTTCGTTTTACAGAGGAGGGAAATGTGGCCACAGAGGAAGAATGGCCTACTCAAGGTCCTGCATGTCATGAGCGTCTCAGGCCATCCAGCCAGTGCACCCCAGATGATGAAATCCTTCCAAGTCCCATCTAACCTGAAGACCATGGCCAACTTCTAGTGATTCCTGTGGAGAAAAGTGATATTGCTAGAAGGTATCCAGATAGCCAGAACCTTAAGACCTTGGAAGCCCATGTGGCATTTTCATCACAGGGCTTTGAAAAAGAAAAGCAAATTTGGGACATGGACAGTTGGTTAAGAAGATGGTATCGAGGAGGAGAAAAGAAGATGGTATCTGAAAATGGAGTTTTGGCCATAGCTTCACTTTAGGCATAATGGTATCTGACTCAAATGAAGGACAGCTACACAAAGCCTTTCTTGATTCCCCTGCTAGTACCCTCCTTCCCAAACAACTAAGTATCTAACTATGTTATGTGTTCTTGTATCGATTCACTTTCCATTTCTGCTCTATATACTTGTAGGTGTACTTGTCTTCCCTATTAGAAGATAGGCTCCTTGTGAGTAGGTATTGTTTCTGTCTTTATATATCTCTAGGTCCCAGCTCTGTGCCTGACACTTAAGGAATATTTGTTGATTGTTTGAGTCCAGCAAATCTAAGCCAAAAAGAGAGGAAGGGGGAGGGAGAAGACTGCCTACATAAATCTACCAACCTCTGTCAAGCTATACATCGTGGAGAATAACTGCAGTCTAGGAAGAAGAGCTATGCAGACACCCAAGAATTTACCAGGATATGGATAGTGAGAGACAACCCAACAGTAAAATCCATGGCCTTGGATATCTGTGTACAAATGCACAGAAGATGGGAAACAAGGCCAGTGGCCTAGGGAGCCCTGTGAAAGGAGAATCAGTAGGTTGACTTAGAGTATGGCTTGAGAAAGGCCCAAAAATTTAAAAAAAAATCATATTGGGGGGGGCAGGGCTACAGAATGGCATCATATGTTAAAGGAAATCCAGGAACCTAAGGGAGAAAACTCAATGGAGAACATTTGGATAATTATGAAAGGAGTAACAGAAGCAATATTGTCATTGAACTGGATTACAGACCATCAAGGCAAGAGGAAGAAAGAATTGAAGGTCCGAGGAAACAAATGACAAACCTGACATGAAAGCATAATATAGAACAAATGGGGGGCTTCAGTTAGTCAGACAGTTGATAGTGTTCTCTCTCTTTACCAAAAGCAGAACACTAGTGCATGTTTGGCTTGCCTTCCTTAATGCTAATGAAAAATAGAATACTTTTAGGGGGTTTGGTGTCAAAGGCCTGTGTTCAGTTCCCAGTTAAAATCTGTGTCACCTTTGGCAGGACTCAAAACTTCTCTTAGCCTGCTTTTCCATCTATGAAACCTGATTGGACTATATGACTACTAAGGGGCTCTTCTAACTATAATTCTGTGATCCTGTGAAATTCATCCTTTAAAGGGTACAGAAAGTGGCACTGTTATTATAGAACTGATTCTGATCAGAAAAAAAAGACTGGTTTCTCAAAGAAAAAGAATGGGAGCCTGGGATGTGGGGAGAGTGAAAATGATCTCTCCATCCTAGAATTCATGATAGAGAAAACAAGGAAAGCCAAGCACAATCTGACATGCATCCTACATTTGGGAAGTATAAAATTCAAAGCTCAAAGAAAAGCATAGATAAGATCCCATGGCTTCAAATTCTGCAAAAGAAGTTGGTTCAGGATAGGGTGAACAGTTCTCAAAAATGAAGTTCTGAAGAGGCTGAAACAGTTCTGGTGAGGAGAAAAAGAATTTGTTTACAGACAGATGTGGATCTATAGAAAACTCATCAACCAGCTTAGAATTCTAAAAGATATGTATGGAAGCACCAATAAGTAATGGAGGATGAATACAATCCTGCAGCTGGGCCAGTTTGAATAGGGTCAGGAATGCTAAAGCACAGAATTCAGAGGACAGTCAAAGATAGGGATTTTAAAGCTATCTTGAGGAAAAGAGAAGGATCCGAGAAAAGAGAGAATGACTGCTAAAAGGAGTTAAGGGAATGAAAACACCACTATTTAACTCCCTTTTGCTTGTTTTTTCTGCCAAGGGAGAATGATCTTTGGTCTGGAAAGGATAAAAAAATGGCTAATAGGAAACTTAAATCCAGGAAAAATAAGGAAGAACAATTAGTTGTCCTTAATGAAGTCAAGGTCCCATACCAAGCTTAACCCTTGCATATTGACAGAACTGGTGAATGAGCTGGCCAAATCACCATCTGTTCTCTTTGAATGATCTTGTTGAACAAGAGTAGTAACAGGTCTAGAGAAGGGCAAGTATTGTCTAGTTGAGTTTGTTTGGGTTTGAGTTTTGTTTGTTTGGCCTTGACATTTATATATTTTCCAGAACATACTGTTTTGAAAATCCAGTATTATGTGATTTATTTGTATTATAAGAGAGGATAGCTGTTAGCAGATCTGACGAGGTTTAGGGGTGATCGTGACTACAAAATACGGACAGTCCAGGTCATGCTCGAATGAATTCCACTCAAGCCTTCTTAAAGTCAAAGAAAACAAAGTTTATTAAAGATTCGCCAAATTAGGTTGGCTCTTAAGGCGCCTAAGCATTTGTGAGGCTTGTATGCACAAACGGGCCAGATAGAATCCCAGCTAGACAGAATCAGAGCTGGATTGAATCTGAGCGCCTTCAGGGAGTTGAGATGGAACGGAAATACACAAAAGACTATAGGAGGGATGGGGGGGGCGGGATCTGGTAGTCTAGAGTGATGGGATAAAGGGTCTAGGGAGGGTCCTGAGAAGTTCAAAGAGGGAATCCCAGGAGGATCCCAGGCTGGAAACAGCTGGAGGCAATCAAGAGACTTCAGACTAGGGAGCACCTAGGTGGGAAGCAGGTGGGGCCAAACAAGAGGTAACAAACAGTGGCCACAGATTTGAGTATGAAAAGCCAGGTTCTGTGGGGTGATACTAGGAGAGCTCAATTTGAGTATGAAAAGCCAGGTTAAGTGGGGAGATACAGGGGGAATTCAAGGAAATTCCCAGAGTCTGAACCCCATCAGATACATTCACATGTTCTGGGATTTACCACCTAGCTCTTTGCAATTAACCCACAAAGTACAGTTATCTCTTCTACCTCATGGGACTTAGGGATGTGGCACCCCTTCAATCTGGAAAATCCATGTAAAATGTTTTGGTCCACCCTTCATACCAGAGAAGTCTGAATTATTGTGGTATTAAAGATAAAATGTTGATATTGTATAACTATACATAGAAAATACATATTTTATGTATTTCTGAATTTTTAAACTTTTTCTGTCATCTCCTGGCCTTCATGTGCCATCTGTGGTTTCCACAAAACTCGAAAATTCCCATTTAATTTCTTATTCTGATTCTGGATATATTGAAACCCCAATGGGGAAAGTTGCGATATGGAAGGGATAGCTGTATGGGCCATCCCTGTATCTTCACCCTCATAAATTATCAAGTTCCATTAAATATTTCATGCATACGTAATCACTACTTTGTGCACTGTACTGTGCATAAAAAGACAAAAGTA
>CM053775.1:37188312-37218113 GCA_028658325.1 Potorous gilbertii | reverse complement strand
AACTATTTTCTTCAGTGAGCTTTTGCACCTCTTTTTCCACTTGGCTAATTCTGCTTTTGAAAGTATTCTTCTCCTCATTGGCTTTTTGAACCTCTTTTGCCATTTGAGTTAGCCAATTTTTCAAGGTGTTATTTTCTTCAGCATTTTTTTGGGTCTCCTTTATCAAGATATTGACCCATTTTTCATGCTTTTCTTGCATCTCTCTCATTTCTCTTCCCAGTTTTTCCTCCACCTGTGTAACTTGATTTTCAAAATCCTTTTTGAGCTCTTCCATGGCCTGAGCCCATTGGGTATCTATTTCAGATGTTTGGGATACAGAGGCCTTGACTTCTATGTCTTTCCCTAATGGTAAGCATTGTTTTTCCTCATCAGAAAGGAAATGCAGAAACATCTGGCCACCAAGAAAGTAACCTTCTATGGTCTTATGTTTTTTTCCCTTTTCTCGGCATTTTCCCAGCCAGTTACTTGAATTCTGAGATTTCTCTCCACCCCAGCCCAGATCCTCCCAGCTAGTGCTTGGGGTCTGAGATTCAAATGCTGCTCCCCAGCCTCAGGGCTTTCGGCGGGTGGGGCTGCTATTTAGGGTAAGATTAAATCAGGTTCTCAGGTGGGGGCAGCGCTGCCTCCCTAGCTCAGTTCCCTCAGGGGGTTTATGCAGAGACTTTCTGTAATGGAGCTCCTGCTGAGCTCCTGCCTGCTCCAGGAGCCTCTGGCCGCCTGCTGCCTCTGCCACTGCCTCCCAGGGGGGCCTGAGTTATGGAGACACCCCGCTTCCCTCTAAGTCTCTCTCACTGACCTGTGCATCTGTGGTTGGAGGGACCTTTGCGGCTGCTGGAGATTCCGTCCCTGAAGCCTGCCCTGATCTGCTCCTCTCTTTGCTGCGCGGACAGGGAAGGGCTGGGCTCCGCTCCCATCAGGTGCGCAACGGACCTTTGGGATCGGTTTTTCAGGGCTCTCTGGAACGGAAATCTCCTTCACTCTGTTTCTGCGAGACTTCCACTTCTCCAGAATTTGTTGGGAGGTCTTTTTACAGAAGATCCATGGGCTGTGCGTTCGGATCTAGCATATGTGAATCTTTCTACTCCGCCATCTTGGCTCCTCCCCCATTTGCTTTATTTATTTGCAACTTAGTGGAGTTAAAAGATAAGCCCTTGGTTTGGGATTTTGATTTTATGTCTCCTCCATTGTCCTGGCAGTGGAGGTAGGGGTAATTTGTATAGCTGAGCTTCGCAGGCCTGTTAAAGGGGGCAGATAAAAGAGTTGAGTCAAACCAGAGACCGTAAAGCCGACTCTCTTCCTTGAGAGTATGTGTGTGTATACACACCCACACACACACACACACATACACACACACACACACACACACACACTCACATACACTCACACACACTCATACACACATATACTCACATACACACAACATTGGCATACTCATGCACATACTCACACAGCATACACACACATACTCACATACACACACTCGCACTCACACACACTTACATACACACACACACACACACACACACACACACACACACATGCACGCACGTGCGCACACCTCCGCTCTGGAGATGGCAGTAGCTGGGCTCAGTCAAGTTCCTTGGACCCAGCCGCGGGTATCAGCAGAACCTACTAGCCCTGGAGATGGCAGCCCTGGAAAGAAGAATACCTGGGGTAGAGAGCCCGAGAGGTGGAAGCAGCAGGAGCAGAAGTGCAATGGCAAGATTTCCTGACCCATAGCCTTCTTAAAAATGTCGAATGTTGGGGAACCCATCCTTATTCCAGAAAGAGCTGAAAGGGGGCTAGTAAGGTACTGAGGCACAGTGTTGTTCAGACTGCAGATCCAGTGTGAAGGGCATTGCCTCATTGGTAGCCCCAAATGGCAGATTCCTTTTGGGGAGACCCAGACCCTCTAGGGGGAGCTGTTTAATTGGATTTCTGTAGAGCTCCTTTGGGGAGTTGAAAAGTTTACTAAGAGGTGAGGGATTGACTCTCTAGTAACCCCAAGTCTGTTTCTTTTCAGGGTGATTGTGAGTCTGGAGGATTTCACTCTGGGAGGGCAGGAGTAAAGAACTGTTTTTGATTAGTGGGCTATTGGGAGTCCTCTCAGTGGGTGAAATAATGCTATCTGAAACATTGTTAGACAGGCCCTCCAAAGAAACTCCCCTCTACCAACATCTGTAGAGACCTTAGCATCTTACATTCTCTAAATTTTGTATAAGGTAAAACTGAGCCCACAAGAGTGATATTTGTTTTGGGCCACAAGTTCCATGTATATAAGACAGTGCTTGACACCCATTAAGCCCTTAGTAAATGCTTTCATGTTCATTGATTATTAGTGAGACATTACTCAAACCAGTGCCAGTTGTTTTATATAAAGAGAAGCTTGCTCATTTCCCCTTGTTGAGTTTAAGCAGCTTCTCTTATACAGTCTGTGTTTATAGAAAGGTTCAGGGTAGATGTACCCACACATTGGACCCTAGGTGAATGACATTTTCAGTTCCCAAACCCATCATTCTGAGTCTCCAAGAAAGAAATCCCAAGCTCTGGAGAGAGGACTAAAGGAAAAGCGACTCCCGAAAGAAGGCAAGAGTGCGCACTGCAGACATCTGCTATTTTACTTTGCTATTTATTTATTTGAAAAAGAATGTATTAATGAAACTGCCCATTTCTTTCAGGTGGGTGTACATGGCATTAGAATAGAGTTCATCAACGAAAAAGGATCAAAACGCACGGCCACCTACCTACCAGAGGTCGCAAAGGAGCAAGGTTATTGTTGTATACTTATTTTGTATGATCTAGTGAAGAATTTAAAGAGATATATAAATATGAAATGCAATATTTGACCTTGCACTGATGTCTGATGATGAATCGATATGAAATTATAAGGAATGGCTCTTATCTCTTAATACCACTTCATTTTTTTATATTAAGTAAGTGAATTGCACCACATAACCCAGAAGTCATATCAGTATGCTAAGAAACCCTTAATGAAAAATGTAAAAAATAATTAAACTTGCATGGTAAAACCCACTATTTTGGGAGAAGTTGCTGATCATGGAAATTCCATTTTCTTTGTTATTTGGGGTTTTTTTATGTGCAAAAGTTTGAGTGATTAAAAAAGACTTTGGATGTATATTTTTGTGTCTTGTGTATGTGTGTATATATACATCTATAAATCAGTATATATATTTATGTAAAAACACACACACACCCTTCCACCAGATGGTTCCTGAAACATCCAAATTAATTTATTTGGAGCAAACCATAATACCAAAATATTGCCTTTCTTTTTCTAGTTCTATTAAGAATATTGACTTTCCATTATTTGAGGTCACTGAGAATATGTACATGGTTTACATAGGAGTACAGAAGCAGGAGGAAGAAGGTTTTATACCCTTGATTAGTCGTTCTTTATCAACAAAAAGTTTGTGCAGGCCTTTGTGAAGAAGCATTGCACTATATAATTCTAACTTCTGTAAAGCAGCTACCCAAGCTTGTTAGTTTGCTAACATTTCTTTTTCACAAGCATAATTCCCAAATTCTGGTTCTATACTGGCCACGTTACTTTGGCTGTTGGGGTTTTGCAAGTTAAGAAAATTTACTGAAGTTATTAAGACTTTTTTCTGATCACCAAATAAAATGCTTTTCCCTTCTTTGTTTTGTAAAGAAAAAATTGAGAACATTAAGCCAGAAAACCTTAAAAACAGCTAGCTGTAAGAGTGACTATTCCAGGTGCTTCCCAGCATGCACAGTTTTTGTTACTGGAGAGCAGCCCTCAGTATACACTGGGGAGTTTGTTAAGAGAGACAGCTCAAACGAGCCTCCAACTTTACAAGTCAAATATAAGAACTAGGAGAAAGGCCACAAAAAAACCGTTAGCTATTTGGTTTGAGTTATAGCCTGTATTTTTCCCCCATCTAGCTTGCACTAAACCCAAGTGTGGAGACCCAATTTAATTCTCACTGCTCCCCCGACAAGCACCAGCTACAGCTTTGCCAAGGGCCCTCACAGATACTACAAGAGCCCAGGGCCAAGCCAGATGCCCTTGTGGTTGTTGTTCAATGACCGAGAGGCCTTCCCATGCCTTTGAGGCTAGAATAGCTGGGGACAAAGAAGGGGAACTCTTCTGACCTACCATTGCTTGGGCTCTATTTCCTCCTTCTAGACCTTAGAGCATCTGCTGAGATGAAATCGTGAAGTTCAGTATCAGAAGTGGAGAAGTTAGGCCGAGGACTGGCTCAACCCCTAGATTGTGTGAGGAATGCTCAGCCTCATAGTTGAGTGTGGGGCTGCCTGCCCTACAGTGTTAGGAATGAGGAGAGTGAGCTGCTGAAAGAGAATAAGCCAACTTTCCTAGTTGGTTCTCATCCTCCCATGCCAAAAGTCTCACTTCCATGTCTATTTACTCTCTGAATTACCCTGTTTTCCCAGCTCAGCTCTCTTTAACTGACCATTGTGCCTTAAATTTGAGTATGACATGAGCTTATGTAGTTTAGGAAAAGCACAGATTTTTCCCAAATTTGATCAGTTCTAGATCGTTATTTTTCAGTGTAAGAGAGAAAGTGCTATATGTTTGTTTTACCTTTCAAAGAGATCCTTTTTAGGATGCAGTCTAAATTCACACCAATATGACACTCTTTGGGATCAATAAAAAGGCTCCCCACTTTTGCATAATCTGTGTTTGACCCTCCATGAGTCTAGGTGTTGCTAAGTTAACTTTTTTGTATACAAGATTCTCCCTTTCCTACCCCATTTCTAAATAAGGAGGGAGGATAGGAAAGCACTCTGAGTTTACCATAGACTCTTGTGTGCCCAGTTCCTGCCTTTTCATGTGAGACTGGCATCTGCCATGACAACTGTGCTTGGTCTGTGATGAGTTGAGGTTAAGGAGTATGGGGGCACTTTCATTTTTTCAGGATGACATCCCCTGTAGCTCTTGGGCATTTCTTTAGGTATGAGGTGGTTGAAAGGAGTATTTGTACATATATTTGACTCATTATCTGGTTCATTTTCAACAGGATGGGACCACATTCAGACCATAGATTCCTTATTGAGAAAAGGAGGCTACAAAGCTACAATTACAAATGAATTCAGGAAAAGCATCAAACTGACCAGGTACCTGCCTAAGGACCTTGAACTCTGGGGCTCAGGGCTTGAGATCCAAGGCTTGGGGCAGCCCATCAAACCCAGGAGACCCTGGTCTTCTTACTTTTACTGCAGGGCAGAAGACAGAGTTGAAGAGGTCAAAAAGCAGGATTTGTAGAAAGCCACTCAGAGGGAGGATGATGATCTAGAACATCTCAGGAATGGGAAGGAACCTGAGAAGAGTCAGGAAAGCAGCAGGAAGCCCTGATCTTTGAGGAAAGATCGCCAGTTCTTGTACTCCCTGACTGAACTGTTGGTCAAGGCAAGCAGGCCCATACGCTTTCATTGAGGCTGACACTTGTTAAGGAAAAAAAAATTGTATTCTTCCATTTGTTTTCTACTTTTTCTTCTCCTATCTTATCTCACTGTGGGCTAGACTACACCTCTAGGATAAATAAATATGTAATCCCTGCCCTGGAGGTGTTTATGCTCTTTTCTACTGCAGTTGAGTTCCCAGGAAGGTCACAGAGATACTTTGTTCCCATCACAATTCTACAGAAGTCAAGAGAGAACAGCTGTAACAGCCACTGTTAATATGAGAGGGAGCACCAGTTGGAGTGTTGTATCTTCTCACCGTGCAGATGTAAAGATATAGTCAGGTTTTTAAAGTTTAGTTTTTTTAGTCGGGTATGAATTCCTTCAAAATCAGTTTTAACACTACTCAAAGCCATTCCCTTTAAGTTAGGTCGGATCCAGCCAAGGCTAGGAATTTTGAAGCAAATTACCCATTCTGCTCTGTTTTTCCAGTAGAAATAAAAAAAAAAAACAACCCTGAATCCAGAGTTCTAAATACACCAAAACAAAATGTTGTTAGACATAATCAATTTTAATATTAAATATTATACTTCTTTATATAATATATCTTTAAGATGTTTCTTTTAAAAGGCAACTGACCTCAGAGTCAAGAAGACCCACTTCTGAAAAAGATAAATCTTGTGATTGTGAGAAAGTCACATCGCCTCTCAGTTGCCCCTAAGCAACTCAGTAGAAGATATAGAGGAATTGTCCTTCTCTAGCAGTAGAGAGAGTTCACGCAAACACTACACTTGAGAAGGAAAAAAGTAAAACATGAAAAGTTTGGGAAGAGAATTCACTGCACCTTTTTCATGAGCTTCTTGAGGGCAGGGACAGCCTATTACTTCCATTTTTATTCCCAGAGGTTAGCACACTACCTGAGGATACATAGTGTGGGTACTTAATAAATATTGATTGGTTGATCTTTCAATAAAGGACAATTTGGGAGAGTGGGAGAGTAGAAAGAACACGAGGTTGATCAGTAGTTTAAGTTCATCTCAGTATAGACCAGCTGTATGACCTTCTGGTGTCAAGTCCCACCCCCTCTCTAGCTCTATCTCCATTTACCTATGTGAAAAATTGAGGCTAACTGAGCAGTCACAATTAGCCCTTCTGGCCCTGTGTTTCTAAAACTGTGTATCAGATGCTTCTTTGGGTAAATCTTTTCACTCTTTTTCCTCCAGGTACCGAAGTGAGAAGATGACCATGAGCTACTCGGAGTATGTTGCCCACCGTCAGCATCATCACTTCCAGAATGGCATTGGGCACCCTCTGCCACCTTACAACCATTACTCCTGACACTGAGCCACATGACCAGTCCCTGGACCTCTCTGCAGACCTCTTTCCAGGAGACCCTCCCCCTTCTTGGTCTAGCTATCTCTATTACTGTACCATTTTATGATGATAGTTTCCGTTGCCATAGTGAGACTTCTCCTTAATTGGTTAAACTCATTATGGTAACGGGTGGGAAAAAAATTCATTTCTTAAGTTCATCCCATAATTATTTTTATTCTTTTAGGTCATGGACTTTTTTTTGCAGCATATGTAATCTTTTTTTCTTTTTCTATAATATTTTATCAAATTTTACTTCATTATATCAAAGCTTTTTTTTTGTTTTTTACTGTGGATGGAAGGAAGCATTTAAAGTTTTGTGATTCTTTTACATATATAATATATATGCACACATATACATATTCATATATGTGTGTGTATATTCATATATACACACACATACATACATGCAAACATACATACTTATAGTAGATGAATTTGTTTGGCTAGGGAACAATGCATATCAGATTCAGGTATTTACATTTTACCCTGAATTCTGCCTTCAGGGTTGACTTTCTTATGAAGATTTAGTCTGTATAAGTCTTCCCCCCCATCCCCCCGCAGAGTGATATTTTTCGTATAGTCAAAATGTATATGAATTTCAGAGAGCTAATATCTAAAACAGAAGTCCCCATTAAGGTTTGTCGCAGAGATCTTTTATGCCTGTGTGCCAGTTATAAATAGGAAAAATGTCCTAATTGTATCACTGAGTCAATTAACAAACAAAACTATCATCTGTAAATAAGAAAAAAACTACCTTTCAAATATGTTACAGGAATCACTTTGAAGAGCATTGAATTTTAGGAAGAGAGCAGATGTAGATTTTAGTGCCTTTGACTGGGAAAGTGGAATCAATAGGGTGGGCCTATTAGGAAAAGGCAATTTTGAGAAATCACTTGTAGCACTATATGGTTTCTCTAGATGAATCCATGTACTAGACAATTTCCTTACTTTTAGATTTTTTTAAAACTCTGAGGTCCCTTTTGGTTTTTGTTGGTTTTAAAGCAAATGGCCAAAAAGCGACACTCTGCTGATGTCTTTTCACTTAAATGTATTAGTTTCAGGTTGCATTAAATTATGATTGGGCAAAGCTGAGATAAATGGTAAAGATTATTCAGTTAATTATGTCATGACTTTGGCTCCTTCGCTCTGTTCCAGAGATGGTGCTGGAGTTTTAGAATTACTAGGAAATAGCTTGAATCTCTTGCTGCACTACACACTCGGAAGAGGAACATAATTACTATGTTGATAAGATTTTAATTTTTAAAGCTGTTGTAACAGAAATGGAATTTAGTTACGGCACGTGTAGAAGACCCCCAATTATGGGGGGAGGCCAGTCTTCCCTTAATGTACATAAAGAAAACCTCTTCATGCTTTTGGGAGGTAAGTACATTGCCAGGAAAGTGACAAACCATAGGAAACAAAAGAATTTTCTTCATTTAGACTAAGTGGAGATGAATATTTTTCAAGGAAGAAACCAATATGTAAATTATGAATATAGGTATAAAGCAAAATATATATTCTAAAGACATAGGAAATGAAAGTGAATATCCAATCATTATAAGCCATCCATTTGTTCTAAGTGATGGCATACTACTAGCCCAGAATGGGAATTATGTCTCTATTTTCTAAGGTAATTGGCAAAATTGTTGCTGCTCACCACTGTGGCCAAGCACCTCTGGTGTCTTTGAGGCTTGATGGTGGTTCTCAGAAGGTTATCAGTTTTCCTTCATCCACAGCATCCATTGTCTAGATAGTAATTTCAGTTATGATGCCTTAATTCAGAAGTCAACTGGGGGCCAGAAAGGGACTCTCAGTCGCCAAGTCTATAGACTTATTAAGCTTAGAGATTTGCCAGGCAAGCATTAGCTATTGGGTTTTAGCAGCAATTTTGGTAGTGTTGTCTTGTTTCTACTTGGAAGCATTTCAGAACAGCATTGCCTTTCAGTGGAAACTTTTTTTATGCCCTTATAGGGAAACTGAGCACAAGCTGAATGATGATGTCTGCTGCAAAAAAAGAAAAAGAAAAAAAAGACCAATATTGTTGTGAAACCCATGTTGTCCATCATCTCAATACAGCCTGCTCCTCCTTTTGGGATGAGCTTATTGTTAGAAGTTTTTTAAGAAAAGATCTATTCTATGTGTGTGTATTTAAGGTGCTAATCAACCTGGAACAGGTCACGTGACTGGTCATGCGGACTCTAAAATCATATCAGATTTTTTAAAATCCTTCATATATGCAGATGTTATACAGAATTTCTTACCAGTGTAATAATAATATACTGATGATGTAACCATCCTGCCGGCTTCAAAGGACGAGGTCAGCAATACTCCATGGCCTGGAGGAAAAGGATAATTTCTCTCCTTTTAGATACAGAAAAATGCACAATGAATTTTTGTCTCTTAGTAGCTTTTGGCTTCAAGATTCTAGCAGAAAGGTCGTTATCCAGACTGTATGGTGTACTTTAACCAAATCAATGCTGGGCCCAGTTCACCTTTCCCGATATCTTAAGAACTTTGTATTTTGAATTAACTTTGGACACATAGAAATGTAGCATGTATTTTAAAACTCAGAGATTTTGATTCACTGAGTTGTGTTCTAACCAGTGGTAGGTTTTATTTGTTTGGAAACACAAACTTGTATTGCACTTGTGATCACCCAGACATGGGGTCATTTTAATTCTCTTTAAACAGCCCAGAAATAATACTTGAACTCCATTTAAGTAGCACAAAGTTTACATGGCCCCTTTTAAATGTTAATTAGATTAGTTTCATTTTTACGTACAAAAATGCAACTGTGTAGTGTTTTTTCCCCTTGGAAAAAAAATTTTACTTGGATATTTCTCAAAAGGCTTCCATATCTGGAAGGGTTTCCTTGTTCTTCAATCAGACTGACCAGGTCTCAGTCTTTAACTGAAAAGCTCTTTTCTAGTCCTTCTCCAAGTGGCCTTCTGACTGCACCAGCGTGTGCTGCTCCCCTCCCCTGTCTGCCCCGACCCCCTCCATGAGGCCAAGTGCAGCTTGGGAGGGGGCCCCAAGTCTTCCTCCCCCACCCAACCCCCTCCAAAGCACTCATGATTGTCCCAGAAACACATCCAGCCTCTTTTCCCAGAACACCAGAAGTTTGTTATAGTAGTCTGTTCTTGTCTTCAAATATGCAGGCTTTTGAAGCTGTCATCCAGAATAGGTTACATCTCTCGTGTGTTAGATCAAACCAAAGACACCTCCAGCCATGCCCAAA
Organism: Potorous gilbertii; assembly: GCA_028658325.1. NCBI lineage: Eukaryota > Metazoa > Chordata > Mammalia > Diprotodontia > Potoroidae > Potorous > Potorous gilbertii. The sequence goes on along the minus strand of CM053775.1, from coordinate 37,208,098 downwards.
TGCTGCTCCCACAGCCCGCCTTCCAGTCCTTACAAAAACCTTGCAGGATTCAGCATGTTAACTTTTTTATTTTTGTACAGTTTCTAACTGATTTTTTCTAGTGATGTTAATTGAATTAAGTTTATTTGAGGAGTGTGAGCACATCCTCCAATTAAATAAACTGGTGACTTTCCTTTCATTAAAAAAAAAAAGAAACCTATTGTGTGCCTCTCAGATTTAAGGGTTTCTGATTACATTATTCTCAAGACCAGCAATGATTCTTTATATACAAAGATGTGTTTTCCATGTTTTTTATCGCTATTTCAAAAGAGAAAAAAAACCTCTTACTTTGCTCTGGACCCGCTAAACTGCGCTGGTACATGAACGCACTGAGAAAATGCTTTTGTAACAACCTATGACTGTTTTTGTATATCAAAGCTGATTCTTTTTGAAATATTTGGATCTAGTTTCTATCTAAGTTATTTTTGTGTTTTGTATGTTAGGAAAAAAAAATATTTCTTTGACTCGGTCACCAGCATAATGAATTCTCGGTAATGCAATGGTGAGACCTTCAGAGCGAGGGCTGCCTGGAGTAGCCTCTGCTTTCCTTTCTTAGTAACTTCATTATCAATTACATTATTATTACAGTAATTAATCCCCTTTCCATTTTAACTAGATCCTCCTTCCTTCCACATTTAATTGCTCTTAGTGTGAAGAAACTGTTGAAATGGGCATGTTAACATAAGTATGGCTTTTAAAAGGTTAAAATGTGCAAAAAAGACAAAAAATATAGGTTATCCGTGGGTCTGTGAGATGGCTGTGGAAAGATATTGTAGTAGTTTTAACACTATTGTTATTACCTTTTAAATCATTTACCCAATAAAATATAAAAAATGAGTCACCATTGGTGGTCATCCAGTCCATTTCTCTGCTTTTCTACTTCGTCTTGGGAGTGCTCATGGGGATGTTTGTTCTGCTGAGAAGGTAGATATGGTATGTTACTAGAGATGGTATGTTACTAGATATGCTGAATGGGCCAAAGAATCCAGGTAGGAATGCGACATCCAGCTAGCCCATGGACGCATCTCTGCCACTGAACTGTGGCTGAGAGAGAGGTACATGACTGGGTGCTTTATGGACCAAGACAGCCCTCCTAGTCCCCAAATCAGAGAGGGAATGGAACCTCTCCAGAAGTTTAGGTGGGTTCATTCCAAATCAGTAATTTCTGCAAGTACTTTCACCTTGTAGGCCTGCTGGTGGTGTGTCCCTGCAGTTCATTGCACCCAAGGCATAGCCTTTTCCTCTACCATCAAGAGCTTTTCTGTTTCTATGGATGTATAAAACCAAAGTACTGAAACTCCACAGGGATTGGGCCACTTCTTAGACTATAGAGCCACCTAGAGGTCAGAGACACGCAGTTTCCTTGGATTAATTTTTTCCCAGGTTACTCCAGTACATCTACCACTCTGGAGCAGGGGTTCTTAGCCTGTTTCTGTATCCTGGAACCCCTTTGGCAATCTGGTGAAAACTTTGGCCCCCTTCTCAGAATCGTGGCTTCAAATAATTAAAGCAAATACTACATTTTAGTTACAGGTTAGTGAAAATTAAAATGCTGTTTTTTCCCCATCTAAGTTCACAGGTTCCTTTGAATCTATCCTTGGACCTCAGGTTCGAGATCTTGAACCCCTACCCCAGACCTTGTACTGCTTGAAAACTGGCAAGCAATGAGTGAATTCGTTGTACCCCTGGGCAGGGTAAAGAAAGGTCCCATTTAACTCAGTAAACTCAAGCTGTATGATAGATTTAAAGATGGAAAAGCCCTAAAACCAAGGGATGAAGAAAGCAAAATCAGGTAAGCCTTAAGTGTCGACAGCAGAGGTCATAAACATAGTCCCCTTAGATTGAATTTTTCACTGTTGTCGCCCTGTTCTGTTGAAGGAATTTTTGGGACAAGATACATACACCTTGATTGCATTTAAATTTAATAGTTCAATATAATTCAAAGTAACAGAGTAAAAAAAATATTTCTGGTGAATGTCACAAATGAAAACTTAACAGGTAAAAATCACAAGGCAGTGTTCAAGTTACAAAGGCAATTCCCAGTCTGCAATGAATAAGCTGTCAAAGGACAGAAGCAGAATTTTCAAAAGAACAAATTTATTAAAAATTTGAATCTTCCCTAGTCAAAGAGATGCAAAGCAAAACAACATAAAGGTACCTCTTCATACCTGTCCAAATTACCCCCCCCCAAAAAAAAATCATTTTAAGCAATAAAACTGATAGGATTGAAAAGAATGAGGAGTCACCCATTCCAGCACTCAGATTCCCAAACACAGAGTCATTCTTGATTTGTCACTCTCCTCTCCCTCTTCATCTCCCTTCATGCTCCATCTTGCTGAGTCTATACCTCCAATCTCCTTTCTGCTCACGTGGCTACTGCCATGGTTCAGATCCTTACTACATCTCACCTGGCTCATGACAATAGCCTCTAATTGGTCTTTCTTCCTGCCTCAGGTCACTCCCTTTTCCATTCCATTCTCTGCCTACCTGCCTAATTGATTCCTAAAGCACAGCCCCTGTTCTTCTGAGATACAATATAAACACCTATGATTTTATCTCCCAATATGACTCCAACCTTCCTCTCAGGCTTTATTGCACATCCTCCACACATTCTCATTCCAGCCGAACGGATCTCTTTGGTCTTCCCCATACATGACACTCTCCCTCCCATCTCTGTCCCTTTGCTTCTCCTGTGCCTGCTCATCTATACCTTAGAATCTCTAACTGCCTTCCAAGCTCAGCTCAAATGCCACTTTCCATATCAAAAGCCCGTCTTCATTTCCTCAACTGCTAGTGCCCCTCCCCAACTTTTCAAAAATAGCCATATCTATTTTGCATGGCCATTTCTGTGTACGTATCTGCTCTTTTCCCCAGTAGAATGATCCAAAGTCTAGAGCTGAAAGGGACCCAAAGTTCTACCCTCTTATTTTATAGAGAAGGAAACTGAGGCCTGGGGAGGGGAAGGGGCTTGTCCAAGGTCACCCATAGCATCCTAAATCTAGAGTTGTAAGGAACGAGAGAAGTCTGCTAGTCCAACCCCCTCAGTTTACAGAGAAGGAAACTGAGGCCCAGGGAGGGGAAGGGACTTGTGTAAGGCCACAGGTAGTAGGTAGCATTTGAACGCAGGTCCTCAGTCTCCAGAGCTAGTGCTCTTGTGTACCACACTGCCTCCCCGTCCTTGGCAGTAAAGATTGTTTCACTTTTGTCTTCATACTCAAGCCCCTAACCCAGTGCCTGGGATGAATCATTGCTGGTGGAATTGCAAACTCATAAAATCTTTTTGGAAAGCAATCTAGTAGTGTGCAACAAAAGTTACAAAAACAATCATTCCCTTTCACCTTATAATGATTTAATGTCTTTTAACCTTATCAGTCCATTGCTGAGAAAATACCCTTATAATGTATCATTTTTAAAGAGATTAGGCTAAAGATTTTCATAGCAATAACATAAGTAATAGAAAAAAAAAACTTAACCTAAGTTTGTCCAACAATGGGGGAGTGAATGAACAAATAAGTTGTACATTAAGATAATGTGCAATGACTATATAACTATTAGAAGACAAGTAGTATTGACAAGTATGAGGCTAGGCAGCATGGAATGATGGATGGAGGCCAGTTGGCATTAAATGAGAAGACTTGGATTAAAATTCTCAACACTTACTGACTCTGAATCTGGACAAGTCTACAGACAAATACTCAAAGCAATTTTCCAGGACTCTCTAAGAACTGTCACTGATTAAGACAGGGAGTTTCTTCAGGAGACATTCCCTACACCAAAGAAAAATACAGGTCTGGACCAAAAAAAAAGGGGGGGGGAGAGAATTTGGAAAGACATGAATGAAAAAGAACAACAGTGAGTGGAACAGAGCACACCCTGATTGTAAAGCTATTAAAAAGTGAATAAAATTGCACAAATAATCATGATGGAGACTTAGAGGAGTCAGAAAAGTTATGACATGTTATGAGTTGAATTTCATTGAACCATAAGTGATTGCAATGACAATAAGACAAAAAAAAAATTAAAGGCATGGGCAAAGGAGAGACAAAATTATCCCTGTTGGTAGACATCATGATGGACATCATGATTGGCAGCTGTGTCAATCTGGGGATTAATCTAACAATAGATGGGTTGGAGAAGGGGAAGACTTGAGGCAAGGAGACCAATTAGGAAAGTATAGTCCAGGTGAAAATCAATGAGAGCCTGATCGAGGTTAGAGACTATGCTTGGAGAGAAGGGGATTGAGGGAAAGGGAGGATTCCAACATTGGGAGCCTGGATGACTATGGACATGGTGATAACATCAACAAAAAAAGGAAGTTTGAAGGTGGAGTGGGTTTGAGGAGGAAATAAAGAGTTCTGTTTTTGGACATGTTGCATTCTAGATCTCCCCAGGTGCTCTATCTGGTGCTCTATCCACTGCAGCACCACCTAGCTGCCCCTACCTTCTAGTCTTAAGGAGTTGCCTTAAGATTTCTCCACTTGTTCAGGCTCACACTGATTGTATCAGAAGGAAGACTTAGGCCCTTAGGCCCTCCTGTCTCCACCTACAAGGACCAGCTACCTCAACAAGAAGGTTAATGAAGAGAAAGATATTTGGGTTCCAAAAGTCAACTACAGAAATACAGGACAAGGGAAGTATTTCACATCACTCATGTGATATGGCAGCAAAGAAGAAGGCAAACTCAAACTTGGATCGCATTAAGAGAAGTATAGTGTCCCAAACAAAGGAGATGATAGGCCTGCTATGGGCTGGGCTTGTCTGATCACATCTCACATACTTTGTTTGGCTCTAGGGGGCCACATTTTAGGTGGGACATTGGAGTAAATGCCTCCAGAGAAAGGTAACCAGAATAGTGATACAACATGTGGCTGTGCTGGACAAAGATTGGTTGATGGAAATGTAGATATTGTAGACATTTTACTTAGAAGAGGGGGATGGGAGGATGGAGGAGTCATTTCCCCAGAAGTGACTTTGTATATAATCCACATTTCATTTTCTGTGTATATTATTTTCTCCTGTCTCCAACCCTCCATAAGATGGAGGTTCCTTGGGGGAAGGAACTCATTCTAAAACTTTGTATACCCTGTGCCTAGCACACAGCAGGTGCTTAATAAATAAATGCTTGTTGAGTCAATGAGTGACAGGACAACTACAAATATTTTAAGGATTGTTACAAGGAAGGGGAATTAACCTTGTTCTGAATGACCCCAGTAGTCAGAACTGGAAGCAATATATAGAAGGGAGAGAAAGGGAATAAGCATTTCTATAGAGCCTACTGTGTGACAGGCATGCTGCTAAGTACTTTTTTTTTTTTTTGACAAATATCAGTCCGTTTGGTAATTTGATAAAGTGGCAGAGGGGCAGATTTCAACTTAATGTATGGAAAATGTCCCACCAAGTAGAGCTAAGTGGTAAAGGGACTTGCCCAAGATCTCACAGGCCTTAAGAGCCAGAATTGCAACTTGGGTACCATGATTCTAAGCACTCCGAAAAGGAATGTGGTGTCTCATCAGGTAGCAGGTTTCCTGCCACAAGGGACTTCTAAATGGAAAGCTGATGAGGAGAAGCTGATCTGAAAACTCTCAATACACAAACATTTATTAAATGCCAATTTTATACCAGGCACTGTGCTACGTGCCCAAAACACAGAGACAAAAATGAAACAGCACCTGTCCTCAAAGAGCTTCCATTCTATTGGGGGAGACATGAACACATATAAGTATGTGTAATGCAAATAGAAAGTGAGGGTAGAGCAAAATGCGGTGGGCAGCTAGACAGCACAATGGATAGAGTAACAGGCTTGGTATCTGGAAGACCTTATGTCAAATCTGGCCTCAGACACTTATCAGCTGTGTAAACCTGGGAAAGTCACTTCACCCTGTTTGCCTCAGTTTCCTCATCTGCTAAATGAGCTGGAGAAGGAAATGGCAGACCACTCCAGGATCTTTGCCAAGAAAACCCCAAATGGGGTCACAAAGAGTAGTACATGACTGAAAAAGGACTCAGCAAGCATTCTTTGCAGCCATCCTCCATACCTATCCCTGACTTAGACTTGAGCATGATATTACTCTCCAGTCACCTTTTTGCTGAAGCCTCAACTTCTGAATGGGCACTCCAGAGGCCATCCTGGGGCCCTTTACTCCTGATTGCTGAGAGTTTTCTAGATCTAGCTGGACTGAGACCTAGCATGCTGCTGTCTTCATGCCATGTGAACCTTCTCCCCCTGCACCAAATCAACATTCACATTGCTGGTGTACTGGTCATTGTTCTCTGGATCCGCTCTCTGGCCCAGCCTGGCTGTCTCTGGGCCACAGCTCCCCTATGTGGGACGTTTTGCCCCTGACAAGCTCCTTCCCTGAGGAGAGGCGCTTTCTTGTTTTTTGTATTTGTAAACAAGAGCTTAGTCACCTTTGGCATATCGTAGGTTCTTCAATACTTTTTTTCCTTCTTTCCTCCCTCCCTCCCTTCCCTCCCTCCCTCATTCCTTTCTGTCCCTCCCTTACTCTTCTCCCTCCATCCCTTCCTCCCTCCCTCCCTCTCTTCCTTCCTTCCATAGTATCTTTCTAACACATTGATCTGACCAGGTCACTTAACTGCTCAGAGATTTCTGATAGCTCCCCACCATCTCCCAAATAAAACTATACAGCAGAAAATGGCTAATACAGAAATGTGTTTTGTATAACTTCACATGTATGGCCGTTATCATATTTCTTGCCTTGTCAAGGGATAGGAAAGGGGAATTGGAAATTCCAAATTTTAAAAAATGAATATTAAAATTTATTTTACATGTAATTGAGAAGTATTTAACAAAATGAATTTAAAATAAAAAAAATAAACTATGCAACAGAGCATGAACATCTTCTCCAATCTGGGCCTGCTTACCTCTTAACTAGTATATTATTTAATGTGACTTCCCTTTCCATGTTCTAAGCTAAGGTCGATTTTCCCACCTTTGTGTCTTTGCTCAGTCCATCACCAATCTTTCAAAACCTTTCCTACTGTTCAAAGTCCAATTCAGGATCACCTCTTTCATGAAGCCTCTGCTACATAAGGGAGGAAGGAAACAAGTTTTTATGAAGCACCTACTAGGTGCCAAGCACTTTACAAATGGTATTTCACTGGATCCTCACAACATCCTTGGGAGATAGATGCTGTCATTATCATCCTCATTTACAGATGAGGAAACTGAGGTGAAGCTAAGTGACTTAACCAGAGTCTGAGGTAGGATTTGAATTCAAGCCAATAACAAACCACTCTAGTATCTTTTCCAAGCAAACCCCAAACGGGGTGAATAAAGAGTCAGACTTGACTGATCAACAAAACTTCGGATTCCAAGGTCCAGCGTTTTGTGCACTATGGCGCCACCTAGTGGTCCATGTAAAGCAAAGCGTGCGCTCTCTCCCTCAGAACTTGTAGTTTCTTCTGCTTCCCTTAACACTTTTCATCATATTCTTACTTGTGTTCTAATTTGTTTGTCTACGTCTCACCCTCCCTACGAGAACAAACTCTCTGAATGCAGGGCCTGTCTATGATTTCAAATCTTCATCAGCACCCCAAACTTCCCTCAGTAGGGGTTTAGCCAATCCATCATGCTAGCGAGGAGGATGGAGTAGGACCTTGAGTACCTCCAAAGTGCCTGCAATCTATTGTGGAACTGAATTGAAACAAGCAGAATTCCTCATCTTTGTCCTTCGCTGCTGGAGATTCCAAATGCAGGTTTACCACTCAGGGCATTAAAGATTCTCAGCATCTCTGGGCACTAATTACTGCAACAAAGCTCAATGCCAGCTGAGAGTCAGGTTTTGGTCATCAGGGTTGCTCACTCCTTCCTGACCCATGACCTGGTCATGAATATGAGGTCCACACCAATGGAGTCACTGTTATATGAGACAACCATTTTTTTTTTCACTCTGATCAGCACATTCTCCAGTTAAACATAGTTACTAAAAGTAGGTGATCAAATCAATTTCTCGAATTGAATTTCTCGGTGATAGAGCTTCTCTTTAATCATTCAATGTACTCACATTCATCCAAGACTCATCAGATGATAGGACCATAGCCAGAAGGAACCTTTAAGGAGGTCATCTAATCCAATCTCCTTATTTTATAGGTAAGGTTACCAAGACTGAGAGGGGGAAGTGACTTACGCAAGAGTAAGTGGCAGAACCAGGAATTGAACCCAGGTCCTCTGATTCTGGCAATCTTTTCCACCTACACCATGCTGCCTCTCATTTTCTATTCTAAACCAAAGCTTGGAATCAGTCAGAAGGGAACCTCAGAGTACAATCCACCTCTTTCACATGAGGAGAAACTGAGGCCTGAAGAGGAAAAGGGATTTGCCCAAGGGATTCTCTAGCTGTTGGTATAAATGCCAGCGAAGACTAGCAAACTCCTCAAAAACTCACCTTCTGATCTCTAACATTTGCTTGTGGTCAATTCAAATCAATAATCATTTGTCAAGCAGTTATTTATTAAGTAAGACAAGCATCATGGTATAGTACAGTGATGTTGAATTCAAATAGAAATGGGGGCCACTGCAGGCCACATATTTAGAAAAACTACATACTATCTGTTTTATTGTATTTTTACTTATTTTGTTAAATATTTTCCAACTACATTTTAATCTGGTTCATTTGATATCTCTGGAATGGATAGAGTCAAGCAGATTGATCCCACCTTGTGTAAGTTCTTCTAGGGTTAACTGGAAACAAAGGCTGGACTCCCAAGTATTTCCTGGGACACCCATGCTGCTATAGGCACAGAAAAGAATGGGAAGTCTTTAGGGGTTTGTAGTCTACTTGGAGTTCACAAATTGGACTGGAAAAGTTTTGACTAAATTAAAACAAGTATTAGTTAATGACTACTGTGTATCCAGCTTTATACTGGGGGGATATGGAAGTATTGTACTTGAAAATGTTTAATCTGTCAGGAAGGATGAAGGGATTCCTTAGTCTTCAATGATTCGTCATGACCCCTTTTGGAGTTTTCTTGGCAGAGACACTAGAGTGGTTTGCCATTTCTTTTTCCAGATGAGGAAACTGAGGCACACAGGGTGAAGTGAGTTGCCCAGGGTCACACAGCTAGTAAGGGTCTGAAGCCAGACTTGAACTCAGGTCTTCCTGACTCTAGGCTCAGCACTCTGTCCACTGTGGTCACCTAGCTGCCCCTTCTTTCTAGTACAAGCTCATAGAGGTAGAGCTGGGAGGATCCTTAGAGGTCTCCTTATTTTACAGGGACTTACACTGATCTAAAGTTACACATCAAATCATAGATACTGAGCTGGAAGCTCCAGAAGACCTCTCAGTCCACTCCATTATTTTGCAAATGAAGAAATGGGGGTCTTCCAATGCCTCTTTGTGGTGTGGAGGGGTGACCTGCTTGAACTGTGGGAAATCTTACCTAGCTGTCAAGGCTTCTGGTGTGGGCTTGGTGGCAGACTACATCTTCCATCCAAGGAGTAGTCTAAGACTAAAAGAGCCAGTAAGCAGGTGACAAATTTGTCTACATACTACATAGAGAAGAAGTTCTATGTGTGCCATTGGGAGCATTCACAGCAACTAAAGACAACAGATCTTTGGAAAAGCTAAATATCATGCTTTGTTTATAAAATGCTTTCTTAGATGTTCTTGCCATTCTCATTTTAATTTTACAGGGAAGGAAACCAAAGAGGCTGTGATGTGTTCAAGGTCGTACAGCAAGGCAGTGACTCAAGGCCTTGGGCTCTTTCCGCCCCTCTCATACCATCTCTCCCACTTTCAAGGCCCCAACGCTTTCGCTGGGCTTCTCAGAAATGAGGCAGACACAGCTGGCTTCTCATAAATCTTTTAATGATGTCACCCTACAAAACATTTGCACAATAGGTCCCCTAGTGAAGGCCCCACCTCACTCTGGGAGCTTGGGGAAACAGAAATAGCCAAGGCTACAAGTCTAATTACTCCAAAAGAATGGCCTGAGAAGCCCCATTCTGAACAGGGTCCAAAGGTTACGAAACTTGAGAAAACAAAACACTGATGAAAACAACAACAACAACAACAACTGAAGGTCCAAAAGATAGGTGAAGGAAAGGCTGGAGGGAGTTGCTGAAGGCCAATCCAGCGGGGTCAACTCTGTATTCATTCAACCAGCAGGTCAGAAAATACTGGCAGTGCTGCTGCAAAGGCAGCGCCGGCTGTGGCTATTGGGTGCCCTGTTTGTAGAGCCCTGCCTCCAGGGTGGGCAGGGAAGGTGTTATCCTGCTTGTTCTCATATTTGGTAAAGGAAAGCAGGGTGCAGGGAGATAGAACAAAACAGGAAGCAAGTATTTTCCAAAGAGCTTGGTCTGCGATGACTGAAGCTGAGCCATGAGCAGCATGCCTGTATGCGGGATGGTGTCACTGCCAAGTGGGCGTTCCCTTATGGTCTGGGGCCTGCAGCTGGCAAGAGCTTATGCCCCAGCTCGCCGTGGCTGGACTTACTCTGATTTATCCGGTACCATCCTGCTTTCTGGTTTTGTGGCCCACATTGGATTTGGTTTGGGCCACACACAAATACACCTGTGATTTCCTGGAGAGGAAAGTCTCTCTGCCCATTCAACTCAGCAACCACTCTGAAATATAGCAGTCTTGGTCTGTGCACTGAGGAGCTGAGTGCCTTGCCTTGGTTCACAAAGTGGTCAAGCCAGGGTCTGAATCCAGGCCCTCCCTTCCCACTGTACACTCTACCTCCCAGGGATCATCATTCTGATTTGGTTTTCCCCAGAGCAATTTACAGTCTTGGAGCAGAGAGAGAAGTGACTGACCCAGGGTCTCACAGCCATCACATATCAGAGGTGGGGCTTGTGTCCTGGTCAACCTAACACTATCCATTATGCAATGCTATCGTTCCTTCACCTCCTTCGATTAAAAGCAATCTGAAAATCTCCAACTCATAAAGGAAAACACAAGCCCCTCTTGTAGAACTAAAGAGTGTGGGGGGAGAGGATAGGGAAAAGAGGCCCTGAGTAAACAAGCCAGCTCACTTTCAGTGCAGTGCTGACTACGGATCACTTTAATCATGGGGAAGGGTCCCAGTTTATCAATCCCAGGGTTATCAACTATCAGAGGTAAGTAAAACCCTGATTTTGGCTACAATAAACGGAATTCAGTTATCTGGTACAAGTCCCCAGTTCCACCCAGTTACATAGGATTCAAGGTGGGGAAGGAGGCAGTTGGGGAGGCAGGGCAGGGATATCATTGCTGACCTGCATGAACCTGTCCATGCTTCCCTGTGCAAAGGATCAAACATTGCCCTGGCTCAGCCGGCCCAGCTGTGAGCTCCTCACACACCGTCAACTCTGACTAATCTAATCACACCTGGGGTTCTTGGCCTTGGTGCTGACTGTTCAGCAGGAAGCAGCTTTTCTTTCCACCTATACACGTTTTCCCTGTATATTGATGAACAAGGACCAAATGGCATGTGTGAACTCAGCCACAAGGGTTTGGGAGTTATGTTGGCACTGTCGGGAAAGCTGGGGGAGATATGATGAGCAGGGTCACAGAGAACCATCCAAGACATCAACTGCCTATAGGAGCAATGGGTGCTTACCCAGAATGCATTTTTCTGCAATAAAAGTACTCTGTCTAGAAAGATGTGTTTAGACACATGCAAGCTTTCCCTCCATTATTGCTTTCTCTTTCATTAATACCCACAATGGTAAACACACTAGAATCATGATAGAGGCTGCCCTGAAGGACAGTTTGTCAGGAGAAACTCCTTCAAGGCTCTCTTCCTCTTTGCTAAGGAAATTATTTTGGTTGAATGGGGAGACACAGAATATTCAATCATGCCCTTCTTTCCTGAGATACATCTGCGGCTGAGTTTCAAGCCTCATGACCGCACACAAGTGATAGAGGTTACCCATACTCCCCCTGGCAGCTCATGCCAAGCATGATCTCAAGCCAGGGAGAGGGTGACTAGTGCAAAACAAGCCAACACTCCCAAGAAACCAAGTTGGCCAAGGATGAGGGATACAGCCCCAGGAAACACCACCTGGGAAGTGTTTCACTTTGAAAAAACCCTGGACAACGAGTAGGCATGTTTCAAAATCCCCAGGGTGCTCTTCATGATGGTCAAATTATGGATAATATTAGCCCATGTTTCTCTACCACTTTCCCCTCTATGATCCCATCCTAGCCCCCCAACCACTCTGGGAGGTAAGTGCTATTAGAATCCCACTTTAGAAATAAGGAAACAGAGATGAAATGACTTGTCCAGGGTGTCCTATAGCTAATAAGGTAGGCAGGATTGAAACTCAGCTCTTCAAGCTGTCTGCTGGGCCACAGAATGTGCCAGTCTCGCACATCATCAAGGTCACTCTTCTTGGAATATTCACTTGTTCAAAGCTCCAAGGTTTCTGGAATTCCAGCATTCCCTGTGCTCTTCAGATTCTGTGGCACAATAGTCCATTGACTAGTTTATTTACAATCAGCATTTACATGGAGGTTTCCATCTTTATGGCAATGGGAGTGGGGAGGGGCTTTCCCAGTCTATGATACTATAGACATAGTACCATAGGATGCTAGGTCTAAAGTGAAAGGGACCTCAGAACCAGTGAGGGCAACTTCCTCCCCACCCCCATACCTCATTTTTCAAAGGAAGAAACAGGCCCTAGAACAGGAAGTGACTTGCCCAGGGTCCCACATAGGACCATAAAAATCATAGATTTGGAATGAGAAGGTACCTCAAAGGCATTCTAGTTCAATCCCTTAATTTTACAGAGAATAACTGAGTCCTAGAGAAGTGATTTACTGTTCCCTAAACCACCCCCCCATAAAAAACTCAACTCTGTCCACCCATCTTCCCTGTGCCTTCCCACCCCACCCCAACCCCCACTCCCCCATCAGGCTGGTCCAGTACCTACTTTGGCTGTGATTTCGGGAACTCCCCCCTCCCCTGATCCCCTGGGCTCATTGCTGGTACAGAGATGAGGTATGGGCCCACGATAGGGGCTGTGCTAACAGAAGAGGACAGGCCTGGGGGTCCCTGGCAGTGGAAACAACATGTTTTCATGGTTTTGCTGCTGTAGCACCTTCCTTCCTCAGAGCTGTCACTAAAGCACCTGCATGAAGAGAAGAGAGATCAGCTGCCACTCCCCCAGCTAAGGCCACCAGGAGAGGGGGAAAGAGAAATGGGCCCAGGGGGCCTGGCTTCAGGCTCAGTGAGCTTCCCGAGCCGTGAGGGAGGGCAGAGGGACAGGAAGAGAAAGAAACACAACACACATAATCCCCCCTTCCTGGTATCATCGAGAAAGTGGGGAGAGCAAACTCTTCAGTCAATTTTCTTTGTTGGAACTTGGGGCAAATCCATCAGGTACTTGAATATGGGTCTGAGAGTGGACGCAAGCAGAATTATCAGCTTGCCATGGATCAAGGTCATGAGGGTCTGGTGGCCTGACGCCCAGATCCGGTACCAGGGGCCGTAGAATGGATCAGAAATGGCTGGGCATAGCATGTTGTTCAGATTCACTTCGGTGGCCTGTGGGAACAAAAGAGGGAAAATGGGTACTCACTGATGGGGGCCTCAGGCCCTAGCATTCACTCAAAACCAGACAGCCAAAGAGTTTTGCTCAAGCAATTTCTGAGTGGACCCCAAAGTTCCATGATGTGCAGCTGACTTTACATTCACAACTCATTCTTTCTCCCCTGATTGGATAGATAGGATATATAATCTCCCCAAGGACAGGTAAAAGTCATGAGAGGTTTTACTGACTTCTTTCCCAGTTTACTCGTTCTCCTCTCCTCAACTCAACCTACTCAAACAAAGAAAAAACTATTCAACAAACAACCACAGTATATACAACATTCTACACCCAAAGGCCCCTACCTCTATTATTATCAAGAGGAGGACAGTGTGCTTCTTCATCAGTTGTACAGGATCAAGATGAGTAATTAGAATCAGTCTGATTGTACAGGCCTGGTAATGTTGCTTTCCTTTACATCAGTGTAGTTAGTGCGCGTGTTGTGTTCCTGGTTCTGATTTTTTGATTCCACCTGTGTTCATACAAATCCTCCCATGCTTTTCTGAATTCCTCTTGTTCATCGGTTCTTACCACATTACAGTGCTCCAGTAGGTTTCTAGGTCACAGTTTGTTCTGCCATTCCCCACCCCTGCCCTAGTGGATGGGCATCCACTTTGTGCATAGGCTTCTGCTACCACTGTGAGAAGTTGGTAGGTGGTGCAGTGGATAGATCATGGTATCTGATGTTGGGGAGACCTGGGTTCAAATTCTACCTCAGACATTTATTGGTTGTGTAACCCTGGACAAGTCATTTCACTGCTGTCTGCCTCAGTTTCCCCACCTGTAAAATAGAGATAATAACAGCACCTCCCTCCCAGGGCTATTGTGAGGATCAAATGAGAGAATATAAAGAAAAGCACTATGTAAATGTCAAAGGGCTATGGAAATACAAACTATTATTATTATTATAAAGACCTTTCTTTCCGTCTTTGACTTCCTTGGGGCATAGGCCAGAGAGCTCACATTTACATAGCCTGTCTGAGTTTGCTTTCCATAGTTATCTCATTTGGACCTAACAACAACCCTGGGAGCTATGTGCCATAGGTAGTATTGTCTTTTACAGATGAGGAAACTGAGGCAGAGGTTAAGTGACTTGTCCAGGGTCAAGTAGCCAGTAAGTGTCTAAGGTGGTATTTCTGCCACCATGTCTTAGCTCCCTTTTCTCTTCATCCATTGATAAGTGATTCCTAAAACCTCCATTTTGAGAAAGGACCCAGATGAGTCCATCTTCCATTCTTTGGACACCATCTACAGGTCTCCCTCCCATACCTCTTCAGCTCTCTCCAGCTTCTTGAGGACAGGAACTATCTTTTTTAAACTTATACTTGTATCCCTAGTGCTTAGCTCAGTGCCTTACTAAATTCTTCTTTAGTTGATATGACTTCCTTAACTCCAGATCCAGCTGGATCACTGGGTCAGTGAACAACTGAATGACTTAAAGATTAATCATGAACTAAGGATTCTGAACCCTCTGTAGAGGCCAGTGTTCATAAATCATCAGTTAGCTTCTTAGGCTTGGGCAAGGCTTTACCCATGAAGTCCTGGCAAAAAAAGAATGATTTAGGAGGGATCATCATTTGGGGGTAAAGGACATTGGGACTGCCATACTCACCAGGCCCAGGAATTGTAAGATGCTGAAGTGATAGAAGAACATTAGGCCAGTTGCCAGGAGGGCCCACCAAAAATTGGACAGTGGCTCAGGAGTGTAGACACCTAAATGAGAAAAAAAATCTGGTCAGACCGATCCGTGGAAGATTTCCGCAGCTCCATGGTGAATGGGCCCAACCCTATGTGTGCCATTTGGCAGCTACATTCCCGAAGGCTCACCCTGCTGCCTAACAAGGCCCATTTTCTTTCCCTGCGGAGGCACTCTCCCCTCCACAGCTAGGCCTTGTTGAGGGTTAATAATGAATACCCTGAAGTAGTCACAAAGGCAGCTAGGGGGCGCCACAGTACAGAGAGCACTGGATTTGGAGTGAAGACCTGACTTCAAGGCAGACACTTACTAGCTGTGTGACCCTGAGCAAGTCACTGGCCCTCTGCTTGCCTCAGTATCCTCATCTGTAAAATGGGGTCATAAAAGCGCCTAACTCCCATGAGATATTTGTAAAGCACTTAGCACAATGCCTGACCCATGGCTGGCACTATAGGACAGTTAGCTGGTATTATTATTGCTATTAGAATTTACACTACGTATTATTTCTACTGTGTTGGAACCAATGACCATATTTTACATAATTATAACTGAATAGTGTGAATTCAAATACATGCAACCACGTCAGAGAAATTTACTGTATCATTGGGACCTAGCTATACTGTCAACACCCTCTAATCAACCCCATTTCCATTCCCAAAAATGAGGGGGCAACCTCACACCATCAGGCCTGAGTTCCTACTCCAGCACCAATACAATGGAGCCTGAATTTAAATGCCCTGCTATGGGATCCTGGGTGGTGGTACTGGAAGGGAGTGAGGGGGGTCATATCATAGGAATTGGGAAGGGCTCTAAGGAGCTGGGTTATCACATTCACCAAAGTAATTATAGGCTCGAAAACTTGGAAAGTCCTGGTGGACATTGAGTCCAATCATCTTATTTTACAGAGAGGGAAACTGAGGCCCAGGGAGGGGCCTCAGGTCACACAGGAAGTAATTAGCAGAGCCAAGCTCCTCTGATTTCAAAGATTCTCGTCTTTCTACTAACCCATGGTTCCTCATATTCTCAAGGGCACATTTTCTGGGGAGACCAAACTGGGAAAGTACCCACAGGTATAGGCAAACAGTGAATTATGCAATGGGTTAGTTGTACTCAGGAACCTTAAAATTCTGAAAATAGAATGAAAATACATGTAGACTGGGGAAACACATAGCCACCACTTGGGATAACAATATATCCTCTCAGAAGTGGAAGAATCCATATTGGGCAAATATATGACTCTGACTGTCCCTGACAAGGGAGAATCTGGTCCTGGGGTGGAACAGATGGGAACCATTTTTACTCTAGTCAGGGAGGATCCATTTTTCCCACTATCCCTGGCAGGAAATAAGCAAATTAAAAGATGATCACCCTTGAAATCAGATGATCTGAGTTCAAATCTCATTTGATGGAGGGGAGGGTGGAAGAGAGGGTCCATTCCTGCCTACAGTCAATGGGAGAAGAGAGGAAATTCAGGAATCTGGGCAAAGTGTGACATGTTTTTCAGATTGGGAAGAAAAAAAATGAATAGAAGGGAAATAAAAGACTTAGCTAATCCTTGAGTACCAAGGAAAAACAACTTGGGTGAAAGCAGATACTTATTTTTTCTACTATGTATTGGATAACCATCAATAAGCATTAACAATAAGGCAACTGAAATGACAAAAAAGGACTGAAAAAAGACTGACCTTACGTACAGGTTGTTTTTCTTTGTAAAAGTCATTGTTTAATGATACAATTTTGTTACATCAGGGTTTTGTTTCTATTATTTACATCTGAAAGATATAGGCAATGAACCTATGAGTTCACTGGTCTAGAATAGGGCTGGGGAACCAGCCCGCCTCACCTCAAGGTCACATGTGGCCCTCTAGGTCCTCAAATGAGGCCCTTTGACTGAATCCAAAGTTTACAGAATAAATTTGTTTAGATTCAAAAGGTCCCACTTGAAGACCTAGAGGGCCACATGTGACCCCAAACCTGGCAAGTTCCTCATCTCTGATCTAGAGGACTCCAGAGGGAAGAGGAAATTTCTGCCAGCAGAGGGTAGCATTTTCTCTGTAATTAGAGCTTTAGGGTGAGGATCTTACTTAACCTGAGGGCCAGGAAATTTTTAAAAGAAATACTTTGACAACTGTATTTCAATATAATTGGTCCTCTTTGTAATCTTAGGTATTTTATTTTAAGTATTTAAAAATATAATTCTGAGAAGGGATCCTTAGATGTCCCCAGACTACTGGAAGTAGTCCATGACACCCAAAAGAAGTCCTGGTTCAATGACCTGTTTAGTGTTCCACATACCCAGTTAATAAGTGTCAGAAATGGGGCATGACCTAGGGTCTTGATGACTCAAGTGCCATTTCTCTTTAACTGTTTCTTTGCCTATCCTTGGAGAATCCCAGTGGGTTCAGAAGTTCCATCTCTTAGCCAATGACTAACAAAAGATGAGCCCAGGCTTTGGGTCCAAGTGGGATGCCCTGGAAACCAATGGGATCAAACTCAAATAGTATCGGGGGCCATTAAATCATACAGAAGAACCCCGGTAGGCCACTGTTTGATTTAGCCTTAAAAAGTAATAGTATCCTATGTTTTCTCATATTTTTATTTATTTTGTTAAATATTACCCAGTGACACATTAAGCTGGTACAACACCAAACCCTCCCTTCCCCTCCCCTTGCAATTTTCTTGGTTACTGCAAAAGGAACGACTAGAATTCATGCAAATTTCCCTTCTTTCTCCTAGATTCCATGGTATAAGTGGCTTGTTCAAGAACCAGCCTAGGCCAGGGCAGTGCCCTCTGGTGGTGGTTTAACAGGCTGGGTCTGAGCAGGCTCATCCTAAGGGAACTTGAAGCCCTCATCGTAGTCTCCGAGTCACAATGAAGCAGGGTTGGGATCCTGAGCTGGGAAAAAGGAGATTCTGGGAGTATCCAAGGATGGAACAACCAGTGGGCATCCAGAGACTACCTGAGGAGGGAAAGGAACAGAGAGGAGGGGGAAGGGACAGGAAAGGAGAGGGCTACCCAGAGAGCAGCAAGAGTTCCAATATGGACTCCAGGACCAATTTTATTTTAGAGAGGGAGAATCCGTTTTTCATTTTTTTTTTGTTCTTTTACACCATTACCAGTATGAGTAGGCAAGTGAAAGGATGACTGGATCAGAGGAGCTGGGTTCAAATGTCACCTCATATTTCTTATCCATGTGACCATGTCACTTCATCTCTTTCTGGGCCTCAGTTTTCCCTCTGTAAAATGAGGGGGGTTGAGCTAGATGGTCTAGCTCTTACATGTAGGAGCCTATGAGAAGCTCCATGCTAATCAATCCTTTAGGATATCCCTGTGAGTCCCTGTACCTATCCTAGCTGGGCAGCTGGATAGACTATTGGGCCTACAGCTAGGAAGACCTGAGTTCAAATCCAGCCTTGGACACCTAGTGACATGATGCTAGGCAAATCATTTAATTGCCCTTAGTTTCTTCAACTATCAAATGGGGAATCAAAACAGCTCCTACCTCCCAGGGTTGTTGTGCAGATTGAACGAAATCCTATTTGTATAACGTGCTTAGCACAGTGACTGGTACACAGTAGTAGGTGCTTAATATATGCCTACTTCCTCCCTTCTTCCTATATATAGAAAGACTGAGGCCCTGTGAGGAAAAGGCCGTGTGGATTACCTACCTTTTACTGAATTAAATTTAATAAATAATTTAATAATCCACATCTTATTTTCAGTTGATGTTCCACAAGTGTCACTGCGATTTCAGGAAAACCATTTCTCTTCCTTGGATTCTCTCCTCATGAGGACACCAAGGAATCTGATCAGGCCAATTCAAGAAATAGAGCTGTAGCACTAAATAGTACTGTAGAGCAGTGAAGCAGAAATGAATGTCTAGGCTTGGCTAGCTGAGGAGAAAGATCAGGCCCAGGCAGGGCCAGGTAAGACTTAGGGAGTAAATGTTCCAGGCCCCATGGGACGGGCAGAAATGCTGAAAGCACTGTCAAGGGTTTTCTGGCAAAACCTTCCCTGAAATCTATACTGTCCTTTCCACCCACCTAACCTGCTTTGCTAATGAGTTTCCCATGACCTTCAAAAAAGTCCAACCCTAGGAAGAGAAAACCTATGGGCTCTCCATCTACCTCCTTCTAAAAATAGCTATCTCTCCTCCCGCTAGTCACTGGCAAGATGTCGAGGCAGACCACTGGTCTCTGCAGGCCTCCTAGGGACATGATTTGCATGCATGATTATGTAATTGATGTTCTCTGCTCTAATATTCTGAAAAGGGTGTGTAAGAAAGGATAAGGGAGGCTGGGTGAATACCATGACCAGGCCTAAATTTCAAGAGACCACAGAAAGAGGAAAAGGACCCGTATGGACACAAATACATGTAGCAGCATTTTAGGAGATGGCAAAGAATTGGAAACTAAGGAGGTTCTCATCCATTAGGGAATGACTGATCAAATTATGGCATATGAAGGTGATGGAATATTATTACACCCTAAGAAATGACAAAAGGGATGAATGAAAA
>CM053775.1:37171077-37187812 GCA_028658325.1 Potorous gilbertii | reverse complement strand
AGAAGGGAGGGCTCATTTTCCCCCAGGTTTCCCCCAGGGGACCACATACAAATTGATGGCTGCTGATGGGCATCTGGGGCTCAGGCACAGCTGGTAGAGACAGAGTAGCCCTTCTTGAGCTGATCTAAGCCTTGTCTGTAAGGAAGACCTGTGACTGAGATGGCACCCAGAGTGAAATGAACTTACAAATGGGGTGAGCCCACACCCCAGGGAATTTCACCATCAATGAAGCTACAAACTGGCCTTTAGCTAGGCCAGCCCTCTGGGTCTAGAACTTTCAAAGCCCTGGCAAGAGGCTGCCAAATCAATCTGCCCTCCTGCCAGGACCAATGTAGTGAAAATATATAGATTATTTTTGTAACTGACCTAGTTCACAAGCTTCTCCTGCTTGGGTCTCAATTCACCAAAATCCAATGAATCCCTTTTCTAAAGAAGCTAAATAATCACAATTCTTTTTTTTCATTTCATTCTATTTTTAGATAAAAAAGCTAAATGACAAAAACAAAAATGAGCTCATGAGAGGGATCTATAAAAAGCTAACCAACCAGTCATGGTTAACTTAGAAAATCCAACAAGAAACCAATTCAATTGAAACAACAGATACACTACAGTATCAGAATACAAAACCCACAAAAACTCAGCAGCATTAAGAGGAAGAAGACCCATACCAAATTATTTATATTTGCTCTTTTTGTGTTGACAAAGAACTGGAAACTCACTTGTGGAATAGTACTATTGTGCCAACAGAAATGACAAATGGGAGGGATTAAATTAAGACATTGAATTAAGAGAAATTGTTTTTGAATTGATGTAGAGTGACATGAAAGAACCCAGATACAAATGTAAATAGTAACTGCAGCAGTTTAAAAGACTTAGGAGCTTGATCAAGACAATGATCAACCGTGATGCTAGAGGCCTGGACTTCAGCTGGGTCACTTTCCCACTTCCTGAGACAGAGTCCTTCTTCTCCTCCTCCCCTCTTCCTACTCCTCCTCTTCCTCAAACAGAGTGCTGATGGACTCAAGATGAAGAATGAGATATATATTTTTGGACAAAGCCAATGTAGGAATTTATTTTTTCTTGAAAAACTGAAAACAAAATAATGGCATTTCGATTTAGCAATAACAAAACCTAGGAGGAAAACAGCAAGGGAAGTTCCATTTAAAATAATTACAAAACGTATAAAATAACAGTGAATCAACCTACAAAAACATACTCAAGACAACTGTGTAAACATAATTACATAAAACTTTTTAAAGAAATAAAGAATGATTAAAATAACTGGAGGGTTAGTCAGAATTCATGGCTGGTCCTTGCCAATATAATAAAAATGTTGGCACTACTCAAATTAATTTACAGATTGAGTACTCTACCAATCAAACTACCAAAGGGATACATTGTAGAACTAGATGAAACAATTATAAAATTCGTTTCGAGAAACAAAAGATCTAGAATCTCAAGGGAAATTATGAAAAAATGTAGGAAGCACGGAGGACCAACATTTCCAGACCTCAAATTGTACTCTAAAAAAGTAATCATCAAAATTACTTGGTAGTGGTAAAAAAAAAAATGAAATGTAAACCAGTGGAACAGATGAGGCAAGAAATAATCAGAAATAGCTGCATATAAAAATTTAGTGTTAAACAAATACAGGAATATGAATTATTTGAAGGGCATTTCCTATTTGATAACAATAGCTGGGGAAACTGGAAAATAGTCTGGTAGAAATTAGATTTAGACCAACACAGGATCCTGGACCTAGAGACTGAAGGAAGCTTAGAAGCCATGAAGTTCAGCTTCCTCATTTTCCAGAGCTTTTATCATATACCGGAATAAGATTCTAGGATCTTGTAGAGAGAAAGGGAGCTGGATACTCCATAGAATGTCATTTGGAGTTGATGTGTTGATTAATTTTGCATCTTTTCATTCTCATTTTAGTCTTTTTTAGAAGGAAAGGCTCTTTGGAAGGTGGAAGGGTATGTTTGAAAATGACATTTCAACAAAAAAAAACCCAAAACCCAACCCCTCTCCCAGCCTGTCCTGGGCTAGGTGCAGATGCTCCATCCTATCTCTAGCATTTTCTGCATTTAAATCTCCAACTCTGGCCAGCGGCCGGGGGGAGGGTACATTTTATTCACTAACCGATAATTTTAGAAACTTTTCCAAGGACGGTAGAAACAATCACATAAGCACATATATACACATACATACATATACACTATATATAGAGCATACACACATATATAACATACACACATATATAATATACACACATATATGTGTGTTTGTGTAGATAGATAGATAGATAATTCAGACTAGAACTATGGTTTCAGTGGTGTAAGCAGCTCCTGGTGAGGAGCTTTCTCTCTCAAAGCAGATCACAACCAACTCTGAGACTTATAGTCCTGAAGAGTTTCCTGGAGGGGCATAGAGAACTTAAGTGACTTGTTCAGGGTCATGGGACAAATATGTGACAGAAGTGAGACCTCAGCCAAGGCTTTCCTCGCACCAAGGCTAGCTCCAGCTCCATAACCATGGAAGTACTCTCTCTCTCTCTCTCTCTCTCTCTCTCTCTCTCTCTCTCTCTCTCTCCCTCCCTCCCTCCTTCCTCTCTGTCTTTCTCTCTCTGGTTTGCCTTTATCACTCTTTTTGACTTTCTCTCTGTCCTCCCTCTCTCTGCGTCTTTCTCTATCTCTGTTTGTCTTTATTACTCTTTCTGGCTTTCTCTCTCTCTTCTCTCTCTCATTTTCTCTGTCTCTGTTTCTCTGTTGCTCTGTCTCTCTGTCACTGTCTTTCTCTCTGTGTCTTTATCACTCTTTCTGTCTCTCTCTCTTTCTCTCTCTCTCTCTCTCTCTCTCTCTCTCTCTCTCTCTCCCCCATATATATGTATAATATGCACTCACACACATGAAACATATCCACATCCCACCCACCTATAATCACACACATAGACTACAAACAGGGGGGGAGTGGGGCAAGGAGGTATAGAAGCTTCTGTTTCCAAAACATAAAGAAAAAAATCAAGGTCTTTTGATGTTGATTTTGCCATTGAGAAGTAGTAAGGTATAACTGGAAACAATTGGAAACAAATTAAATTTAGACTCCACGGACTTTCCTCAGCTCCAACATTTACTCCCTGTGTGACATTGAGGCAGGCACCATACCTCCCTGGGCTTCCTTTTGCTGCTCTGTGAAAGGATGTGTCTGTACTAGCTTGCCTCTGAGGTCCCTTGCAACTGTAGATTTACATCTAGAGCCTTTTCTGCTATATTCTAATGATTCTAAGGAAGAAAACAGAATAAATAACCTGTGTAGTCAAGGCCACCCTTACTAGGAACAGTGCCAGAGAATATTTGGGTTTGGGGATTGTTGTTTGTATACACATGAGTTTCTATGGGGATTATAGTAGGTGTGATAAAGGATATATTTGGATGGGAGTGTGTTTAAATTGCTGTAGGAATGTGTGAGTGATAGGGTGTGCTTAAGTCTACAAGGGTGGTACTCAGTTTGGAATCTGGTCTTTGGAACCTGCCTGCTCCTATTTTATTCCTTTCCCTTCTGGGATTCCTTTCAGTTTTTAATTCATTCCCTTGGGGGTGGGGGAGAGATTTGATTCCATTTATTTTTGTTTCTCTATTCAAGGATTTAGACCTCTGGTCCCTTACCAGTGAGCCCTCCATTCTTTTATTTTTTTTTCTTCCCTTCCCCCCTTTCGTTTCCTTTCTCTCTCCTACTCAGAATGAGAATGTGATAAGGCCTTAGACAAAAATAGCCAAGGTCTCCCATTGCACCCTGGGACATCTGCAGTCATCCTGTTGAATATCTGGTCACTGGATTCAGAAGGATCTGGAGGAGAAGTGAGGCTGGTGACCTGTATAGCCCTCCTTAACTCAAAACAAAGTCAAGTGAAAGTCATGTCATCATCTTGATATCATGGTCTCTTTGAGAATAAAACACAACAACCTTCCCATAATTTCCAATCAATCAATGTGTACCATTTGCTATACTAGATGGGGGCGGTAAAAATGAAAGTCTTTGTCTTCAGGATGCTTACAGTCTATTGGGAGAAACAGCAACTGGTTGATATTTGTTGTTGCCTTTCATTCTTTGAGGACCAAAATGGCATCACTATGATAGAGTCAAGTTCCTGTGCGTCCACCTGTGGCCCATCTGACCTATATGAGCTCAGAATCTATAAAGGTATGTAGAAAGTAGATAATTCCTCTATCTTTCCACTCTCTTATTTTTCAAATGTATTCCCATCCCCCTTCTCTTTCCTTTCTTCTTATGATATCAAAATGCAACAAAACTACTTCCAGATTTTCTGCCTTATTTAACTCCATCTATGATACTACGATTTAAGGGTCACACCTGCATTATTTCTCCCTATTAAAACGTGAACACTTCCTCCTTATTTAGTTCCTTCTCATTGTTTGCTCCCATCTACCTTTTAATGTTTCTCTTGACTCCTGTGTTTGTATTTCAATGTTTCCATTCAGCTCTGGCTTTTTCATCAGGAAGGGAATAAGTATTTATTAAGCTCATACTATGTTCCAGAAATTGTACTAAGTTCTTCATAAATTTTATCTTGTTTGATACTCACAAACCTGGGAGGTCGTTTTTCAGTCGTTTCAGTCATGGGCAGCTCTTTGTGATCTCATTTGGGTTTTCTTGGCAAAGGCACTTGAGTTGTTTGCCATTTCCTTCTCCAGCTCATTTGACAAATGAGGAAACTGAGGCAACCAGAATGAACTGATTTTCCCAGGGCCACACAGCTAGTATCTGAGGATGGATTTAGGCTCAGGTCTTCCTGACTCCAAGCCCAGGGTTTTATACACTGTGCCACCTACCTGCTTGGAATTCCTCCGTTATAAAATTATTGTTATTATTGTAGCATTTATGTATCGCTTTAAACTCTGCAAGATGCTTTAAAAATATTTCATTTAACCTTACAACAACCCTGGGAAAGAGGTGCTATTATTATCCCCATTTTACAGATTAGGAAACTGAGACAGACAGAGATTGTGACTTGTCGTAAACAAGCTGAAGTGACTTGCCCAGGGTCACACGGCTAGGAAGTGTCTGAGACCATACCTGCACTCAAGTCTTTTTTTCTCTAGGACCACTTTTCCCTCTTTAGGATTATATTCAGTTTTTCTAGGTAAGTTATTCTTAGTTGTAAGCTCATATCTGTTTTGCCTTGTGAAATATTGGATTCCAACCTTTCCATTCCTTTGCAGTGCTGGATACTATTTCAGATCAAATACTATATCAGATACTACGTAGGCCTGTGGCTCCTCAGTACTTGAATTCTTTCTTTCTTGACTGATTGAATTTTTTTTTTCTTTCTCCTGGAAGCTCTGGCTTTTGCCTATGGTATTTTTGAGAGTTTTTGTTTAGAGGTTTCTCTCAGGATATAACTGGTGTATTCTTCCTATTTTAACTTTGCCCTCTGACTCTAGTTAATCTGGGTAGTTTTCATTCATAATTTATTGTGATGTGATGCCCAGGTTCTTTTGTGAGGGTAATAGCTTTCAGGTTTTCTTAAATTATTTCTCTTAGCTGTTTTTGATATGAGATACTTTGTTTTAATATTTCTTGCAGTCTTCTAAAGTCATTAGCTTCTGGGATTTTTTCTATTCAATTTCCAAGGACTTTGTTGCTTGGGATAGATTTCATATTTCTTAACTCTGTGTTAATTCTCCTCCTAATTCTTTCCTCCATAACTTTCCTTTCTTTTTCAATTTCTTTCTTCTGATGCTTTCATTTCATTTGTAAAATCATTTTAAAAACTCTTAAAAATTCTTGTTTCATTTCTTTCCAGGAATTATGTCCAAGCTATGTTTTCATTTGAGGAAATGCAACAAAACTACTTCCAGATTTTCTGTCTTCTTTAACTCCATCTATGATACTAGGATTTAAGGGTCACACCTGCATTATTTCTTGCTTGCTAGGTGGCACTGCAGTAGATAGAGTACTGGAGTCTTCCTGACTCCAAGTTCTAATATGACCTCAGACACTTCTAAGCTGTGTGACCCTGGGCAAGTCACTTCAGCTTGTTTACCTCAGTTCAGTTCAGTAAAATGAGCTGAAGAAGGAAATGACAAACCACTCTAGTATCTTTGCCAAGAAAACCCCAAATGGGGTCAGGAAGAGTCACCCATAACTATACAACAATTGCTTACAGATCTTTTGGAGTCATTCTCTTCCTCTGAGTTTGTACTTAGACCTCCCTTTCCCCATAATATCTTTTTTATCATGGGCATCTTTTTATTTGCGCATTTACTCATTCTTCTACCCTTACATCCTGAATTGGGACTTTATTTTAGGACTTAATTCTGAAGAGAATGTTTAGGCCTTGCTTGGTTCTATTTTGAATTCTTTTGTGTCCTGATGCTGTTCTCTCTGGCTGCTGAGGTTTATGTTCTTCAAGAATCTGAGGAGAAGCTCCAGTTAAGGGCCTGATAGCTTTGGGTGCACTCAAAGTGATTTAATCCAGGATGAAGTCTATCCTTCTGGTCTGAGATTTCCAAGTTCCCAACCCCAGTTAGGATCTGGGCAACACAAATGTAAGCCTGCCTCTGGTTGGAGCTCCAGTAAATGTTGCTTGTCCTGGCCACCATTAGCCATCATAAGCTAACTGTCAGGTTCTGCATATTCAGAGCCCAGTGATTGCAGGCTCCCTTTGGGCCTGAAATTCCCTGCCCTGGTGAATCTACTGAAGACCAGATTGGGCTAGAAACTGAATCTAAGGCCTTACTCCAGGATCAGAACCACATAGCTGTTGTCATTCTTAGGGGCAGGTCCCTTGATTAATTCACACTGAATCTTGGACTCAGCTTTGGTATAAGTGACAGAGTCTCCCATGATTCCTGCTTCCTGAACCATTTCCAGGCCTGTTCCTGCTAGATCCAAGACACTACTTTGCCCTAACGTACAACTGAAGGTCCCAATTCAGTCCCCATGCTGGAACACTCTATAGAGCTCCCTCCTGGCTGGACTCTGCCTCTAGTGTCTGTCTCCTTATGACTATTTGTGCTGAAAAAAGCGACTCTTTTTTTTCTTGGATTTCCTGATTCAGAACTTGGTTTGCTGCTCTGGAGTAGTTGCCGGGAGAGAGCTGGACTTTACTGATTCTTCCTATTCTGCCATCTTGGATGGTTTCCTCTATAAACAAAATGAATAAGAGGTAATTTCAGGATGAGGAGAAGCTGGGGAGATAAGGAAAGACCTTTTTTCCCCTTTCCTCTCCTGCTCTCAGTAACCTTTTGTCTTTTCCCTCATAACATTTGAAGGGGGCAATAATTATTACTTTGGAAAGACCCAAGTCAATAAAATACCAGGTCAGAGATTGCCTGGAAAAATTAGCTTCTTTGGGAAATAGAATATTAATCTGTTTGTTTTCCTCTTACTTTTAGGATGACTTTGAAGTTGATGGTGGATGACTCTACTTTATCACTACATTGGGGCCATACCAAGAGGAACAGATTTGGGGGGATGTTTGAAGGCAGGGTGGAGTGAGTGATTCAGTGTGTGAGTAAGGTCAGCTACGTTGAATTGGGACTAATGGCAAATAGTCACTGGAATTAATCAAAGGCTCTGCAATGTCTGCAAATGGTAAGAATCAGCCCAGATGACTGGATAGAGTGAAAACCATTAATTCTGATCAGTTCTAGATGCCCCATAGAGACACAACCTTAACTAAGGCAGCCACCAAATGCTGGGCACATCATGAAGAATGAGATGGACAACAAAAAAAAATGAAGAGAGAACTAATCCTTTACTGAATGAAGAGATCAGCAAAGGAGGCCCCTTTCCTCCCCTCTCCCCGTTCTGTGCTCATCAAGTATTTAACCTAGTATTTAGTTGGATCTTTAGTAAAAAAAAAAATTGTGCACAATAATCACACCAACAATTTGTATGAGAAAAATATCTAGGGGTCTTAGTGGGCAAGAGGCTCAGTTTGATATGGCTGCTAAAAAAGGAATTGACATAGTATCCAGGATAAGCAAGGTGATAATCTTTTTGTTCTCTGCCCTGGTCAAACCACACCTGAAGTATTTTGTCCAGTTTTGTATGTCACAGTTTAGAAAGGACATAGATAAGGTAGCAAGTGTATCCAAAGGAAGGAATCCAGGATGGTGAGAGGCCTCTAGATCAAGAATCAATTGAAGGAAGTGGGAATCTTTAGTCTGGAGAAAATTGCGGGGTGGGGGTAGAGGGTAGAAGGCTAGCTGTCTTCCAGAACTGACTTATTTTGCTTGGTCTCAGAGAGTAGAACCCTCTTCCCCTCTCTGGTTCTGCTCCTCCCCTAAGGACACTCTTTTCCTATGTCAAGGTTATTGAGGATTCAGAACTGTGACATCCAGGCATTTCACATCTGACAGAACTCTCATCATTATCTCCAAATGCTGGAATCACTCTCAGGGAGGGAATCAAAAAAGGGCATGCTCAATTTCACCAGCTGGTGCCTCCATTTCTTTCTAGGTCTTCATTCTCACCCTGTCCACCCTCCTTAAATAGAATTTTGCCCTAAGGAGCAATATTTTAAGGATTGACCCTACCAGAACTGCAGAACCATACCCAAAATACACCCTTAAAATGCCAGAGGATCTGTACCCAAACACTGACTGGGAACACAAACATTGACTCATATTCTCCCAGCTTCCTCTGGAGTAGAGCTATTAACTAACCACTTTCTCTCCCTAATTTATCCTGCTAATTACTCAAAACTCAATTACAAACATTTCATTCCACACTCCATTTTTCATTCTATTTCTCTATACCTACAAGGGCTATTTTCTTCTAGCCTAGCCAATTCCACAGATTTCTGGCAATGAAGAGTAACCCAGGAAATTAGCAAAGATGACAGAGTAGGGAGTCCTCTTTGACTTAGCTAGAAATAGCAGGTGAGAGTCTCCAAGAGACCAATGTAAACTTGATACAAACAAAAAATTCTTAACACTTAGGTTTGTCTCAAAGGAGAATTACCAGCTTCATAATTGGAGGACCAACGACCTTTTATTAGAATCTCATTCTTGACCTCACTGAAAAATCACTTAGCAACAAAATTTCTCAATGTTTTTTTTAATGCAGTAAGAAAAAAATATTATAAACTTAAATACAAAATAAGAAAAGGAAAAAAAAACATTGTCATGCTCAATGTAGAGGATAAGAGAGGATTCAAAATATACAAAAATAGGAGAAGCTCGGTGGTGCTGTAAATACAGTCCTCAGCCTGGAGTCAGGAGGGCCTGAATTCAAATCCCTGCTCAAATACTTGATACTTACCAGCTGTGTGAGCTTGGGCTCTTTTTTGGATCATGGCTTTCAGGCAGACCAATAATTTTTAAATTATCTCTCCTGGATCTATTTTCTAGGTCAGTGGTGTTTCCAATGAGACATTTCACATTGTCTTCTATTTTTTCATTCTTTTGGTTTTGTTTTATAATTTCTTGTTTTCTCTTAAAGTCATTCGCTTCCATCTGCTTCATTCTAAATTTTGAAGAACTATTTTCTTCATTGAGCTTTTGAACTTCCTTTTCTTTATGGCCAATTCTGTTTTTTAAAGCATTCTTCTCCTCATTGTCTTTTTGGACCTCTTTTGCCATTTGGGTTAGTCTATTTTTAAAGGTATTATTTTCTTTAGCATTTTTTAGGTCTCCTTTAGCAAGCTGTTGACTCCCTTTTCATAATTTTCTTGTAGTGCTCTCATTTCTCTTCCCAATTTTTCCTCTACCTCTCTTAATTGAGTTTCAAAATCCTTTTTGACTTCTCCCATGGTCTGAAACCATTGCATATGTTTTTTGGAAATTTTGGGTGTGGAAGCCTTGACTTTGATGTCTTCCTCTGCTAGTATGCATTGTTCTTCCTCATCCAAAAAGATGGAAGAAAATACCTGTTCACCAAGAAAGTACCACTCTATTGTCTTATTTTTTCCCCTCTTTTTGGGCATTTTCCCAGTCAGTTACTTGACTTTTGAGTCCTTTGTCAAATGGAGGGTATACTTTAGGGACCTGTAAGTTTTCAGTTCCTCCAAGGTAGTACAATCAAGGGAGAGGAGTTTACTCATCTCCTGGCCTGCACTCTGGTTTGTGAGCAACCAAAAGCACTCTTTTCTTCCCTGGATCTGCAAGTAGGATTCCCTCTCCACAGTCATCACCAGCTCCACCATGCCAGTGCTCTTACTCATCCCAGGACTTTCACTCAGAACTGAGACCCAGATCAGCTTACTTTATTCCCCCAGGATCTTTAGGCTGAGGGCTCCAAAAGTGGATGCTGCTGCCACAGTGGCTGTTTCTGCCCTGAGGCCAGGGCTAGGGTGAGACGGCACCCCCCTTCTCACCCAAGTGAAAGAGTTTTCTCACTGACCTTTGAAGCTGTCTTTGGTATTTGTGGGTTAATAAATCTGAGAACCTTAGCTGCTACCCATGATTCCACACCCTGAAGCCTGCTCCAGTCCTGTCAATATTATGCCATGTGCCAAGGCTGGGTTGCGCTCTGCTCTGAGATCCAGGCTGTCTTGGGCTGGAAATCTCATCCACTCTGTTGTTTTGTAGCTTCTGCTGCTCTAGAATTTTTTTAGAGTCATTTTTACAAGTATTTTACGGGTTATGAGAGAAGAACTAGAGCAAGTCAGTCCTTCTCTGCCATCTTGGCTCCCACCCTCTCTCATCTGATTTTTAAAATCTTTTTAAAGCTCTCCTATGAATTCTTTTAGGGCAGGTGACCATTTGACTTTACTCTTTGAGGTAAGAGAGGTTTCTATTTTTGCTTCAGTATCCTCCTATGAATATGAACCCTAGTCTTTTCTATTCCATCGTAACTTTCTATGGTTGAATTCTTTATCATTTCCCTGCTCATTTTTTTT
The DNA here is from genome assembly GCA_028658325.1 of Potorous gilbertii. NCBI lineage: Eukaryota > Metazoa > Chordata > Mammalia > Diprotodontia > Potoroidae > Potorous > Potorous gilbertii. The sequence continues at coordinate 37,176,942 of CM053775.1, read as the reverse complement.
CACTTGTAGTGGCTTATTTTTTTGCAATCACCTCTACTCCTAGGGTATGAGGGATCTTGCCTCTGGCCTCAGATTCTCCTTCAGTTCTCCCCTCTGGCATGGAAGCACAACCAAGAACTCTGCCCTCCTGTAAATGCCCACAGCTGGTGGTGTCCCTGCCCCACTTTGTCTATACTCAACTGGTGTATGCTGGATCCTTCTCTCCCTGGGCCACATCTTGGCAGCATAACTGTGTCTGATGTTCCTTATTAGCAGAGGTTCTCTCAATCTTCCCCAGTTCAGACACTCAATTCCCAACACTGTACAGGAGCTGAAAGTTCCCATGTCTGGGGCCAAGGCTATCTCCCAACCCAGCTAACTCCAAGAACTCACCACTTGCTGTTCCAGCAGAACTAGCCTGGAGATGTTTATGCTTAACAGGGACCAAACCTTGGTCCTGGGATTTTTCTTTGGATCTTCTGCAATTGTCCCAGAAGGTCCACTGTTCTTCCCCAACTCTTGTTTATTGTTTACTGTTCTGTGTTCTCCCTGAGGCACTTTTTTATTTTACTTATGGGGAGAATCTGGAGACTTTGGAATTCTCTGACCTACTCTCCATCTTCCTCTCCTCCTCTCCCCTCTCCTCCCTTCCCCTCCTTTCCTCTCTCCTCCCTTCCTATTCTCTTCATCTTTATTTTCTTTTGATGTCAGTCAGTCAACAAGCATTTATTCAGCTCTTACTTTGTGTCAGGCACTGGACTAAATGCTGGGGCTTCAAATAGAAGCAGAAAAAAATGAACTCCTTGCACTCAGGAGCTTATAATTTAATGGGAGAGAGGATGGAATCACTTAAAAGATAGCTAAGCAGATGAATAGTAAATGCTTCAGGTGGTATGGTTGTTGTTTGTCCTTCATTCTGGAAGAGGACCATGACGTCCTGGAGTTGATACCATAACATGCCAGGTGAATTGGATTTAAGTGAGGGAGGGTTGTGCAAAATCACCAGTCTCACTTTCTCCTTCAGAGCCTTCTGGGTTCAGAAGTGAGATATAATAGATCTGGATGACTGGACATGGTACTGGATTTGGTGGGAGACTGTGGGCTTTTTAAGCTAAAGTCTTTAACAGGTCTCAGTTTGATTAAGTGATTAAGGCTAGGTAAGAAATGAAGCAGGGGAGAGGATTTTGGGAAGATGACAGAGTAGGTCAGAAAATTCTAAGCTCACAAGATTTCCCCCCACAAAAGAGATGAAATAACTCCACAGGACAAATATAAAGCAGTAAAAACAAATAAGAGTAGGGGCAAAACAGGGGTCCTTCCAAGACAATTGGAGAATATCTGAAGAAAAATCCTTGGATGAGGTTTAGTCCTTGTGAACAGTAGCCTAGAGTCTGCTAAAACAACAAGCAGTGAATCCTGGGGATAGTACCATTAGGAGGCTGCCTTGACTCTAGTCACAGGAACTTTTACCCACAGAACAGTGAGGGGATTTGGCCATCTGAGCCCAGGGAAGATTACGGGGTACCTTTTCTGACAAGGAACACAGACTGACTGTGCTGCTGAAGTATGGCCTGGGGTGTGAAGGAACAAACACACACACAAATACACACACACACACACTGAGTGCAGAAGCAGTGGAGTGGGATGCTACTGTCTGTGGACACTTACAAGAGGTTAGAAGTCTTAGTTTTCAATTCCAGCACCGTCCTCCTTTCCCCAGGACTAGATGTGATTACAAAAAATCAGCTACTACAAATTAAATAAAAATGCACACACAAAGGAGAAAGAATCCAACCATAGAAAGTTATTATGGGGATAGAGAAGACTGGGGTTCATCGTCAGAGGATAATGAAGCAAAGAAACCCTCTTCTACCCCAAAGAGTAACATTACGTGGTTACCTGCCCCAAAAGAATTCATAGGAGAAATTTAAAAATATTTTTAAAATTGAATGAGGCTGAAAAAAATAAGAACAATAAAAAACCACAAAGATCATGAAAAGAAAGTCAACCAAGGTGATCCAGAATCTTAAGGAAGAAAACAACTCCTTAGAAATCAGAATTGGGAAAGGGGAAGCCAGTGAAGTTATAAGAGTTCAAGAAATAATAAAACAAAGTATAAAGAATGAAAAATAGAAGAGAATATGGAACATCTCATAAGAAAAATGACTGATCTGGAGAACAGATTAAGAAGAGAAAACAAGAATGATCAACTACCTGAAAGCTATGATTTAAAAAAACCTTGATAAAATAATAAAAGAAACAATTAAAGAGATTTGTCCTGAATTTTTAGAACAAAAGGAGAAAGTAGAAAGAATAAAATCTATCCATCACCATCTGAAAGAGATCCTCTGAGGAAAACCCACAGGAATACTTCAGTCAAATTATGAAATCTCCAGTTCAAGGAGAAAGATATTACAAATAACAAGAAAAAAATTTAAATATTGTGGTGCTACAATTAGAACCACACAAGACCTAGCAGTAATGACACTAGAAGACTGCAGATCTTGGAACAGTATGTATCAAAGAACAAAAGAGCTATCATATCCAGGAAAGTAAAGCATAATCTTGAATGAAAAAAATGGACATTTAATGAATTGGCAGATTTTCAGGACTTTGTTAATAAAAAACAAACAAACCTGAACATACTAGAAGATTTAATATCCAAGAGTTAAGAGAAAAATAAGGTACATATACCAAAGACCACTGTTTATCTTTTATGTGAGGAAATGTAAAATGTATATCTAAGATTGTTATTACTAATTGGGTAATTCGTAAGAAAGATTAAGTTAGAGCTGGGACAGCTAGGTGGTGCAGTGGATAGAGCACCAGTGCAGGAGTCAGGAGGACCTGAGTTCAAATCTCACCTCAGGCACTTGACCCTTACTAGCTGTGTGACCTTGGGAAAGTCACTTAACCCCTATTGCTTCATTTGGGTCATCTCTACTTTTCCTGATGGATATCTGGTCACTGGATTCAGATGGCTCTGGAGGAGAAGTGAGACTGGTTACCTGCACAGACCTCCCTCACTCAAAACAAAGTCAAGTACAAATCATGTCATCATTTCTCTGATGACAAGGTATTCTTCGGCAACGAAGGACAAACATACACTCTAAGGTAGACCTGAGTATGATATGATTTTAAGAAGTAAAACTATTTAATAATAGATAAAAAGAAATTATTCTATACAAATGAGATGTGAGAGGAAGAGCTGACACAGAGGAATTAGATGGGGGAGGTGGGCTGGTAATTCTGGAAATCTACTTTCATTGGGAATGGATTTAAGAGGGAACTACATAATTTTCTAGAAGAGTATAAAAGTCTTCTAAACTCAGAAAGAAATTCAATGCTAAGGGAATAGGGAAAAGGGAGAAGATAAAGGAGGGATTTTTAGAGGACAAGGTGAGGGAATAGGTGAAAGGGGGGTACAGAAGGGTATTTAGAGTCATCGGAATGGGAGGATAAGGGAAGGATCCTTGGAGGAGGGGGAAGGTTAAGCAATGGGAGGGCAAGGTAGTGCTTAGAAGTAAAATAGAGGAGTTAGGAGGGAAAGGAAATAAGAGATAGGCACAAACATAAAAGCAAAGATCAAGAGTAGAATTTTTTAGGGAAAGTACATCTCTATATATGAATGTATGTATATTTGTATATGTGCATATATATATATATATATATATATATATACATATATATATATATATATATATATATACATCCAGACTTAATTGTAGCATTCTGGGGGAGGGGGGGAGGAAAGAGGGAAAAGAACAAAGTAAAAATTGCACAACAGAGAACAAAAGAAAACTTACAAGGAAGCAGAGAAAAGATAGACAGCTCTCAATACACTGTATAGTATTTATTATACATGTTTTCTTGAAATGGAAATCCTCTCATGTTCTGCTGTGCACATGACATTTTTTCTTTTCTTATTTTATATTTAAGTTTATAATATGTTTCTTATTCTTTTATTATTATGTATGTAGGTTTTAGTAATAAAAAAACTGGAAAAAAGAAAAAAGTGAGGCAGAGAAAAAAATCAATCTGGGAAGGGAAGACCCTCAGGGTTTCTGGCCAACACAGAAACATTTGCTATTTACATTCACTCTGAGCCAATCAGGGCCTAAACAATGACCAATGATGGTCTTTGGACCTCTTGTTGCCCAGTGCATGAGAGCTAGAATGATTTGGATTTAAGGTTTGATCCTTAAGAAAAATAGGTTTCAAAAAAAGAATTAAAATTTAAATTCACTTTAGGCAGAGCATAGGTAAGTAACAGTAAGATACCCTATGCAGACAGATGGAAGGGAAAGCAAGAAAGCAAGCGAGCAAAAGAACTGTGTTGCCCAACTGGCAAGATCCAGTTGAATCCCCAGTAGGACAGGTCCTTTTCTACTCACACAGGTTGTTTGTCCTTCTGTCCTCGAAGAGGACCATGATGTTAATTCAAAGATATTAGAAGTTAAGTACATTTCAGTAAACGAATATAGTAACCTAGTGTTTGACAAATGTAAAGACTTACGTTTTGAGGATAAGAATTTATTATTTGGTAAAAAATTGTTGGTAAAGCTGGAAAATAGTCAGGCAGAAATTGGGCATAGACCAACATCTTACAACATTTACTATGGTTGTTGGTGGTTGTTGTCCTTCATTCTTGAAGAGGACCAAAATGACATCACTATGATAAAGTCGTTTCAATGTGTTCCACTGGATGATCAGGCCAATAGGAGCTCAGAATGCTCTACCGCAGGTCGTGTGCAAATAGTCCATGTGAACATCTGGGGTGGCTACTCTAAATTTGTGCCTCCTGCATTTACTTTGAACTATTTCAATTCTGCTCTGCTCACACAGTACCACACGACATGCTGAGCAGTCCTGTGCCAGTGTCTCCCATGTCACACAATCAAATCCAAAATTCTTGAGAGAGACCTTGAAAGTGTTGTTGTATCACTTCTTCTGACCACCATGTGAATGCTTGCCCTGTGTGAGTTCTCCATAAAATAGCCTTTTTGGCAAGTGCACATTTGGTATTCGAGCAACGTGGACAGCCCATAGGAGCTGCGTTCTCTGAAGCATAGTTTGAATGCTTGGCAGTTTAGTTCAAATAAGGATTTCAGCTTCTGGTACCTTGTCCTGCCAGGTGATCTTCAGAATCCTCCTAAAACTATTTAATTGGAAGTGATTCCATTTCCTGGCATAGTGCTAGTAGACTAATCATGTACCATAAGGTCTAAATGGATACGTGGGCTGGATATAAAGGGAGATATTACAAGATAATTTGAAGAACATGGAACATAATTCTTATCAGACTTATGGATAGGGTAATATTTTGTGAACAAAAGGGATAAAAAGTATTGTGAGATATAAAATGGATAATTTTGATTACATGAATTTGAGGGGGCTGAGCCAAGATGGCGGAGTAGAAAGACTCACATTTGCTAGCTCCGAACCCACAGCCCATGAATTAACTCTAAAAAGAACTCCTGACAAATTCTGGAACAGTGGAAGCCGCGCAGAAACACAGTGAAGGAGATTTCCATTGCAGAGAGCCCTGAAAAACCGACCCCAGGGGTCCATCGCACCCCAGACGGGAGCGGAGCCCTCCCCTCCCCCTGCCCTGGCCGCACTGCACTGAGAGGAGCGAGCAGACCCAAGCAGGCTTCCAGGACCGTAATCTCCAGGGGCCGTGAAGGTCCCACAACCCACAGACTCACAGGTCAGTGAGAGAGACGGGCTGAGAGGGGAGCGGGGTATCTTCGGGACTCGGACACCCTGGGAGGCAGCCACTGTGGCAGAGGCAGAGGCAGCGCGGCCAGAGGCCCCCAGAGCAGGCAGGAGCTCCACTGCAGCTCCATTACAAAAGATCTCTGCATAAATCCCCTGAGGGAACTG
>CM053775.1:37128373-37170577 GCA_028658325.1 Potorous gilbertii | reverse complement strand
CCAACATTGTCTAGGAGTATTCTCTTTCCTCAATCCTGCCTCTTAGAATCTCTGATTTCCATTTAAGATCAGCTCTACCCTCTCCTTACATAAGGCACCTTCCAATCCCCTCTTTTGCTAGTGATGCCCTCTTAAATGACTTTTGTTTACTTTGTATGTGTGTATACACACACACACACACACACACACACACATATATATATATATATATATATATATATATATTTATAGATGGGTGACCCATGTGTACATGTTACTTCTCCTGAGGTTCAATATCTCCTTTACTCAACACAGTACCTGGTACATATTTATTATTCATCTTAGGACTGAGTCTGTGATTTCATTGGTGTAGGAAACTGCAAAGAGAAAGTTTTCTCTACTAATACACATGACTATTTGTGTTGCAATTTATAGTGTTTGAACAAAGTTTCTTAATGGGGAATTAAAAAAAATATTTAGATAGCTATTCCAATATAATTGATTTCTTTTATACGCCTATGTATTGAGTTTTATGTGTTCCAAGATATGATTCTGGGATGGGTCTGTAGGCTTCACCATGCTTCCAAAGGCCCAATAGATTAAGAAACTCTGACTTGGAGAGTGACCTTGAGCCCTGAGAAGTTAAATGATTTACCCTGGGTCACAAAGTCAGTAGGTTGCAAAGGCAGTACTTGAATCCAAAACTTTCTACTTGGAAGGCTATCTCTCTGTTCACTACATCATGTACCAGGCATATAATAGGTGCTTATTAGACATGTGCTGTTTGATTGAATAGGATTACTGCTGTGAAATTCCCTAACAGGGTCAGTTGCTTATAAATAAAAGCTCATTGCAATATGAATATGTAGAGATTTCATGGCACAATAGATTAAGCACTGTATATGGAATTAGGAAGATGTAGGTTCAAATCTCACCTCTGATGAAGTAAAGGAGGGAGTGGGACTTAGTGACAATGTCTATAAGAGGCACTTCAAGGAGAGACAGAAAGTCCTCCTCATCATCATCATTTTGAATGGGCTGTTCTTCTTTTAATGCTTATTTTAACCCCTCCACAACGTCAAAAGAAATTCATGGCCAAGAAATTCATTTCCCATATACTAATGATCTCATTGTACTGAGCAAGGCTGATCTTGAAACAACAGACCTTTCCACTTCTTTGATACAGAGTCAGTCACAGAGTCTACAATAGTTGCCTGTAGCTTGACTGATGGCTCATTATCAAAACTTCCATTTCTTTAGGGCCTTGAGGTCCACAAAACATTTCCTTATGACCACCCCTGGAGGGAGGGAGCTTAAGTCTTATCCACCCTATTTGGATTGGAAATGAAAGCTGAGTGGTAAGGTTCAGGGGTTCAGCAATTGGACCGAGTTACAGAGTCCATAGGTGGCAAGGTCAGATCTAGAATCCAGACTTCCTATCACCCCATCTACTTCTCTGAACACCCATGAACTGAATTGTCACTTCACTTTTAGAGGAGGTTGTGATAGAGCCTCTTCAGTGCCCACTCTCTGCCTGCATACGCACTTCCACTGGTCTTTGGGTTTCTTACATCAGAACAAAAACAAAAGAAAATTTGTAAGCCCTCTCCCCATCCCTCCACCCTTTTCTCCAAACCCAATACAATGGAAATACTTCTGGATGGAGAGTCAGAGATCTCTGCTGGATACTTACTACTTGAATAACCTCAGGCAAGCTGCTCAGCTTCTCTAGGCCTCAATTCCCCCCCACCCTCTGTAAAATGAGGCCTCTGAAGGCCCTGTCAGCTCTAGGTGTAGGAACTTATGGATGATCTCCTATCTGTCCCATCAGCTCACTAGGTGTCAGTTTCCCCTGTAATAACAGTAGGGGGTTAGAGGAAACAATCTCTGAGACCCTGCCAGCTGTAGGTCCAGGGGCCTATAACTGACCTTACACCAGTCCTTTCAGCTCCCTAGCCCTCAGTTGCCTCTGCAGTAACAGGAGGAGAATAGACTTAAAGGCCTTCTAAGTTCCTTCTAGTTCTAAATCTATGAGCCTTTAATTGACTTACTATCTTTAGAAATCAATGAGAAACAAAATAATCAGAAAAGAATGCCACAAAATTAGAAATGACAAACTTGATTCCAAAGAAGAAATAGGGGAAGGTATGTGGCCTTGCTCCTTTGCAATGCTTGAGGTGGGGGGCGCATTTCATAGGTCTAGAGTATTGCATCTCACAGCAGATTTTTGGTTGATAAATCAATCTTCTGCTGAGTTTGTTTTCTCTTCCTCTTTCTCTTTTCCAATTCTTTGCTCTATGAGATAGCTCTCTGGGAGGGAACAGGGAACTCTATAAAGGAAATACAGACAATGTAAAAAAATGAACAATCTGTCTTAAAAAAGCAATCAATACCCTTCTTCCTTTCCTCCTTGATTGGCATTTGCTGCCCCACCCAGGGCACGAGGGCCACACTCCACTCTATTAGCAGGCAGGCCACATCTTCTGTAAGAGAGCTCCCAGAGGGCAATTGGACTCCAATATTAACTTATGTGTTTCTTAATCCTATCTGCTTCCTGGTAGCTGGATGCTGGAAATGAGAATTAGTCAAAGTCTAATCCCCAGAGGGATACTGACTTTCCAGGGCAGCTTGAGTCAAATGGATTGGTTGGGGCGGGGAGGGAACAGAAAAAAGCAGAGCTGATAGTGAGGGGAAAGAGTGAGGGGGAGGTAAGCCTTGCAAGGAGATCTCCCGATTTTACTGGAACAGACATCATCCTGGGAGGTGCAGGCCACTACCAACCAGTGCCTGATTCTTGGCAAGGAGTGCAACACTCCTTCCTGTTTCCTTCCTCCTTGAGACTGGCCTGGGTGAAGTGGAATATTTGAATATTAAATAGCACATAGTTTCCATTCTCAGCAGTGGAGTCATTTTGACCTCTGAGGGAAACAAAGATTCTTGGCCCCATTATCCATTAATCCCTCTTACTGAAATGCATCCTGGGCCACCCCACTGGAGATCTTTCTTTGTCTAAGGCTGCCAGTACTTGGCTAGGCCACAGGCTTTCGGTATCCACCTGCCTGACTAAGCTCAGAGAATTAAAGGCAGGAGTAGTAAAGTCAGGGGTGGTAAATTCAGGGGAACACATTGCCCCAAAAGAAAAATTAGAAATAACCAAGTAGGTCTTGAGCAGATGCAGAGTACATTCTTTTCTGGCTTGGAGAAGTTTTCCTAACCCATCAATACATAAGACCACAGGATCCCAGGCCTTCATCTCAGTGGGACCTCTGAGACCAAACCCTTTATTTTTTTACAGGGAAAGAAACTTGAGGTCCAGGGATTGGAAATGACTTGTCCAAGGTCTCACAGTAAGTGTTCGAGTCTCAGTTTGTCTCTCAGTTCAGATTCTGCCCCTGGGTTTCCTAGATGCTCCAATGGGCTTTTCTCTTCATCTCAGTTTTGTGGATTCTTTACCTTTTTTTTTAAAGTCTAATAACTCAGATGCCATCTCCTACAAGACCTGAGTTCAAATGCAGCATTAGTCAGTCAATAAGCATTTACTGAGCACCTACGATATGCAGGCAATTAGCAATAGGTGTAAAATGAGCAGCAAAAAGACAGTGTCTGACTTAATGGAGCTCACATTCTGATGAGGGAGACAATGTGCAAATGATATACAAAGACTTGTGGTTGCTGCCACTGTTCCATTGTTTCAGTTCCGTCTGACTCTCTGTGACCCTATTTGGTGGTTTGCCATTTCCTTCTCTAGATCCTTTTACAGATGAGGAAACTGAGACAAACAGGTGAAGTGACTTGCCCAATGTCACACAACTAGTCAGTGTCTGAGGTCGTATTTGAACTCAGAAAGAGGAGTCTTCCTGACCCGGGGCCAGGACTCTATGCACTCTGTGCACTGCATCACTTAGACAGGGTCAATTCCGGACAATCAAAAGAAGGAAGGCATTAGCACTGAGGGGAATGTAGAAAGACTTCCTGTAGAAGATGGGCTTTTAGCTGAGACTTAAAAGAAGTCACAAGGTGGAAGTGAGGGGAGGGCATTCCAGGTATGGGGGACAGTCAGTGCAAATCTCCCCAGTCTGAGGCTGGAATCCCAGTGTCACACCACGTTGCAGACTACTTGGGGGAGGGGAGGGCAGTGCAGAAGGCTGTAAAGGTGAGGGGAGCCTTCTGGCAAAGGGCCTTGGATGCCAAACAGAGAGTTTGAAGTTTGATCTCAGAGGGGACAGAGAGCCACTGGAATTTTTGGGATTGTTGTGCTTATTCTTCGTTCTTGAAGAGGACCATGACATGAGGGAGATGATGACATGACTTGCAGTTGACTTTGATTTGAGTGAGGAAGGACTGTACAAGATCACCAGCCTCACTTTCTCCTCCAGAGTCATCTGGGTCCAGTGACCAGATATTCATCAGGATGACTGGAGATGGCCCAGTTTTTTTTTTAATTGGGAGAGAATGGTCCTATTTGCACTTTAGAAAGACTAATTGGACAGCTGAGTGGAAGATATCCTAGAGTGGAAAGAGAATTGAGGCAGGGAGAACAATCTGATGTCTATTGCAATAGTTCAAATGAGGAAGTCCTGCCCAGGGTGGTGGCAGTATTGGAAGAAAGAAGGGTGAATAGGAAGTACATTATACAGGAGAAATTGACAGGCCTTGGCAACGGATTGGATATGGGGGTGGTGGTAAAACTAGATATTGTGATGTCTTCCCTTTCTCCCTTCTTTCTTTTCTTTCTTCCTTACTTCCTTCCTTCCTTCCTTCATGACTATATGTGCGTGTGGGTTGCATGTGTATATGTACATATATACATATATAATACATATAAATATACACACATGCACATACATATACATATATATATAATTTTGACAATTACACACCAATTGATTTCCTCTGTATTTTATTGTATGCATTTAAAAATATGATTCTAAGAAGAGGGCACTCAGCTTCCCTGTGGTTGCCAACGGGATCCACCACAGGAACGAGCTTAAGAATCCTTGCCCTAGCCTAGAGAGAAGCTACAAGGAAGAGAGAAGCCATAGAGACTCCCAGAAGTTCAAAGGAGGACAGAAACTAATAGGAAAACTCACGGCCTCCAAAGTCTACACACGAACGCCCAAAGATTAAGCTACATAAATGGTAAACTAAGGTAAGGATGATTTGCCTGGGTTCATGCCATAGAAGTCAATGGCACCAAATATATTTACTGGCTTAATGAGTTTATTCTTTAAGATAGTTGGATGTTCTGGATCAACTATCTTGTTATCTGCAAAGAATATTATTTGACTCCCTTTGTCTCCAATATTAATCCCTCTAATTAATGACTTTTTTCCTTGTCTTTTTGTAATTACTACAATTCCCAACGTGGTGTTAAATTAAAATAAATTAAATGAGTTGTTTGTTTATTTTTCCTCAAGGAGAAATGCTTCCAATGTTTCTCTATATGTGGTTTATTTTCTCCATTCTGAATTTAAGATATAACGCCTCCCACATAGTAGGCACTTAATGAATTCTTTAAACAGTAATTTAAAAATAATACCTTAAACATCAATTAGCTCCATTAATGGTTGATCTTCTACCATTTTGATTCCTATTTGGTGTCGTTATCATGAATGAGTGTTGGATTTCCTCAAGGGTGCTTTCTGTGATGACTAAATGAAAGCATATAGGATTTGGGAGCTTTTCTGTTTACACTGTTTTTATTTTAAATAGAAGGTTTGTCTTTGCTATTGCTACCTTTCATTCTCTGTTCAGTCAGAGGTTTGCATCTGTGTTAAACCTTTCTAATAGATTTTTTTAAAGGTTCTTAATATATAAATATATCATCTTATGCAGAAACAAGCATGTTTTGTGGAGGAGGGCTGTTTCTTTTTTGTTTATTTGTTTGGGAAACTTGAGTTGTCCATCATAGGATAAAAGAATCAGAGACTGTGCAACCCAACATCCTCATTTTACAGATGAAGAAATTCAGGTGCAGGGAATGAAAGACACTTGCCTAAAGTTACTCATCTATTGGCAGAGCTGAGATTGGACTCAATCAGCCTTTCATTTCTATGATGCCCTTGTGATGCAAAAACCAAAGTCCTCCAGTCACCCCCCAGGTACCCTCACTATAAAGATACAAGATTTTTAGGGGGCAGGCAGACTGTTCTTCCAGCTACATCAATTGTAAGGCCAAACATAAGGGGTCTGATCTGTTCTGGCCCAATATGCCAAGTGTAGGGACACAGACCCTCTCAGACAATACCCAAGAAAGGGGGGCCCATGACAACTTGATAGTAAATGGATATGGATCTGTTGGGGTATGTTAGGTTAGTTGGGTTGGTTGGGGATGCCCTTGAGGGCAGGAGGACAGAATGGTGTGATGGATCCCCACACCAACCCCAGGACAGGTCAACCTCAGGCCCAGCTGTTCTATAGAAACAGAACAAAGAAGGCCTATTGCCAAGGAGGGCCTAGGACTATGTGCAAGTGTTCCCTTGAGTAGTCAGAGCTTCTTTGGTTATTTACATTTACTCAAGATAGTTTACATTTTTCTGTGGAATCATAGATCAAGTTCCCATTTTGACCTGCTTCTGTACATTTCACTTACCCAATGTGGCCGTAAGGTGCTTTTTCCAGAGCCAGGGTGACAGCCCAGCCCATGGTATTTGATTGTAGACCTTTATTGTAAACCTTGCCCAAAGGACAATGGCCTGACTGCCTGCTTCATTGTTGTCATTTGTTTCGGTCACATCCAGCTCTTGGTGACCCTGTGGACCTCTACCCATGGGATTTCCTTGGCAAAGATTCTGGAATGGTTTTGCCATTTCCTTCTCCGGTGGCAAACAGAAGTTAAGTGACTTGCCCAAGGTCACACAGCTAGGAAGTTTCTGAGACTGTCTTCCTGACTCCAAGTCCAATGCTCTGACCACTGTGCCACCTAGCTGTCCTTCCCTGACTGCTTCAGGACCTCAGTAAGTCTAAAGATGACAGGCAAAAAAATGATTAGTTCTGCAAGCTAAGCACTTCTTCATCCACTGCTATATCATTAATGGAATTAAGGCATACGTTTGGAAGCTACACGTATGAGAGGTAATTTATTAGAGTCTCAAGGACTTTTTCTTCCATTTGGCTCACATACCATGGACTATAAATAAGGGGTTAATTATGTCATCTTGTTGGCCATTCTAAATGACTTTAACAAAAACCTTTTTTGATAGTCATTGAAGATTTTTTTTCTTTGTTCAACATATGACCACATGATTGATGTCCTGAGAACTTTTTCTGGTCTTTTTTCTTCTTCCTTTCCTTCTTCCACACAAAAGGTACTCCTGGGGTGTTGCATGACCTTCCCTGCTCAATACTCATTACGAGTGGGATGCATGGGGGCATCAAGGAGGATTAGCACTTCTTGGGGGAGAGTGTGCTGACCCCTTTACCGGGCTGCTCATCCACCTTTGGTGTCAATCTGATAGGGTGGTGGGACCTGGATCCTGAAATGTATTGGAAAATTCAGGGTCCATGTCCCATCGCCCCATCACCCCCAGTCACCCAGCTCTCACCTATGGCTCCAAGAAGCTATAGCATGTGGAGAGGCCACCCAACAGTTGATGGGTTAAACCAGTTTGAGGATAACTGACAGGCCACAAATCCATCAGTGTCTACCCCAAGCATGTGAAGGATTCCCCCAGCAGAATGAGCAGAGGAAGATAATTTGTTCCATGGGCCATGAAGACAGCTGAAGAAGATGCTGTGGAGCACTTATATCTTGGTCAGACATGGAAGACACCACGGTCATCCACTGCATTCTGGGCCATCGAAAGTCATCCTGACTTTTGTCCGGTCACTGGACTTGGATGGCTCTGGGAGAGTGAGGATGATGACTTTGTGTAACTCTGCCTCACTTAAATCTAACTCATGTGCAAGTCAGGATAAGATCCCATGATGCCACTGGTCCTCTTCAAAAAGGGAAAATGACCTTCAATAAGAGAGCAAGCATCCCAAGGTTATTTGAATAGTCCTGCTAAGTTACCATCAGAGACACAATTAGGGTGCTTTGTTGAGGAATTCTAGAGGGAAGGGCCTGTGGGGTGTATGTGTGTGTGTGTGTGTGTGTGTGTGTGTGTGTGAGAGAGAGAGAGAGAGAGAGAGAGAGAGAGAGAGAGAGAGAGATGTTAGACTATAGACTTCTTATATGCCAAAGTGATGGGTGACCTTCGGACATAGGAGAAAGAAGGCATGGTTCTGACTCCCTGGTGAGCTTTTGTAAGGCCAAAGGTTAGGGGGAACTCCAGGAGGAAGGCCTTCTTGTTGAGCACTGAATTTGAGCTATCGGGCAGTGAGAAGTGGTTCTCCTGCCAAACACGGAATATTCTAGAGCATACCCTCTGCAGTGGTAAATACTTGTTAGAGAATTATCACAGCAAAGATGAGCTATACCACAGGAGCTTTACATCAGCTGCCCAAAGGAAAAAATTGCTCATTGGCTAGTGGAAGAAAGGTGTTGATGCTTCCCATGATCTCTTTTGTCTTTTCTTCAGTTTCTTTAACTTGTAAAGGAACATTTTTCTTTGAGCTTTGTGAATTGTAGACTTGTAAGGGGAGTAGATAACACATAGTGAGTTTTCCAGATTTTATGGGTGGGAGAAATGAACCAGTGAGCTGAGAAATAATCCCTAGCACATTCCTATAGTGCTTTAAGGGTTGCAAAGTACTTTACAATTATGATCTCATTTGAGCCTCACAAAAACCATGGGAAGCAGGTACTATTATGATCCCCCATTCTGCAAACTGAGGCAAAAAGAGGTGAAGTGACTTGTCAAGGGTCACACAGACAGTAAGTGTCTGAGGTCAGATCTGAACTTAGGTGTTCCTGAGTCTAGGTCCAACACTCTCCTTATGGCTCCACCAGCTGCCTATTACTCCAAAGACTACTGAGGTCCTTTTTGCTGGGTGAGAACCTGTGACAATATAAGCAAGGTTTTATATAAAAGCCCACCTTGTGGAAAAAGTAATTTTGTCATTTTTTCTTATTCAGATTTCACCATAGCAACCAGTTTTTAAAACTACATTAAGTGCAGTCTTCCATAAAGCTTAGAGCACTTCCTACATATTATCTTACTTATCCTCTGGTTCAATACAAAGATGCTGGTGTTTTCACTTAGAAGCTCATAGATTCCTACTTCACACCCTCATTACACTGAGGAGGAAACTCAGGGCCAGAGAATGGAAGGGACTTGCCCAGGGTCACAAAATCTCCTGGGTCTATAGATGGAAAGGACCTCGGATGCCATTGAGTCCTGCCCCCTAATTTTACAGAGGAGGAAACTGAGGCTCATGGAGGGGAAGGAACTTTGTGCCCAAGGTCACACACAGCTAGTAAAGTCCGAAGCTCTCAGGACCTTTCACCTGTCCCATGGGATCCTGAATCAAGAGCTGGAAGGAACCTCAAAGGTCTACTAGTCTACATCCCTTATTTTACAGAGGGGAAAACTGAGGTTCAGGGAGAGGAAGGGACTTTGTGTCCAAGGTCATACACAGCTAATAAAGTTTGAGATATAATTTGAACTTAATACCTTTTACTCCAAATCCAGTCCACTTACTTTACACTATATCAGCACAGTCTTTTGTTACAAATGGGGAAACTGAGTCAAAATGAAGCAAAGATTTAAATCCTGATCTGTTGAATGCTAATCATGTAATTCTTTTTTCATTCCTATGAAAGTCAAGCAGAGAGCTGGAGAGGGATATGGGGTTCAAGGGCCAAGTGAATACAACATTGGAGAGCCTACCTAGCTAAATCCAAGTGGTCCCAGGGATACAAATAAAGGGAGGCTGACACCTGGAGGCTGGAGAACATCTGTTCAGTATAGACACGGAGGTTAAGGTCATGGAAAGGAAGACCAAATCAGGAAATTCCAGTGCAAGAAAGAGGCCCCAGAAATGTGTCAATAGCTCTGAAGGACTAATTCCAGAATCTTTTCAAGTGCTAACATGTCGATCTCTAAAGAGTTGTAATTCCTTATACGTGCTTATGCTTGTAAGTTTGTTATAGTATTTGAGTTCTCAGGTATATTAACTTGTTTCTTTTTCCTATCTCTCCTCATTAGTTTGTAATCCCCCTAGACAGCTAGTGTTATATTTTCTTTTTTTTTTTTTGGAGGCAAACCAGGTTAAGTGACTTGCCCAGGGTCACACAGTTAGTAAGTGTCTCAGGATGGTTTTGAACTCAGGTTCTCCTGACTCCAGGGCCAGTGCTCTCTCCACTGTGCCACCATCCGTACATTTTATATTTTTCATAGCATATAATATCACTTAACTTTTCTGGGTCTCGGTTTCTAGTTCTTTAAAATGAGGGGTTTAGGACACAGGTTCAGAGATTTTTCTAAGGGTCCCCAGAAAACCCCTTGGTGGCTCCATAGAGGCACTGTCTCTTTGAGACCCTGTTACAACTTGTTTGGGCAGAATGTCTTCAAAGATAACGATCTGTGAAGATACATGAGAGATTTCAAAGACGATTTGTGGGAAAATCAATCAGCTCTTGTTCCAGAGAACCCAAACCAATAGGAACCACATATGGAATTGTGGACTGTGCTATGGTCCACCTTTCAAAGACAGGAAAGGGCAGGCGCAGAATTCTGAGAGCAAAGCATGCTCTGAATAGGCAGAGGGACATCAGGCCAGATGGGGACCTTATCACTTCTGTATCTGTGGGTTCTGGTCAGAGACTCACCAGTCCAAAAGCTAGCTTTCCAGGTCTAAGGACTGTCAATGAGAAAGAGGTGTGTAGCCAATGTGATCATTCCCTAGGTCAGAACTGCTTCCAAATCAACTCTACCTTGGCCATTTTGACCTCCCCAGAGGGCACAAGCATCAGTTATAACAGCATTGGTGAAAGAGAACTCTGCAGTGGTTATTCAGTGTTTGAAGGTTGATGTTCAGTTAGCAAGAAGGACCCCCTCTGGCCGGGAGGCCTGTGCACCTTGGTCATCAGCAGCAACCATGCAATAAACACTAGTGTGGCAATGGAAAAACAACAGGATTCCTAGGGTTTGGTAAATTGCATGTTTTATATTTTGGACTCCAAATAGAATAGGTAACAGAAAGAATTGAATAAAACTTTTTATATTTGGGAATAAAATAAAATGAGGGGGTTAAATTAAGTGGTCACTAAGGTCTCTTCCAGCTTTAGACCTGGGAAACTGTGTGAACTTGGTCCAGTCCCTTCCCCTTCCTGGGCCTCAGTTTCCTACTGTGTAAAATGAAATAGTTGACTATGAGGAGGTTGATCTAAATCAGTACTATCAAACTCAAACAGCAATGGATCTTGGTGGCTGCCTATCAATTAAGAAAACCACAAATTAACATTGTCCATAGTGTATATAGGTGAACTAGGTGGCAATACAGTGAATAGATCACTGGCCCTGGAGTCAGGAAGACCCGAGTTCAAATATGGCCTCGTAAACTTACTGGCTGTGTGATCCTGGGTAAGTCACTTCATCCTGTTTGCCTCAGTTTCTTCATCTGTAAAATGAACTGGGGAAGGAAATGGCCAACCAAGCCAAGAAAACCCCAATTGAGGTCACAGAGAGTC
Source organism: Potorous gilbertii (assembly GCA_028658325.1). NCBI lineage: Eukaryota > Metazoa > Chordata > Mammalia > Diprotodontia > Potoroidae > Potorous > Potorous gilbertii. Next base: position 37,159,023 of record CM053775.1, on the reverse strand, counting down.
AAACACGACTGACATGAGTGAACAACAACAAATCAAATGGTATATTGAATTTCTATTTATTTTGTTAAATATTTCTCAATGATATTTTCACCTAATTTGAGAGCATTGGATCATTTTATGGGCCACATGCCACAGGTCTAAATGGCCTCTGAGATTCCCTCCAGCTCTAATGATCTGAAGAATTTGGTGAAATGAGAGTCCAAGAGGTCCCGAGAGACACAGTGATGTAGTGGATAGAGCCCTGAATTTAAAATCAGTAGACTCGGTTTCCTTCTGTCTTCAAAATGAGGTTAACATAGTCCACTATTTTCCTCCTAAGGTAGAAGAAATGGAGTTTCTTGTGAACTGGAGGATGAATGAGGGAGAGTTTTATTGACTATTAATAATAGGTATGTGGTACACATGTCTATGGCACCCACTCGCTGAATGAGGGAGCCGGAGTTATGAAATAAGAATAGCACGGTTGTGTGTGGATATGCAAGAGGGTTTGGTGCTTCAGAAAATAACCTTTTTTTTGGTGTTAGGGATATCTCTCCATAGAATGTAGAGATATCCTTAGTGATATCACATTTAAACTTCCTGGCATTGATATGGGTCTGGTTATTCACTGAATGAATGAATGAAACATTTATTAGGCATTTACTATGTACTTACAGACACTGTGTTAAGGGTAAGGGATATAAATAGAAAAATAAGATGCTGTTCCTGAGGAGCTTCCATCTTAACAGGAGAGACAAAACTCATAAGTAAGTATAGTTGCAGGGCAGATGGAAAGGCCCACGGGGTTGCAGTGACAAAGGAGAGGGTAATATATCTTCTCTAGTGTCATTTTCACTGATGGAAACATCCATTTCTGATGATGTTAGTGGCCTGATGATATCATATAAAGGATGATTAATGGTGTGTGAGCATCAGATCTGAGATGGAGAGACTCGGAAGCAATGTGAGCACAAGGATCATGACTTGATTCCTTGAACGAGAAGCCTACTGGGGCCTGTGGTCTTGTTCATGGCTCCAAGGGGCCATGTACTCCTGAGACGTAAGTGCACCAGTGAATCATGGGACCCCAAGAGAGGAAAAAAATCACATAATCCCAGGAGAAAAGAAACAACGTGGCCAAAGAGATGGTGTCAGAAAGAGGCTGTGGTGGAGTGACAGGAATTCCAGAGGGATTTTTTTTACTATTTTACTTTTTTTTCATTTTTCTCTACATTTAGAGAAAAATCACTGCAGATTTAAGTTGAGCGGCCTGATTCAACAGGCATTCCTGATCTTTATTCTTTAATTCCGAACCTAACCAACATGAAATTAGATGATCATCTCCATATTCAAAGAACAGAAAAAAAGAAAATTGTACATGAAACTGTGAATCTTCATTATATACAATTTGCTTTACAAGAAACGTTTTAAAAGCTGTCTTGCTTGTCTATTTTGTCTAACTTTCATTCTCTTCTCTTCTATACAGTTTTAAATGTTCCAGTGACTTTTTTCTTGAAAGCACCATAGTTACCTAATTTCCTTACCTCTCCTCTTTCTCAAAAAAAAAAATCAAAGAAAAATAAAATGCTTGTATCAGGTATGTATATTCAAAATTGTAATCCTTATGTTGACCCTTTCCAAAAAATGTATATCTCATTATTTGACTTGAGCTCATCATTTCTTTGCTTCCTTGACACATAGGAAGTGTTCTTGGACAAGCAGAGAAATATTCTCATACTTATACTAGAGGATAAGATAGGGAGAGGAGGCTGAGATCATAATGCAAATGAGTGAAATCTGAACTAGGTGGGACGCTGACCTCTAGGAGTAGGTCTTAATGGCTCAATATCAACCTGGTAAGAGACTTCCAGTGGAGAGCCCCCAGACTGTCTGTCTCCTAACTCTAGGCATTTTCACTGGTTATTCTTCTTGCTTGGGATACTCTGGCTCTTTCCTTTCTGTTTCCTTTAAGACTCCAGTCAAATCCCACCCAGGCCTTTCACATCTCCCCCACATCCTCTGCTAATGCCTTCCCTTTGGCTTGACCTCCTCCCATTTACACTGTATATGTATTGTTTGTACATTTCTAGTTGTTTCCGCCATTAGAATATGAGAATTGTGAGGATAGGGACCTTCTATTGCCTTTCTGTTTATACTCAGCATGGAGCACAATGCCTAGGGCAGAATAAATGCTTGTTGACTGACTGATGGCATTTAGGTGGAACAACCTCCTAAAGTCAGGAAGATTCATCTTTGTGAGTTTAAATTCCATCCTAGACACTTGCTAGAAGTGTGACCTTAGACATGTCACTTCACCCTGTTTGTCTCAGTTTATTCAACTGTAAAATGAGCTGAAACAGGTTATGGCAAAACACTCCAGTATCTCTGCAAGAAAACTTCAAATGAGGCCATGAAGAGTCAGATACAATCCATCGGAAGAATGGAACAAAAACATAGACTTACAGATAGCAGTTATGCTGAAAAAAAGTCTCAAGGGGGATTAGTGAATTGCAAATGCATTATGAGTCAGTAGTGTGATTTAGGAGTCAAGGAGTCTGTGATCCTAGTTGGCATTAAAAGAATCAGAGTTTCCAAGAATAAGGAACTGATTGTATTTTTCAGGCATCATCAGAAGTACAGTTATGACTTCCACATCGTGGAAGGTAGAGGCTCACCATTTCACATTCTGGAAAATCAGGTAAAATTTTTTGTCCCTCCCATCTTATCAGAGAAGAAGACTGAATTCTTTCTTTTTCTTATTCTTCTGTTTGTTTTTCTTTTTTCATTTATTTCTTTTTAGTTTTCAGCATTCATTTCCACAAGATCTTGAGTTTCAAATTTTCTCCCCATCTCTCCCCTACTCCCACTCCAAGACACCATGCATCCTGATTATCCCTTCCACGAATCTGCCCTCTCTTCTGTCACACCCCTCCCTTCCCTTATCCCCATCTTCTCTCTTTCCTTGTAGGGCAAGATAGATTTCTATACCCCATTACCTGTATTTCTTATTTCCCAGTTGCATGCAAAAACAATTCTTAACATTCATTCCTAAAGCTTTCAGTTCTAGTTTCTCTCCCTTTCTCCTTTCCCACACATTCCCACTGAGAAGGCAAGCATATAGGCTAGTTATGCAAAAGAATTCCCTAATTGTCATGTTGTGAAAGACTAACTACATTTCCCTCCATCCTATCCTGCCCACCATTTATTCTATTCTCTCTTTTTATTTTGGCCCTCTCCAAAAGTGTTTACTTCTAATTACTCCTCCTCCCATTTGCCCTCCCTTTTATCATCCACTCCACACCACACTTATCCCCTTCCCCCCACCTTCCTGTAGTGTAATATAGATTTTCATACCAAATTGAGTATGCATGTTATTCCCTCCTTAAGCCAAATGTAATGAGAGGAAGCTTCACTTTTTCCCTCTCACCTACCCCCTTTTCCCCTCCATTGAAAAAGCTTTTTCTTGCCTCTTTTATGAGAGATAATTTGCCCCATTCCATTTCTCCCTTTCTCCTCCCAATATATTCTTTTCTCACCCCTTAATTTTATTTTTTTAGATATCACCCCTTCCTATTCAACTCATCCTGTGCCTTCTGTGTGTGTGTGTGTATATATGTATATATGTATGTATGTATGTATATATGTATGTATATAATCCTTCCAACTACTCAATTACTGAGAAAAGTTTCAAGAGTAATAAATATTATCTTTTCATGTAGGAATGTAGACAGTTCAACTTTAGAAAGCCCCTTATGATTTCTCTTTCTTGTTTACCTTTCCATGCTTCTCTGGATTCTTGTGTTTGAAAGTCAGATTTTCCATTCATCTCTGGTCTTTTCATCAAGAATGCTTGAAAGCCCTCTATTTCATTGAATGACCATTTTTTCCCCTGAAGTATTATATTCAGTTTTGCTGGGTAGGTGATTCTTGGTTTTAATCCTGGTTTCTTTGACTTCTGGAATATCATATTCCAAGCCCTTTGATCCCTTAATGTAGAAGCTGCTAGATCTTGTGTTATCCTGATTGTACTTCCAGAATACTGGAATTGTTTCTTTCTGACTGCTTGCAATATTTTCTCCTTGACCTGGGAACTCTGGAATTTGACTGCAATATTCCTAGAAGTTTTTCTCTTTGTATGTCTTTCAGGAGGTAATTGGTGAATTCTTTAAATTTCTATTTTACCCTCTGGTTTTAGAATATCAGGGCAGTTTTCCTTGATAATTTCATGAAGAGAATGTCTAGGCTCCTTTCTTTCACTCTGGTTTTCAGGTAGTCCCATAATTTTTAAATTGTCTCTCCTGGATCTACTTTCCAGGTCACTTGTTTTTCCAATGAGATATTTCACATTGTCTTCTATTTTTTTATTCTACTGTTTTTGTTTTGTAATTTCTTGGTTTCTCCTAAAGTCATTAGTTTTCAACTGCTCCGTTCTAAGTTTTAACTATTTCCTTCAGTAAGCTTTTGAACCTCTTTTTTTAATCTGGATAATTCTACTTTTTAAAATTCTTTTCTCCTCATTGGCTTTTTGGATGTCTTTTGCCTTTTGGGTTAGTTTATTATTAAAGGTGCTATTTTCTTCAGCATTTTTGGTCTCCTTTAGCAAGCTGTTGACTCACTTTTCATGATTTTCTTGCATCACTCTCATTTCTTTTCCAAATTTTTCCTCCACCTCTCTTCCTTGATTTTCAAAATCCTTTTTGAGCTCTTCCATGGCTTGATTCCATTGCATATTTTGTTTGGAGGTTTTATATGAAAGCCCATCACTTCTCAAGGCATAGCCTAGCCAACTGCAGGAAAGTAGCCTTCTTTAGCCTTATTTTTCCCCTTTTTGGGTGCATTTTTCCAGTCAGTTACTTGACTTTTGAGTCCTTTGTCAAGTGGAGGGTATACTCTAGGGACCTGTAAGTTTTCAGTTCCTCCAAGGTGGTACAATCAAGGGAGACGAGTTTACTTCTCTCCTGGCCTGCACTCTGGTTTGTGAGCAACCACAAGCACTCTTTTCTGCCCTGTATCTGTAAGTAGGATTCCCTCTCCATAGTCATCACCAGCTCTGCCATGCAAGTGCTCTTGCTCACCCTAGGACTACCACTCAGAACTGAGGCTCAGAGCAACTTTCCTGACTGCAGAGCCAGTGCTCTATCCATTTGAGCACACCATTTAACTCGCCCAAACTTTTTTTGGAGGCAATCAGGGTTAAGTGACTTCTCTAGCATCTTACAGTTAGTGTCCAAGGCTAGATTTCAATTCAGGAAAATGATAATTCTATCCACTGCAGCAGCACCTACCTGCCCCTTAGATATTTATATATAAGCTATATTCTGAATGGTCCTAGGATTGTTGTGTGTGGTTTGTCCTTGGTTCTCAAAGAGGACCAGGATATCAAGGAAATGATGACATGACTTGCAATTGAATTGGATTTAAGTGAAGCAGTGCTGTGCAAAGTCACTTTTTCCTTCAGAGCCATCTGAGTCTAGTGGCTAGATGTGTGTGTTCATCCTTTGTTGCCAAAGAAGGCCATGGCATCAAAGAAATAATGACATGACTTGCACTTGACTTTTGTTTTGAGTGAAGGAGGCCTGTGCAAGTCACCAGTCTCACTTCTCCTTCGGAGCCATCTGAATCCAGTGACCAGATATTCATCAGGATGACTGGAGATGACCCAGGATGAGGCAGTTGGGGTTAAGGGACTTGCTCAAAGTCACACAGCTAGTGAGAGTCAAGTGTCTGAGGTGAGATTTGAACTCAGGTCCTCCTGACTCCTGCACTGGTGCTCTATCCACTGTACCACCTAGCTGCCCCTAGTGGCTAGATATCAACCAGATGGACTGGAGATGATCCAGGATGCCATGAGAGACCTTGGCCTTTTTAAGATAAAGTCTTTTTAAGTTCTCTCTTTGAGTGAGTCAATGCCCATTCAGTGAATAGGCCCTCCTAGCTCAAGGTAAACCCTGGGAAGCCACATAAGTCAAAGAGAATAATTTGAGAGAAGCCCTCAAGCTTCAGTCCAGTCCATGCTGGGGTTTTGGGCCATAAGGAACACGAGAACAAGCCAGGTGGTTGCCGTGATCAACCAATGCTGTAGACCAGTGATGTCAAATTCAAATAGAAATGGGGCCTACTAAACCATACATATGGATCCCTGCAGGGTTTTAAAATGTAATATCATCTATAAACATATGCACCATATATAAACATTATAAATATTGCATATTCATTTGTTTTGATAAGCATTTTCCCTATGGTATTTTCCCACTTAATAATATTTTATTTTTCCAATTACATGTAATTATAGTTTTCAACATTCATTTTTATAAGCTTTTGAATTCCGATCTTTTTTTCTCCCCCCTCCACAAAATGGCAAGCAATCTGATATGGGTTATATATGTACATATTAATCCTATTTCCACATCAGCCATATTGTGAGAGAAGAATCAGAACAAAAGGGAAAAATCTCATTACACTTTAATCTGTTTCATCCTCACTCCAGAGTTCGGTGGGCCACACATTTAATACCTCTGCTGAATATAACCCTGCTAGTAAGTCAGTCAGGAGGATAAGACAACTCAAGACAAGATCCACAATCCAGGCTGACTTTTCACTTTGGTGTCCAAATGCCCATTTAATTATGAAGAAAAGTGCCTGTCTGCATTCTGGTTATAATTTGGGTTAATGAAGTCTCTGGCCTATGTCCAAATAACAAGGCCATCATTTTTTGAACTCTTGAGTTTCAAAATGGCAAGTAGTCATGCCTCTGTGAGGTTGCCTGATGAAGAAAGGAGGAAGTCTGCCCAGTGAATTAATTGTACAACAGATACATTCATCAGCCTTCAGGTGGCACCCAAACACCTAGTTTCACCAGCAGGTCCCAGGGACCACCAAACTTGGCTTGTGTCATTCTTGGAAGTAGTCATTGTCTGGGCTATTTTCTCTCGTATATTGGAAGCATACCAGTCAATTGTCCACACTACGCAGACTCCCCACAGTTCAACCCCTATGATACCCCTGCCAGTGGCATGTCTTGTACAAAACCTTTCCTTATCCTGCCAGTTATTAGAGACAGTTAGGTGGCACAGTGGATAAAGTGTTGAGCCTGGAGTCAGAAAGACCTGAGCTTAAATCTAGCCTCAGACACTTAGTAGCTGTGTGACCTTGGACACTTCATACAGTTTGCCTCAGTTTCCTCATATGTAAAATGAGCTGGACACAACTGAAACTACTGAACAATAATAACAAAAGGTATATACCATGCAGCTAGGTGACTCAGTAAGTAGAGCACTGAGTCTGGAGTCAAGAAGACTCATCTTTCCGAGTTCAAATTCAGCCTCAGACACTTACTAGCCATGTGAGCCTGGACAAGTCACTTCACTTTTGTCTGTCTCAGTTTTCTTGATTGTAAAATGGAGATAATAATACCTCTCAGGGTTGGTATGAGAAGCAAATGACATAATATTTGTAAAGTACTTAGCACAATGCCAAGCACATGTTAGGGACTAAATAAATGCTTATCCTCCTCACTTCCCCTCTGCCCTCTCTTGTCGTTTCTAGTGTATATTATCTGGTTTCTCGTCCTTCACTTCCTACCTGTGAGCATGTGGGAAGTAATTTCCTTGAGTTCATTTTTGCCCTTTTGTGTGATTGTGTGTGCGTGATTGTGCATGATTAAATGTGTATGTGATTGTGTGTGTGATTGTATGTGTGCAAGTGTGTGTGATTGTGTGTGAGTGTATGTAATTGTATGTGATTGAGTGTGTGTGTGCGATTGTGTGTGTATGTGTGATTGTGTGTGTGACTGTGTGCAAGTGTGTGTGATTGTGTATGTGAGTGTGTGTATGTATATGTTTCTGTCTAGGTCTCTACAGAAAAGAAAAAAACAGGCCTTTGGGTTCTGTGAAAGCACACAGGCTAAGTATGTCACAATGCCTAGTGCTTAAGAATACTTAATAAAGGTTTGTGATTTAATTGAATTCAAGATGGCGATAGTAGCCAACAAATCAATGAAATTTCGTTTTGTTTCTTCAAAGATCGCTATCCCACTACCAATGCCAGGGCAGTGACTCATAAGCCTTTGGTCTCAGGCTCCTCAGGCATTAAAAATGATTGAGGACACCCTCCCCAAAAAGTTTTTGCTTAGATGCAGAATACCTAAAAATATTTGCCATATTAGAAAAGAAAACTTCTTAGTATCACTATAAAAATCATTTTGACCTCTCAGACCTCTGAAGAGGTCTCTGATTACACTTTGAGAAACTCTGTTATAGCAGGGAGGAAATATGTCCAGTGCCATAGGAGTTTGGAGGAGGTAGGAGGTTGGTGGAAAAAAGCAGAAACAAATTTTTATTAAGGCCCATACTTAGCACTCTGGGCTAAGCACTTCCATAGATTGCCTTGTTTGGTCTTTGAAACAACCTTGGAAAGTGCTATAATTATTGTTGGTGTAATTGTGTTATTATGTTATAATGTTATTATTATATGATCTGTTATAGTGTTATTGTGGAGACACTTTATGGTCGAGAAAACTGAGGAGAAGTGACTTGCTCAGGGGCCCAGAGCTAGAGAGTGTCTGAGGATGGATTTGAGCTCGGGTGTTCCTAACTCCAGGCCCAGTGCTCTAGCCACTGAACTCCCTGGCTTCTTCAGGTCAGGGACTGCTAAGCTTCATGAAGTAGGAGAGATTTGACCTGGGTCATGGAGGCTTCAGTGAGGTGGAAGGAAGTAGGAGGACACTCCATTTCGAGGAGGGAGGGAATGGCCATAAAATATTCATGTAAGTTAACAGACTGGCTTGACTACACTGCATTTAGAAGCCTATCTGTGCAGAAAAAGGTCAGGCTAGGTCAAATATTCAAATGGAGGCTTTCCAAGAAAAGGAGAGGGCCCCAGGAGTAGATGAAGCCATTTATTAAGACTCCAGGTCAATATCTCTGTGGACATGTATAGGCCCCTTCCGAGGAATCTGACAAGATTTCCATTTGTTGGCTGTTCCTTCTTTGGTAAAGATCCAATTACAGGAATTCACTCAGCATGTATTGAGTAGTTCCTACATGAAAGGCCTTGGGGAAGCATCAGATAAAAATTCTATGTGACCAATTAGGAACAAAGGCTTCCTCATAGTCTGTAATCAAAAATAAGCCAACCCAAGAAATGTCGTTGGATCATTTAAAAAATTTTTTTTTCAAAACTGTAATACCTTAAAAAATGTACAATAGATTCATTATTTCATTAACTTTACAATTTGTTTCTTCTATCTTAACTCATGTTTTAAGATTTCAACACAGTGAACCATTGCTGTAACTCTAGTTTTCCTTCAGGCCATAAGATTTTCAGACATTATCTAAGAAAAAGGAGATTCAGCAAATACAAAATTATATTGATTTAAATTGAACAAAACTATAACAAATATAAAATCAAAGTAAAGAAAGTTGAGAGAAGCAGATGACTGCTACATTATTTTTTGAAAGCTAGTGATATTAGATTTTTTGTTTTGTTTCATTTTGGATTAGGACCTGTAACGTTTGATTGGAGTTGTTTCATCATTTCACTCATATCTGACTCTTTATGACCCCATTTGGGGTTTTCTTTGCAGAGATACTGAAGTGGTTTGGCCTTTCCTTCCCCAGCTGATTTTACAGATGAGGAAACTGAGGCAGATGGTGGTGAAATGACTTGCCCAAAGTCACACATCTAGCACGTGTCTGAGGGCAGTTTTGAACTCAGGTCTTTCTAGCTCAGGCCCAACACTCTATGAACTATGTCACTTGGATGCTTACTGGTAGAGGCAACAGTTCTGAGATTTAGAGTTTTAGACAGTAACCTGAGGGCACTGAAAGGTTACCTGCCCAGGGTCACGCAGCCAGAATGTGTCAGAATAGGACCTGAATCTAGAACTTGACTAGATCTCCAATTCATTATGGTTCACTGTCTCTATGAAACTAGAGCTGGAAATAAGTTTATTACAGATGTCACCTGTAGCTCAGGGGGATGACCCTCTTCCAAAAGAGCTCTTGCCCTGAGCTCATGCAGTCTAGATTCATTCCTGGGGGAACCTGACCACAAAGATAGGGGGGAGGAATTAAGCTTTTTTTATACTCTCTGACTCATTTTACTCTTACTTGTTATTCCAAGAAAAATTCCTTGAAACAAAACAGATTTAGCTCACATCCAGGGCTTCCCCCAAAAGGGCACCCTTTCAGAAAGGTACTCAATGTACAAGGTAGGTCAGCTATAGGACAGCTATTTATTTCTTCTGCCACCAAAAAGATGCTTAAAATGTAAAAGACTAGTAAGTATGCATTGACAAATACTTAAAACATGAAACTAACTCATCACAGAGGACTCAGGGAAGCCCATAAACCTATACATAAATTTATGATTAGGGTGGTCTTACAAGTCAAGACATCACCCTCCTGACTCATTGGTCCGCTTTGAGAAGGAAGGACAAACAACAACAGTGACAACTTGATTGCCGTGAGTGTTCCTTTGTTGTTCCATAGGTGTTGTTGAGAAAAGGGAAGGGGAAAGACATCCCCAACTCCCATCACTCTGGAAATTGAGGAAGAACTGATAGAGTCCTAACACACTCAAAAAAGGGAAAGAGAGAGAGGGGGGTGGACAACCTGGCTTGACCTTTTAAGTCTATTGAGTGGGTAGCCCTTGACAAATCATCTTTGGCATAGACCTTCCCTGACTCCCCCAAACCTCTTAGCACGAGAACCAAGGACCAACCAGGAGCTGTGCAAACCTTTAGCAAGGGACAAGAAAACATGTGTCACTGGAAGTCATCTGAACCCAGGGCACACCAGAAAGAGTCAGGGAACAGGCTTAGCTCTATGGGAAGTGCCTCAATCCAGGTCCCCTGATTACTCCCCATTACTTAATGTAATGGAGTCTGGCATTAGGCCCTTAGGTTCCATGAAAACACTCAGGCTAACAATATATCCCAGTACCTGGCACAGAGTAGATACTTAATAAATGTTTGTTGTTTAATTGAATAGAATATGGTACAGTGTAGCCAGCAATTCAATTAAGGTGCTATTTTCCAGGGTCATTTCAAGAACTCAGTCTGGCCTAACTCTCAAGTTTCATTTTTCCCCTCTTTCATGCTGTGATAAAGACAAAAATGTGATCCCAGACCTCTCCATCTGACTCCAAGTGACCTTAAGAGAATTGGCCCCACAGTGATGATCCTAGCTCTCAAGTCCCATCTGTATTGCTAGACAGCAACAAACTTTTTACCAGCATTTATTAAGGGCCTACTGTGCACTAGGCACTGAAATTAAGCACTTCTCAAATATTATCTCATTTAATCTTCATCAAAACCCTGGGAGATGGGTGCTATTATGATCACCATTTTACAGTTGAGGAAGTTGAAGCAGCTAAGACTTAAGTGACTTCCCCAGAGTTACACACCTGGTACTAATCTGAGGTCAAATGTGAATTCATGTCTTCAAGATTTTTGGCCTGCCTTCAGGAAACTTGAATTCCAATGGGAGACACAGCATTCTCTATAAATAGGTCCATGAAGATCATTGACTCAATGTTTGAAAATAGCCTTAGAGCAGAAGCCATTAGCAGCTGGGTTACGACAAAAGGCTTCCAGCAAGATGGCCTTTGACCTGAGTAAAAGGAAGTAAAAGGTGAGAAGGGAGAGCATTTCCTGGAGGAGGATCAGTCACTGCAGGAGACATGGAGTGTCCCATGTAAAGACTTTGCCCCTGAACCTTGGGATTTGATAGGTAATTTTGGCACAGTGTCTGTCACACTGTAGGCACTCAAGAAATGTTCAGTGATTGATTGAGCTTTGGCTTCTGTTATCCAAAGCCTTGCCTACATGGCACTCCATTGAAACCTCCAGCCTTGCATGGGATTGGGACTATTCCCAAGGGCCCTGTAACAACAGCCCTGTCTCTTTGGTCTGGGGCCTTCTCAGTGGGCCTTGCTCTGGATCCAGAGCTCTGACCTCTGAACTCAGGACCTTCTATAGTGCCCCAGAAGCCATCCCCCTACCAGATCTACTTCCCTTTGCCATCTCCTGTCTCTAGATAAGACTCTAGTCCAGGGGTGGGAAGCCTGGAAGTCACCTGTGGTCCTCTAAGTCCTCAATTGTGGCCCTTTGACTGAACCCAAACTTTACAAAACAAATTCTTTTATTCAATATTTTCATGAATATGGAAGGTTTCCTCTTATCAATGATCTCATTGAGGCATTTGCCTAGGTCAAAGGGTCTAAACATTTTAACCACTTTATTTGCACAATTCAAAATTGATTTCACATCCAACAACAACGCAAGATTGTGGATCCATCTTTCCACATCTCCCACTCCCCAATCTGATGGGGTGTTTGCATACATGTTCTTGGGCCCCAATTCTAAAATCACATTTCTCTTTAAAAATCACATTTCTCCCTAGCCTCAAAATACTATTATAGGCAGTATCTCTCCAGTCCAAGGACACAGCCTGCCCAGAAACAACCATTATCTCCTTTCCTGATACAGCAGCCAACTACACCTATAAAACTTATTAGTCTGAGCCAGCTGTGTACTGATGGAACTGGCTGTGAACTGGGTCATAACGACATTTACTACTCACTGACCAATCATATGTATCCTACAATTAGACACACTTACGCTCTCTTATATTTATCTTGTCTAACAAGACGTTGATGAGAACCATCTGGTATTTTTGAGCCAGTCTTGACTATTGATATTTCAGGCCTAAAACCACACTTTCAGGTAGTCCCACCTTGGGCTATTTCATGATGAACACTGGGTAAAATACTTGTGCAGTAGATACCAAAAGTGCATGTTCCTTTAAGAACTGACCACTCTAAGTTGCCTGGGGGGTGGGGCAGAGCCAAGATGTCAGAGTACGACAGACCTGCTGTAGCTCTCCCACAAAAGTCCATAAAATGCCTGTAAAAATGATTCTAAACACATTCTAGAGCAACAGAAACCACAAAACAACAGAGTGAAAGAGATTTTCAGCCCAAGGCAGCCTGGAAGGGCAACAGGAAAGGTCTATTGTACCAGGATCAGAGCAGAGCACAACCCACAGAGTGCAGCCCAGCCTTGGCCACACAACACCTACAGGGACAGGACTGGAGCAGGCTTCAGGGCATGGAAATCTGAGTAGCAGCTGCGGTTCCCAGATACTTCAACCCACAATCGCCAGAGACAGCTTCAAAGGTCAATAAGAAAGTTCTTTCACCTGGGTGAGAAGGAAGCAGGGTCCTGCCCTAGCCTTGGCACCAGGTGGCTGCAACATTCATTTTTGGAGCCCGTGGCCTAAAGACCCTGAGGGAATCAAGCAAGCTGATCTGAATCAGTGCACCTGAGTGGAGGCACTGGGGTTAGGAGGAGCACTGGCCTGGTGAGGCTGGAGGTCATTGTGGAGAGGGAACTTTACTCACAGTTCCTGGGCAGAAAAACTTGCAATTGCTCCCAGACCAGAGTGCAGGCCAGGAGAGGAGTAAACTCCTCTCCCTTGATTGTGTTACCTTGGAGGAACTGAGAATTTCTAGGTCCCCAGAGTATACCCTGCGCTTGACAAAATACTCAGGAGAAAATACTGCAAGCAGCCAGAAATAACCAATTTGAGTATGATGGAAATACAATCAAGATAACACAAGATCTTCTACATTACTGGATCAAAGGACTTGGAATATAATATTCCAGAAGTCAAAGGAACTAGGATTAAAACCAAGAATCATCTAGCAAAACTGAGTGTAACACTTCAGGGAAAAAATGGCTATTTGATGAAATAGAGGACTTTCAAGCATTCTTGATGAAAACCCCAGAGCTGAATAGAAAATTTGACTTTCAAACACAAGAATCCAGAGAAGCATGAACAGGTAAACAGGAAAGAGAAATCATAAGGGACTTTCTAAAATTGAACTATTTACATTCTTACATGGAAAGATAATATTTGTGATTCTTGAAAATTTTCTCAGCACTAGGGTAGTTGGAGGGATTATATGCATACATACATACAAACAAACATACATACATATATAAACAGAGGGTACAGAGTGAGTCAAATAGGAAGGGACAATATCTAAAAAAATAAAATTAAGGGGTGAGAGAGGAATATATTGGGAGGAGAAAGGGAGAAATGGAATGGGGCAGATTATCTCTCATAAAAGAGGCAAGAAAAAGCTTTTTCAATGGAGGGGAAAAGGGGGGAAGTGAGAGGGAAAAACTGAAGCTTACTCTCATCACATTTAGCTTAAGGAAGGAATAACATGCACACTCAATTTGGTGTGAAAATGTATCTTACACAGGAAAGTAGGGGAGAAGGGGATAAGTGGAGTATGGGAGAGATGATAGAAGGGAGGGCAAATGGGAGGAGGGAGTAATTAAAAGTAAACACTTTTGAGGAGGGATGAGGACTAAAGAGAGAATAGAATAAATGAGGGACAGGATAGGATGGAAGGAAATATAGTTAGTCTTTCACAACATGACTGTTATGGAAGTCTTTTGCATGCACATTTACACATGCATAGCTTATATTGAATTGTTTGCCTTCACACTGGGGATGTGTGGGGAGGGAGGCAGGGAAAGAAGTTGGAACTCAAAGCTTTAGGAATGAATGTTGAGAATTGATTTTGCATGCAACTGAGAAATAAGAAATACAGGTATTGAATGGGGTATAGAAATCTATATTGCCCTACAAGAAAGGAGAGAAGGTGGGGATGGGGCAAGGGAGGGATGTGGTAGAAGACAGGGCAGATTGGGGGAAGGAGTAATCAATATGCATGGTGTCTTGGGGTGGGAGGAAGGGAGAAATGGGGAGAAAATTTGGAACTCAAAATCTTGTGGAAATGAATGTTGAAAACTAAAAATAAATAATTTAAAAACAAACAAAAACAACAACAAAAAAAGAGATTATCACTCCTTATCCACTCCATAATCCCACTCCAAAACACCTAGTTAGCATATCTGGCACATGTTTCCTATAGAATATCTTACATAAATTTTATCTGTACCCCTCCAAAGTTTCAGGTTCCCTAGGATCTCTTGCTTGCTGAAAAGCATAATAAATCTTATCCTTGACTTCAAAAATGCTTGAGTCTGCGAATTCCTTCCAGGCAACCTGCCCCTGGTACTTTGGTCTTTGTGGGGGTCTCACCCCCCCCCCCACTTTATGGCCCTCATCACTCCCACCTATTGTCACCTTTGCCACTTTGTTGAATGCCAAGTAAAATCTTAGGGTTGTTTTGGTTTTTATTTCTTTTATTGTAAGTGATTTGAAGCAATTTTTATATGGTAATTAATAGTTCATGATTCTTCTTTTGAGAGCTGTGTTTTCATATTCTTTCACCACTTAAGGGATAGTTTTGCATCTCATATATTTCTGTTAATTGTTTATGTGCCTTGGATATCAAACCCTTCTTGGTGAAATTTGAATATGACATTTTCCCCAGTCTACTGCTTCCATTCCTAGGTTTGTTGTTGGTTTTTTTTTTTTTTTGTGCAAAAGTTTTTTCATTTCATGTGATCAAAATGATCTATTTTATCTTTTCTGATTGTCTCTATACTTTGTCTGCCTAAGAATTTGCCTTTTATCCATGGCTGCAAAAGGTATGTGATCTACCGCTTCTATTTTTTTAAATAATATAATCTTTAATATCCATTTTGAATTTATTGGGGAATATGATATAAGATGTTGATCTAAGCCTAATTGCTGTCATACTGCTTTCCAGTTTTCCCAGAAGTTCCTATCAAATAGGGAGTTCTTTGCTCAGTAATTTATGTTTTCCAGCATATTGAACACTAGGTTACTGCGTTTCATTATTTCTGTCTAGTCTGTTCCATTGATCTATTTTTCCTATATTTTATTTGGTTAACTACTAAAGCTGGGAAATACTTAAAAGCAGCTCCTGAAATTGTGCAGAATCTGAAGACTGCCCACATACATAGATGCCTAACACCTAATTCCTACAGAGGTCCACTCTTCCTGCTGAAGAGGAGGTACCAAGTTGGCCCACTCAGATATAAGCCAACAAAAGCAAAGCAGAGGCTAATCTACACATTAAGGAAGACATATTAGGCAATCTTGCTAGAAGCTAGCCAAGAAACTGCAGCCTTGAGGCCACACGTGGTCAAACTTCACTGGATTCAGTCAAAGGGAATCACTTGAGGACCTAGAGGGTCACATGTGGCCTTCAGGCTGCAGGTTCCCTACCCCTGAGCTAGGCTGTTCTTTGGACACATCCTTCCCAGAAGGACAAAGTTTTCCAGGGGGCAACGAACACAAAACATGAGTCTGAGGCTCTCATTCCCAGTGGGTATAGATAGCAGGAAGATTTTGTAATGTCTTTCATGGGGAATGCATGGTTTCTGTAGTTCTCCCATGACCGAGTGAGAATTATCTGTTCTCAGAGCAGAGACTCTTAGAAAAAAAGAGTAAAGACCTCCAAAGAATTCCTCTTTAGTCTTCAAGTACCATTTTAAAAGCATCCCTTGAATGCTGAAGCAAAAAGAAAATGTCTGAAGAGACAGAAGGGACTCCTAAGCTAAGAGTGAAAGGATGTGAGCCAGAATTGGATTTAACTGAGGCAGAGCTGTGCAGTCATCAACTTCACTCTCTCCTTCAGAGTGACCAGTGTCCAGGTCAAAATGGTGGCAATGGCCCAGGATGCAGTGGGAGACCTTGGCCTTTTTTGTCTTTTTTCTTTCCCACTTATTTATTTTATAATTTTTTTTAAACTGGGTCAGTTAACTCTTTTATCTCACATAGTTTTCATCTATGATTTCTTGAAATACAGTTCTGAAAAACCAGGCTTTGATAAAGTCCATTGGGATTCAAATGAAGTTACCTGAGTATGCCTTTAAACCCAAATTATCCTAGTTCTCACAGATTGAACGATAATAGGACCCTTCCCAACCTCACTTGCTCATTGTTTGGGTCCTGATGACTCAGAATGAGTATAAATAGCAATTGTTTCTGTTCTGGCCAGAAACTCTGAGGGTCTTCCCCTCCAGATTGATTCTTTTGTGAAGGCAAACTAGGCCATTTTTGGCCTCCATTCTTACCTAGCCTTTAGTTACTGAATGGATGTAAACCTCAGAAAAACTGAGACCTAGGAAAGACCTTAGAGTCTCCCATAACATCTAGGGCCATCTCCACTCATCTTGACCTATGTCTTTTTTTTCCAATGTATTAATTTATTTTTCATTTTCAACATTCACTTTCATAAGTTTTTAATTTTCTCCCTTTCCTTCCACCCCCTCCCCAAGACTGCATGTGATATGTTATGGGCTCTACACATACATTCCTATTAAACACATTTTCACATTAGTCATGTTGCATAGAAGAATTATAATGAATGGGAGAAACCATGAGAAAGAAAAAAACAAAATAAAAAAGAAAATATTCTGCTTTTCTCTGTATTCAGACTCCAAAGTTCTTTCTCTGCATGTGAATAGCATTTTCCATCATGAGTTCTTTGCTCCTTGCATTGCTGAGAAGGACTAAGTCTATCAAAATCAGTCATCACACAGTGTTGCTATTACTGTGTACAGTGTTCTCTGGTTCTGCTCACTTCACTCAGCATCAGTTTATATAAGTCTTTCTAGAATTTTCTGAAGTCTGCCTGCCCATATGTCTTATAGCACAATAGTATTCCATTACATTCATATACCACAACTTGTTCAGACATTCCCCAATGGATGGGCATCCTCTCAATTTCCATCTCTTGGCCACCACAGAAAGAACTGCTAGAAATATGTTTGTATACGTGGGATCTTGACCTATGTCTTACTACTAGACTCTGATGACTCTGGAAGACAGAATGAGGCTGCCTCACTTGCACAGTCCTGCCTCTTTTAAATCCAATTTACTTGCAAGTCAAGGCATCACCCTTCTGATGTCATTGGTCCTTTTCCAGAATGAAGAATAAGCAACAGTGACACAGAAGAGAAAGAAGAGGACTACAGAATGCCTGGAGCTAAGAAAGCCTCATATTGATTCTTCTGAAAGAACAAAAAGCTGGACACTGAAGAGGAAGTAGCTGTTCTCCTCTAAGCAATGGTGATATGAACCTTCCAGTTACAAATAAATGTCAGGGAGAAAAGAGACAAATAATGTTGATTGGTGACTCCCTGGGGCAGCTATCTGTTGATGTGATAACAATTGAAAGGTCTACTATCTTCTCAGAAAATGTTTCCAAGAGGCTACGGAGAACTTCCCCAACACTTGCCATCCACTTCAGGTGATTCCCAGATGATCAAAAGTATTGATAAAGAAACTGAAGGCCTTAGGGGCACAGGTGGTGTTTTCTTAACTGCAGATAATAAAAGGCAAGGGCTTTAGATGAGAAAAGGAGATTACGTAAAGGAATATCTAATGAAGAACATGGTGTAAGAGAAAGGCATTTGGATAACTGGACCCCAGCTGAGAATACAGGAACGGTGAGCTAGCAATGGAGAGTACCCAACAACAAATTAGGAACTCTTTCTGAAGAGGAGAGAGTTGTACGAGAAGAAGGAGGGAGACATCCATTTTGTCCTTCAAGGAAGGATAGATAAGGTAGATTCAAAGGTGTTAGCCGTTAGAAGAGAGATAAACCAGTTAGAGAGAGAAGAGTAGTTGTGGTTGGTCACTCCCTGTTCAAGGACACTGAGGCAACCTGGTAACGAGAGAAAGGTCTGCTGTCTTTTTGAGCAATTTGCTTTTGTAGGTTGTGGTGGTAGACCTTTGTTTCTGAAGCAGACCAGTGGCATCATGGGTGGTGTCTTGACTTACATGTGAATTGGTTTTAAGTTTGGGCATATATCCAAGACATAGCAAGGCATAACAGAACTTCCAAAAATAGAGGCCTACTATCCACTCTTGGTGCTACATGGGGCCACTAGTGATCATGGCAGAAGAAACTAGAAATCACCATTCAAGATCATTAAGTTTTGGGCAAGAAACTGAAGACTTTAGGAGTATAAGTGGTGATTTTTTTTTACTGTTGACTATTGAAGGCTGGGGATGTGGGGGAGAAAAGTTGATTTGAGAAATAAATAGCTGGTGAAGCAGATGGTATCTGTGAATAAGATCTGGATCTTTGGTCCATGGCTAAACACATAGGAATGATAGGCTCCGGGTCTGAGGACCCCTAGCAAAGATTGGTGGGAAAGCACCTATTTTGCAACTTTGAGTAAATGGTCTTTGAGTTGAAAAGGATCAAGGAAGGAGAAAACTACCTACTTATATGTCTACTAAGCAATATAGAATACAGAGTAGCTACGATACAGGAAGAGGGGAAGCAATTGACTCACAGAAGTTCACAAGAGACAGAATCCAAAAGGAAGAACTAATAGTAAAACCCATAGCCTAAAAGGTATCTATACAAATCCTCAAGATTGAGGCAAAAAAGTGAGATGAACTAAATGTCCTAATGCCAGGAGATACATTTGACTTTATAAAAATCACTGAGATTTGGTGAGATGAGTGAGATCCATGATGATAATAACGCACTAGATGAATATTCTTTATTCAAAAAAAACAGAATGGGTAAAGGGGCAAGGGGTGGGGGTTGAGCAAAGAAACATGAAGGTAATGGAATATTATTCTGCCTTAAGAAATAGCAGAAAAGGACATCCAGGTGGCACAGTGGATAGAGCACCAACTCCGGAG
This sequence comes from Potorous gilbertii, assembly GCA_028658325.1. Classification (NCBI taxonomy): domain Eukaryota; kingdom Metazoa; phylum Chordata; class Mammalia; order Diprotodontia; family Potoroidae; genus Potorous; species Potorous gilbertii. Next base: position 37,139,425 of record CM053775.1, on the reverse strand, counting down.
TCAGGAGGTCCTGAGTTCAAATCCGGCTTCAGAAGCTGAGTTGCTATGTGACCCTGAGCAAGTCATTTAACCATGAATGCCTCAAAAAAAAGGAAATGACAAAATGGATGATTTTAGAGGAACTTGGGAAGGCTTGTGGGCAGCTAGATGGAGCAGTAAATACCGAAAAATTCATCTTCCCGAATTCACATCTGACCTCAGACACTTACTAGCTGTGTGACCCTGGGCAAATCACTTCATCCTGTTGGCTTCAGTTTCCTCATCTATAAAATGAGCTAGAGAAGGGAATGGCAAACTGCTTCAGTATCTTTGCCAAGCAAACCCCAAATGGGGTCAAAAAGAGCCAGACATGACAGAAAATGACTGAACAACAACAAGAAGACTTGTATGAACTGCTAAAGTGAAGTGAGAAGAACCAGAAAAACAATTTCCAAGGGCAGGGAACCTGCAACCTTGAAGCCACATGTGACCTTCTAGGTCCTGGGGTGTGGCCTTTGGACAGAACCCAAGGTTTACAGAATAAGTCCTTTTATTAAAGGAATTCGTTTTGTAAAGTTTGGATTAAGTCAAAGGGCTGCGCTTGAGGACCTAGAGGGGATTTGTTCTGTGAAGTTTGGATTGAGTCAATGGGCTGCACTTGAGGACATAGAGGGGATTTGTTCTATGAAGTTTGGATTAAGTCAAAGGGCTGCACTTGAGGACCTAGAGAGGATTTGTTCCATGAAGCTTGGATGCAAAGAGCTGCACGTGAGGACCTAGGAGGTCCCATGTGACCTTGAGGCTGCAGGTTCCCCACCCTGATTTATGCAATTACTACAACATTTTGTAGAGACAAACAAAATGCAAAGATCTGATAACTAACTGATTGGTGCATTGATCAATAATTCCAGGAGACTGAAGGTAATTTGAGTTGCCCATCTTCTGACAAAGCAGTGATGGACTCAAGATGCACAGTGAGACCTACACAGTTAATGGTGGGATATGTTCAGCTTGACTGCATATCTGTTACAAGGGTTTTGCTTTGTTTTTTTTTTTTCTTTTTCTAGTTCAGGGGAGGGGAGAGCTGTGTCAGAGGGAAAGAGAATGGATTTGTATTAATTGAACAAATAAAAATAAAATTAATGATAAAAAAACTTTTCAAGTGAGAAAATACAGGAACTTGAGGGAGATTACATGGTAGAAAGCATTTGGGTAATGATCAAATGGAAGAAGAAATGGAAAAGGAACTTTCTCATAAAAACATACTACAATCTTTTCTATTTAGTCCTAAATGTACATGTTGCTTTCCCTGATACAATATAAGTTCCCAAAGGAAAGAGACCATTTTCTTTTTGTATCATTAGCATCTGGCACATAGTAGGTGCTTGTAGTAGATGTTTGTTAACTGATAAAAATGATCACAAGTCTGGCACAGAGATTGGATATAAAAAACCAGACCCACAATTTAATTGGTAGAGAGGGACTCCCTCTCCCAATTTAGACTGAAATCCGTTTTGCCTCTTAGAGTCTTAGGGGTTGAGCAGCTTGTCCAGGGTCAAATAGCCAGTATATATCAGAAATGTGGCTTCCAGCCTTCAGTGTAGCCCTTGCCCCAGGACCTCAATTCTCAGCTCCACATGCAGTTTTGGAGGCACAGAAAAATTAAGAGCTAGGAGAAGAAATCCTATACACCCCCACCAGCGGCCCCTGGTCCAAAGAGGTGGGTGCTATTATAATCTCCATTTTACAGATGAGGAAATTGAGGATGAGAAAGGTTAAGTGACTTAGCCAGGGTCACTTAGCCAGTAAATTTCTGAGGTAGGATTCAAACTCAGGTCTTTCAGACTCCAAAACCAGTGTCCTCTCTGCTTTGCCACCTAAACCAGACAGTCCACCCCTGTCTTTGAAACCTTGAAAATGGCCAATTTGGATTTGGAAACATTTTTTCATTCTCTGTTTGAACGCTGGAGGGGTGTGGTAAGGCAGTGATTATAAGTAATGGGTACAATCTGTAAATAGTAAGATTTCAGGGAGTCATCTTGACTTAGAACAGGCTGAGCCTTGCTTGATACAAACTAGCTGTGTGACCTTGGGCAAGTAAGTCACAGAATGTCTCAGTGCCTTATAGGCCAGTGTTCTCCAAAGTCTTTTGACAATATACCCCTGCCAGTAAAAAAATTGTGTTTATTCATAATTTATATACATGTACTAATGTATTAACATATTACGTGTGAAACCTGCACAAAAATGGACATCAGAAAGGAGATAAAGGTGAAAAAATTTTAGTATTTTATTTATTAATGATGGTGATGGCTGCTGTTCAGTCATTTTAGTAGTGTCCAATTAATTCTTTTTGACCCCATTTGGGGTTTTCTTGACAAAGATACTGGAGTGGTTTGCCATTTGCTTCTCCAGCTCATTTTACAAATGAGGAAATTGAGGCAAACAGGGTGAAGTGAAACTAGTAAGTATCTGAGGTTGGATTTGAACTCAAGTCTTCCTAACTCCAGGTCTGGTGCTCGATCTACTGGGCCACCTGTCTGTTTGTTAAGGTCCCTCTTTTCCTACAGCCTCATGGGTAGTTCATAAGAAAGTCTGGGGAGTAAATCAGACGTTCAAAATTGTTATCTTCATGATGCCACGTTGTAGAGGCAAGAAAGAACAGATATAAATATCCCTTTCTCCAAATGCTGCCAAATTAGTAATTTCCCAAATAATCCTTTAAAAAATGGATCTCGAGGTCTCTGGGAAGATTTTACTGTCACGAAAATTGCCAAATTACCTAGCAGTGTTTCCTGGAGAGGGTGAGGTGGTGGCAAGGAAGAGGTGGTAACAGGAGAGCAGACTTCAAGTATTAAATGTCTGAGGCTGGATTTGAACTCAAGAAGATGAGTCTTGCTTACTCATCTCAATGCTCTATCCTCGCTGCCCCCTTACTAACTTTTTGTGCTCTCATTAAAATATTATCTATTTATTAATTAATAAGTAGGATTAAATATACCTTATCATTTCCCCAAATGAACTAAATACACAAATTGTGTTTCTCTTGGAAGATGGTATAGACCTGTAAATAGTAATTGATTTGGTAATGACCTGTTCTGTTAGTTTCATTTATATAGTTACCCAAGTATGTGAATTTTGGAGGCTGCTTTACTGAAACATACAAGACAACTACCAATAATAGTCAGTGCCTGTTTTTCTGATAACCGGAATAATGACTTTTAGGATAGGGACTGATCCTGTGAATTCAGTAATATAACGAGCTCCAAACTGAGGAAGTTTCTTTCTCAGTCGAGAATTGCAACTTCTCTGCAATGCCTAGATATAGTGTTATCAAGAACCCTGAGATACTTCCACTTGGCCAGAGTCAGACAGCCTGTATGTGTCAGAGGAGGCCCTTCAACCTATGTCCTCCTAGCTCCAAGGACCACCCTTTATTTGTTCTGCCACACTGCCTCTCATAATTTTGAACTACTTTTTATATGATTTCTTTGATGGATTTCTTTATTTGATCCCATAATTTATTCAAAACTCTGTATTGCTACACTTGGATAAGGTAGGTGGCACTTGCTAACCATGTGATCCTGGGCAAGTCACTTCATCCTGTTTGCCTCAGTTTCCTTATCTATAAAATGAGCTGGAAAAGGAAATGGCCGACCAAGCCCGTATCTCTGCCAAGAAAACTCCTTTAAATGGGGTCACAGAGAGTCAGACACAGCTGAAGATGACTGAACAATAACCTCAATTGCTACTTTTACATCTTACTTGCACAAGTAGGTTTATACAATTACATTCCAACCAGCTAGGAGTAGGAGGTATTTATTCTCCAACCTCTTTCTACTATCTCCCCTCTCTTTCTGTGAGAAGTTGGTACCCCAAGACTGGAAGTACTCCCTCTTCTTCTGAGACTTGTCAAAAGCCCCTAGGGTCTAGTCAGGAACCACTTTTTCCCTGATCCTCCTAGCTCAGTTCTCTTTCATCTACATTTTTCTTGAGTTCTTTGTGTCCAGAACACGCAATCATCATAACCTCCTCCGCAGGACATGCTGCTAAAAGTTTAGCAACTGGTTCCTTGAAAAAGGAAAGGTCCACACGATACACGTTTAAGTTTAATCTTTATTTATCAATATTTTCTCCATCACTTTCTTAAGTCTAGATAATCCACAGAACAATAAATCAAACCCTGATTCATAGCATTTGCTGTTTTCTGAGGCATAGATGCTCACCCTGAAAACTGAACAATCAACTCACTAGAGCTGATAGGTGCTGACTTCCACATCTCCTTACACTCTGTTTTTGTGCATGTGACATAAGTTGTGAGCTCCACGTGGGCAGGGATTGCATCTTTCTCTTGGTAGAGTCAGTGCCTACGGTATTAACGTATCAAAAGTCTGCTTCTAGGTTGGGGACTGTGCTAAGCACTGGAGATATAGATAGAAAATTGAGACACTGTCCTCCACAATCTTAGGGGGAGGCAGCATGTTCACAGATGAGTAAATACAAATAATGTACAAAATAAACACACTGTTTGGGAGGGAGAGCTTACAGCTGGGGCATCACTTGAGTTGCATCTTGAATAGAGGTAAAAAGGAAGGAAATTTCAGGCATAGGGCACAGCCTATGCAAAGGTACAGAGAAAGGAGATGAGAACAGCTATGGTGGCTGAAGTATTTAGTGCATGAGGAAAAGTCATGAGGGGAAAGATGAGTTAGAAGTCAACTGTGGAGGACTTTAAATACCAAACAGAGGATTTTATATTTTATCGTAAAAGTAGCAGAGAGCCACTGACCGTTCTTGAGGAAAGAAATGGCATGGTCAAATCTGTATTTTAGGGCTATCAATGTAGCAGCTGTATGGAGGCTGGATTGGAAAAGGGAAGTTGGTCTTTATTGTCAATTAGTATGGTGTCATATACTCTAAGCAGTGTTCCTAGACTTTCTCTGATCCTCCATTTTCCCCTAACACACACACACACACACACACACACACACACACACTGCCCACTTTTTCTTTTTGGACAAGGTCACTAAATCAGATTTCCCTACATCAGGGGAACACTGTATATACTTTGCCTGCAAGTCAGCAAAGTATTTAATAAGATATCTCATGTTATTGTTGCGGAACCAAGAGATCTGGATTGAGCAAAGGTATGTTTTGAAGTACAATCTGAAGAGGTTGAATGATGAGGCTCAAGAGCCATCAATGAACCATTGACACGAAACCAATGTAAACTTGGAAAGAGAGGTTGAGTGAGTGGCTCCAGAGATCTGTGCTTGGCTTATATTAACTTTGATCTGTGCTCTAACCTGACTTACGCAATCAAGAATGACTACTGCATCTGTAACAATTCATTTCCTATCTGTCAGAATGAATTTCAATTTTTTCTGGTGTATGTGTGTGTGTGTGTGTGTGTGTGTGATATTATTTGACACTCAACTTATCTTGAGTTTATTGGTTCTCTTAGGAAGAAAACATCAATAACATATTGGCATAAAGCTTCATTGTACTCTATATGTCTTTGGCCTCTCTCATTCCTTATTCCTGACATGTTTTCTATATTTCTTGGCACCTTCATCTATTCCTCCATTTGCAGTGAAGTTACTGAGTATCAAAAGCTTAACCCTGAGGCATCTCTGGGCTCAGACCAGAACTAGGGCCCTTAATATTCCTGTCCTGAACGCAACCATGAAGTTAAGATTGCATTCAGTCCTGGAGAACTTGTCTCTGGTTAGAGGGGTCTCTTTTTTCACATTCTCCGCCTTTGGGGACAGGTTTTAATTATAGACAATTAGATTACAGCTTACAAGTCTTGGTTGATTGTTGTCTTTTGGGCTAAAAGAGGACCCAGATGACAACACTACATCAGAGTCAAGGTACAGCGTGTCCAACTATGGCTCCCAAGTCTAGGGCTTATCCAAAAGAAGGGAAGTAAAAGAGGCACTGAATGTAGTCTGAATCAAGGTGTGGGACAGGTACTTTATTCCTCCAGATAAAGTAAAGCAAACATTAAAAAAAATCATAACATGAATTAATAGGATAATTCGAACAGATTTTCATAACAACTTCTTACTACAATATTGCAATCTGTTGGGAGGCTAATATTTAAGCCTTATTGAATTAAAATAGTTCCACAAGATTGCTCAGGACGCACTTGACATTTCACCTTGTCTCAAAATGACCATATTTGGGACGTGCTTTGTTCTGGTACCCACCCTCTCCAATGCACGAGCTCTCCTCACAGCTCCTGCCACTACCAGAGGGGATCAGTCCTAGCATTTGATCCAAGGACGTGGAGACCTTTAGAAAACACACGGTTGTCTCAAGTCCGAGACTCATCCACCAAGGGATACTTGTTGGCCTAAGATCAGGAAAAACTCCCACAAAAGAACCAGAGTCAACCATACCTCCCACGGCATGTGAGCCGTGTGCTCACAGACATATGAAAGCCACCCCGATGGGAGACAGGGCAATTGCCAATTATCTCAACCAAATCCTGGGAACCATATCAAAAGGGTCCCCATTCTTTCCAGTCATAAAAAAAGAGAAAGGCAGCAAAGTAGGTTGTGTACATTCACCCAGATGTGAGCTCCTGTGGCTTAGCAGGCAATTGGGGATTCTTTTCCATGTCCCTCTGACAGCCAACCCTGAGTCATACCTGGCCAGAATTAGGACCCCCTCCAAGCTTACACGTGGCTGCCTGAAGTGAGGAATGCTGACTGAGCATGCTCCATGGGACGGAGAGAGGGAATGGACCAGGTACAAAACTGTTCACCCATTTCAGTTGTGTCCAATCATCCATGCCAACACATACAAAAGCATAGCTTGGTTTAAATTAAAGGGCACCATAGAGTTCTTCATAGAATTTCTCTCTCTTCATTTTCTATGAATGGATATTGAAAATATGCTACATTGGGAGGGGTGTTAATTTTTTTAAATTATTATTTCTTTATTATTGTTGTTCAGTTGTTTCAGTTGTGCCTGACTCTGCATGACCCCATTTGGGGTTTTCTTGGCAGAGATACTGGAGTAGGATTGCCATTTCCTACCCCAGTTCATTTTCCATATGAGGAAACTGAGGCAAACAGGATGAAGTGACTTGCCCAGGGTCACAGAGCCAGTAAGTATTTGAGGTTGGATTTGAACTCAGGTCTTCTTGACTCTAGGCCTGGCACTCTATCCACTATGCCACCTAACTGCCCATATTTCTTTATTAACCTCACCTCATTACTAATTTTATTTTTAAAATTTATGAAATGAAAAACACCAAATAAAATGAGTATTTCCATATACAACACTATTTCTCTGCTGAAGTCTTACCCTGGAATGTTCCTCAGGTCCAAGACCTCCTCCTTTTGGAACATCCATCCACCATACTAGCCCCTTTCTACCACCAATGAGTTCCGCCCAGGACCTCTATTTTCTCAAGGAGACCAGGCTGATCAACCTGCAATCTTCTCCCAGTTGGGCTTCTGACTTTCTGCTCTTTGATTCTGCGTTCCTACACAGACACCTTCATCCTCACCCTCCTCATTCCCACTGCTTTTCAGAAACCTATTAAGTATTATCTTTCTCTATTAGAATAGAAACTGCTTGAGGGGCTATGTTTTATCTTTCTTTTTGCTTTTATTTGTATCCCTAGCACTTGACACAGTGTCTGGCACATAGTATAAGTGCTTGTTTTCATCCTTCAGTTTTGAAGAGAATCATTTTTGAAGGGTGATGTATTGAGTTGCAGGTGAATTGGATTTAAGTGAGGCAGAATTGCACAAAGTCATCAACCTCACTCTCTCTTCCAGTTATTGAAGTTCAGTGGCAAGATAAGAGTCAAGATGACCAATGATGATGGCTCAGGATGCAGTGGCATCTTCAACATATGACCAACTCTAAATGTTCCACAGCACCTGCTTCAGCCACTTTCACAGTCATTGAAACAAATTGTTCTCATCCACCCATTCCACCAAGAAAAGTCTTTACATGCTTGGGGTGGGCACCCCCCTAACTCACCAACACGTTTGAAGCCTGTTGGTTGCCCTCAACTTGGTTTAACCTGTCTGCAGAGCTGGTTTTATCAGGGTGTGGCTTCTACCCATGCTACAGCTTCTTAGATTCCCAGGACACCAAATGACATCAAGAGGGATATCACCTTGGACACCAAAGGTGGTTGAGCAACCCTGAAAAGGGCCAGGCAAACACTCACACCAGAGGTTCTAATCTCCCCCTGAACACTATCTACCTACAAAGTAGACAGATAAATAGGATTGCACATGAAACCATGAACAATGTATGGCTTCCTTCAAAGTATGTAATCAATTTAACATATAACTTAGATAGTCATCCTCCAGTGTTTCATTCTGTTCTCTTCTGTGCATTTTTAAATGTTACAATGACCCTTTTCCTTTCCTTTCCTTTCCAGCAACCTTATTAGAATTTCTCTTCCTCTTGCTCTGTTTCTCTCCCTACTAACATTCAATCGTGTAACAAATTTGCATAGCCAAGCAAAACTAATTCACACCTAGGATGTATCTGAAATAGGATATCTCATTTTGCACTTCAGTCCAGCACCTCTGTCAAGAGGTGGGCGACATCAGTCCCCTGGAATATCATTTGGTCATTTCATTGAATACAGCTCTTAAGTCTTTCAAAGTTCTTTTTCTTCATAATGCTGCTGTCTACAGTTGTTCCACTGCTTCTACTTACTTTCCACTACATTCACACAAGAAACCATTTCTTTCATAATTTCTTATGATTCAATAATATTCTATTACACTCATACACCACGCTATTTGGGTCATTTCTCAATCGATGGGCACTGCTCTGGTGTCCAGTTCTTTGCAGTAATGAGAACAGCTAGAATCATTCTTGTGTCCATGGGTCCTGACCCTCAGCCCCACTCCCATCCAGGGTCAAAATGACATAATTATAAGCTCTAGGTTTCCGTGGCTCAGCCTAGATTCATATTTTGGAAGACATCCTTGGGCCAAGCTCCTAGGCCAGGCTTCGTTTGACCTCCTTCCATAGTGCCCCCAAGTGTAAGTATGGTGTTATAGTATAATGAATGGCTTTACTCTGGCATCTTGAGGAGTATCTCTGCGTTTATTTTCATGATGGTCTTTTTGCAAAGTCTTATCATGCTCATGACAATTTGAGATGACCAAATGTCCCATGGAATGATGCTCTTGATTGCTTTTGGACGCCTGATTAAAACCACCTGACCAATTCCTTCATTTGCCTCTCCAAGGGGGGCCTGGAAATTCTATTTCCGTGTAGGTACAATGTCCTCCCTTTTTCCAGTTTCCTTTATAACCAGACAATAAAGATCAATATAATTCAGTACTTCCTGTAATATGTCCCTTCTGTGATCATTGGGAAAATACCAAACACAAAGTTCAAGTTTATAGATAATATAATTCTTAGTGCCATCTATAACTTGTTCCCTTCCACCACCATCACCACTATACAGGAAGGAGGAGAGAGACTGCATAAGAGGGAAGTTGTTTGTATTTTTTTGTGCTTTGTGAGTTACTGTAGCTAAAGAGTTCATCAGTCTACAACCAGCCTCCTGGAGTTGCCTCTCCAGATGGAGCTAAGCTGGTCCTCAGGCATCACCATAACCTGTTGCCAACCCTGTGTAGTACAGCCTTCAAGAATCCAGGATCACCTCCAAATCATGAAGTGCTATTGGAGGAAAAGAGGAAATAAGAAATTAAGGCTCTGATTAAGGTAGAAATCAGTGGTCTCAGAAAAGAAATCATTAAGACAACTGAAAGTGTAAGCAGTTCAGAACTCATGGTGAAAATCTCATAATATCTCTTCAAGATAAGAGTGATTTCTCAAAAGAGAATAGCCAATACAAAACTCAAAAATATAGTTCTAGCAACAAGGCTAATGGGAAAGTAAGTTTCACATGTCATCACTGTATACTGGCTATCTTATTGTTTGTTGTTGTTTATCATTCCTTCTGGAAGAAGACAAATGAGTCAGGAGGGTGATGTCTTGTCTTGCAAATGAATTAGATTTCAGTGAGGCAGGGCTGTGCTAAGTCATTAGCCTCACTCTCTCCCCCAGACTCATCAGAGTACAGTGGTGAGACATATAGGTCATGATAACTGGCAATGGCCCAGGATGCAGTGAGAGACCTTGACCTTTTTTAAGCTAACATCTTTCTCAGGTCTCAGTTTCTCTGAGGCAATACCCATTCAATCATTCAGTGCTTTAAGGCTAGGTAAGAAAAGAGGCAAAAGATGGCCAGGGTCCGGAATGGGGAACCTGTGACCTCAAGGCCACATGTGGCCCTCTAGGTCCTCAAATGTAGCCCTTTGATTAAATTCAAACTTCACAGAATAAATTCCCTTAATAAAAGGATTTGTTGAGGGGTGGAGCCAAGATGGCAGAGTAGAAAGACTCACATATGCTAACTCCGAACCCAATGCCCATGGATTTCCTCTAAAAAGAACTCCCAACAAATTCTGAAACAGTGGAAGCTGTGCAGCAACACAGTGAAGGAGATTTCCATTCCAGAGAGCCCTGAAAAACCGATCCCAAAGGTCCATCGCGCCCCGAACGGGAGCAGAGCCCTCCCCTGCCCTGGCCACGTGGCACGGAGAGGAGCGAGCAGATCCAAGCAGGCTTCAGGGATGGAATCTCCAGCGGCCACAAAGGTCCCTCCACCCACAGACGCACAGTGAGAGAGATGGGCTGAGAGGGGAGCAGGGTGTCTCCGGGACTCAGGCCCCATTGGGAGGCAGTGGCAGAGGCAGAGGCAGCAGGCAGCCATATGGTCCCTGAGCAGGCAGGAGCCCGCCTGGAGCTCCATTACAAAAGGTCTCTGCATAAAACCCCTGAGGGAACTGAGCCTGGGGGGCGGCCCTGCCCCCACCTGAGCAACAGAAATTAAACTCCCATTGAATAGCAGCAAGGCCTGCCGCCAAAAGCCCTGAGGCTGGGGAGCAGCATTTGAATCTCAGACCCCAAGCACTAGCTGGGCAGACCTAGGCCAGGGGTGGAGAAGACTCTCAGAAGTCAAGTAACTGGCTGGGAAAAGAAAAGGGAAAAAAAAATAAGAGCATAGAAGGT
>CM053775.1:37089370-37127873 GCA_028658325.1 Potorous gilbertii | reverse complement strand
TAATGAGTTCCTTAAGGCTTCACTTTCCTGTTTACCTTTTCATGTTTCTCTTGATTCTTATATTTGAAAGTCAAATTTTCTGTTCAGTTCTGGTCTTTTCAACAAGAATTCTTGGAAGTCCTCTATTTCATTGAAATTCCATTTTTTCCTCTGATGTATTATACTCAGTTTTTCTGAGTAGGTGATTCTTGGTTTTAATCCTACCTGCTTTGCCCTCTGGAATATCATATTCCAAGCCCTTCGATCCCTTAGTGCAAAAGCTGCTAAATCCTCTGTTATCCTGACTGTATTTCTACAACACTTGAATTGTTTCAAAAATTTCTGGCTACTTGTAATATTTTCTCCTTGACCTGGGAACTCTGGAATTTGGCTACAATATTCCTGGGAGTTTTCCTTTTTGTTTCTCTTTCAGGAGGTGATTGGTGATTTCTTTCCATTTCTATTTTACCCTTTGGTTCTAGAACTCCGATGCAGTTTTCCTTGATAATTTTTTGGAAGATCATGGCTTTGAGGTAGACCAATAATTTTTAAATTATCTCTCCTGGATCTATTCTCCAGGTCAGTGGTTTTTCCAATGAGATATTTCACATTGTCTTCTATTTTTTTCATTCCTTTGGTTTTGTTTTATAATTTCTTGGTTTCTCATAAAGTCATTAGAATCCATCTGCTCCATTCTAATTTTTAAAGAACTATTTTATTCAGTAAGCCTTTGAACCTCCTTTTTCATTTGACCAATTCTGCTTTTTAAAGCATTCTTCTCCTCATTAGCTTTTTGCCATTTGGATTAGTCTATTTTTAAACGTGTTATTTTCTTCAACATTTTTTGGGGTCTCCTTTAGCAAACTGCTGACTCATTTTTCATGCTTTTCTTGCATCTCTCATTTCTCTTCCCAATTTTTCCTCCACCTCTCTTACTTGATTTTCAAAATCCTTTTTGAGCGCTTCCATGGCCTGAGACCATTGTATATTTTTTTGGAGGTTTTTGGATATAGAAGCCTGGACTTTGATGTCTTCCTCTGATGATAAACTTTGTTCTTCCTCATCCAAAAGGATGGAAGAAAATAACCTGTTCACCAAGAAAGTGATATTCTTTAGTCTTATTTTGGGGTCTTATTTGGGCATTTTCCCAGCCAGTTCCTTAACTTTGGGTCCTTTGTCAAGTAGAGGGTATTCTCTAGGGACTTGTCAGTTCTCAGTTCCTCCAAGGTGGCATAATCAAGGGAGAGGAGTTTACTCCTCTCCTGGCCTGCACTCTGGTCTGTGATCACCTACAAACACTCTTTTCTGCCCAGGATCCACGAGTAGGATTCCTTCTCCACAGCCACAACCAGTTTTCTGCCAGTGCTCCTGCTCACCCCAGGACTGCCATTCAGAACTGAGACCCAGTTCAGTCGTTGGATTCCCCCGGGGTCTTTAGGCTGAGGGCTCCAAAAGTGGATGCTGCTGCTGCCCTGAGTCCAGGCCAGACCACACTCCCTTCTCACCCAAATGAAAGAACTTTTTTATTGATCTTTGAAGCTGTCTTTGGCATTTGTGGGTTGCACCCTGAAGCCTGCTCCAGTCCTGTCCATGCCATGCCCCATGGCCAAGGCTGGACTGCACTCTGCTCTGGGCCCAGTGCGATAGACCTTTCTTGTTGGCCTTTCAGGTTGTCTTTGGCTGGAAATCTGTTTCACTCCATTGTTTTGTGACTTCTGCTGCTCTAGAATTTGTTTAGAGTAATTTTTTACAGGTATTTCCTGGGCTATGGGGGGATAACTGAGCAGGTCTGTCCTTCTACTCCACCATCTTGGCTCTGCCTCCCCTGCCACCCACCCCCTGGTTCTACTTGTTTTATGTGTACCATTTCATCTCTCCTCTGCACAGGCCATCTCCTCTGCCCCTTAGAATCCCTGTTCTTTTTCATTCATTTTTCAGCCATGTCCAGCTCTCCATGACTCTATTTTGGGGTTTTGTTGGCAAAGATACTGTATTTTTTGCCATTTCCTTCTCTAACTCATTTTTACAGATGAAGAAACTGAGGTAAACTTAATGAAGTGATTTGTCCAAGGTCACACAGCTAACAAGGGTCTGAGATCAGATTGGAACTGAGGAAGAGGAGTCACTCTACTTGCAGCACCACCTAGCTGTCCCTTAGAATCTCTACTTTCCTTTGGAATTCAGGAGTCACCTCCTGTATGAGGTTTATACTGATCCTGAGCCTTTACCCTAGCCTCCAAAGTACTTTGTATTTGCTTTGTAAACATTTTGTATTCTCTTACTGTGTACATATTTGTTTCTCCCCCAAGAGAACGTAAACTACTTGAGAACAGATACTATTTTGTTCTTTTTTACTTTTTGTCCTAATATAATATTGCTGCAAACAGGCATTTGATACTCATTGAAGTTGCTTTACAACTTCCCTAGCAGTTTTTGGTGAATTTAGGATTTGGGTTAAAGTTGGAGTTGGAGAGTAACCTATGAGTAGCACTTTGTGTCCTTGGGTATATCTAACATTAGATTGCTATATTTCATTGCTTTTTGGTCTTCTTTACCTGGTCTTTTCTATTTATCAACGTGTCTTTTCTTTTTTTAAACCAATAACTAAACACTTTTGCTGGTTACTGTAAAGACATAGTTGGCCTACTCAGGTCCAATGTCATTTCTAGGTAGTAGCTCACTTTGGACTTTGAGATGAGTGTGGCATTGGAGGACGAGTTCCTTGATTCTCTGCTTCCCAGGCTATGCAATTGGGTTGGTGGCTAATAACCAGGGGTCAGAGAAGTAATCAGTATATTATACCCATTCCCCAGTTTTTAGAAAGCCACACCAGGGAACTGACAATGCCACCTAACATCCAACTTACAGATATGAGTCAGGCTTTTTGGAAGCTATGGTATATATCTACAGCTGATTGGATCTCAGATAAACAGAGACTACAGGAAAAAAGGTCAGGTGAAAGGTTTCCTCGAGGAGGGCTGTGTTCCCACAGATCCTTTGAATCTCTGGCTCCAAACCAATTGTCATAACACAGAAGGAAGTACCAAGGACCATATGAAATTAGTAGGTAAAAGAGAAACACACATTTCACTGTTGATTTCTGCCATTTTCTCCTCCCTTCTTGGATACCCTTATCTTGGAACCTTATCTCCTCATCCCCACTTTGGACCTGATGGTAAACTTAGTTCTTCCTCATCCAAAAGGATGGAAGAAAATAACCTGTTCACCAAGAAAGTAATCTTGTTTAGTCTTATTTTTGGGTCTTATTTGGGCATTTTCCCAGCCAGTTCCTTGACTTTGGGTCCTTTGTCAAGTAGAGGGTATTCTCTAGGGACTTTTCAGTTCTCAGTTCCTCCAAGGTGGCATCATCAAGGGAGATTGGCAGAAAGACCAAATATTTTCTTCTAGCTGTGCCTTGTGGTCTTTGGTCCCAATTAGCAGAGTTCATTATTAGTTGAAGTGTCAAAAATTGGAGGGAAGCCTTCCTCCTTCCCATGTCCCTAGCCAGGTTGGCTTTGCCTGTTGACTATTGCATACTTAAGGCCTATACATACATGGTCTATACATACATATAGCCTATAAACATAGTGTCATACCCTTGCCTGTGAGTGCGCTGCCCAAAGGGAATGTAAATCTTAATTTCTTAAAAAAAATTTTTTTGATCCCAAATCACTCTTGTTCTCACAGATTGGCCATCAATAAGTCCCAGGCCAGGGGTGGGTAACTTGTGCCTTGAGGCCACATGTGACCTTCGAGGTCCTCAAGTGTGGCCCTTTCACAGGATCCAAACCCCTTAATAATAAGATTTGTCCTGAAAAACTTGGACTCAGTCAAAAGGCTGCAGATTCCCCACCGCTGTGACTTAGTCTATTTCCTAACTACAAGACTACAGCTGTTAGGAAAAATAGGATTAAGCACAGTCATTATATCCACTTTCCTCCCCTTTGGGGATCCCCAATGGACCAGGCCTGGAGTTACTTAAGTTACACAGCAGGTCTGTATTTAGCATCATCCTTAAAAGTATGGTTTTACACATTAGAGACATGTCACTCAGTGGAGTGAGTGAGCTAAGGCTCATTCCTGAAAAAGCCCCATTGAGGCAGTTAGGTGAATAGATTGCTGGGCTGGGAGTCAGGAAAATCTCCATTTGGATCGGGCCTCAGTCACTAGCTGGGTGACTTGACCATCATTTAAGCAATCCAGGTCTCAGTTTCCTCTGTAAAATAAGAGACTTGGACTCAGTATCCTCTGAGGGCACTAGACCTATGCATAAGTCTATGGTATATTAAGAAGGAAGCTTGAGAGAGAGAAAGGGGAGGAAGATGGGTGTACATGCAAACTTTGTGAGAGAAGAGAGAGAGGGAGTAGAGACCACAGTAAGAAAGAGGCAAAGTGCATCAATCGGCAGAATTCTGAGTTCAATGTATAGAGTATTTGCATTAGACACTTGGAGGGGGCTGGTTTGGGGAGAAGAAATGTACATATCACCCAAGAAGAGCTAGGTCCCTGCTTGACATCTTGAATAAGAGAACCAGGACAGACAGAGGCATGGGGGAAAAGCAAACTAACCAACAAAATCTAACTATAGAGGCTGGGAGGGACAGCTGAGTAACATTGAGTAACAGTAAGGATGAGATCTTTCTGTGAGCAAGAACATTAGGTTTTTATTTAAATAGAAAATGACCACATTTTATCAGTCAATCAGCAAGCATTTCTTCTTTTTAAAAAAAAAATTCAATTAATTTATTTTTAGTTTAGAAAATTCAGTTCCACAAGCTTTTGAGTTTTACATTTTCTCCCCCTCCTTCTACTCCCCTCTCCCCAAGATGGGGTACAATCTGATATAGGCTCTACATATTAAACATTATCACATTAGTCATGTTGCAAAGAAGAATTATAACCAATGAATGAATCATGAGAAAGAAGAAACAAAAGAAAATAAAAAGGAGAGTGAACAAATAGTATGCTTTGATTTGCATTCTGACTCTATAATTCTTTCTCTGGATGTGGATAGCATTTTCCACTATGAACCTTTTGGTAGCAAGCACTGGGTAGGCATTGGGGATATGAAGAAATAAATGAAGCAATATTTGCCCTCAGGGAGTTTGTATCCTATTGGGAAACACTTTTACATATAAGTCAATATGTGGAAAAAAATGCCAGATCTGGAGTCATAGAACCTGGGTTCAAATTTTGATACTGACACTTAGCACCTGATCTTGAGATAGGGGCAGCTAAGTGGCACTACAGTGGATAGAGTGCTGGGCAGGAAGATCTGAATTCAAATGTGACCTTAGACACTTACTAGCTGTGTGACTCTAGAAAAGTCACTTTAATCTGTTTGCCTCAGCTTACTCAACTATAAAATAGGGACAATAATAGCTTACCTCAAACAGTTGTTGTGAGGATCAAATAAGTTAATATTTGTAAAGCACTTAGCACCAGTGTCTGGTCACATTATATAAATTTTAGCATTATATAAATGCTAGCAATTCTTCTTCATAGTAGTAGTAGTAGTAGTAGTAGTAGTAGTAGTAGTAGTAGTAGTTGTAGTACAATGGTAGAAATCATCCTTTTAAACAAGATGGTGGCAAAACTTGTAGTAAAGCCCTCAAATTATTATTTTTAATGTCTAAACAACATCCAGCTAGTTTAAAGAAAAGAACCAACAACCCTGGAGGTGATTCATGGTTTCTTGGAGCATAGATTGAAATACTAAAGAAAATACAAAGGAAATACAAAATAATTGGGGATGTTGAAGATGGTGCTCATAGCTGGAGTGCTCAGGAAAGGTGACATGTAGAGAAGGTGATGCCAGAGCTGATCTCTGAAGGAAGCCAGTCATTCTAAGATGCAGAGGTAAGGAGAGAGGCTGGTTCAGACATTATCTGAACCCAGCTCCATCATTCTCCCAGTCTCTCAGGCTCACAACCACCTTGACTCCTTGTCTGTCACCCTTTCCAATCAATCTCTTGTCAAGGTGGGTCCATTTCACCTTTGCAACACCTCTCCAATATAACCTCTTCTCTCCTCTGATGATGCCAATACTTTGGTACAGGCCCTTACTACCTCAGGCCTATAATATTAAAAGTCTACTGGTGGGTCTGCCTGCCTCAAGTCTCTCCCCTTCACTTCCCCACGACAATCCAGCCTCCATTCAGCCCACAAAGGGATTTTTCCAAAACAGTGCTCTAATCTGGTAATCCCCCTCCCCCACTCTCAGTCAACTCCTGTGATTCCCTATCAACTATAGGATCAAATACAAAACCTTCAGCCGTTCAAAGTCCTCTGAAACCTATCCCTCCCCTTCCAGTCTTCTAACACCTCTCCCCTTCCCCCTCCATGTACTCTTGGACCCAGTGACACTAGCCACTTGACTGTTCCACGAACAAGACCTTCTATCTCCTGGCTCAGTCACTTTTTCTGACCCCCCTCCCCCTCCATGCTTGGAATGTTCTCCCTCCTCATCTCTGCTCCTGGCTTTCTCCAAATCCTCAGGAAACACCCCACCCCTCCATGCATCTCCCTTCATTCTAGTGCCTTCCCTCTGATAATTATGTTTTATTTATCCTCTATATACTCTTTACATATCTGTTTGTTGTCTCTTCTATTAGACTGGGAGCTCCAGGAGGTCAAGGACTTCTTTTTTCTTTAGCACAGTGCCTGGTACACAGTAGGCATTTACTAAATGCTTATTGCCTGACAGATCCTCTCACTCGGAACCAGCTTTCTTTCCAGTATGCTAAGCTCTCTTGGGAGGGAAAGTCGACAGAATAGGTAATATTTATTCTGAAACACAGTTTTAGAGAGGATTTGAGAGCTGGCTTCACCTAGGTGACAGACAGTTCTGTACCCCACCGATACAACTTGTTAGCCTTGGCCCCTGAGGACAGAAGCAGAATCAGAGGCAAAGGGGGCCAGTTCAGCCATGATGTCAGGGTGGAAAAATAACCACAAACAAGAAAAAACAAAAAAACCCAAAATCTCCTCAGGATGTGAGGGGTAGGTGTTCCTCACTACATGGTCCCTAAGCAAAACCGGATGAAATCAGTTGGTGCCTTGAAGGGGGGAGGGGGGTTCTTCTTTGGGGTTGGGTCGAACCCATGGGCCTCAGAGGTCCCTTCCAGTCCTGACTTTTGTCACTGCTGCACAGAACTACACATGCACAGACATCAACTATTTTCTAATCGCAATGGACTAATTGCTCTGGGCCACTTAGTGACAAATCACAAGATCGTGGATTCCGAGCTGCGGGGGCCTCGGAAGCCTCCCTCGTCCCCCACCTTATATTTACCGAGAAAACTGAGGCCCTAGGGTCGAAGTGGCATGTCTTGAGTTACACAAGTACTAAACAGAGAGGTGGGATTTGAACCCGGCCCTCTGCCCTCAGCTAGGTCTCTGTCCACCATACCACGCTGTGGAGGAGGTAAAATGTGGAGCAGGGTTTTTTTTTGCAGGAGGAGAGCCCCGCACACGTGGAGTCCTAGTTAGAGGGGGAGAGGTGCTAGGGAGGGAGAAAGGAGTAAAGGGGGACGGAGGGAGAAGAAGCTGAGCAAGGGGTCTGAGAACCCGAGAGAGAGGATTTAGAGGAATGGAGGACGATTTTTCGGGAAGGAGGGTGGCTGGGGTGTAGGCGAAGTGAAGAGGAGAGGGAGGGAAGGGTAAGGGGCCAGGGCCACGGGTGGGTGCTGGAGGGGAAAGAGAAAGGAAGGGAAAGATGGAAGACTGAGCAGAGAGGAATAAGGGGGGTGGGGGTGGAGGAGGGGTGGGGAGAAAGGGAGAGGAAGAAAGGAGGAAGCGAGTAAGATTGTGAGCAGAGGGAGAAAGGAGAGGAGGAGGAGGAGGAGAACGAGGAGAACAAGGAGGAGGAGGAAGAAGGGGGAGGAAGAGGAGGAGGAGGAAGAAGAAAGAGGGGGAGGGGGAAAACGAGGAGGAGGAGGAGGAGGAAGGAGGGGGAAGGGGAGGAGGAGGAGGAGGGAGGGGGAAGGAGAGGAGGAGGAGGAGCCGAGAGCCGGGGCCGCGGTCGGTTGGAGGAGTGGAGCGGGAAAGGAACCCGGCAGCCGGATGGTGAGCGGGGCTCCATGGCGCTAGGCTGGGGTGCGCCCTAGAGGAGAGCCGGAGCGGGGGCGCCCGTGGCGGAAGGCCGCTCCAGCCTCCCCAGTCCGGGGGAGTGGACAGCAGCCGGCTTGCGGAGGGGATGCGGCGCCAGGGCTGGGGGAGGGTGCAGGGGAGGGGGCGCGCCCGCAGCTAGTCCCGCCCCCGAGGCCCCGCCCCGCCCCCCGCGGGCCCGGAGAGGAGGGGAGGGGGGAGGTCCTGATGGGCGGGGCCGAGCTTGCTGCCCCTGGGGAGGGCGGCCGTCCCGGGAGGGAGGAGCCGAGGGCTCCTCCGAGGCTCTACCTGGGTCGGGACAGCGGTTGGACGGGGCCCTCTGCCGGTTGCCCGAAGAGGGCAGTCCCGGGGAAGTTGGCAGTCACCACGGGGCTGGGAGGGCAGGGGAGCCCTCCCTCCTGACCGACCTCCGCGCTCCTACCTTCCTGGTGTCACCTTCCCAGTCTCTGCGTGCCCCGCCCCGCCCCGCCCCGGCTCTCTCCTCCCTCGGTTTCCCCGGGTGGGCCCTCCTCCCTCCCTCCCCCTAGCTCCCTCTCTGCCTACTTCTCTGCCCCCGCCCCCTCTCTGGTCCTCCTTCCCTCCTCCAGGGCTCCCCAGCCCCTCCCTCCCTCCCAGTCTGCCTGCTTGCAGCTTTCCCTCCAAGTGCAGTTGCCTCCTTCCCGGGACTCGAACACATTGGCTTTTTGTCTTCTCCTTTTAGATCGCTCGGGGATCGGCAGCGCTGCTTGCTCCTCCGGCTGGGACCCGGAGCCGGAGACTTCGGGGGGCTCCGGAACAGCCAGAAGCCCCCGCACCCGTGGCCTGAAGTGTCCCGCGTGCCCCCTGGCTTGGGTGTCCCAGTGACTCGAGGGGAAGGGTCGCCGTCTTTCTGTGTGACGTCCAGCCGTCTGCTGAGCCTCTCCGTGCCAGCCCATTCCTGTTCGTTCCTGGGTGGTCAAGCAGAAGTGATCCATAAAAAGATCATGGCCAGGTACAGCCACCAGAGCCTCCTGGACTGGCTGTACGGGGGCGTGGACCCCAGCTTTGAAGGCAACGGGGGCCCCGACTGTGCCGCGTTCCTCTCGTGGAAGCAGCGGCTACTGGAGAGCGGGGCCTTCCTGGCTTTGGCCGTGCTGGAGATCCTAGTGGCCCTATGGCATCTCCTGTGGAAGCCTAAGGAGGACCGGAGAGGTCGGAGGGCCTGCCCCCGCCTGCCGCCGCCTCCACCAGCCAGGGAGAGCCTCTTCAAGAACCTGCTCCTCGTGGCCCTGTGCCTGACCTTTGGCGTGGAGGTGGGCTTCAAATTCGCCACCAAGACCGTCATCTACTTGCTCAACCCCTGCCACCTGGTCACCATGATGCACGTGAGTTGACTGGCTTGCTCCCGGGCAGCTGGGGCACTCAGGCAGGACTCCCACTCACCACTCCCCAGAGAAGCCGAAGCTGCTTCCATTAGCCTTGGAAGGGCCCCCGGGCCACTCTCCCGGCCGGGCCCTTTGTCATCTATTCAGGGGAGCGCTTCAAGCGAGTGTGGCTTTCGTTCTCAACCACCCTGGGGAGCCCGGAGCTGGCGGGGGGGAGGGCCTGAGGCAGTTTCCTGGAGGGCCGGGAATAGGAGATTTGGCGCCTTGAAATCCTCTCCCTTACTAGACTCTCTGTAAGAGCAGATGCTAGTGGGGATGTGCAGGGAGAGAAACGCAAAGAAAGCACTCTGGGAACTCCGAGGATCAGAGCCCTTGGAGCTGGAGGGGGAGAGGGGGTCCCGCAGGGAGTGCAAGTGACCGGGCCAACTCGGGGTGGTGGGGAGGGAGAGTTCGATTTGGGTTGAGGACTGGCAGAGGTAGGACTGAAGGGTAGGAATTAAGACAGGTGTGTGTGTATGTATGTGTGTATATGTGTGTTTGTGTATGTGTGTGTTTATGTGTGTATATATTTGTATATGTTTGTGTATGGGTGTGTGTATATATGTATGTATATGTATGTTTGTGTATGTATGTATATGGGTACAGATGTGTATAGATGTGTGTTTGTGTGTCTGTATGTGTGTACAAGTGTGTGTTTGTGTATGTGTGTATGTGTGTATATATGTGTGTGTATGTGTGTAGGATGGCATCATCCAGGCAAAGGTTAAAGGCAGCACCTTGGGGGAGAATATTTTTTGGTAAGTGTAAAGGCAGATTAATCCTTTGGGTCCAAATTGTGAATAACTCTCATCATTTGATTTACTCTTAGTAGCTTTCAGCCACAACATTACTTGTTCCAGAGGTAACAGTCAGCCCCAGAGCTAGGAAGCCCTGTGTTCAAGTCCCATCCCTGGAGCATCCTGGTTGTGTGTCCCCAAGCAAGTCACTTAATCTCAGTGTGCTAGACTAAAACTGATGACTGCAGAGAAGGTGCCCACTTGCATTGATGGAGTGAATTTCCTCACCTGGGAGTACCCTATGCCAATGAAATCAGGGTTTTTGCCCTGCCCCTCTTCTCTTCCCCTCCTCCCACAATGCTTTTAATAGTATCCAGGTTGGGGATAAGCCCTCTCTTCTTTCCCCAGATGGTCCTCATATTTTTTACTGTCTTGGAGGACTTGTGAGGAGGGGAGAGACATTTCCTCAACTCTTGGCTGTTTCTGAGGATTTCTAGGCACATCATAGAGTGCCCTGGTTACCAATGATTCTGATTCTGAAAATTACCTATACTGGAGTGTGTGCACGTGTATATGTGTGTGCATGCATGTGCCTGTGTGTGGACATGTGTGGACATGCATGTATATGTGTGTATTCATGCTGTTGTTGGAGGAGGAGGTAGCACACAGTTTCTTGTCTTCTTTCAACGGTTGCCTGTGTGGGTTTCACTTACTTTCAGTTAATTGCAGTGAGGTAACACTTACCGAATTTGGATTCTGAGGACCAACCAACAAAGATTGATTTAGCAAGTACCTACTAAGTAGGTGGACAGAGTCGGATTTGGAGGCAGAGGGCTGGAGTTCCAATCCCAGACCTGCCACTTGTTACCTCTGTCCACCTTTGGTACTCAATTTCCTTCTCTGTAAAATGAAGCTGCCAAATTGAAAACAGTGATCATGGGGAGAATGCCCTGTCTGTCCCTGAACTGATGATGAAAAATAATAGTTCTACCCTTGGAGACATTTGAGTAGAAACTGGAAAGGATCTGGAAATCTGACAAGTGGGTACACAAAGCAGGAGCAAAGAGGAACACTGGGCTTCTTCAGGGAGGCGGCAGCCAACCTGAGCCTTGAAGACCTTTAGGAGTCCGGGAGAGACCAGGAGGAGTCTGGGAGAGGCCAAGAGGAGGGGAGAGCCCAGTCCAGGCTAGGGGGCTTAATGAATACTTGTTGATTAATGAATGGGGGATGCTTGTGTGAATGTCCAGGGAATGGCCCTGCAGCCCACTTTGGCTGGAATCAGTTAGCAAGTAGGGCCTTTATTAAGTTCTTCTATATTCCAAGTGCTGTGGATGTGTTAGGTCCTGGGGGGACACCCATGCGAAACAGGCCTTGCTCTCAGAATGCTCACATTCTCTCCAGAACGTATGTGATGAATAAGCACTCCCTCCCAAAGGGAAGCACATTGATCTTAGCCTGAAAGAGAACCAAGAGACCATTTTACAGATGAGGAAACTGAGGCCCAGAGAATTGAAGTGGCAAGGCCAGGATTTGCATGGGCTCCTGTAGTCTAGCAGCTCCAACCTCAAAGGTTGGAGCTGGGTGGCAGAAAACCTTAAGGGTGAGCCTCAAGAGTGCATTTTCGACAAGGCAGTGAGCAGGTTGGACGTTTGCTTGAGGATCAGAGTCCCTGATCCTGTCCCTGGATCAGAGATAAGAGAGGGAAAATCAAGGAGACCAGTTAGGAGACCTTCCCAAAGGGACTGGGCTGCCTGGGAGATGTTGGGGAGACAGAAACCACCCCCTTCTTAGCCCTGATTGACTCTGGGAGGAGCTGGGAGGGACTGAGAGGCCGATGGCTCTGGGAGGACAGGGTAGGCTTGAGGGCCAGGCCACTTTTGCAAACAGCTGAATTTTAGGTGGGACGTCCAGCAAGCAGTTTGGAGAAATGAGGTTAAAACTCAAAGGACAGATTTAGGCTAGAGTGCCTAGGCCTCAGAGTCAGCAAGACTTATCCTGGTTGTGTGACCCTAAGGTAGTCACTTAACCTCTGACTGCCCCCAGGCAACTGCACCTCAGGGTCCATCTGCTATGGTGGAGGGGTCTTTCTTCTTCTGGGAGTTGCCTTTAATCTATGACATCTGTCTCCCTTCTTCTGTCTGTCACCTTGCATGCACCCCCTCTCCAGAGGCGCCCCCTACAGTATAGCTCAATACCTGTTCTCTGCATCTTTTGGTCACACAGCCAGCATGGAGCAGAGGCAGGATTGGAATCCAGGCTTTTCTGATTCACGGGCTTGCTCTCTATCGATACCTGTGTGTGTGTGTGTGTGTGTGTGTGTGTGTGTGTGTGTTTCTCTGGGCATGTTTCCGTTTCTGTATCTTTGTCTTTCTCAAGTCTCTCTCCCTTCTCCTGTCCCTCCTTTCCCCTTCTCTCCCTCCTCTTTCTCCCTTCCCATTCCTCCATCCCCTCTCTTTTCCTCTCTATTTTCCTCTCCTCTTCTCTCCCAACTCCCATCTTCCCTCCTGTCTCCCGTCCTCCCCTCCCCTCTCCTCCTCTCCTCTCGTCTCCTCCTGTCCCCGAGTTTCCCTGTCTCTCTCTGTCTTTGTATGTGCCTCTCTCAGTGTCCCCCTCCCTTTGTGTGTGTACACATACATTTGTGTTTGGGGCATCAGTCACCTAGTAGGCTGTCCAGTAATGGTTGGTGTTGACCTCTCTATTTCTGAGGGTCCTCTCTATGTTTCATGTTTTTGGACATCCTTGACTGCATATCAGTTTCCAGCAGCTAGGAAGCTGTTCTATGATATGGTCACAGATCTGACTCATTAAGTAGGGCCTGGTGATGGGGTTTTTTTGGAGTGGGAGGGCAATGAGCCAAGATGGGACAGGCTAGGGTACTCACTGTTTCTTTCATGTGGGACACATGGGGTCATACACAACTGCTTTCTTTGACTCTCCCAAATCCTACCTATTAGCATAGTTCAGGAAGTAAGTGGATATTGGTGGGGGGGCTGGGGGGTGGGGAGGAAAGCCACCAACTCCATACAAAAATATTCTGTTTAAAGATCCAGGGAAGATGGCTCCAGTGCTCAGCCTGTATAGGGAAACAGATGTTCTGAAGTTATAAAATTTGAGGGCAGGAAGGGAAGAAAGCCATCTTTATTTCAGGCTAGGGAAGTAGTAGTGGGACAGTAGACAGCACATTGACGCAGGAGGCAAAAGTCCTGCATTCAATTCTTGCCTCTAACTACCTGTGTTACCTCTGAAAGTTACCTCCCTCCTCTCTGAGCCTCAATTTCTTCCCCTGTAAAATGAGAGATTTGGATTAACTGGCCTCTGTAGGCTCTAGATCTGGGATCTATGTAGGCCTTTGGACAAGTCTCTTGAATGTTCTAGGTTTCATTTTCTCTTCTGTAAAAGGTGGGGCTTGGGAGAAAAAAACAGGATGAGACTATCTGGCCTCTGAAGTCATTTCTAACTCCAGATCTAGTGTTGTATAGGAGACCCTAGGCAGGTCATTTAACCTCCTTGGTTCTCAGTTCTCCATCTGTAAAATAAAGGAATTGGACTCTATTAGTGTCCTGACCTCCTCCTCCCCCCCATTTGGATAGGCTACTCATCATCTGTACTATTATATCTTCTGCAACTTCAAAGTCTTCAAGGGTCACACAGCTAGGAGGCGTGAGCCATGAAGTTGAACCCAGACCTTTCTGACTCAGGCTGAACTCTCAGGCACTGTGCTACATTGTTTTTTATAGTTGAGTTCTGAGTTCAAATCCGGCCTCAGACACTTCCTAGTTTTGTGAGCCTGGGTAAGTCATCTAATCTCTGTCTACCTCAGTTTCGTCATCTGTAAAATAGGGATAATAACAGCTCTTTCCTCCCAGAGTTGTGAGGATCAAATGATATATATGTATGTATGTATGTGTATTTATATATGTGTACATGCACACATAATAAATAAATACATACATACATACAGTTATCCCTTCCACATTGTGGGGGTTAGGGACCTGGTACCCCTGTGATCTGAAAAGTCTGCATAAAATGTTTTGACCCTCCTTTTGTACCAGAGAGGAAGTCTGAATTTTTATACTATTAAAAGATAAAACTTGTTGATATTATACAATACTGCACATATATTTTATGCATTTCTGAATTTCTAATCCTTTTCTGTGTTATTTGCTGGCCTTCACATGTCATCTGCAGCTTCTGCAAAACTCCATCCAAATTCACATTTAATTTCTTATGCTGATCTGAGATATATTGAAACCATGATGGGGACAGGATAACTATATGACTTGAATGTTGCTGGAGTTGTAACCACCCTGTGTGGGGTGAGGGGAAAAAGACAGCAAAGACCAGTTACTTGATGTCTTAACAGTGATGCAATAATCAAAGAGGAAAGCAAGATTGCTGTGTGGGGGCTTTGTGTCCTTGCTAGTACTTTCCTTATGTTTCTTTTGCCTCAGTTTCCCCATCTGTAAAATAAGGTGAGTAGTCCCTGGCCTTTCCCATTCACTGGTTCAGCACACATTAATGAAGTGCTCTCTCTGTGTCAGGCACCATGCCAGAGATAACAGAGACAAATATGAAACGCCTGCCATCCTCATGTAGCTTATGTTCTTTTGAGGGAAAACATCAGTTGATCAAAAAGCATTTATTAAGAGCTTACTATATGCCAAGCCCTCTGCCAAGCTTTGGAGACAGAAATAAAAGCAGATGAGATAGTCCCTGACCTCAAGAAACTTACATTCTAATAGAAGAAAACAACACATATAGGGGAGCAGGAAAAGGGTGGGCAGTGCTGGGAAAGCGGGGAAGAGTCTGAATAAAGGTCGGGTTTGAATAAGACAAAGCACAGCTGTAATCCTTCCTGAAATGGTGGTCCTGGGAAGGGACCTTGGGGTGGAAGTGACTCTAGGGTGGTCATGCAAATGGTGAGGAGGATTTGAGAGGTGGAGTCCAGGTGAGAGTGAGTAAAAACTGGCGCAAAGGCTCTGTGGATGCAAAGATTTTTTTCAAAATAAGTTTTTATTGGTATCTTTGGTTTTTTACTTATAGTTCTTCCAAGTATCCCATCTTCTCCCCTTCTCGGAGAGCCATTCCAGATAATAAATAATATTTTTGAAAGACAAAAAAAGAGTAAAAAATGTTTAAAAATGATTAAAGTCTGAAAATATGTGTGACATTCTGAACCCCCACCTCTGCAAATAGGTATCTTTTCACATCTTTTCTTTCTAGCTATGTTTGTTCTTCATAATTTTGCAACATTTATTTTTCCATTTACAGTGTCAGAGACAATGTGCATTTTGCTTTCTCATTTCTACTTACTTCATTCTGTATCAGTTTGTGTACATCTTCCCAGGCTTCTCTATATTCCTCACATTTCATAATTTCTTTCAGCACAGGAATATTCCATTCCATTCACATGCCATAATTTCTATAGCCATTCCTCAATCCATGAGCAGCTACTTTGTTTCCAGGTTTTTACTATCACAAAAAGTGCTGCTATAAATATTTTGGTGGAATTTTTCTTCTCAGTGCCTTTCTTGGAGTATATGCATAGCAGTGGAATCTCTTGGTCAAAGAGTATGGACATTTTAGTCACTTTATTTTCATAAGTCCTAATTGCTTTCCTAAATGGTTGTATTGATTCACAACTCCACCAACAATGCACTAAGGTGCCTATCTGTCCACAGCCTGTCCACTATTGACTATTGCAGTCTTTTGTCATCTTTACCAATTTCCAGGGTGTGAGATGAAACCTCAAGGTTTTTTCAACTTGCATCTCTCTTATAATTAGTGATTTGGAGGATTCTTTCATGTGCTTGTGAAAGTAATTTGTGTTTCTTTTGAGAACTGTTCATATGTTTTGACCACTTATCTTTCAGGGAATGGCTTTTGGTTATATATACATATATACACACATATATGTATGTAGATATACACGTATGCACACATGTACAAATATACATATATGCACATGCGCATATACATGCATACATATGTTCACATATAAAAGGCAGCTAAGTGGCACAGTGGATAGAGCGCCGGGCCTGGAGTGAGAAAGACATATTCCTGATTTCAAATGTGGCCTCAGATACTTATTAGCTGTGTGACTCTGGGTAAGTCACTTGACCCTGTTTGCCTCAGTTTCCTCATTTGTCAAATAAGTTGGAGAAAGAAATGGCAAAGCACTCCAAGTAACTTTCCCAAGAAAACCCCAAATGGGATCATGAAAAGTCAAAATGACTCAACAACAAAGCAGCAACAATGGATATGTATATATTTATGTATGTATACATACATACATATTTGTTAATTGTTTATGTACCTTGGATACTCAAACTTTATCAGAGAAATTTATAGAAAGATTAAAAAAAAGATACAGTGCCTGCCTTCATTGTATTGGTGGAAAATGACACATACACAGGAAATGAAATACAAAATATCTACAAAGTAGATTTTAAAAGTAGCACCTTATGAGAAAATCCCTCATTGGATAATACATCAAAGGAGAGAAACAACTGGAAACAAAATAGACAGAACAGCTAAAATGTTGCCTGTAGAGATCATGGGGAGTGGGCCTTGGAAGTTGAATGGCCTGGGCTTAAGTCCTGTCTGTGTAATCAGGGGCCATTCATTTA
This sequence comes from Potorous gilbertii, assembly GCA_028658325.1. NCBI lineage: Eukaryota > Metazoa > Chordata > Mammalia > Diprotodontia > Potoroidae > Potorous > Potorous gilbertii. The sequence continues at coordinate 37,111,037 of CM053775.1, read as the reverse complement.
ACCTTTTAGTGCCCCAGACAATCTGCAAATACTCAGAAGTTGAAAATTAATCCCAGACGTGCCTGGTGGAAGTAATATGCCCCCATGGATAAACTCATGGCTCTAGACCCTGCTCCTCCCCCACCTCCCAAATGGCTGTCGGTGTGACAGGTGGTGTATCAAGTGTAGATGGGGGAGGCTGCCCATTTTTAGTGAGGACTTCTTGGGAAGTGAGGTCATCCACAGGAACCATGGGGCTCTCCAGGGTCATTTTCCGCCAACCCTCTTTTTCTCCCCTTTCCTCTCATTAACAAAATAGTCATTCATGGAAAGAAACAACCCCTATGAGCTGCTGCGAGACTCAGACTCTCTAGGCAGGAGTGTTATTTCAGAGAGCAGATGGCAAGGATCAGAGGGCATCCTATCTGGATAGGGGCCCCTGGCAAGTGAGCATGTCCAGGAAGGTCAGCCAGGAGACTGGCTTCAGCTGGCAGCATCCCTCGATGGCCATGGGGCACTGGGAGTTAGGCTCTCTGGCTGAAAATTGATCCACTAGGCAAGAACCTTTTCCTCTTAGGGCCTCAGTTTCCTCATCTGGACAATGAGGGGGTTGGACCAGATATTCTTTCCCAGCCCTGCAATCTTTCCTTTGTGAATAACGCCAGAGGAAGTGAAAGGGGCACAGACCAGTGGGAAGTGCCTTTGTCAGCCAGTTTCTCCTTCAGACAGGCCAGGCAGCCAACCCCTTTAAGGCCTAGTTTGTCCGCCTGTTCCCTGACTGTCCCTCCTACCCCTTCACTCCCAACCCCCATCGTGTCTCCCTGTTGGAGCCCTTTCCTACCACTGAGACCAGATGCAAGCTCCAAGGGCCTCTGAGATGTGTCCCTGCCAGGCACAGGATAGAAATAGAGCTGTTTGCCCCAGAGGCTTGACTCGTGTGATCTGGACGCTGGCTGGCCATCTCCCCCTCTCTCCACTTAGTGTCTTGTGATTATTTTGGCAGCAGCTGAAATTGAAGCTGGATGTTGGGGGCCTAGGGGAAACACAAGGGTAGGACCACACCTAGCAGTTCCTGAGCCTGGAGTCCTTTGCAGAGGGTAGGGGCTGTAGGGGGAGGGGGTTGCCTTTAGGTCACTTGATCCACCAGCTCTCACAGGCTAGCCTCTAATAAGTTCACACTTTCTATATCCTCCGCCTAGAAGGAGGAGGCAGAAATATGTGTGTGTGTGTGTGTGTTTTCAAGATATAGATCTCTAAAAGGATAAGTAATGTTAAGAACAGCGCTTTAAAAAATATTTTCAGACATGGGGGTAGTCATGACTTAAAAATTAAAAAAGTTTTTATGGATATTTTTTATTCTATAACCATTTATCCATGGTTTCCTCCCCAAGGTAGCCTTATCTTGAACAAAAACAACAAACCCCGCCCTCCCCCAAAACACCCAACTGTTAAGCAAAAGTTTTCCATAGAGTAGGCAGCATTTCACTCCTATGAATCTACTAACTTCCTGCCTAGAGGAAAGAATGATGTTCTAGAATGGTGTAGTCCAGCAGAAAGAGCACTAGCTCTGAAGTCGGAGAACCTGGATTCAAATTCTGATGCTGATGTTTGTGTGCCTTAGTACATTCTCCCAGGACCTTCTGTCAAATGGTGGGGGTGGGAGGGTGTTTGGATTGCATGATCTCTGAGGTTCCTTTTAGATTTACTACCTTATGATATATGATTCCCCACCCCCCATCCACACACACCATATAGTTGGATCTGGAAGCAATTGTAGAGATCCACTCCCCTCATTTTATTTTTTTTAACTTCTTAAAATTTTCTACGTTTCTTGTGAACTTAAATATCTACTAACATTTCAATATACAAAGAACAGAAGAGGATTGTTTATAAAAATATAAATATTTTACATATACTTTGTTTTGAGAAAAAGGATGGATATTAACTTTAACACGAAAGTAACAATATTGCCATTTGTATTCCTTTCTGATCTTTTTTGTTTTCTATGTATTTTCTAATGTTTGATGTTCTTTATAGTTAAAATTTTTTGTTGTTGTTGACGTTCCCCCCTTCCCACTTCTAATGGAAACCTTCTCTGGTAACAAATATAGTCAAGCAAAATAAACTCAAACATTGGTCTTGCTTGAAAACCTAAGTCTCATTCCGTACCTCTAGACCATCACCTCTTTCCAAGAGGAGGGAAGCAAGGTTTTTCATTGTCCTTTCAAGTCATAATTGGTCACTGCGTTGATCAAGTGTTCTGTGGTCTCTAGTTGTTTCCCTTTACATTATTATGGTCCTTGTGGCAGTCCTTTTTTTTTGTCCTGCTCATTTCAATCTGCATTAGTTCATAGTAATCTCCTCAAGATTCTCTGTATCCATTATAGTCCTTATTTCTTAGGGTACTTCAAAAATATTCATTGCATTCAGATCTATGATCGATCACCTCCCAATGATCCTTGTGTTTGAACTGATTTCTGTTGTCCTTTAGGGTTGTTTTTCAGTTACATTGTTTCTATCATTGTGTACAGATTGTTCTGCTCTATATCATGCACGTCCTTCTAGGTTTCCTGGAATTCTTCATAATTTGTTATTTTTTGTGTTCTTTTTATTGCTCATTTGTGTCCAACTCTTCATGACCCGCTTTGGAGTTTTCTTGGCAGATATACTGGAGTGATCTGCCATTTCCTTCTCCAGCTTATTTGACAGATGAAACTGAGGCAAACAGGGTTAAATGACTTACCTAGGGTCACATAGCTAGTAAGTATGTGAGGCCAGATTTGAACACATGAAGATGAGTCTTCCTTATGGTACGATAATTAATATTCTATCACATTCATATACTACAATGTGCTCATTCATTTACTAATGAATAGCTATCGCTTTTGTTTCCACCTTTTGCTACTTCCAAACAGTAGCAACTGTTTATTTAACAACTTTGCTATTTAACTTTGGGAAAGTTGTTTAACCCCTCTCTGGACCACAGCTCCTCTGTAAAATGAGAGTTGGACTAACTGTTCTTTTAGGTCTCTTTCAGCTTTACATCTATGATCCTAAGTGCTGCTGTGAATCCTAGTTATTAGGTTACATGTCTTTCTGACACCTACCTCCTTGGGTTATGTGCCCAGTAGTGAGCTCATTGAGTCAAAGAGTAGTAGTAACTTTTGGAGGGCATACTTACAAGGAGGACATACTTGATTTTGAGAATGGTTGGATTAATTCTCAGCTCTATGAACAGTGCATTGTTGTACCCGACTTTTCATAACCCTTCTGACTTTGACTGTGTTCATCTCATAGTGTTTTTGTTAATTTGATGAATATGAGGTGACATCTCAGAGTTAACTTCCATTTCTCTTATTAGTGATTCGAAGTATCTTTTCATATTGTTATTACTAGATTGTATTTCTGGATTGTTATTGCAAGATCATTATGGCTAGATTTTATTTCTTTAGAAAACTATTTTTTGACTACTTATCTGTTGAAGAATGGCTCTTAGTCTTCTTTATTTGAGCTAGTTCCCTATATATCTTGGTTATCAGACTATTATCTGACATATTTGTCATCAAGGTCTTTTTCCCAACTACTACTTTTCCTTTTCTCTTCATGTCATTTTTTACTTTTATATATTTGAGGTTGTCCTTATTCTCATTTATAATCTCCTTTATTCCTTGTTTGACTGAGATTTCCTCTCCTAACCATCATCATGAAAAAGTATGAAATGTGAAAAGGCCTTCTATTCTCATCCATTTTTAAAAACAATTTGTTAAAATGTGGCGTTTCCTATTTAGGTCCACTTGGAACTTTTTATGGCATATGGTATAAACCCATTTTTCTGCCCACCCAGAAGTCCTTTTTATTTTGTTGATGTCTTTGTTTTTATATCACTCTTATGTCTGATTATAACTATTTTGCCTCCCCAAACTTCCCCTTCCCTCAGTAAGGCTGCCCTTGTGACAAAAATTATAAAAGAAAAACAAAAAAAATTCTATAGTGAAACCAGTCAACCTATAGGCCATGTCTGGCAGTATTTACGTGACATTCTACAATCTGGTCCACTTTATCTTCTTAATTGATATTTGTAACTATGCTATTATGTATTATTCAAATAGTTAGTGAAATGCTGTGTACAAAATACACGTTGTGATGTTTGAGGGTTCATGATCAGGAAATATTGTGCCAGCACATTGTCAAACTCCTGGTAAAACATCTAAGATCTTGCTTATTTTACCCAGTCTTCTTATTGGAACAAAGGGCATGATTATACAGGGATATGCTGGGGAGCTGATAGTTAAATTTTTAGTACTTCCTAAATCTAAACCAGGGCTTGATTTTTTGCTTTTTGGTTGTCTAGACTTAAGAAAGTGTTAATAATGATTAAAATGATTAATGATTAAACTTAAAAGTGTCTCCTACAAACATTTTTCTTCCTTTGGAGAGCTGGTTGTTAAATATTTACCAACATACCAATCATGGTTAAGTATGATTTAACAGATGGGAGGAATTTACTTAGAGTGTCATGAGGTACCTTGTGACTTATTGATTTTGAATCTTCAGTATACACAGAGCCCTGTTCCCCTGAGCATCAGTCCTGCACTTCCAGGACAAGTGGTAAGGCTTAGGTTCTTATTTGATTGAGATATTCTTCCTCAAATTTGGGATTTCTAGGTTGAAGAAGGTGATTCCTGATCATCTCACTGTGTGTTTTTGTAAAGACTGCCTGTGTTAACTCGATCTGTCTAATGTGTTCTCCCTGGGGCCCAGTTATATGTACCTTAGTCTTGAGTGTTTAACAAGATCCTATTCTGAATGTCTGTTTGTTATTAAATCCCCTATGGTTCTTTGTGTATTCATGTCAATATATCCCTCTTAGACCTGAACCCTTTGGGACAGGGAACATACTTTTTAAGTTGCTTCTGTATCCATGCACCTAATACAGTGTTGCATATGCAATGGGATCTCAGCCAATGCAAAATTATGATGGTAACATGTCATGTTTCTGTAGCGATTTAAGCTTGCCTCATAACAACCCTGTGAAGGAGGGAGTGATTATTATTTTCATTTTACAAAGGAGAAAAACTGAGGCTCTGAAGGATTGAGCGACTTGATTTTCTTTTCTTTTATTAGTGATTTGAAGAAATCTTTCATATTCTTTAAAGTTTGCAGTTCTTCTCTGGAGAACTGTTTGTATCCTTTGAACATTATTCATTGAGGAAATGGCTTTTGGTTTTACATATTTCTGTTGGGTTCTTAAACATCTTGGATGTCAGGCTCCTATCAGAGAGATTACAAATAAAGATTTTTCTTTTCAATCTATAGCTGTCAATCTTAGTTGCATTGATTTTGTTCATGCAAAAACTTTTCTAGGTACTTGGTTGTCTATTTTATCTTTGTAATCATCAGGGTTAGATGGCTTGAACAAGTTCATACAATTAAGATTAAAGCAATATCTCAACCAGAAGTTAAGTGACTTGACCACAGTCACACAGCTAGTAAGTGTCTGAGGCCAGATTTTAGCTGAGGTCTTACTGACTTCAGGCCCAACTCTATCTGCCTAGCTGCCTATGGCTATCTGTTCTATCACTCAAGTCAGTAGCACTCAGCCTCCAGTTTTTCTAGAATTATTTTGTAAAATGTTCTGCTGTAGCTGACATCTTTTAAAAAGTGCTAAATTACCTAGTTTTACAAAAGAATGACTAGTTGTGTGACCCTGCGCAAGTCACTTAACCCTAACCTCCTTGCCAAAAAAACAAAAATAAAATTAATACAAATTGAAATGCCTGAGAATTTTTTTGTATCCTTTGAGACAACAAGTGACATGCTAATATATTCTAAAGCAAGGATTGGGACTCACTGAAATAATGATTTGTTTTTAAGAAGAATCTTACAGACTGGGAGAATTCATAGGCGCTCAATTTTCTGTCCCTATTCCCATTTCAACCATCATTTCTGTCCCAATTTTCTGCCCCCATCACCATTTCAATCAGGCAGTTCCTTCTTTCCCTTCTGTCCTCTAAAGCACAGAGGATACCAATTCCTGATTCGAGATGGCGCTGGTGAAAACTAATGCTCAGGCTTTAGAAAGCTCTTCATGTATTTTCTCATACCTGTTCATCCATTATTTTGAAAGAAATCAGAGAATGTTTCTGTCTTGTAGTTGTTATAGTTTTTAGGCAACTCAAACAAAATAGTGTGGGGCATCAGACTAAATAATTTCTGAGCATCTGAACACAGCTTTTTGACCTTAGCCTGTCTGCAACTTGCTAAGTGAGCTTAAGCACTCAATTTAAGCTTTTCCTACCTTTGTCTTCCATGTTCGATGATTAAAGTGGAACCAAGCATATAACGTATGACCCTGTCTCTTTCTGTTTAATCAATACATTTTAAGAATGCCAAGCATTGAGGATACAGACAAACATAAAACAGTTCTTGCCATCATGAACTTTGTCCTACTAGAGGAAAATAACGTATGCGGGTAAATCGAGCTAGATTATATAATCAAACAATTAGTAAATATGTTTAGATACTTACTTTATGCTAGGCACAACTGCTAGATTAAGGGTGAACAAAAAATGAAACAATCCCTGCTTTTTAGGAGTAAGGAAGACAACTTACTCACCTGTAAGAATTTACAAAGTAAGTAGAAAGTAGATTGGGACTGGGAGAGGAGGTGCTAACTGCTGCAGGGCTCTCAGGCAAGACCTCCCATAGGAGGGCATACTTGAATTGAGCTCTGAAAGGAAGTTAGAAATTTTCCAGAGGTGGAGGTGAGGAAGGAGTTCATTCCAGACATAGTTGGCAGCCTGTCCAAAAACATGGAGGTGGGAGATGGACTATTGTGTTTAGTGTGAGGCACTGCACAAATTCCAGTTTGGTTGAACTATATTGTGCATGCAGAGGAGTGCTATCAAATTCCACTGGAAAGGTAGGTTGGAGTCAGGTTGGAAAGATCTGTATTTGATCCCAAAAGTTATAGGGAGCCACTAGAGCTTTTTGAGCCAGGGAATAGAATAGTGACTCCTGTGTTTTCACATCACATTTGCCAGCTGTATGTGGAGGGCAGATTGGAAAAGAGAGAGTTTGGAAATGGGGAGATCAATGAAAAGGCTATTGCGATAATCCAGGTGAGAGGTGATAAGGACCTGAATCATCCTGGTGGCCACGGGAATGGATAAAAGGAACTTGAACTGAAATATGTCATGGAAGTAGACTTGCTAAGACTCGGATATGAGAGGTGAAGGAGACTGAAGAGTCAGGGGTGACTCTGAGTGCCTGAGGGACAGAGTGTAACTTGGGTGATGGAAAACATGGCAGATTTCTCAACAGAAATGGAAAGAGAGAGGACCATAATGAGTTCTGTTCAAGACTTAGTGAGTTGGAGATGCCTAGGAGACATCCACTTACCATTTCCAATAGAAACTTGGTGATGTGGGACTGGAGGTCAGGAGATGGATGAGAGCTGGCCCTCCAGAGCAAGGAAGTCTAGAGAGGAAGATCCAAGCAACAGAAGCTGATAATGTCATGGAGAGAAAGTATAATGACAGAAGAAATCTCAGGACCAAGCTGTGAGGTTCATTCAGTGTTAGGGAGTATGACACGGATAACAAGCTAGGAAAGGAGACTAAGGAATGCTCAGATAGCTGGGAGTAGAACCCAGAGACAGTGGTTTCAATGAAAATCCAGAGAGGAGAGAATACCCATGAGGAGAAGAATGATTGACAGTGTCAATTGCTATAGAGAGGTCGAGGGGGATTAGGAAAGACTGAAAAAAGACCATCATGTTCAACCATTAAGACATCAATGGTAACTCTAGAGAGAACAGTTGAGTGATGAACTCAGAAGCCAAATTGCAAAGCAGTGAGGAATGAAGGAGGAAAGTGGAGGCAGCCAGTACCCTTTGGCTGTGAAAAAGGAGGCGAAATACAGAACAGGGTGTGGTAGGTTCTAATGAGGGTTTTTAAGGGTAAGAGAGGTCTGGGCATGTCTATAAGGCAATACAGAAAGAATCCATAAAGAGGGAGAGACTAAAATTAGAGGAAGAGGGAGAATGGGCCAACAATAAAAACCAAATTGTGTACACATGCCAGTTATAAGTGAATAACTAATACTATGGCGTCTTCTGGTCTTTAGGACTGTATGTTGAAATATATGACTATTTCTTTCCTTAGCTATATTTAGTACAAGGGGCACCTGGTTGGCACAGGAGCATAGAGTGCTAGTCCTGGAGTCAGGAAGACTCATCTTCCAGAGTTCAAATCTGGCCTCAGAAACTGACCAGCTGTGTGACCCTGGGCAAGTCACTTACCCCTGTTTGCTTCAGTTTCTTCATCTGTAAAATGGAAGCAATAATGATTCTACTTCCTACCTCACAGGGTGGCTTTGCACAGAGAAGTGCTTTGTAAACTTTAGAGATCACTATTCTATTATTATAACAGCATAATAATAGGTCAAAATCAGCTTTGTTACATGTTTGCTAAGTTGTTTTCTACAAAGATTGTGCCAACTTGCAGGGCTATCAGCCTTGTGTGAACGTGCAGCTAATTAACTAAAGCAGTTATTAAGAGCCTATTAAGTGCTAAGCAGTGAGGATACAAAAGTCAATAAATACGAATAGTCCCAGCTCTCAGGGAACTTACATTCGGTGGGTGGAGACATTCGTTAACCAACAATCATTTGTTAAATCCGGGCACTGTACTAGGCACTAGAGACAGACAAATAAAATGAAGCAATCCCTGTCCACAAAGAGCTTCCATTCGATATAAGTAGTTGGAGACGTCCCTTAACCAACAAGAATCCTGAGAAGACAAAGACCTGCCACTGTTTTGGGAGGCAGCCTTTGAGTCCAGCTGAAGGGCATTGGAGCTGTCCAAACTAAGGAGTTGGGCTGAGCAGGGAGAGTAGTGGTGTTTTTGAAGCTTGAAAACTGATGCATGTCACCTCCTCTTAACCCTCTCCCATAGCATCTCTCATCTTCCCTTCCAATCACTTTTATTTCTTTTCTGTGGAACCCTTTGACCCTGGATGCTGCCACAACATCAAGTCTGCTTATAAAAAAATATCGCTTTAGTCTTCATTCTTTTCCCGTTGTTGATCCCCTCCAGGGCTTCAGTGGGTTTTTGGGTTTCTTGGTCATTGGTTGTGCTATAGTTGTGACAGTCTCTTCTTGGTCTGTAACTGCTTATGCTGGTTATGTTTTTCATAAGTTCATAGATTTGGAGCTGGAGGGTTCCATAAAAGTCTGAGCCCCTCATTGTGGATGAAGAAATTGAGCCTCACAGAAGTGAAATGACTTGTCTAGGGTCACACAAAGAATCATAGATTTGGAGCTGGAGGGGACTTTAAAGGTTTTTGAGTTCTACCTCCTCATTTTGTCAGGGAAGAAACTGAAGCCCAAGAGGTCAAGTGACTTGTCTAGGGTCATACAACTATTGTCTGAAGTGGGATTCCTATCTACATCTTCCCATTTCCAAGTTCAGTGCTCTACCCCTTTTACCACACTGCTTCTCCTTCCTCAAAAACCTTTCTAGCCCAGCTTAACCTAACTCTGATCCTTTCCTTGTTCTATGTTCTTTACTTCCTGAATACTGGAGATAAAGATGGAAGATCCTTTGAGAAAAGAAAGGGACTGTCTTATTTTGCTTTTCCTCAGACCATAGGGCTTATTTTTCTACACAAAACACTTTCATTTCAAATCTTACCTAGGAGTCTGGCTACCTGTGTGACCTTAGGCATGGGTGGGGAGCCTGCAACCTCAACGTCACATGTGGCCCTCTAGGTCCTCAAGGGCAGCCCTTTGCCTGAATCCAAACTTCAAAGAATAAATACCCTTAATAAAAGTATTTGTTCTGTGAAATTTGGATTCATGCAAAGGGCCGCCCTTGAGGATCTAAAGGGCCACATGTGGCCTCGAGGCCACAGGTTCCCCATGCCTGCCCTAGACAAACGATTAAATCCTTTCAGCCTCAGCTTTCTCATCTATAAAATTAGGGATTGGACTAGATGTTTTTGAAAGTCCCTTTAAGTGCTAAATTCTGATCCTCTGTGTGACCAGAGGCAAATCACTTCTCAATTTCTTCATCCGTAAAATGAGGGGATCAGAGTCAATGACCTCTAAGCTGCTTTCCTTCCATCTCTAAATCTGTGGTCCAATTTGTGACTGAAAAGTGAAGCCTGACTAATGGACAGAGTCCATTTTCCCCTCTTTCTCAATTTCTCCCCTCTTTCTCTATTTCCCCATCTCCCAAGGTCTCTTAGGCACTGTTCTGACAGCTCCTTTACTCATTAAGAGAATTTTTTCTCTCTGCTTTTCCTGATAACTACAAGATACCTTTTTCTTGACTTAACTTCCCATGGACATATTTATTTGCATCTTGGCCTCAATCTATCTAAAGTATCTGTTCACTTTCATCCCAATTCAAAAATGATGCTGCTATATCTTAGTCTTAATTTCTCCTTGGACATCTAAAGACAGCACTTTTGCTTTCTTTCATTTAAAATATAATGCACAGGAGAAAAATGTTTCTTAGACTCATGGCATTTCCCTTTCCTTGCCTGTATTTTTCATATGACTAATTTTTCAGATCTTATTGAAGTTTTCTTTTTATTCATCTTGCTAGGATCCTAATATAAAGTTGAGCTGGGTTTCATAAGGAAAATCTCATCCTGGACCTCCAAATTTCCAGTATGAGGGGCCATGTCTAATGACTATATAAACCAGAGTCATAGGAAGATCAAATGCTCTGTACTTCAAGGCATTGCGGGAGTATTTTAAGATAGCCTTTGAGACTAGAGCCATGGAGCTCCAAATAGCTGTTTGACGGCATTAGAAAACTTGGGTCCGTGCCAATTGGGTTTGTAGACTTCTCTCCCCTTACAGATGCTTCCTCTACATTTCTCTACAGACAATCTTTAAGATCTGCTTGGATCGAGAAAAGGGAAACTGGTACCTCAGAGTCCTCTAGCCCATGTTCCTTCCTCACTAACTGTTGCTTAAAATGCTCCCGTGGATGACATGTTGCTTCTTCTCTTATAGGAAGAGAGCTCATTTGTATGTGAATAACCCCAGTTTATAATTGCCAGTGTCAGATTTCTTCTTGGTAAGCCACATAAGGCTCACAGAAAAGAAAAGAAGTGTGTCTGGAAACACTCAGTCACATGCGGTTTGCTGGCGAGGGAACAGAATTCATCAGTTCAGGTACTTGTGTCCTGCTAATTTGGCACCAGGAAGTAGAAGGATTGTAGAGGACCAGCAGTGAGACCCCAGGCTCTGAATCATCACTGACCTTTTGCCCTATTATGAATTGTCAGTTTTAGTCATTGTGTTTGCAGATGGTTTCTCCTCTAGACCTTGCCATTTTTGTGGCCCTTGAAGAGCCCTTTTATTCCAGTGCTCATTAAAGAAAACATAGAGTCAGGCTGCTCATTAAACCACTGGATTCTGGGTAGGTGTTTTGAACAGGATGCATGCTGAACATTCCTAAAGATGATTTGCCCAATTCAGAAATCAGCTGGCAGGCACAATGGGGACCAGGAGAGAAAGGGAACAAGCTTTCTGACCTCTGTTTTTTCTGGGCACTGTCGTACCTGGAAAGAAGGGCATTGGCTTCGGAGTCAGAGGACTGAGGTTCAAATTCAGTCTCTGCTACTTATTAACCTGAATCAACCTGGCTAAATTACTTTCCCTTCCTGAGCCTTAGTTTCTTTCTCTGTAAATGAGGAGGTTTCTTCCACTTCTAGAATATTCTTAGGTACGTATGTCCTTGGGCAAGTCACTTCTACTTTGGCCTCAGTTTCCTCATTTACAAAACCAAATATGATCTTTGAAGTCCATTCCAATGCTTTGATATATGATCATGGGCAAGTTACTTGACTTCCCTTTGCCTTAGTTTCCTTTTCTGTAGAATAAGGGAATTGAACTAGAAGACCTATACCATCTCTTCCAGCTCAAAGTCAGTGGCACCATAATGGCAACATACTGCACAGTAGAGCTGTGAAGTGGCCAAGAAGGCTCTTGTGTAAGCAGGTTTGGGCCTAGGAGAAAGTAAGGGAGAGGACCTTGAACAAGATCCTAGAAAAATGTTGTCCCCTTTTCCTCCCATTGCTTGATTTTATGGTGAGTCAGTTTGGTTTGAAACATAACCAAGAAAAGCCTTCTTGATCTTCCTTGGCTGGGTAATAGGGTGAACTGGCCCTTTATGGGGTCATAGAACCAAAGATTGTAGCACTGAAGGGATCTTAAAGGTCATCTAGTTCAGTCTCCTACATTTACAGAAGGGAAAACTGAGGCTCAGGGAGGGGAAGTGACTAGCTTAAGGTCACACATAAGATCCTTGAGCTAGAGCTTTATGGGGCCTAGGAGGTCTTCTAGTCTAACCCCTTCCTTTTACAGAGAAGAAAACTGAGGGTCAGGAAGGGGAAATGATTTACCCAAGGCATAAAGTAAGTTGTTAATTGCCAGTTATTTATATTCTGCTCTGGCTTCTTATACCTGTCAGTCTCCTCTTGAGGCCTGTTGTCCATCTTCTGGCTACTTTTCAGCACATTAGCAATCTTAGCAATGTCACAGTAAGGTTAAGCACAATGAGATTCTTCATGAACTGATTTTAGGTTGCATACAAGGTGGATTTCTTGTGTTATCCTATGGATATATGTCAGAGGTGAGGCATGAACTCAGGTCTGCCAAGCTCTGAGGCCAGTTCTCTATGTATCAGGATACACTGCCTTTCTACATTCACACTGCCAGAAAGTATTTGTGATCATAGATCTGTCATTTACTTCTCTAGCCCTGGGGCCCCATTGTTCTGATTAGAGTTGTTGTTCAGTCATGTCCTGCTCTTCATGGCCCCCTTTTAGGTTTTCTGACACAAATGGTGGAGTGGTTTTCCATTTCCTTCTGCAGCTCATTTGACAGATGTGGAAACTGAGCCAAACAGGGTGAAGTGACTTGGCCAGGGTGACACAGTATCTGAGGACATATTTGAATCCAGGTCTTCTTGACTCCAGGTCCAGTGCTCTATCCACTGTTGCCACTTAGCTGCCCTTTGAACCCCTCCTTTTTCCCACTATTTCAAATTGGCCCACTCAGCCATGATTTATGCTATGTCCAGCCACCAGTACCTGTGTGTTTATCCTTCCCCTTCTTTTGTTTTTAGCATTTTAATCCAATCCAATACACCATTGCTCCTGGAAAAGGTCAGTCTACTCTCTCTATGACTCCAGTTACTACTTCGATAACTGGTAGACCATGGTAACCCCTCCTTGGCTCCTACTCCCCCATGGTGTCTCCCTCTGTTAGAACATAAGAATCTTGAGGGCAGGAGGAGTATATGCTTTTGTTTTTGTACCCTCCCTGATTAGCACTGTGCCTTGTGCTTGACAAATGTCATTTCATTCTTTCAGTTGCCTTTACCATAAGATATACAATGACACTTTTCTAGCCTTGTATGAATCCAATGAGGCACTGTATGTATATAAAGTTCTTGGTCCTGTATAAGTGCTTGATATATAAGGCAAACTTCTGGATAAAACATCAGTTGTGGTTTTTAAGTTAAATGTAGCTGTGAGATCTGAAAAGCAGTTATCTTCTCATCGACTGGTTTCATTATTCATACAACCCTAAAAGCCAAATGCGAGGTCAGAGATATAGGCTAGTCTCCATTTTAATAAGAAGGCAACACAGATGTTGTCATGAGAAGGCATGCTCTCTGTTGTTTATTAAGAATAATTTCCATTTCAATCGCACTGTAAGGTTTCTAAAGTGATGTCCTCAGAATGGTTCCTAAACAATCAGAGATGGGGCAGTTAGGTGGTACAGTGAATAGAGCACCAGCCCTGGAGTCAGGAGGACATTAGTTCAAATCCGACCTCAGACACTTGACACATACTAGCTGTGTGACGTTGGGCAAGTCACTTAACCGAGACTGCCTCGTCTTTCCCCTCAAAAAAATAGAATCAGAGAGCCTTTCTGAGTGGTAAGTGGAGGCCCATGAATGCCCTTCTCAGTCATCATCCATCTGAAGCTCCTGTTCACTACCTTCTCTTCTTGGAAAGGTGACGCTGCTCTCTCCTGGCTCTCCCCTTGCCTGTCTGACCACTCTTTCTCATTCACCTTTGCTGGCTCATTAAGCAGGTCATACTTGCTTACCTTCAGTGTCCCCTAAGGTTCTCTTCTCTCTTGATGATCTCTCCGGCTTCCATAGGTTCAGTTATCATATCTATGCAAGGTGATTGCCAGATCTAGATAGCCAACCCTAATCTCTCTCCAATTTTCCATCACTGGCTACCTGCATTTGAGCATCTTAAATTCAGCCCAACACAGCAGGCGTCTCATGGAAAGGCCTTGCGATTTGGCTGCAGCCAAGAGCCTTGGACCCCAGCCAGATCCATTGAAGTGACATCCCTTTCTCCTGCCAACCAGGCTGGACTGGGCAAGCCCTGCAAACTCAACACTTCTCCTGGCCCCTACTAGGAAGGGAAGAGACAAACACAGCCTAGCATGGAGGATGCTTCCTGTCAAGCCCAACATATCTATTTTCTGCAGTGACTGGGCCCAGTGCCAAGATCACAGACCAGGTCTTGTTTAGCTGAGATGAGATTTTGGTTGGCCAAGGCCAGGGGCCAGTTGGAGAGAGAGAGGGACCTGAAGTGTTATTTAATGAACCAATGAAGTACAAAGGCATTAAGGGCACAATCTAGATGTCCTAAGATCTGAAACTGTATTTCTGTAGTGTTTGAACACCCTTAAGAGTAACAGACCAGTAGCAATACAAAGTGGTTTCTTCTAGAAAGCACCAGGTATTGTATATTGAAAAGAGGAAAAAGAAATACCATTGAAAATAACTTCCCAAATGCATTAAGCATCTGGGAATCAACCTGCCATGATCACTCACAGACTTTATAAATACAGATTTAAAACAATTTTCCCAGGAATGAAGGAAGACCTAAAAGAGAGAAAAATATTCAAAGACTTTTGTCTTGGTAGGACAAGTAAGAACAAATTCTTCACCTTGTTTTGAGAACTTAACTACTCCTACAATGGTGTATCAGACTTGAACTTTAGTGGAGAAGACTAGACAAGAATAAGTAGACCAGCTGGATTAAGTGAAAATTTTGAAAAGTGTTTTTGCACAACTGAAATAAACTCATAATTAAATAATTAAATTAAATTAATTATTAATTAAATTAAGTAAATAATTAATGATTAAGATGATGCTGCATGTCCAGAGCAGAATCCCAAGGACAAAATACAGCTACAAGTAGAAAAGAAGATGGAGCCTGGGAAAATAGACTCCATGTGACAGATCTCTAATGAAAATCTAATATCCAAAAGCTATAGGGGGCTGACACAAACACTTAAGATTATCATCAAACTCTTAAGATTCAAGATTCACTCCCCAGTAGTTAAAAGATATGATTAAAAGAAGAAACACAACCTGTAGATAATAATCAAAGCAATGAAAATCAAATAACTCTGAGATGATGATCTCACAGGCACCAAATTAGAAAATATGGTAAGAGATTAGAGAGATCCATTGTTGGTGGAGATAGGAGATAGGAGAAAGCAGGCACATTGACATCCATGTGGATAGAGCTGTGAACTGGTTCATCCATTATGGAAAACAATTTAGAATTATGCAAGACAAATTAAAAAATTGTTCATACTCTCTCACCCAGTGGGCTTATAACAAGAGGAGGTTGTTGAAAACAAGGCAAGATCTAGCAGAAAGAAAAGATTCCAAGCAGTATTATCTGTAATTGTAAATCAGGGAAGCTGGGTGCCTAGTGATGGAAGAATGAAATGGCTGGACAAGTTGTGATATAGGAGTATATTAGATTATTACCACACTCCTAGGGAAAGGGAAATATGAAGATGCTAAGAACCATGGGAAAACTCGTATGAAACAATGCTGCATGTGCAGAACAGAATCCCAAGGACAGAATACACATTTGCTCCAATGGGCAGCACTTTTATGAAACATACAGCCACCATTAAAGAGAGACTGTACACATTGGCCGTCACAATCACTCTTCTACCAAGGAGATGCTAGAGATTTGTACAATGAAAAAATTTATATACAATTTATTGACAGTTTTCTTCTTTCTTTTTTTCTAATTTGGTCCTTCATTGGCATGTCTAGCAGAGGCAAAGTGGGGAAGTCACAACTAATAAATAAAATGAAGATTGGGGATTTAACCAAGCTAGCCTTCGTATGAATAGAAATTAGCCATACTGTGTGTTAATAGTCCTGAGGTGGTCTGGTTTTGGCTTTGTTTCCTCAGTAACTGGCCCATAATAGGCACCTAATAAATGTGTACTGATTAAACAATAACATGGAATAGAGATGCTGAATTCGTGGTAAGAGTAACTCACATGTATGCAGCATTTTCCATACTAACGTTGGGTGGCAAGGAATGCTAGAATTGTTATCCCCATTAGAAGGTGGGGAAAACTGAGGCTCTAGAAGGGGCTGACTTGACCCTGTGCAAGGGAAGTGTCTCAAGTGGGATTTGAACCCAAGACTCCTGATCTGAGGCCAAAATAGCACACTGTCTCTCCTCTGTGATTCAGTTTCCCCCTCCAGGTTCCCCTATATATAGAGGTTCCTAAGACTCTGTCCTCAGCTCTTTACTCCCTCTCCTGGTGGTCTCATGCCCTCCATACTCACAATGTTTTGCAGACACTTCCCAGACCTCTATCCCTAGGCTCTTCCTCATTTCCGGTCCTGTATTTCCCACTGTATCCTCCACAGGCCCCTCAGCTCTGTTTTACTCTATGCCCACCATCTTTTCACCAACTGCTTGCCTTGCTGGCCATCCACACCTGGATGTTCCCCTGGCTCTTGAAGCTGTCAGAGTCCAAACTTCTCTTCCTCCTCACTGACCTGCCCCTCCCTAGGATGCATCTGCTCTAATCAACCTTGGTGATGAGGCCAGCTTCCAGGAATGCCAACTTCTGTTTGGAACTGGGCCGAGGGCACTGTAGCCCCAGGGACTCCTCTTCTACTTGGCCTTTGAGTTGGGATTTGACCCAACACAATGACCTCAGGAAGGCACAGAGGGTCACAGGGACATTGATTTAGAGGTCCAAGGGACCTTTAAGACTGTCTAGTTTAAGGCCCTCATGTTACAGATGAGGAACCCAAGTCACACAATCCTGAAGCAATCTCTTGTGCAAGACATTTCTATACTAACCGTGTTGCAAAAAAGCAAAAAAAAAAATGAAGTGGAAAGCAATATGCTTCAGTCTGCTCTCAGGGTTCATCAAGTTCTCTGGAAGCAATCTCAGGCACTGTCTAGTCCCCCCACCCTTCCCATTTTATAGGTAGGCAGCCTGAGTCCCTGCAGAAGTAGAGTGACTTAGTTCAGGTCACACATAGCATCAGAGATTTAGAGATAGAAGGAACCTCAGAGGTTAGGGAGTCCAATTCCCTCCTTTTACAGAGGAGGAAACCGAGGCTCAGATGTCTTGGCTGTGATTTGCCCAAAGGCACAGCAGGTGATAAGAGAAACAGGTGGGATTCCAGCCTAGGTCATTTGACTTTAAATTGATCTCTTCCCTTGGATGCCCACGAACTCTCGACCACAAGTGTGTCTTAGGGAAAGTGATACATTCATCAATATTAAGAGTATGGCTATAGAGAATCAAGTGTGTCGGAACTAAAAGGTGGTCCTCTCCCCTCTGCTAAGTGGTCTCTTCATCAGAGTAGAGGGGCACAGCTTTGATCCAGCCTATTTTAGGAACCTTACCTTTAGCTTAGATTTCCCAGATTCAATGTGGGTCATGATCCCCAATTTTCCTAGGCTTGATTCTGCTTTTATTTGGTCGCCAAAGAGAATGGGGTCTCCTGCCTCAGAATCCTTTGAAACAAGGTAATGCCTGCATGTACAACCCCCAATTTAAACTTAGCCCAATAAGTACCATTTCAAAGCAGCTTCTGGTGCTTTGACTTAGAGAGGCAGGGAGAGTCTCAAAAGGGTCTTGGTTTCCCCAGGCATCTCAAGTTGTTCCTGGCTTCCAAAAGAGGGAATTCCTCTCAAGATTTCAGCATATTGGAGCTCAAAGGCCTCTCAGAGGCCATTTAGTTCAACCCTCTAGTTTGACAGATGGAATTTGGACTCAGGAGATGAAGGCAACAGATGGGAAACGTCCCAGTTGGGATTTGATTGAACTCAGCCTCTCTGCCTCCGGAATCATTGCTCTTTCCACTGGGCTGTACTGCCTTCCATTCATCCACTCTCTCCTCACTTTCCTATTGGGTTTCCCTCTTTCCCTCTCCCCATCTCCTCTTCTCCAACTTCCCAATCCCTGGGACTCTAGACCTCAGGGCTGCCTTACTTCAGTCCTCAACCTCCCTACCCTGATCCAGTCAGTTGCCAAGGACCATGACTTAAACCTAAATCACTCTGGCTCTCACTGATTGGCCAACATTAGGTTCCAGGGCCCTATTTGACTCCGAGAGAATGTAAATAGGAATTGTTTCTGTTTTGACCTGAAACCTTGAGGGTCTTCTATCAATTTGATCTTTTTTCTGGACTAGCTGAATGAGATCATTCTTCACCTCACTTTTTTACCAAAGTCGTATACCACATCTGGGGCCATCTCCAGTTGTCCTAATGTGTATCTGGCCACTGGCCCCAGATGACTCCAGAGGAGAAAGTAAGGCTAGTGGTTGCACAGCCCTCCCTCACTTAAATCCAATTCACTTGTATGTCATGGCACCACCTCCCAGTTGTCATGTTCCTTTTCAAGAATGAAGGACAAACAAGTCTTGTTGACTCTCTACAGCACATATTACCCCTGTCCCCTTCGCTTATCTCCCTCCCTCTCCTGTCCCCCAGCCTGGTCCTCTCTGTGCGACAGTTTCCATTGGTCCCTTCCCCTTGAACGAGAGACTCCTGGGATTTTCCTTTCCTTTTGGACAAATCAATTTCTTTGGGTAGGGGAGTCAAGTGGTTTTCCTAGGTTCTCCTGGCATGCTGACTGAAGAGATCAAGGTTGAAATATCCAGGGAAAGGGTGTTTCTGTGCTAATTGGCCCTAGGGGGTGTGCTTAATGAGCTTGAAAAGGGGGTGGGAGTTCTGAGTGCCTAGGGTGGGTGTCTTCTGACTACCTCCAGATACCTTTAAGAGAAATATTCTTTTTGTAATGGGCCTTAATGATCCTCTAACTTTGAAGGAGGGCCCTTTCTCCTTCTAGGTCCCCACTCAGGGAGTTTGGGAGCATTGAGGAAGGAAGCCAAGAATAAATGTTCCATCTATCCATGCAGAACGGAATAAGAGAGAGAGAGAGAGAGAGAGAGAGAGAGAGAGAGAGAGAGAGAGAGAGAGAGAGAGAGAGAGAGAGAGAGAGAGAATGAATAAACAGTAATTGGGGGATGGGGAAGGCCAGGGAGGTAGAGCCTTGGAGAAGACCCAGGCAACTTCCACATACAGTAGGGCTCCAGACTGTGGAAAAATGCCAGGGGTGGGATTTTTTTTGGGGGGAGGGGAAGGACTAGACCTGGGATTGCTTTGGTAAAGGGAACTCTCTGATGAGTAAATTCCTCCCAGTGCTGATTAGCACCCACGCTGTGATTGGTAGTTTTAGAGAGTTGTCTAGAACACTAAAAGTTTACATTTTGGGATCTCTGAGAGTTGAAAGGGGCCTCAGTGACATGTAGGCCACCCTGTATATAAAAGGAATCCCCCTTATATCATGTCAGGTAGAATCCATTTGAAGATCTTCAAGGAGTGGGAGCCCATCTCCCCAGACTGCGCATTCTACTTTGGGACAACTCTATGCTTTGAAAAGAGCAGGTAGGTGGTGCTGCAGGAGATAGCACACTGGGTCTGGAGTCAAGAAGATTCATTTACCTGAGTTCGACTCTGGTCTCAGACACTGACTAGCTGTGTGACCCTGAGCAAGTCATTTCATCCTGTTTGCCTCATTTTCCTCATCTGTAAAATGAGCAGGAGAAGGAAATGGCAAACTACTCCAGTATCTCTGCCAAGAAAGTCCCAAATAGGGTCACAGAGAGTCAGACACGACTGAAATGATTGAACAAGAATTTATTAAAAAGTTTGTCCATACCTTAAGCCTCAAGTGGTCTCTGCAGCTTCTATTCATTGTTCTTGGTTGGGACCAAATGGAAGAAGGTGAATCCCACCTCTATCACATGATTCTGTGAGAGTTGCATGGAAAGAGTGTAGGACCAGAGGAGCAGACAGCCAGATCAAACCATAGGAGCTGCTATTTAGAGCTGAGGGGGACTTCAGAGGTCAGTTAGTCCAATCATATACAAGGTCAGATGGGATTTGAATGCAGGCCTTCTCTCTCCACTGTACCATGGTAGCTTTTCATGTTGGTGCAGCTTCAGCTGTCTGGGGCTTGTGGTATTCCCTCTTTGTTTTTGCCCTGGAAGAAGGATGTGGAATCCAGTTATGTGTCTCCCCTAGGTGCCTGGGAAGGCCCACTATTTGGTGGTTGGGCCCCTCCAGGGTGTGGGCCCACATCAAAGCACCATCAGGAGCTTCCTCAGGAGAAGGGATGTCTTGGACTCCTCCCAAGAGCTTTACCCAGATGACTTAACAGATCTGGAGAGTGCTCTGTAACCTCAAAGCACCATATAAACACTCGTTGTTCTGTTGATTATCCTCACCATCCCCATTCTTCTTCTTCTTGTTCCTCCAACCACTTCTTTGGGGAGGAGGACTTTGCTGTACAGACATATACCATCCAAGTAGCAGGCATTTCTCACTGGATTATTTTCCTGTGGCACTTAGAAATAAAACAGGCCCAGAAGGTAGTGCTGGCCCATTCCTGGGGCATGAAAGAGATAAAACCTCCAGCACTTAAGGATATGAATAGGCAGTGCATTGTAGAGGGGAAAAATGCCTGTGCTTTCTCTGCAACAGAGTCCCAGTGTGCATTTGACCTTGGGTGGTTCCTTTGGCCTCCATGTGGGACCAGAGTTCCCTCTCTCTCCCTATGTGAATGGTGGTGCTGGCCAACCCTCCAGGCAGGAGCTGGGGCAAGGGCAGGGTGAGGAACTCTAGATTCTCATTGGGGTTTCCTAGAGGGGCCCTGTGGGAAATCTCCCCCTCTTTCTCCCTTCCCCAAGAAGAGGCTTCCTCAGTGAGAGTCTGGGGAGGGTCTGAGGGAATGTTGGTGGTCGTTGAGAGGATGAGTGGGGTGGGAGTCAGCCTTGATGACAACCTCAGTCATCACTGTCAGCACTCTCCTTTACCTGCCAGTAATATTCTTTCTCTTGCCACTCTAGGGATTTGAAAAAGCTTTTTCCTGATGATGCCTTTAATTTTTTATGCCACTCACTTATGGTATACTCGAGCTAGAGCTTAAAGGGGCCTTAGAGCCTTTTAAATCCACCTCCCTCATTTTACAGAGGAGGAAATTAAGGCCCAGGGAAAGAAAAAGACTGATTCAAGGTCACACAGAGGATCCTAGATCAGAGCTGAAAGGGGTCTCCGAGGCCATCTCAGCCAATCCTCTCATTTTACAGGGGAGGAAACTGAGGGCAAGGGAGGGAAAGAGACTGACCCAGGATCATACCAAGGATCCTAGATCACAGCTGAAAGGAGTCTCCTAGGCCATCTGAGCTAACCCTCTCATTTTACAGAGGAGGAAACACAACTCAGGGAAGTGAAATGTCTTACCCAAGGTCCTAGATTTGGAGCCATGTCTGATGAGTTCAAA
>CM053775.1:37074628-37089270 GCA_028658325.1 Potorous gilbertii | reverse complement strand
GTTCATCACTGGGTCTCTGAAACCAAGGTTAAACGTGGTATATAACTTGAACTTAGGATTCTTTTCATTTCCAGTATGGTGACTGACTTGTATATTGTTCTCTTTGTTCTCAGAAGCATGGGATTTTAAAGTGGTATCCCTGCAAGTCAGTATACCAGGGCAAAGCCAACACTTGGTAGAGAATAGCTTTAAAAAATCTTAAACAGTAGTAGAACCAGGAGAACACTGTATACAGTAACAGTCACAGTGTGTGAGGACTGACTTTGATAGACTTAGCCCTTCTCAGCAATGCAAGGACCTAAAACAGTTCCAAAGGAATCATGATGGAAAATGTCATCCACATCAGAGAAAGAAATATGACATCTGAATGCAGATCAAAGTAGAATATTTACTCTTCCTTTTTTGTTTTGTTTTTTCTTTCTCATGGTTCCTCCCATTGGTCCTAATTCTTCTTCACAACATGACTGAATGTGAAAATAAGAATGCATATGTAGAGTCTAGATCAGATTGCACACCATCTTGGGGAGGGAAGGGAGGTGGAGAAAATTTAAAACTTATGGAAGGTGAAAACTAAAAATAAATGAATTAATTAAAAAAATAAAAGTCACATACTGAAGGAAACAAGGGAGGATCATAGGATGAATACAAAAGCATGATATGGTCCTGTAAGCTGTATCAGGCATGATAAAGCTCAGAATAGGCAGAGGGTAGCAAAGGTAACCCAAAAAGGCATTTTAGCTCTGTTTGATGAAAGAAAACTCAAAGAAAGCCTAGGACCACTCTTCATGGAGGATAGGACAGTAGAGAAACAGCAATATTACTTAATTCATATTTTGCTTCTGTTTTCTCTCTCAAGGATAGTAATCATCAGACTGGAAAGGAGAGAGTAAAATTGACTATTGGGGCATCAGTACCCAAGATAGCAGGGAAATACTAAGAGAACTCAAGTTCTTAATGAGTCACCAGGACCAGACAAATGGAAACAACAAAACAACTTGTGGATATTATTGCTTGAGAAAGGGAGAGATATTGCAGGATGGGAGAGGAAAAAATGTCCTGATTTTTTTTAACAAAGGGATAGAATGGAATCTCTAGCAGTTCTATGATCTTGACTTCAATTCTTGGCCAAACACTAAAATACATTATTAAAGGAATGGCCAGTGAACATCTAGAAAAAGAAACAGTGAATACAAAGAACTGAGGTGGTCTTTTCTAGAGCAGGTCAGGCTAACCTTATTTCCTACGATGATGGGATGACTAGACCAATGGATCAGGGTAATGCTGTAGATGCCATTGAGTTGGTTTTGAGTAAAGGATTTGATTTTTAAATAAAATTTAAGAATTGAAATTTTTATATTTTAAATGTGTTTTTTAAATTTTTAAAGGCTTTTCAAAGTCATCTTATTCTTGTGGACATGATGGGGAGACGTGGGCTAGATCTAGGAAAAAATTAGATGGATTCAGAACTCACTGAATGGCCAAGTAATTAATCATTGAGAGGTCAACGTCAACGTGAAGGGAGGTCTCCCAGCGGCATGCTGGCTCTGCTTGGCTCTCTGCTGGTAAACATTTGTTATCAATGACTTGGATAATGGCAGAGCTGACATGCTTATCAAATTTATAGGTTACACAAAGCTGAAAAGGATAGCTAACAATGGATAGCAGATGTTGGCAAACTCGAATATTGGGTTCAATATAAAAAGGTGACATTTACCAATGATAAATATAAAATCTTATATTTGATCCCCACATCAGCTTCACAAGCATAGTGTAGGGGGCATATAGGCAGGGGTAGGGAATCTTCAGCCTTGAAGCCACCTGTGGCCCTCTAGATCCTCAAGTGAAAGGAAAGAAGATGGCCTCTTTCTTTTTTCTCAAGGGATCTTCCATCTTTATCTCCAGTATTCAGGGGGTAAAGAACATAGAACAAGGAAGGGATCAGAGTCAGGTCAAGCTGGGCTAGAAAGATTTTACAGAAAAGTTTTTGAGGAAGTAGAAGCAGTGTGGTACAATGGGTGGAGTACCAAACTTGGAGATGAGAAGATGTGGACAAAAATCCCACTTACTAACTGTATGACCCTAGACAATTCACTTCACCTTTTTGGGCTTCATTCAATTGGGATTTGTTCTGTGAAGTTTAGATTTGGTCAGAGGGCCACACTTGAGGACCTAGAGGGCCACATGTGGCCTTGAGACCACAGGTTCCCCACCCCCAAAGAGTTGTTTGTCTATAAAAGATCTGGGAGTTTTAATGGATTGCAGAGTACAATAGGCGAGTGAAATGCACCAACCAGAAAGGCCCCAATATAATACTGTCTTAGGCTGCCTTAAGAGACTCATAAAGTAGGATTAGAGAGGAGGTAGTCCTGTTATACTTTGCTCCAGTCAGAGCACACTGTGGAGATTTTGTTCAACTCTGAGAGTCGACTTTTAGGAAGGAAAATGATAAAAACTGGGTTATGTCCAGAGATTGACAGCTGGAATGGCAAAGGGCCTCAAGCCCATGCCCCGTGAGGATTTGGAGAAGCTGGACATATTTAGCTCTGAGAGAAGACTCAGAGTGGGCACATCACAGCTCCCTTTAGATTCCTGAAGAGCTATCAGATAGAAAAGAAAGTTTGGTCCCACAAGGCTGAAGCAGGAGGAGTAAGGGAAATGTTGCAGAGAGGCCAATTTTGACTTAATAGCAGGAAGAAACTACCTCAAAATTGCAGCTGTTGAAAAGTGGAGTGGACTGCCTTGGGAGATAGGCTCTCTCTCTTTCATTGGAGGCTTTCAAGCAAAGGCTGTGTGACCCCTTGATGGGTATATTTTCAGAGAGAGAGAGAAATTGGACCATGCGGTTGCCTGGGTTCCATCCATTTCCCAAATTCTGTGATCTTCTCAGAATCTGCGTCAGTGGGGTACAAAGGAATAGATTTGGTTAGCTTTGAGAGGAAAAAAAGAATAAAATAAGAGCAATTTATTGCTTTGTTTTGTAGCGCAGCTAGCCCATTAGGTACATTTAAATAAAGAAACCATTCGGTTGAGTATAGAAGGCTCAATGCTGGCAGAATCCATTACTGTCATTTGCTTATAATTTGTACTATAGCTCATATGCAGGTTTTCAAAGGGCCGCCATATTAAGATACTGTAAAAGCAAGGCATCTTAATAGACTTAGTCATTTTAGAGGAGGTGGAAGATAATGACCCAATTTGGGTAGACATAAATGGAACTGTTTTGAAGGGGAAGGAGCATTGCTATGACAACAAATGACTTATATTTGATTTAGAAGAAGGGAAGACTGCAGGAGTACAGCATAATGTTTCTCAAAGCGGGTGAGAAGAATTCTTGGACTTGGAGAAATAGACATTTGGATATTTATGGATAAGTTTGGGTTAAATATATACTGTTAACTAGGAAATGTTAGATAATTAGGTGCTTAGGGAAGCATTCTATACGTACATACTCTCTGGATAGTCATTTCAAGCCTATAAAATATCTGGTTGTTTTCTTCAGTTTGTAAAATGTAATAACCACATATCACCTGTGCCCTTCTGTGGGGTATATGTGTCTCATTGATTTGACGTTAGGTCGAACTGTTGTATGTGCAAAAATGGATTACTAACCGTATTCACTGTTTATCATGATCTATATTTGGACTGTTGTCTATATAAGTTGGGAAATACATATTTACATACACATTTGAAGAGAGAGAGAGAGAGAAAGTTTAGTGGCTCCAGGCTAAGGCCTATGTGAACAGGTTCAAGTCTGGGAGGAGCAACTCTTGGTCCATAAGGTGTGACCTTCTGAATACAGTGTAATCGAATATGTCTTATCCATATTCAAATCTCCTACAGTGTCTAGTACAGGACCTTGTACACAGGAAGTGCTTAAAAAATGTACATCCAGGTCCCCTATTAGTGTGGATAATGAATGTACTGGAATGGTTGCATGTGTTAGAATTCACACTGTTTGAAGTTATAATTAGGTAAAATGTGGCCATTGGTTCTGGCTCAATAGAAATAGGCAGTGCTAATTTGAATAGTGCTACCATATTAATGGAGTTCATTATTTGCACTAATTGGGACCTAGTTTGGACTGAATGGAAGAAGAAAGAGGCATGGCTGACACAAAATAGTGACATCTAAAATTCTTATATATATCCAAAATCCACATATGTATGTATGTATGGGAAGCTAGGTTGGCATTGGGCTTGGAATCAGGAGGTCTCATCTTCATGAGTTCAAGTCTGGCCTCAGACACTTACTAGCCATGGGACCCTGGGCAAGGTACTTCTGTGTGTGTGGGTGTGTGTGTGTGTGTGGGTGTGTGTGTGTGTCTGTGTCTGTGTGTGTATTTAATATATTCACTCCTGTCTCCCCGTCATGTCTCAATTTTCTGTCCTGTTGTCTTGTGCCTTCCTTTGACAGATCAGGATGCATTCTGGCAGTGTAAAAGAGAGAAAGTAATAGTTATGGGCCAAAGCATGTATTTGAGGACATGTGAATCATTGGGCCCCAATTCTTCCCCACTTATGTTCTCACTCTGTAACTGGCCTGGAAGAGTTCAGAGATAGACTCATTGAAGAAATGAGTTTTGGAAAAGAGACATTTTGGAAGCTAAGACCTGGAAGTAATATTGGATGGTAGAGATGTATATTGGATTGCCTTTGAGATCCTGCAGATTCTAATTTAGGACTTTGTTCTTTGTAGTCAATTCATGTAATTAAAATGTCCTGAGACCATCACTTTATATTAACAAGTGACCTTAATTGTTGAGACATAAAGGAGCAATCTCTGGGATACTGGATTGGAGTTTAAGTCAGTACCTGAAGTGTCTTGCTCAATGACCTCTAAGAACTTAACCAGTCAATGGAATTAAAATGGCAGCATGAACATATAATATTTAAGATTACTTTAGTTGATATTCATACAGCTCTTCAGTTAGTGCTTTTACATATATTGTCTTATAATCTAGTACTTACAAAGCTGATTTCCTGAACTCAAGGGAAAAATTTTTAGTGTTCTAACCTGCCTAGATCTTTTTGTACTCTTAAGTCAGTCTTCTAGCATATTATTTCAACTTTCTGGTTACCCATAGTCATGATTGTAAAACAAAGCAAAACAAAAACCTCCCGTCTTCCATTCTCTTTTTTAAGATTTTAATTTTATTTATATTTTTTTACATTTAGGTCATTCATCCATTTGCCTATGGTACAAAGTGCTTACGTACACCCAGTTTCTTCCCAGTTCTTTCCAATCTTTTTTAGCAGTGATGATAAGTGACATTTATATAGTGCTTTAAGGTTTTTGAAGGACTTTACAAACATCTCATTTGTTTCTCAAAACATCCCTGAGAGCTAGGTGCTACTATCATCCTCATTTTACAGATGAGAAAATTGAGGCAGATAGCAGTTAAGTAACTTGCCTAAGATCAGCTGGGAAGTGCCTGATACTAGATTTGGACTCCAGTCTTTCTCACTCCAGACCTAAAGCTTTTCTTTTAGTCGTTTGTATTCTTGGACTTATCAAACACTGGCTTATGACTCTATTTGGTACCTTCTGCAATCTAGTCTGTTCCACTGATCCACATTTTGACTTCCTTATTGGTATTAACGACTCATATTTATATAGAAACAGGATTATGAGATTTAGTAGTTTCCAGTTTTGATATTGGCACCCACCTAGTTCAACCTGAATCAGGACCTCTGCCATACCATACCTGGCTTGATACTTTCTACCAATCAGTAATTTCTATTCTCTACAATCAGAAACCTTTATTCTCTTCTGATCAGAAATACCTATTCTCTACAATGTGTCCTCTTTTACAGTATGATCTTTGGAGTTCAGGATAATCCTGAGGTCTTGGGAGTTGGTTTTTTGTTATTGTTTGGTCGGGCGTTTCAGTGGTGTCCAAGTCTTGGTGATCCAATTGGAATTTTCTTGGCAAAGATACTGGAGTGGCTTGCTGGTTCCTTCTTCAGCTCATTTCACAGATGTGGAAACTGAGGCAGACTGGGTTAAGTGACTTGCTCAGGGTCACACAGCTAGGAAACGTCTAAGGTCAAATTTGAATTCAGGAACATGAGTCTTCCTGACTTCAGGCCAGGCACTCTATCCACTGCAGCACCACCTAGATATCTCTAAAATACCTGCTTCATCCCAAATCTGTCACTCTCTCTTTTTGTTCTGGGACAGTGCTTCTGAATCATCAAAAAAAAAGTTTAAATTATGTTCCATTTATGTCTTTTATTATGATTTAATTTTCTTGAACTTTGGCTTATCTTCGCATGGTCATAACAAGAATAGCCCATTATCCCAGCGTTCTGGATAACTGAGAACTTTATATAATGCTTTGAATTATTCCCCGATATACTTTGCATTGATTATTTCTTCCACTTATTTCCTCACATCTTCCTCCTGGGATCTTAGCAAGGAGATA
Organism: Potorous gilbertii; assembly: GCA_028658325.1. Classification (NCBI taxonomy): domain Eukaryota; kingdom Metazoa; phylum Chordata; class Mammalia; order Diprotodontia; family Potoroidae; genus Potorous; species Potorous gilbertii. The sequence goes on along the minus strand of CM053775.1, from coordinate 37,082,846 downwards.
TTCTTATTCTCATTTTATTGATGAGGAAACTGAGAAACATATTTAGGGTTGGAAAGTTTGTCTTGCTTCTCACTGTCAGAGTTCCATGAAAACAGTGTAAAAACATTATAATACTTGGCTTATTTGGAGACTTCAAAGAATGCTTGCAAGATGAATTTTCCAGGATATTAAGAAAAATGCCAAGAAGCTAAAATAAAAGCAATTAAATAATGACAAATGAAAGCAGCCTCTGGATAAAATTGAGCCACATTTTGCCAAACCTTTGAACCAAGAACAATTTTTATTTTCCATGAAATAATCATGCACCCTTTCCCATGCCTTCTGTACTTCCTCTTTAGTTTGAAGGACTTCAGTGGTTACTCCAAATCATTCCTATAAGATTACAATGCAACCTTTTGACAGACCACAATCTTCTAACAATCTTCATTTTTTTTAAATGTCAATATTATTTTATTTTTTCTAATTACATGTAAAGATAGTTTTCAACATTCAATTTTAAAAGATTTTGAGTCTCAAATTTACCCCCCTTCCTCTTCTCCATCCTCCCCAAGACAGCAAGCAATCTGATAGAGGTTATGCATGTACACTCATGTTAAACATATTTCACATTAGTCATGTTGTGAAAGAAGAATCAGAACCAAAGAGTAAAACCACAAGAAAGAAAAAACAACATAAGTAAAAATAGTTTGCCTCGTGCTGCCTTCACACCCCATAGTTCTTTCTCTTAATGTGGATAGCATTTTCCATCATGAGTCTTTTCAGATTGTCTTAGATCATTGTATAGCTGAGAAGAGCGAAGTCTGTCATAGTTCATCAAGGCACAGTGTTGCTGTTAATGTGTACAATGTTCTCCTGGTTCTGCTCACTGCACTCAGCATCAGTTCATATAAGTCTTTCCAAGTTTTTCTGAAGTCAGCCAGCTCATCATTTCTTATGGAACAACAATATTCCATTACGTTCATATACTACAACTTGTTTAGCCATTTCCCAATGGATGGGAATTCCCTCAATTTCCAATTCTTGATCACCACAAAAAGAGCTGCTATAATTTTTTTTTGTACATATAGGTCATTTCCCCCCCCTTTTTAATGATCTCTTTGGGATACAGACCTAGCAGTGACATTGCTGGATCAAAGGATATGCACAGTTCTATAGCCCTTTAGGCATAATTCCAAATTGCTCTCCAGAATGGTTGGATCAGTTCAAAACTCCGCCAACAATGCATTAGTGTTCCAATTTTCCCACATCTTCTCCAATATTTATCATTTTCCTTTTCTGTAATATTAGCCAATCTCTAATAGGTGTGAGGTAGCACCTCAGAGTTGTTTTAATTTGCATTTCTGTAATCAATAGTGATTTAGAGCATTTTTTCATATGACTATAAATATCTTTAATTTCTTCATCTGAAAATTGCCTATTCATATCTTTTGACCATTTATGAATTGGGGAATGACTTGTGGAATCACCCATTTGTACCCATGTAATTAACACCAATTAAAATATATTCATATTGTAAAACATGGAATTTATTCTTTGTCATGTTGAACTAGGGATGGTGTTTGACAATTCTAAGAGATGGAATCCAATGTGATCCCCAATTTCCTACTTTTTTCACATTAGAAATGCTTTTGGGGGCCCCAAGCCAAGAACCATCTAACCACATTTAGGTTGAATTGGAAGAAATGGAAAATTCTCCCTAAAGAAGAGTATGGTTCTTTCTTGGATAGTTCTAGAAACTTCTAGACAGAGAGACCTTATGCCATATTGGATGCTGTCCCCGGCTCCTTCCATAGCATTCAGGTCCAGAACTCCTGACATCCTGATGTTAGAAAGTACTGGAAATTCTTCCTAGCAGCTATGCTATGCTGTCCCATTGAGTCCTCTTACAGAAGAATCAATATCCTGATTGTGGGAGAGGTACCCCCAGGCTCCTCTCCTGAATGGTCTGTTGATAAGATGGAAAAAAGACAGGCAAATTCTAGTATTTCAGTGTGACGCCTCAGAAATGCCTAATGAGGCCTTCAGAGGCAGCTTGGTGTGTCAATCAAAAAACATTTGTTAAACACCTACTATGTGCCAAAAGATATGATGAAATTAAATGGTTCTTGCCTTCAAGGAGAGCTCACATTTAATTTGGGGGGAAGCAGTGTCTTTCATTCTGTCAAAAAACATTTCTTAAGTGCCCACTTGGCACCAGGTAGTATCCTAGGTGCTGGAGATATAAAAAAATGAAATAATCTCTGTCCTCAAGGATCTTACATTTTGTAGGGAGAGACATCTTGAGCTCTTCCATGGCCTGAGTCCATTGGATATCTATTTCAGATGTTTGGGATACAGAGGCCTTGACTCCTATGTCTTTACCTGATGGTAAGCATTGTTCTTCCTCATCAGAAAGGAAAGGAGGAAACATCTGGTCACCAAGAAAGTAACCTTTTATGGTATTATTATTTTTTCCCTTTTCTGGGCATTTTCCCAGCCAGTTACTTGACTTCTGAGATTCCTCTCTACCCCCACCTAGATCCACCCAGCTAGTGCTTGGGATCTGAGATTCAAATGCTGCTCCCCAGCCTCAGGGCTTTCAGCAGCAGGCGGGGCTGCTATTCAGTGTGAGATTAAGTTCAGGTGCTCAGGTCGGGGCAGGGCTGCTATTCAGTGTGAGATTAAGTTCAAGTGCTCAGGTGGAGGCAGGGCCGCCACATGGGGCTCAGTTCCCTCAGGGGGTTTATGCGGAGACCTTCAACAATGGATCCGAGCTCCTGCCTGCTTTGGGGGGCCCTGTCCACTGCTGCCTCTGCTGCTCCCTCCTGAGGGGGCCTGAGTTATGGGGACACCCCGCTGCCTTCTTGGCGAGCCAGACAGGCTGTCTCACTAACCTTTGGCGTCTGTGGGTGGAAGGACCTGCGCAGCCTCTGGAGATTCCATTCCTGAAGCCTGCTCAGATCTGGTCCTCTTGGTGCCACGTGGCCAAGGCAGAGCTGGGCTCTGCTCCGGGTCCAGTGCGTGATGGACCTTTGGTGTTGGTTTTTCAGGGATCTCTGGAACAGAAATCTCCTCCACTTCATTTTTGTGCGGCTTCCACTGCTCCAGAATTTGTTGGGAGTTCCTCTTTACAGGTAATTTATAGGCTGTGGGTTCGAAGCTAGCATATGTGAATCTTTCTATTCTGCCATCTTGGCTCCTCCAGGAGAGACATTTTGTAGGGGGAGATATATCAGTTTATCAACAAGAATTTATTAACAGTCTACTGTGCACCAGACCTTTACAAAGACAAAAATGAAAAGTGTAGTGGATAATGTGCCATATTTGGAATCAGGAAATCCTGGCTTCCTATCTAGCCACTGACACTTATTAAGCACATAAACTTCCAAGCTCACAGAACCTCAATTTTGCCATCTGCAAAATGGGGGTAAAGATCCCCACAGCACCTGCCTCAAAGTTTTTCTGAGGTTCAGATGCTAAAACAGTTTGTAAAACATTCTCATAAACCTTCAAGTGCTGTGCAAACACCAATGATTGTTGTTAAGTCAATCAGCAAGCCTACTATGTTCCAGGCACTGTGCTAAGTTCAGGGGTTACAAAGAAAGGCAAAAAACGGTCCCTGCTCCCAAGTAACTCACAGTCTAATGGAGATTAAGTGATCTTAAAGGTGGGACCTTTACTGATAGACAAGATTGTCAGTATAAAAATCTCTTCTTCAAAGATGTATGATGCTGGCAACGTCCTCTTCTCCCTCCTCCTGCCCCTTTACAATAGAATAGTCAGGATTTGCTATGGTTAAAAAATGCCTCTCCTTAGGGGATGAGCTTTTATGAACTTAACAGGCCTGGCCTATGAGGCAAGCAACCTTCTGGTCCCTCAGTTAGGGCTGGGCCTGAAGCCTTGCCAGCTTGCACAGACCTGGCCAGAGTTTATACAAGTGATAAATGTTTTATGGATGAATGAGTGAATGAATGGAATCCTATTTTTCCTGCTTCAGTTTAGCTCACAGATCTAGAGTTAGAAGAGCCTTTAGAAGTCATCTAATACAACCCTGTTATTTTACAAAGGAGGTAACTAAGGCCCAGGGAGGGGAATTCACTTGTACTTTGATGACCTATGACCTTTTTCGAACCCAAGTTCACCCCCTTATTGTGATGAGACATGTCAAATTGTGTTGCAAAGAAACAGAGTATAATAACATGTATAGAACAACCAAAATCACATTCGATTAACAGGTCAAATATGGCCTCAGACACTTACTATCTGTGCAACCCTGGACAAGTCACTTCACCCCGCTTGCCTCAGCTTCCTCATCTGTAAAATGAGGTGAGGAAGAAAATAGCAAATTGATCTAGTATCTCTGCCAAGAAAACCCCAAATGGGGTCAGGAATATCCAAAAACAGCAACAAATTTGAGGAGAGGAACAGAGAGAATAGCTAGAAGCCTGGATGAAGTATGTACCTTCAGCCATAGTAACTCCTGGTATAGTGGAAACAACATTAGCCCTAGTGGCAGAAGACCTGAGTTCTAATATTCTCTCTGCCACTTAACTGCTTGGGATCTTGGGCCTTGGTTTCTTCCCCTGCAAGTTGGCCTCTGAGGTCCCTACCAACTCTAAAAAGATACTTTTCTGACCCTACAAGTGAAAATCATAAATGGAAAAACAAAGGTTAGAGAAGTCCTTTGGGTCTATTTAGATTCTGAATTTTGAAAGTCTTCCTTCCTACTCCCAGCTGGCAATTTCGTATTCTACCTAAACAGGAAAAATAGACTTTCAAATTTGCCTAAGTGACATATCAGTGTAAACTTCCCCACCATCTCCTTGACATGTGCTTTTCAGGGCATGAAAGGTTCTTGTTTTTTATGTCAGCCTGCTTTTTAAAGAAAAGAAAAAAATCCTTAGCATGTTCTGGCCTCTGTCCAGTCTCTGTAAAGCAAGTTGGAAATGATCGAATTCTGCATGGACCCTGCTGTTAACTTGGTGGGACATCTTGGCAAGACTATTCTATTTGGAGACCTAAGTCCAAACATTGTTATTTATTCTCTGTGTGACACAAAGTAAGACTTTTTTTGTCCCTGAGCCTCAGTTCCCTTGACTTTAAAAAGAGGGCATTCAGTTCAATTCATCTCCAGGTGCTATGCTAGGGAACAGATACGACATTAAGAATTAGACAGTCCCCATCTACAAAATCTGGCCCTTTCAGGTTTCCAGAGTTCTTTCCTTATGATAATGAAACCTGTTGAGATAGGTCGTGGAGGTATTGTGATTCCCATTTTACAGATAGGGAAACTGAGATTTTACAGGGTTAAGGGATTTGTCCAGGATCACAGAGGTAGTCACTGTCTAAACTAGGATGTGAACCCAAGTAAGTCCTTCCTGATTATATATATGTACTTTCTCTGCTACACACAATGATTTTTGAGTACTCAGATGGTAGTCATGTCTTTAAACCTCTGCTCTTACACTTCCTTTTGTACCTGGCTAAAGTACTTAGCACTTAATATTGGGCCTTTTGTTTCTGCATTGGACTGTAAGTCTCATGAAGGCAAGGTTTCTTCTATAAATACGTATTTCCCCCCACAGCCCAGCACAGTGTTCTGTACACAGTAGGCACTTAATAAATGTGTTATGAATTAATGAATGTTTATTTGCTCATAGAATCTTAGATCCAAAATTGGAAAGGGCCTCTGATCCATTGGATCCAACCTCTTCATTTTACAGATAAGGAAATTGAGACCCAGGGGAAGTACCAGTCCTGCCTTGAGTTCTGGCCCTGCCACTTCCTGGCTGTATAATCATAAGCAAAGTCAGTTCACCTCACAGGGACCATTGAAAGAAAGCACTACAGACTTGTGATTTGTTATGACATCTGTACTTTAAAGGCAAGTCATAGCTTTTTGGTGTGATGGCTGGGAAGCTATGTCCATACCTGCAAGGCCTGGGTTCCATTCCCACCTCTGACATTCATTGACTGTGTGACTCTGAACAAGTCACTTGACTTCTCTGTGTCCTAGACAGATCTCTCAGACTATCAGTTGATCCATGCTGGTGGAGAAAGGATTATATACCAGTGAAATCATAGTTCCTCTATCCCCACCCACATCCTTCACATGATTTGCAAAGCATATCATCTTTTTTGTGCTAATAAAGCTAGTATCGTTCCTTCTGCACAGGTGAGGAAACTGAGACTCAGTTGATGAAGGGACTTGCCCAGGGTCACCTCCCTCAATGCTTTGATGAGACAGAAGTTGGGAGACATCCTCACTTTATCCCAGTCCCCCTTTCCTGTTCCTGGTCACTCTGGAGACATCCCATCTCAGCCCAGGCTCAGGGGCCAGTCCTTTGTTGCCTCTGACCTCGCAGCGAGTCCCTTGCTTTCTCTGCTCCAGTCTGTTCTCCACACTGTTCTCAGGCCAGGCTCCTCAGCACTCCCTCACTTGACTTTGACCTCCCCTCTCCAGGGTCATTCTTTCAAGGTGCCCACCCCTGACTCTTCTTTCCCAGGCTGATTTAACACACATGGTCCTTGATTTCTTTGGTTTAACCTGTTCTTTCTGGATTACCTCCTCCCTCCTTCCCAGCATCCTTCAGCTCCCCATCCACTCTTGCTTCCAGGAGCAAACTTTGATCACCCCCTCAGTCAGAAGCAGAGGATTCTGGGATGCCAGAGCTGAAAGGGAGATTATCTAACTTACAGAGGAGGAAACTGAGGCCCAGGTAGGGGAAAGGATAGAAAGAAAGACAAAAACAGCCTCTTCCTTTAGTATCCTCCATTTATAGCATGTAAGGCATTAGGTATATGCAGACTGGGTTCAGAGTAAATGGCTGTTAATCTCAGAGAGGAAGGCATTAGCAATTGGGTGGGTGGGAAGGTAGAATTTGAGCTGAATCTTGCAGGAAGCCAGGAAGCAGAGATAAGGAGGGAGAGCATTCCAGACATGGAGCACTTCTAGGACAAATGCATGGAGATGGGAGATGGAGTGTTATGTGTGAGAAACAGCTAGGAGGCCAGTGTCAGTGAGTATGTAGACAGAGTATATAGAGGGGAGGAGAAAGGGAATAAGGGAAAGAAATAAGTGTTAATTAAGCACCTACTATGTTTATGTGCTTTATAAATTTTATTTTATTTGATAATGGTCAGGGAAGTAAGGTGTAAGAAGAAGACTGGAGATGTAGCAAGGGGCAGCTAGGTGGCTCTTACTAGCCATGTGACCCTGGACAAGTCATTTAGTTTCTGTTTGCCTTAATCCACTGGATTGGTGCGCTGTGGCCCATGGGGTCACAAAGAGCTGAACATAACTGACAGGTAGGGCCAGCTTGAGAAGGCTTGAAAAGTTGGGTTTCCTATTTGATTCTGCAGGTAGGAGGACTGGAAGGGCCCTCAAGAGTCATCTGGTCTAATCCTGTCATTTTCTAGTTGCATTCTGAGCGGGGAGGGGGATGTCGTGTGACTTTGCCAAGGTCGAGAAGGCAGATGTCTGGGGTGAATTTGAAGCCCAGGTCACCTGCCTACAGAGCTTATGCCCTTCCTGTGCCTCTCCTAGTCACTTCCCAGACCTTCCCTGGGCTGTCACTGTTTTATAGACTTGCCCCATGTCTTCCATCAGAGGATGATGGATTGGCAGTGGGCAGCTTGGTGCGCCAACGCCAAGGAAAGCAAGCGCATCATAAACTCCTGATTTATTTCTTCATAAGCTTCTAGCTATTGTACAGCTTCCAGGGGACCCAGCAAACCCTGGTGCAGACAGCAGATGGCAAGGAATGGATGGCTGCGGGGCTCTGGGGATGGGCTGAGGCTCAGTGTCCTGTCCAGTTCTGGCACACAGTGGCCTCCAGGGGCTCAGCTCAGCTCTGCTGGCCAGGGCTGCTGATGTGGAGCCAAGGGACCAAGGGGACACAGGGCCACACTGTGTCTCCTGTTGCCAATAGCAGATTCCTAACCTCTTGATGTTGGAGAGAGAAGAAAAAAATTACATCTACCTGTTTGTCTAGAGTATCCTATTGCCATCCCCCATTGCCCTCCTCCTTCCATCATTACACAGTGCCCTACCATTCATGGCACATTCACCAAGTCACTCAAACCTCTATCAGTTGCTTGTTGATCATCCAGCTTTCTTAGTCTATCCCTCCTCTCCCCTCCCCTCCCCCCTCTCCCCTCCCCTCCCTTCCTCTTCTCTCTCCTGCCTTCCCCTTCCCTCCCTTCCTCTCCTTTCCCCTCCCTTCCCTTCCCTCCCCTT
>CM053775.1:37056052-37074128 GCA_028658325.1 Potorous gilbertii | reverse complement strand
GGGAATGGGTGGGGAGGGAGGGATGGGGAGAAACTGGAACTTAAAATTTTAGGATCAGCTGTTTAGTATTGTTCTTGCTACTAGGAAATAAGAAATACAGGTAATGGGGAATAGAACGTTATCTGGCCCTACAGGACAAAAGAGAAGATGGGGTAAGGGAAGGGAGGGATGATAGAAGAGAGGGCAGATTGGTGATATAGGTAATTAGAATGTCCAGTGTATCGGGGAGGGGGGAGGGGACAAATGGGGAGAAAATTTTGGAACCCAAAATCTTGTGAAAATGAATGTAAAAAGGTAAATAAATTTATTTAAAAGAAAAAAAATATGCTTTGATCTACTTTCAGACTTCATCAGATGTTTCTGTGGAGGTAGAGAGCCTTTTTATCATAAATCCATTGGAATTGTCTTGGATCATTGTATTGATGAGAAGAGCTAAGTTATTCACAGTTGTTCATTGTACAATATTGCCCTTACCATGTACGGTGTTCTCCTGGTTCTGCTTACTACACTTTGGATCCATTCATAACAGTGGTGATAATGAGCATCTTTGCTTCATTTCTGATCTTATTGGGAGGGTTCCAGTTTATACCCATTACAGGTAACGCTTGCTGATGATTTTAGACAGATACTACTTGTCGTTTTAGAGAAAGCTCTATTTATTCTTAAGCTTTTTAGTGTTTTTAATAGGAATGAGTACTGTATTTTGTCAAAAGGTTTTTTTCTGAATCCATTGAAAAAAATCCTATGACTTTTTATTGAATTTGTTATTGATATGGTCAATTATGCTGATAGTTTTCCCAATATTGAATCAGTTCTACATCCTGGTATAAATCCCACATGTTCATAGTGAATGATCCTTGTGACCTATTTCTATAATCTCTTTACTAGGATGTTTAAAAAAAATTTTGCATCAATATTCATTAGGGTAATTGGTCTATTTCTAAAGAAAGTTTTCTTTCTCTGTTTTTGCTCTTTCTGTTTAGGTATCAGCACCATACTGGTGTCAGAAAAGGAATTTGGTAGGGCTCCTTCATCGTCAATTTTTCCAGACAGTTTATGTAGTATTGGAATTGTTATTTAAATGTTGGAGTCATTTGTGAGCCTATAAATTTTTTCTTAGGGAATCTATTGATGGCTTGTTCAATTTCTTTTTCTAAGATAGGGTTATTTAAGTATTCTATTTCCTCTTCTGTTAATCTGGGCAAATTATATTTTTCTAAATATTCATTCATATTATTTAGATTGTCAGATTTATTGACATATAATTGGGCAAAAGAGCGCCTAATAATTGCTTTGATTTCCTCTTCGTTGCTGGTGAATTCACTCTTTTTATTTTTATTAATGGTAATTTGATTTCCTCCTCCTTTTTAAAAAATCAAATTAAGCAATGGTTTAGCTTTCTTACTCACCTCTCATAAAGTCAGCTTCTAGTTTCATTTATTAGCTCAATAGTTTTCTTACATTCAGTTTTATTAATCTCACCTTTAGTTTTCAGGATATATTTGATTGGGTATTTTATATTTGTTCTTTTTCTTGTTTCTTTTTAAGTGCATGCCAAATTCATTGATCTCCTCTTCCTCTATTTTGTTGATGTAAATATTTAGAGATATCAGTTTTTCTCTAAGTACTGCCTTGTCTGCATCTTATAAATTTTGGTATATTATCTCATTGTTGTCATTCTCCTTAATGAAATTATTGATTGTTTCTATGGTTTTTCCTTTGACCCACTTATTCTTTTTTTAATTATTTTATTTGTTGTTAGTGTTCTACAATCACTTCCATCCATCTTAGATTTTTTCCCTTCCCTCACTCTACTTCTCCTCTCTCCACTCCCTCCCCCAGACAGTGTGCAGTCTTATATAGGTTCTACACTTACATTCCTATTAAATACATTTTCACCTGAGTCATGTTGCACAGAAGAATGAAAATGAATAGGAGAAACCATAAAACAAAAAAAAATAATATAAAAGAAAATGATCTGCTTCATTCTGTGATCCAATTCCATAGTTCTTTCTCTAGGTGTGGAAGGTGTTTTGCCTCAAGAGTATATTGGTATTTTTTTTAAGTCCTTGCAATGAAGTACTAAGTCTACCAGAAAAATTCCTCACACACTAAAGTTATTGCTGTGTACAAAGTTCTCCTGGTTCTGCTCCCTTCACTCAGCATCGGTTCACATAAGCCCTTCCAGGCATCTCTGAAGTCTTCCTGTTCATCATTTCTTGTAGCACAATAGCATTCCATTATAGTCATACACCACAACTTGTTCAGTCATTCCCCAATTGATGGACATCCCCTTGATTTCCAGTTTTTGGTCACCACAGAGAGAGCTACTATAAATACTTTTGTACATGTGAGAACCTTTCCCATTTCTATGATCTCCTCAGGACAGAGTCCCAGAAGTGACATTACTGGGTCAAAGAGTATGCACATTTTTGTCGCCCTTTGGGCATAGTTCCAAATTGCTCATGGTTGAATCAGCTCACAGCTCCACCGACAATGAATTAGTGTTGCAGCTCTCTCACATTTTCTCCCACATTTATTATCATCCTGTTTTGTCATGTTAGCCAGTCTGATAGGTGTGATGTGGTACCTCAGAGTTGTTTTGATTTGCATGACCCACTCATTTTTTAGGATTATAATTTTTAGTTTCCACTGAATTTTTAATCTCTGTTTCCACAGCCAGTTATTAAAAGGTTTTTTTTGCATTGTGGTCTGCAAAGGATGTATTTAATATTTATACTTTTCTGCATTTGGTCATGAAATTTTATGCCCTAAATCATGGTTAGTTTTTGTGAAGATGTCATGTACAGTTGAGAAAAAGGTACACTTTTTTCTATATGTATTCAGTTTTCTCCAGAGGTCTATCGTATCTAACTTTTCTAAAATTCCATTTGCCTCTTTAACTTCTTTCTTATTTTGTGGTTATATTCATCTAGTTCTGAGAGGGAAAAGTTGGGGTCTCCCACTTATACAGTTTTACTACTTCTTCCTATTACTCATGTAACATTTCCTTTAAGAATGTTGATGCTATGCCATTTGGTGCATATATGTTTGGTATTAATATTGCTTCGTTGTTTCTGGTATCTTTTAGCAAAATGTAGTTTTCCTGCTTATCTCTTTAAATTATGCCTATTTTTACTTTTGCTTTGTCTGAGATTATAATCGCTTCCTCTACTTTTTTTTTAACTTCAGCTGAAGCATAATAGATTCTGTTCCAGTCCCTTATTTTTACTCTACATGCCTCTCTGTTTGTTTCAAGTGTGTTTCTTGTAAACAACATATTGTTGGATTGTTGTTTTTAATTCATTCTTCTGTTTCCATTTTATGGGAAACCAACCCATTCACACTCACAATTATGAATTCTGTGCATTTCCTTTCATCCCATTTTCCCTGTTTGTCATTCTCTCTCTCTTTACTCTGTCTCTCTTTTTGCTTCTGACCACTGCCTCCCTTAATATGCTCTCTTCTCTATCAGCCTTACCCTTTATCATCCTAATTTTTTGGTTAAGATAGAGTTCTATACCCAACTGAATGTGTATGTCCTAATGAGAGTAAGGTTCATCATTGCTTCCATCTTCCCTTTCACTGTACAAGCTCTTCCTTTGCACCTCTTTTATGTGATATAATTTCCCCCATTCTACTTCTCTCTTCTCCCTTTACCAAGGGCATTCCTTTTTCATTAAACAAAAAAAAATCCCTTCATAGTCAATTCACATCAGCACCCTCTGTTCCTGGGGCAGAAGGGGCAGTGTGCCAAACTTCAGGTTTTAATGTTGCAATTTTTAGAGCTTGTTCTGGAGTTTTGTAAGTTGTCAGTGCTTTCACTAAATAGAGGTGTGGTCACTGCTGCCCTGGCCCATGCTCTGGTCTTTACCTGGGAAGGGACCTTGTTCCCTTGAAACTTTGAATAGGTCCCTTGCTCCATGCAGCTGCAAAGTACTGCATTCCTTTCTGCCTTGGAGCTGAGACCAAGGTCCCTACTTCCTAGTGAGAGATCACAAGCACTTTTTTCCTCCCTGGAACTATGGCTAGGACCCTTCCTGTGCTGCAGTTGCAAGCACTAATAGTCTTTTTTTGTCTTGGGATTGTGACCTAGAACTACCTATGGGTAGTACAACAGGCTCGTGAACCCAGTGCCAGTAAAGGATCCTATGTAATCTCTTTCTGCCCAGCTGTCCAAATCCCTTACTGTTTGAGAACTCCCAAAGCTGCTCTTGCTACTAATGCAGTTATCTCCAAGGCCTGTGGTTGATATTTCTGCAGCATGGCCTGTAATTCACTGTGCTCCAGGCCAGAGGATAACCCCAGTGTGACAGACCTTTCCTACTAAATTCCTAGGTTGTCTTCAGCCAGAAAATTGACTTTTTGTTGGCTCTGCTCCTCCAAAATTCCATTTGAGGCATTAATTTAAAGTTGTTTGGAGGGGAATTTAGGAGAGTTCAGGTGAGTTCCTTCCTCTACCCTGCCATCCTGGCTCTTTCTTTAACACTCTGCATTATTTTCAAAACTATTTTGATGACTAGATTTCAATATAATAAATACCCTTTGTAATCTTATGTAATAGGTACCCTACGTAATCATTTCTAGACATGATTCTGAGAAGGTGTCCATAGACTTCACCAGACTGACTGATAAAGGGGTTCAGGACACGCCCCAAAGGCTAAGAACTTCAGGTCTTCTCTTCTTGAGTTCTTTTTTTATTGGTCAGGGCAAACAATATTGTCTTCTTGCAATGTCTCTTTTTCTTAGTTACGTAGCCCCTTTGGACCTCAGTTTTCCATTCTGTAAAATGTTAGCTGTTTTGCTTTTCTTTAATGGCATCATGGAGAATCCTGAAAGGGGGGAGGGTTAGGAGACATCCATTTTCATAGTTGGTAATCCATTTTCATCCTCCTTTCAAGAATGTTGGCATATTTCCTATCTTTAAAGTTAGGTATCATTAAGGAATATATTCTCAATTTAATCTGAGTTTATATGTTTCTACTGAGCTAGTAACTTCTCCAATCATCCATGTGCTTTATTCTTCTTCCTCTTATCTCTATAAGGACTTTTAACAGATAATTAAAAGTGAGCTCACTGAAGAAAATAATTCTTTAAAAATAAGAATGGAGCAGATGGAAGCTAATGATTTTATGAGAAACCCAGAAATTACACAACAAAACCAAAAGAATGAAAAAATGGAAGATAACTTGAAATATCTCATTGGAAAAACAACTGATCTGGAAAATAGATCTGGGAGACACAACTTAAAAATTATGGGACCACCTGAAAGTTATGATCAAAAAAAGAGCCTAGACATCATCTTTCATGAAATTATCAAGGAAAACTGCCCTGATATTCTCTAACCAGAGGGTAAAATAAATACTGAAAGAGTCCACCAATCACTTCCTGAAAGAGAGCCAAAAAGAGAAACTCTTAGGAATATTGTGGCCAAATTCCAGACTTCCTGGGTCAAGGAGAAAATATTGCAAGCAGCTAGAAAGAAACAATTTGAGCATTGTGGAAATACAATCAGGATAACACAAGATCTAGCAGCTTCTATATTAAGGGATCCAAGGGCTTGGGATATGATATTCCAGAAGTCAAAGGAACTAGGATTACAACCAAGAATCACCTGCCCAGCAAAACTGAGTATGAAATAGAAGACTTTCAAATATTCTTGATGAAAAGACCAGAGCTGAAAAGGAAATTTGACTTTCAGACACAAGAATCAAGAGAAGCATGAAAAGCTAAATAGGAAAGAGAAATAACAAAGGACTTAATAAAGTTGAACTGTTTACAGTCCTACATGGAAAGATAATATTTGTAACTCTTGAGACTTTTCTCAGAATTTGGGTAGGTGGGATTGTTCTCTCTCTCTCTCTCTCTCTCTCTCTCTCTCTCTCTCTCTTTCTCTAGACACACACAGAGAGACAGAGACAGAGAGTCGGAGAGCATAGGGTGAGTTGAACAGGAAGGGATGATATCTAAAATACTAAAATTAAGGGGTGAGAGAGGAATATATTGGGAGGAGAATGGGAAGATGGAATGGGGCAGATTTTCTCTCATAGAAGAGACAAGAAAAAGAGGGAGGTGAGAGAGGAAAGGTGAAGCTTACTTTAATCACATTTAGCTCAAGGAGGCAATAACATGCACACTTAATTTTGGTATGAAAATCTTGCACTACAGGAAAGTAGGGGAGAAGGGGATAAGTAAGGTGAGGGGATGATGGAAAGGAGGACAAATGGGAGGAGGGAGCAATTAGAAGTAAACACTCTTGGGGAGAAAGAAAGTCAAAAAAGAGAATAGAAGAAATGGGGGTCTGGATAGGATGGAGGGAAAGGTAGTTAATCTTATACAACATGACTATTATGGAAGTCATTTGCAAAACTACACCTATATAGCCTATATTGAATTGCTTGCCTTCTCAGTGGGGATGGGTGGGGAGGGAAGAAGGAAGAGAAGTTGAAACTCAAAGTTTTAGGAACAAAGGTTGAGAATTGTTTTTGCATACAACTGGGAAATAAGAAATACAGGTAATGAGATATAGAAATTTATCTTGCGCTATGGGACAAGAGAAAAAATGATAAGGGCACAGAGGGGTGTTAGTAGTGAGGGCACGTTGGTGGAAGGGGCAATCTGAATGCAAGGCATTTTAGAGTGAGGGGAGGGGAGAGATGGGGAGAAAATTTGGAATTCAGAATTTTGTGGATATGAATGTTGAAAACTTAAAATAAATAAATAAAATAAATTTTAAAAAATTAAAAAAAGAAAATTGAGAAAGCCTGCAAAAATGCAAAGACCCTTGACACTGACCTGTACTTTGACTTTTGTGGATTGAGAGAGTGATTGCAGCAGCTGGTAGCTTAGCTACTTTGACATTTCCAAACTACCCCTGGCAGCATGCTCTTTCTTCTCTTTGGATTTAGAGCTACAGTTTTAATGAGAAAGAGAAGAAGGAAGGAAAGAAGAAAGGAAGAAGAAAAGCAAGAGAAAGGAAGGAGGAAGAAAGAAGACAAAAAAGAAAGAAAAAATAAAGAAGAGAAAGGAAAGAAGGAAGAAGGAAGAAAGGAAGAAAAAAGGGAAGGAGAGAATAAAAGAAGGAGGAAAGGAAAGGAAGGACATGATTTATTTAAAAATTGACATAAGAGAGCAGAAGGGAATACAAACAAGCAGGGCAATGTTATAACTCCACATGAAATTTAATATATATTACATTTCACATGATACCTATGGGTATATATATATATATATATATATATATATATATATATATATATATATATATTATTCACACACACATACATCTATACCTACAGCTGCACACACATGCATATATACAATTTTTAAAGGGATGAGAGAAGTATTTGAGGATAAGACACTGACATCCCTTTTGTTTTGATGTGGGAAAGGCAGACTTGCCTGAGCTCGGTGTGCCAGCCCACATGAATGATAAGGGTGAATTGAATGGAAAATGCTTAAGAGCAGAGCTTGTTCTGGTTTCAGCCTTGATAGCTGCCCTCTAAGTACAGGGCCTGGTACATAATATAGTCAGTGCTCACTAAACACTTGGACTGTGACCAAGGAGTGCTTGGAGGCATGGAGAGTGGGGGCCAGACTTCAACCAAAAAGCAGATCTGAACAAATGACTGAAGAAGAACGGGAACAGTGCTTGAGAATGGGGCAATTTCAGAGCTGGTTACATCATGGCCAAGGGATCTAGAGGATATGAAAAATGAACAGAGAATCCATGCCCTGGATCTAAATGCAAAATATGTGGTTCTTGGCCACCTTCAGAGGTGCCTTACCTTGCTCTGGGGTAGCTCCAAGGCCCCTTTTCTGACCAAAGGCAGGAGGCCAGGAGCAGCAGCCACACCTAAACAGGAATTTTAAAGGCACTCCTCCCACAAGGGAGTTGGAATCCTGACAGAAACTCAATTCCATTCAAACCAAACATTTACCAAGTGCCTGTTGTGTGTAAAATTCAGTGGCAGCTGTTGGAAATACAAAACTGAAAAATGATAGCCCCTGCTCTCTTAGAGCTTCGAATTTAATAGATTGTATGTGTGTATTTGTGACATTTACACAAATACAGTACAAGGCAGAATGCTGTCTTCAAACTTTCATGAGAAAGGAGAGATTGTTTTCACTTACTTTCCATCCCTGGGTCTCAGTTTCCTCTTCTGTTAAATGATGGGGTTGCACTCAGCTGTTCCTTGAGGTTCTCTTCTTCCCTGACTATGATCCATGATCCTATGATAAGGAAGGCTTAATGAAAAAAGGTGGCATGCAAATTGGATCTTTAAGGAAGGATGGGCCAAAAATGGCTACTAAGTTATGGACCTGGGGGAGGAGAACAATGGTGACACCATCCACTGAAATATGAAGGATGGAAGGAGGACTGGATTTGGGGAAGGACATAAGTTCAGTTTGATAAACGTGAAGTGTGAGGTCCCAGTAAGGTATTTAAGCAAATGGCCCTTTTTGTCTCCTTTACCCTCAGTCTAATCTTGTTGTTTCTACCTCTGAAATATATCCACTCTCTTCTTCTATACCTCGGCTTCTATACTTCCGTATACTTCTATACTCCTATATACTTCTATACTCCTCTCCTCACCCTCAGGATTCTCATCATCTCTCTATTCCAATCACCTAACTGTCCTCCCCAAATCTAGAATCTCCAATTCAACCCAGATGCCAACCTCGCTAATACTGAAATGTAAAATGATGTCACTCTCCTGTTAAAAAAAACAAACAAACAAACTTTCTATGGTTCCCCATTGCCTATAGGGTAAAAACAGACTCCTTAACCTGGCATTCAAGGCCCTCCACTACCGGGCTCCAACTTTTATAGCCTTATATCATACTACATATCCCAAGCAAACTGGACCATTTTCCAATCCCCGTTCTCTTCCAGATGGGGAGGGCTTCTCCCTTCTCTATTCCTTTGCTCATTTCTTCTCCCATGCCTAGAATGGCCTCTCCTTCCCACCCCTCCTATAAATTCTCTAGATTTATCCAATAAATTAAAGATCTTTCTCTAACACAAGGTTTCTTCACCATTTTGTATGTGTCATAGAACCCTTGGGCTGTCTGGTGAGACCTACACTCCTTTAACAACAACCTTAAAGATAGGAGTCCCACCAACATTCCTGCACAGGATGAAAATGGATTTTATTGTTCAGTCATGTCTGACCCTTCGTGACCCCTTTGGGGTTTTCTTGGCAAAAATCCTGAAGTAGTTTGCCATTTCCTTCTCCAGGGGGTCCATTTCATTGGTCAATCAGAGGTCAAGTGACTTGTCCAGGGTCACATGGCTAGAAAGTATCTGAGGCTGGATTGGACTCAAGTCTTCCTGATTCCAGGTCCAGTGCCCTATCCTTGTCACCTCAAAAATGCATTACTCACTATGAACATGGATTATCTCTCCTGGCCCTACCCTTCCCCAATAAGTCTCCCATGCTGCCATTGGAGAAAAGTAAAAGAACCAGTGTTTTACAGAACAGGAAACCAAGTTCAAGAGGCTAAGGAGACCAACAAAGAGTTCCTGCAGAAAGTTAGCTTATGACTGAATCTTCAGGAAAGTCAGGAAGGAGAGGTGAGTAAATGAGATGATTCTAGGAGTAAGGGACAGCCAGTGAAAAGTCAAGAAGTCGGGAGTGTTATGCATGGGGCACAGTCAGGAGGCATGTGCTGTTGCATTGTAGGGTATGCGAAGAGGAATCAATATAAAACTGGAAATAGAGAAAGGGGTCAAGTCAGGAAGGGTTTTTAAGGTATGTACAGGTAAATGTTTAACAACCAACAAACCAATAAATTAAGCCCTGATTTATAAATATTGCTGATTCCTGAGGTGTAAATGCTCATGCTGAACATTTAACAGAAAGCTGGTTTGAAGTGGCTCTGGAACAATCTTGATTTTAAATGGCAGAACACTTTATATCTGATCCTAAAAGTAACAGAGGAAGCTAGGTGGTGCTGTAGTGGATAATGCCAGATCTGGAGTCAAGAAGATTGCTCTTTGAGAGTTCCAATCTGACCTCAGACACTTACCAGCTGTGTGACCCTGGGCAAACACTTCCCCTTGTTTGCCTCAGTTTTCTCATCTGTAAAATGAGATGGAGAAAGAAATGTTGAACCACTTCAGCATCTCTGTCAAGAAGATCCCAAATAGGGTCATAAAGAATCAGATAGGACTGAAAAATGACAATAAAAATGACAAGAATTTATCAAGTTGTGGGAGGGGTGGTCAGACACGATCAGACCTGCCCTTTAAGAAAATCACTCTGGCAGCTGAGTGGAGGATGGACATGGAGGAGGAAGGGAGGGAGAGAGAAACTTGTGCCAGGGAGACCAACTAGCAAGCTCTTGCACTAATCCAGGCATGAGCAGACAAGATTTGGACCACATTGGATATGTGAAGTGGGTGTGAGAGGGCAATTGATGATGCCACTGATGTTGTGAGCCTGTGTGACTGAGGTGAGGTGGGGAGTGATAATATTAGCAAATGGGAAACTTGATCCGTGTTGGTGCCAATGCTCTAGACCATCTGACGTGACAGGTCTGGGTGAGAAAATCCAAATGTAATAGCTTTCAAATAGATGAAGACCCTCCCAGCAAGTGAGTGTATAAGTAGCCCTTGGAGAAATGTATTCCCTGTGAGCAACCTAGCTGAGTCCAGTCCAACCCAGCCCAGCCATGGCTTTTGGTTGCTTCCTTGGGAATAAAAGACCTTGACTTGGTTAAGGAATTCCTTTTCTCAAAATTTTTTATCCCCTTTTCTTCAGGTTATCTGATGGTCAAAATGCTATGGGGTGTAAGAGCAAAGATAGAGCCATAGGGCAGCTGTCAGCTGTTCCCTGGGCCTTAGGGTTTAGTGCCTATCACAGCTGCATGAGTCACTTCACTGTAGAAGCAAAAGGGTAGAGGTGAGAGGAGGTGATTTTGTGGATTCAGAATTCTCTGACAGCAATAAAATCCCTGAGTGCAGGTCCTGCTATCTACCTACTTCCCTCATCATAGAATCATTATAGACCTAGAGCTAGAAATGACCTCAAATATCACCTAATCCAGTCCCCCTCCCATTTTACACTCCATTTCCCAACTGCAGGTGTTTGCCCACACCTGGAGTGCTCCTCATCTCTGGTTTCTAGCTTTCTTCAAGTCTCAGCTAAAATTCCACCTTCTACAGAAAACCTTTCCCAAAGCCTCTTCATTCCAGTGCCTTTTTCTATTAATTATTTTCTTTCCTCCCTTACATATCACTTATTTGAATATATTTCTTGTCTTCTCCATTACAGACAGTTAAATGGCACAGTAGAGAGGGTTCTGGGTCTGCCTGAGTTCAAATTGGATCTCAGAAACTTCTCAGCTATGTGACCCTGGACAAGTCATTTAACTACTGCTTGCCTCAGTTTCCTAAACTGTAAAATAAGGATAGTGATAGCCCCTACCTCTTGGGGCTGTTGTGAGAATCAAATGAAATATTATTTGTAGATTACCTACTGCAGTGCGTGGCATTTAATAAATAATTATTTGACTAATGGGCAAGGTTGTGCTGGCAAAAGTTTAACAAGTAGGTCTCCCAAAGCTGCTTTTGCTTCATTTGCATCATAAATATTTTCCCCATTGCTTGCTTAAGCCTAGCCAATCAACAGTACAATAAATCAAGCCCTGATTTAGAGCATTTGCTGATTTTCGAGGTACCAATGTTCACACTGAAAAATTTAATTACTGAGTAATCAGAGTCCCCAAGCTGACTCTAGCACACTCTTGTCTAAATCCTGGTGGGATGGGGCAAGTGGGCAGTAAGCTTACTGTGTGCCAACAGTGTGATATGATAGGTGGTACTGTCCTAGGCAAGATCAAGTGAGGTCTAGAATCAAGAAAAAGGAAGGAAAAAGGCATTCACTATTCTCTTCTTTGGTGGGACTCCATCTACAGCACTGGGCGTAGTTCTGAGCAGACCTTCCTAGGAAAGACAAGAACACCTCTGAGTATCCCAGAAGAAAGATATTGCCCAGGAGAACTAGAGAAAAAATTGTATGAACATCAGCTGAAGGAACTGGGGGTGTTTGCCCTGAAGATTTATAAGGGCCCTGAGAGCTGTCTTCAAGGGTTTGAGCGGCTGGCCTGTGGAAGATGCCTTAGACTCCTTAAGCTTGGTTTCAGAGAGTGGAACTAGTTGACAGCTGCAGAGGCAAAAACTTTTCTACACGATTACAAAGTGTACTGAGTGAATGGGCTGCCATGGTGGTGGGGAGGGGAACAGGCTACCCCAATGATAGAGCTAGAAGGTTACTAGTCATGTATGTTGTAGAAAGGATTTTTGGTCTGGTCTAGTTTGCCTGGTCCATTTCCCACCAGGTACCCTGCTTTTGTACTTCTTTGGACCTCTCCAATATACCTTCCTTCCCCAGCAAATTCATCACTGGGAAATCTTATTACCCTGCAGGAATGAATCTGTCTGGGTACTTTCATCCCTTCAGCCCTCTCTGCCCCTCTGACTGGATCCTCAGACTGGAGGGGAGGGCCATGGGCTCCAGGGCCTCTATTTAAGGAGAGACCTCAACTTTTTTCCCCATTTCCCACCAGCTACCCTGCCTTTGGACTTCTTTGGACCTCTCCAACATGTCCCCAGTCAGGGTTTCTTTCTCCTCCATGACTCCTTTCACAAAGCCCCCCTTTTCAGCTTTCTTTGGTGTGTTGTCATCCCCCATTAAATTATAAACTCCTTGGGGACAGGAACTGTCTTTGTTGTTACTTATATTCCCAGCACTTGGCACAAGGCCTGGCACACAGTAAGCACATATTAAACACATGATTCACTTAAAGATTCTGAGATTCTGGGTGAGGCTATGAATTAGATTTGATGTCGACTCGTCAGAACTTGGTATTTTCCAAAGTTCTTTAGCTACTTTGAAGGATACCCAACTGGGAGTAGGGAGGGAAAAAGGTCATCTAAGATTCACTGCCCCACTGAATGACAGTTCCATGATTCAGGAGGTTGGAGCATTATTTGTGGAAGGAAGTATTCCTGTAGTATATGTAATTCTAAATCCTAGTTGGCCACTTGGGAACCACCTCCTATATACAAAGCATGGGCTGCGTGCTGGCCAGACTGGTTACACTTTATCTTGAATTCTTGTAAATAAATTACTGAGCTTTATGTGACAGCAAAAACTCTGAAACAAAGCAAATTCTCAATGCTTTGCCCACTGGGGGAATAGCTGCACAAATCTAAGTATTACAGCACTGTAAGAAAAATGGAATAAGAAGAATTCTGAGTAATGTGAGACTTGTATGAATTGATAGTAAAGGAAATAGAACCAGAAGAAAAAGATAAACAACGACTATAAAAACACAAATGAGAAAAGCTATCAATAGGCAGCTGAGCTTGGATTCATTGAAATGACCACGTTGGTTACAGAGAATAGAGAGATGGGGAGGCTATAGGAGCAGAAGAATATACATTGCCAACTGTCCACATTATTATTATTCAGTTCTGTTTCACTGTTTTTGTTCCAGGGGATAGTTCTGTGGTAGAGGTGGAGGAAATAATCAGGGATTAATTGTGGCCCAGTAATAATAAAAATAATAATTAATAATAGCTGACATTTCCGTCAAGTTTACTACTTTCCAGGTACTATGCTAAGTGCTTTTTACGAATAACTCATTTGATCCTCACAACAACCCTGGGAAGTAGGTGTTATTATGCCTATTTTACAGTTGAGGGAACTGAGGTAAACAGGGGTTAAGTGACTTGCCCAGTCACACAACTGATAATATCTGAGGCTGAATTTGATTCCAGGCCCATCTTCTGTCTACTGAGCCACCTAACTGCATAAAAAACGAAAACATCAATAAAATCTTAACTAAATAAATAACTTTCTGAATACCACTTATTCCCTCAACTCAAATACAAACACACACGTCCTCATCATTCAGAGAGTCCACATGATATCCTCCGCATATGAAAACAACACTTCCTGATTTACCATTAGGGGCTACGTACTTCGAGTTACTTGTTTGGAGTCCAGTATTTGAGGGCTGACTCAACCACTGACTAGTAGTGGGGTTTTAAACAAGTTGTTTTCCTCTTTGGACCTTGGTTTGCTCATCTGATGTTAGGGGACTCTGAGTTACTCTCTTCTAGGACTTGGAGTTCATAGAGATAAGCATTTCCCCTTAGCCCTGAGAGCTATGTAGAACTGTCATGATCTTTGAACTAGAAAGTAGACTTGGGTCATGTGTGGGAGATTTTTCTTTTTAATTTTTATTTTGAGTTCCAAATTCTCTCTTCCACTGAGAAGGGAAGAAATACGATACCGATTATACATGTGAAGTCACAAGGAGCATATTTCCATATTTCCATATTGCAAAAAAAAAAGAATGAAAAACAAACACCAAGGAAATAAAGTGAAAAAAAGTGCTTCAATCTGTATTCAGAGTTCATCAGTCCTCTTTTTGAAGGTGGATAGCATTTTTCTGAGAGTTCTTAACTTACATGTGAGGAAGGAGTGGGAACTTCAAGGACCAAGTAGCAGAAGCTGTGGGGGGGGGGGGGGAATAGGGGAATAGTTTCCTCAGCTCTGCCCAGGACTTAAAATAAACAGAGTCAGAATCAATGGTAAAGGGGCAGCAGGTAGAAAAAGAAAGTGAAAGATTAGGACTGATCCATGGCAGAGAAGGGAGATCCAAGTTCACCGTGATTGGTCGTAGGCCTCTTGGAACTGAAGACTCAGGCTGAAGCTACCAGTTGTTCACATCTTTATAAGGACTGAAGGAATAAAAAAATCTGACCTTACTCCACCTTCCCTTCTATATGCTTATCTAGTAGTATACATTGTAATATACTCTGGTTGCTTCTTTCTCCTAAATGTTTCTGGTTTCTGATTAAGGTTAGTTAGAGATCAACATAAATATCAAATTAGGGCAGAGAAGAAAACTTTTGTCTGAATGTTGGGAATTTTCCTAACTGGGGGCTCTAAACTATTGTGATCATAATAATTTATCTTTTGCTATAAACTCTGTAAAATACAGAAAGAAGCCACATAGGCCTGAGGGCCCTTATATTGTCTCTAGGATAAAAAAAAAGGTAATTAATAAAACAGGCTGTGGCTGATTCAATTTCCCAGGGAAAGGGAACAGGGAGGAAAGGGTGGTAACCAGATAGAAGATCATCCCTCCCAGAAAGGAGATAGAAAAGCCTTGGAAATATTCACCTCTATCCATTAAGGAGGAGAGAGTAGAAAGGACTGTGTAAGCGGCTGACCAACTAGACATTCCACAGAAATACCCAACCGTGTTACATGGAAAATGAGGAGATTGAAAGATATGATTGCTGAAGTTCCTTCTAGCAAGCTTTAAAATTCTATGAGTTGTTTTCAAAGAGTGGAGAGGTGCTACATTGATGCAAGACTCTCTTTCATTTCCCTAGCGATCAGTAGTATTAGTCAACCAGAAGTCAGCCGGTTAAGATTAGGGGGAGACAAGTAAGTGAATGTTAAGTGAACATGACCTTAGCTTTATCAGTATTGGGCTGTAACCAACCATGCTAATGGAGCTGTAGGTATTTTGTGTAGAAAGCTTGTAGGGAGTAAAGGCCTCTCCATCTGTAAGCCAGCTAACCCATTCACCATTCACCATTCAGTTTCAATGATGACAAAAAGATGAATGAATGGAACATAAACAAGTTTGCCCCTTCCTTTCAAGTGATACTTTTCTTTTCAGAAATCAAAGAAGGGAAGAGGTGTTTGTGTTTTGACTGGAGTATAGGGAGCAGAAGAGCCACTAAGAGGGATAGAAGTTAGGGTGTGAAATATTCTTAGCAGTTTTCTCAGACTCTCTGCTTCCTTTCCCACAACCTCATAAGCAATTAACTCTAACGTTCAATCTCAGTTGGTTATCCTACCACTAAAGGCAAAGAGAAAAGCACTCAAGGGGTCTTTATAAAGAGATCACTTTTTCCACTCTCCTTCATTTTACAGATGATGCCCATAGAGGAGATATAACTTGCCCAAAGTCACACAGTCAGGCAATAGTAATAGTAAAAGCTACCATTTCAATCCCCCTTTCAGATTGGCAAGTTACTTGCAGTAATCTCATCTGATTCTCACAATATTCCTGGGAAGTAGGCACTATTATCCTCCCCATTTTACAGGTGAGAAGACTGAGGCTGAGCAGTTAAGTGAATTGCCCCAAGTCACAAAGTTAGTGAGTGCAGGATCCAAACTCTAAGCCCAGTATCCTATTCACTATACCACCTGGCTACCTTTTGGGGGGCAAAGGAGAGTTGGAAACACAACCCTTTTGTCTCTTAATCTTTAGGTTCTTTTTATTATATCCCACCCAGTATTCTCATGGAAGAGTGAGACCAAGTTCTAAACACTCCTCAGAGTTATCCTCAAGGGACATCCTAGGACTTTCCAGTCAAGATGGCTGAGTTCAAGGGAGCCAACTTTCTTCCACACCCTTTGGAATACAACAGAGATACAGAAGAGGACAACAGCTTACAAAATCTTATAAGATAATATAAATAAAACAAAAAAACAAAATAAGTTAGTGGAATAATAAAGGGTACAATCTCCCCTAAAACTCCAAAGCAAAATAGTCAAAGCATTGGCATTTGTAGCTGGAATTGGAAGTCAAAAAAGACACTTGCAGACCCCTCAGATGGATTCATAGACATGTACATTTCTAGAATTTGAACAAGAGGGGAGGAGCCAAGGTGGCAGAATAGAAAAGACAGAGCTGCTCTGGCTTTCCTCCCATAGCCCACCTAGAGCAGCAGAAGCCACAAAACAACAGAGGGAAACATATTTCCATCCCAAGACAGCCTGGAAGGCTGACAGGAAAGGTCTATCACACCAGGCTCAGAGCGGAGTACGGCCCAATGAGGGCCATGCAGCATGGCATGGATAGGACTGGAGCAGGCTTCAGAGCTCAAAATCATGGATAGCAACTGTAGTTCCCAGATTTCTCAACACAAAAACACCAAAGACAGCTTCAAAGGTCAGTAAGAAAGTTCTTTCATCTGGATGAGAGGGGAGCACGGTGTGGTCCTAGCTCCGGCCCCAGGGTGGCAACAGTGTCCACTTTTGGAGCTCTCTGCCTAAAGACCCTGCGGGAAATTAAGCATGTGATCTGGGTCTCAGTTCTCAGTGACAATCCTGGAGTAAGGAGGACTGCTGGTGTGGTGGAGCTGGTGATGGCTGTGGAGAGGGAAAACTACTCGCAGATCCTGAGTAGAAAAGAGTGCTTGTGGTTACTCACAGACCAGAGTGCAGACCAGGAGAAGAGTAAATTCCTCTCCCTTGATTGTGCAACCTTGGAGGAAATGAGAACTTACAGGTCCCTAGAATATACCCTCCACTTAACAAAGGACTCAAGAGCCAAGTAACTGTCTGGGAAAATGTCCCAAAAAGGGGAAAAATGACACTATAGAAGGTTACTTTCTTGGTGAACAGGTGTTTTCTTCCACCAGAGGAAGACATCAAATTCAAGGCTTCTTTACCAAGTCAAGGAAAACTGCCTTGATATTCTAGAACCACAGAGTAAAATAGAAATTCAATTATTCCTGAAAGAGATTCCAAAAGGAAAATACTTAGGAAAATTGTAGCCAAATTTAAGAGTTCCCAGGTCAAGGGGAAAATATTACAAGCAACCAGAAAGAAACAATTCAAATATCGTGGAAATACAATGAGGATAACACAGAATTTAGCAGCTTCTACATTAAGGGATCAAAGGGCTTGGAATATGATATTTCAGAAGTCAAAGGAGATAGAATTAAAACCAAGAATCATCTACCCAGCAAAACTGAGGATAATACTTCAGGAGAAAAAAGTGGAATCTCAGTGAAATACAGGACTTCTAAGTATTCTTTTCTAAAAAGACCAGAGGTGAATAGAAAATTTTATTTATTTTATTTTATTTTTTTAATATAAATTTATTTGTTTAACTTTTTCTTTTAATTTTTCTTTTTTTATTTATAAATGTTCTACAATCACTTCCTTAAAATTAAGATTTTATCCCCCCACAACTTCCCCCCCACCCCCCTCCCTCCCCATGACAGCATACAATTCTGTATATAGAGAAC
>CM053775.1:37041454-37055552 GCA_028658325.1 Potorous gilbertii | reverse complement strand
TTCCACTTGGCTAATTCTGCTTTTGAAAGCATTCTTCTCCTCATTGGCTTTTTGAACCTCGTTTGCCAATTGAGTTAGTCTATTTTTCAAGGTGTTAATTTCTTCAGCATTTTTTGGGTCTCCTTTATCAAGGTATTGACCTGTTTTTCGTGCTTTTCCTTGCATCTCTCTTATTTCTCTTCCCAGTTTTTCCTCCACCTGTCTAACTTGATTTTCAAAATCCTTTTTGAGCTCTTCCATGGCCTGTGCCCATTGGATATCTATTTCAGATATTTGGGATACAGAGGCCTTGACTCCTATATCTTTCCCTCATGGTAAGCATTTTTCTTCCTCGTCAGAGAGGAAGGGTGGAATCATCTGGTTACCACGAAAGTAACCTTCTATAGTCTTATTTTTTTGTCCCTTTTCTGGGCATTAACTTCTGAGATTCCTCTCCACCCCTGCCCAGATCTGCCCAGCTAGTGCTTGGGGTCTGAGATTCAAATGATGCTCCCCAGCCTCAGGGCTTTCAGCGGCAGGCCTGGCTGCTATTCAATGGGATCTTAAGTTTTGGTGCTCAGGTGGGGGCAGGGCCGCCTCCCAGGCTCAGTTCCCTCAGGGGTTTTATGCAGAGACCTTCAGTAATGGAGCTCCTACCGAGCTCCTGCCTGCTCCGGGAACCTCTGGCTGCCCACTGCCTCTGTTGCTGCCTCCCGAGGGGCCCTGAGTCATGGAGACACCCTGCTTCCCTCTCAGCCCATTCAGATGTTTATCTCACTGACCTGTGTGCCTCTGGGTGGAGGGACTTTCTCGGCCGCTGGAGATTCTGTCCCTGAAGTCTGCTCGGATCTGCTCATTCCTCTCAGTACCAGGCAGCCAGGGTAAGGCTGGGCTCCACTCCCTTCGAGTGTGCGATGGACTTTTGGGATCGGTTTTTCAGAGCTCTCTGGAATGGAAATCTCCTTCACTGTGTGGCTGCGTGGCTTCCACTGTTCCAGAATTTGTTGGGAGTTCTTTTTAGAGGAAATCCATGGGCTGTGGTTTCAGAGCTAGTGTATGTGAGCCTTTCTACTCCGCCATCTTGGCTCCACCCCCCTGAATAGAAAATTTGACTTTCACATACAGGAAACAAGAGAGATATGAAAAGGTAAACAGGAAAGAGAAGCCCTAAGGAACTCATTAAAGTCGAACTGTTTCCATTCCTACATGGAAAAATGTTATTTGTAACTCATGAGAACTTTTTCAGAACTAGGGTAGTTAGAGGGTATATATCTATATATCTATATATATGTAGGTGTGCATGTGTATGTATGTATGTGTTATATATTATATATGTGTAATCATGTATATGAACATGTGTATATATGTACATGTGTGTATGTATGTATATACATATATACCTACACACACATATATACACATACGTAGAGGGCACAGAGCAAGCTGAATATAAAGAGAGAATACCTAAAAAAAATTACTGTTGAATGGATTGTCCTAGGAGTAAGAGAAAGGAGAGGTAGAATGTAGCAAATCATCTCACATAAAGGAGGGAAGAAAGAACTTTTGCAATGGAGGGGAAGAGTGGGGAGATGAAAGGAAATAATTGAGCATTACTCTCATGAGATTTGGCTTAAGGAGGGAATAACACACACTCAATTGAATACAGAAATCAAATTCACCCTGCAGGAAGGCAAGGGGGAAGGGGATAGGAGAGGGAAGATAATAGAAGGGACAGCAAATTGGGGAAAAGAATAATCAGAAGAACACATTATTGTGGGAGGACAAGGTCAAGGGAGAGAATGGAATAAATGAAGGGCAGGATAGGACAGGGAAATATGGTTAGTCTTTTACAACATAACTATTATGGAAGTGCTTTGCATTGTTATACATGTATGACCTATGTTGAATTGCTTATTTTCTCAATGAGGGTGGCTGGGGAGGGAGGGAGAGAATATGGAACTCAAAGTTTTAAGAGTGAATGTTAAAAATTGTTTTAGC
Organism: Potorous gilbertii; assembly: GCA_028658325.1. NCBI lineage: Eukaryota > Metazoa > Chordata > Mammalia > Diprotodontia > Potoroidae > Potorous > Potorous gilbertii. The sequence continues at coordinate 37,053,575 of CM053775.1, read as the reverse complement.
ATGCAACTGGAAATTAAGCTATGCAGGCAATGGAGTATAGAAATTTATTTTGCCCTACAGGAACATGGAGGGGAAGGGGAATGGGAAAAGTGTGAGTAATAGAAGGGAGGATAGATGGGAAGAAGGGGTGGATGGGTGCATGTGTCCTGGGTTGGGGGGTGGGGAGAGATGGGGAGAAAATTTTGAATTCAAATCCTTCTGGAAGTGAATGTTGAGAACTGAAAAAGAAATAAATTATTTTTAAAAAAAGAATTTGAACAAGATTTAATCCTGGGAAGAACCTAAGAAAAGGTAAAAGGAGAACTCAGAGAAGTGTGTTTTTTTGTTTTTCATGAGAGGAAATGAAACTAAGGAAGAGAGGGAGGGAATGATTATCAAAATTACCAACATGGGGAATAGAAGAGAAAAACCTCAAAAAATACATGAGAAGCAACCTGCTATAGCAGAGGAGAACGTGTGAGATGCTACAGACCAAGTACAAAACCAGGTGAAGGAAATAATGGAGGAAATAATGCAATGACTGCACCCTATGTCAGCAGAGGCTTCCAAGGGTTTGTAGCTTTGGGCAGGTCTCAATGGCCAGCCCCTGAGTATTTTCCCAATCTGCTTCAGAGCTGAAAGTAGGTCTAGGACTTTCAGAATAGGCAGGCCTTTCTGGTACCATCAGATACTAATGCTAATGACAGGATGTTGTGGTTGCTGCTATGTTTTGTTCTGTTTGTCCTTCATTCTTGAAGAGGGTCATGGCATCGGGGAGATGATGACTTGCAGTCGACTTGGGTTTGAGTTAGTGAGGACTGTGCCTCATTTTCTCCTCCAGAGCCATTTGGGTCCAGTGGCCAGATATTCATCAGAATGACTGGAGATGACCCAGGATGCCATGGGAGACCTTGCCCTTTTAGGCTAAGGTCTTTTCAGGTTCTCACATAGAATAACAGGTGGAATTTGTGTATTTGCATAAAATGGAATCAAAGGCTGGACCTTAGCCTATCAGCTCGAGCAATTTGTCCTTTGTCACCCCTACTATTCTGAGTGCAAATCCCATTGCACAGAAAAGATGTAAATGCCAAAGAAACAGTCTCTAGAGCAATCCAGGAGGTTTACAAAAAGGAAACACCGAAGGCCCCAAAATGTTTTCTGCATCACCCTCCCACCTTGAAATAAGCTTGGAAATTTTTTTTTATGAATTCCAACAACTTCTTCTCCACCCACCCCAAAGGTGTTTTAGCTATTTTTAGGACTATTTGTATTTTTAAAGAGATTCGAGAAGATAGAAAAGTCTTACAGACCCAAAGGAATGAGTTTAAAAAAAACAGATATTTAGAGGACAACTTGTATGACCTTGGAAAATAATTGAGTGAATGAAAAAAAACGTTGAACAAGTACAAATTTTGTGGCTAGGCACTGTGCTAAGTACTGAAGATACAAAGAGAAAAAATGAGGCAGTCCCTGATCTCAAGGAGCTCACACTGTAATTGGGAGAGATAATGTATAAAAGGAAACTAAGTTGAAGGGCAGATGGCAAGACCCCAAAGTCCTAAGGAGACAGTGTGGAGGGGGATGGTAAGGCACAGATGTCATTATGTTATATAACTAGGTCAGATGACAATGGGGAGATGAAAGATGCAGGGTGTACAGGCAAGGCAAATGGTAAGACTTGATGAGCCTCAGTTTCTCTATCTGTGAAATGAAGGAACTGGACAGGATGCTCCCTTCCAGGTTTAGATCTAGGATCTTTTGATCCTATTTAATACACACACACACACATATACATATGTGTATGTATACATTATATAATATATATGTATATATAATACACATTTTAGTACAATTTTATTTTTTCCAGTTACATGTAATGATAATTTTTACATTTAAAAAATTTATATTTCATTTCCCCAATTAAAATGTAGACGATGTACACAATTAAAAACAATTCTGACATTTATTTTTTTCAAATTTTGAGTTTCAAATTCTCTCCCTCCCTCACCTATTCCACTCTCATTGAGAAGGCAAGAAATTTGACATATGTTATACATAACTTTAATTTTAACAATTTTTTTGAGTTCCAAATTTCCCCCCCTCTTTTCCTTCCCCCCAAAGCGAGTAAACAATTTGATAACATATGTTCATCTTCTCTTCTCTAAAGGAATTTTCCCATTTTTGTCATTGTGATGCAAATACCTAGCACATTTATCTGGCACGTTTGTTGTTTAGTTGTGACCCATGGACCATCGTTTACTAGGCTCTTCCAACCTCAGGGGCTCATCTTCTGATGTCATGTCTTTTTTTGGAGAGGGGAAGACAAGGCAATTGACATTAAGTGACTTGCCCAAGGTCACAGTCAGTAAGTGTGTCAAATGTCTAAAGCCAGATTTGAATTCAGGTGCTCCTGAGTCCAGGACTGGTACTCTACTCAGTGCACCACCTAGCAGCCCCAGATGTCATGTCTTTTAGCATTTCAAAAATACTGTTCATGAGGTTTTCTTGGCACAGATATTGGAGTGGTTTGTCATTTCCTTCTCTAGGTCTTTTCATAGATAAGGAAACTGAGGCAGACAGAGTTAAGTGACTGGCCAAGGGTCACACAGCTAGTAAGTATCTGAGCTTGAATTTGAACTTTGATCTTCCTGAGTCCATGCCTGGTGCTCTAGCCACTGGTGCTACCTAGGTGCCCCACCTGGCAGAAAGTAGGGACTGGTTCAGTCTGGCAAGTGCTTAATAAATATTTCTTGATTGATGTTCTAATACATAAATAAGAACAAACTAATTTTATATGATGGACAAATTTTCTTTGAGTTCGAATTGAACATTCTAAAGTGCCTGCTCCAGCAGTGATGACACTTAAACTTGGACAATAGTCATCCTAGTGGACATCTTTACCATAGTACTCCAAGATTTGTTATGTGCTTTATTATACACTATCTCACTGGTATGATAGATATTATTATTCCCATTTTACAGATAAGGAAACTGAAATTCAGAGAGGTCAAGTGACTTGTCCATGTTTACTGTAGAGGCAGAGTTCTTATCTAAGCCTCTCCTGACTCCAACACCGGGGATCTTGCCACTAGATCATGATGAGTGGCATCATTGCCTTGTGGGTAAGGCATTCCACTCTGTGCATTCCTCATTTGTGAAGTAAGGAGCCTGTCGTGGAAGAGATCTCTGAAGTCTCTTCCTGTTCTTTGACTATACATATCTGATATGCCGCTCTATTTTGGGGGTTCTTTATCCAAATGATATCCTTCTGGGATTTTGCTACCTGAAATGTCAGGGAGAGGCTGTTCAATGATCACCTGGGTTGGGATTTAAAATCTCTCTTTCTAGCATCATCAGACTGTTGGGGGCCCCTGGTTAAGTGCATGGGGAATTTTAGGAGCAGGGGGGCACAGAAAGGGACCCCAGGAATGGACTCGGGGGTACCAGAGGGAGAGAGGTAACCACGAAACAACAAGAAGGGCATTGAGTACAAATTCTACTGTTGACTAGTCATAAGCTAGTCATGTTCCTGATTCCCTTAATAAACAATAGGGAAGCAGGATGGGACAGTGGAATGAGAGCCATGTTAGAGTCAGAGGTCCTGGGCTCAAATCTCTGTCACAACCTATGTGATCCTGGGCAAATCGCTTCCCTTCCCTGACACTCAGTTTCCTCCTATGTAAAATGAGAGGGTTAAACTACCTAGCCTCAGAGGTCACTTCCAGCTCTAGATCTAGGATCCTATGTATGACCTTGGGCAAGTCTTTTCATTTTTCTGGGCCTCGGTTTCCTCACCTGCACAGTGATGGAGTTGGACTAACTGGTCTCTGAGATCTTTTCTATCCAAAATCCAATCTTTTGCAAAGCATTTCCCATCCCTTTAATACTGAATGCTTGTTGATGACTTCTATCACTCAACAAGCATTTAGAAAGACTGAAGCAGTCCCTATTTTCTAGTTTCAGATCAATGCTCTAGGATTCCTAAGTGTTTTTCACCTCTAACTCTAGAATCCTGTGATTTTGAATGGAAATGTATTTGTTCTAAAGGCATAAGATACTGCATCTTCCACGTCCAGTCATTTGCACTAGCTGTTCTCCAAGCATGGGATGCTCCCACCTCATCTGAGCTCTTAGATTCCTTGCCTTCCTTCAAGTCGAAGTAAAAATCTCACATCCTGAAGGAAGCCTTTCCTGGTCCCTTCCCCCTCCCCCATTCCCCTTAATTCTAGGGCCTTCCCTCTGAGAGGATCTCCAGTGTAGCCTTTCTATAGCTTGTTTGTACATGGTTATTTTCATCTTGTCTCTCCTATTAGACCATGAACTCCTTGCCTCTTTTTTTTTGTAGCCTCTGCCCTTAGCACAAGGAATCACTTAAATGTTTATTGACATACTGACAATTCATGTTTTCCAGTCATGGCAGGATGGGAGATTTAAATATGCTTGATCTAGACTTGATCTAGAGATACTCCTCTGCTGGGCCTCTGGGACTTTCCCGGGTTGGAACTTACATGTTTGGGCCATACTTGGCTGCTTTTACCAAGTTCTCATCCCATTCTGGCAGTTCTCCTATGTCATGTATACACAGACATAAAAATACTGAGAGGAGCCTCAGTCCTTCTCCTCACTATGAGTCACTGGCATAGTGAGAGTTCCCACAAGTTACGTTGATGTATCAGCCGCATGAACAGGCTGTTTTTGCAGTGGGGATGGAAAGGAAGTGGTAAATTGGGCAAAGAAAATAGGCCACAAGCCAAGGGTATGTGAGATCCTTGTTTTTTCAAACTTGGTCCCCCATTGAGACCAGGGAGCTGTCAATGGAAAGACGGCCTTCTCTCTCCTCCCTGATCTGGTTTCCCTCATGCTTTATGCTCAGTTTATTTGCTCCTGTTTTAAGAGGGGAGCACTTCCTGGGGTCCTAACAAAGCCCAGGACTCTTTCAAAGAAGATTCCACGTATGAGCCTTGCAAGAGTTCATAGAATGTATATATTGAGAGCTAGAAGGGAACTCAGAGGCCATCTAGTCCAGCCCACTCATTTTACAGAGAAGGAAACTGAGGCCTAGGGAGGTGTAACAGCAAGGACCCTGACATACACAGCGGGGCCTGCTGTATAGGTCCTTAGATCTGCTTTTCTAAAAGGAAAGCAACTTTTGAGAGGTCAGCAATTTACTTTAGTCAAGCACATATATCTTTCACTTAGTTCAGGGCAAAAAGTAAGTGTCCTGAACTCCAGACAAAATACAGAGAAATAAAAACCGACAGATAGGACTTCCAACTGTCTGGCCATAAGCAATATATACTTCACAGATGAAGAGACAGATCCAACTGTCTGACCATACATACGTAATTATCAGAGAGAGAAGCACCAACATCTGGGTTTTCAAAGCCAGGGGTCTCCTTGGTGGTTACCCAGAGACCCTGTCTGGCCAAACAAACATTTCCAATGAGTAACCCACAAAGTAAAACCTCACCTCAGAGTATTTATACCCTTTTCAGAGCTGGAAGGCAGAACACTGGCTCAGTGCCTCGGTTAACAAAATTAACAAAAGTTATTGAGGCCTATTAATGGGCAGGGAAGATCTTTAACTCTTTTCCCACCCACCATTAACCTTACATTAACATTACAGGAGGTGAAGGACTTACTGAAGGTCACATAGAGATTGAGAGTTGGAAAGGTCAATTAACAGGTCAAATATGGCCTCAGACACTTACTAGCTATATGACCCTGGGCAAGTCACTTAACCTCTATATGTCTCAGTTTTCTCAACTGTAAAATGGGAATCATAATAGCACCTACTTCCCAGGATTGTCGTAAGGGTCAAATGAGATAATATTTGTAGAGGGTTAAGCACAGTGCCTGGCACATTGTAGGTGCGCAATAAAGGTTATTTTTGTTGCTAATGTGGAGCTGAAAGGGAACTCAAAGGTCACTTCCTCCTTGTTTCCAATACAAGATATCTTGCTTGGCTTAGTCATATGTCTAGATGTGGTGGCTTTCTGTGAGGTGCTGAGTCCTCTCTGCCAGGAGCTTGGGATGCTGACACTATGTTTAGGAAGCCTTAGAACAGAAGGTAGATGCTCTTCTGGACTTGTCCATTCAGCTGCTTTTAGGATCGTAGAATCAGGGTATCAGAGACCTAGAGCCAGAAAGGATGTTGGAGGTCATAGAATCTGATTCCCTGACTTTACAACCGAGGGAACAGAGACCTCTCCCCTTCTGATTCCCCACCAGACATGAGAATCTCTGTTTAATTTTTACTTAGAGGTAATATTTTAGAAGCTATTAACTTTTGACTTAGCGGGGAGTATCACGGGGAGAGGCTGAGAATGGGGAAGTCACTCAGAAATGAGCTTCTTTCAGATGGTCAGAACATTCTGTTCAATGCATTTAACTGCTGCTGGAGCAGAGACTCTGCTATCATCTCCATCTTCCCAAAGAAAAATTTCAACAAACTACCTGGGGTGAGTGTTGGGGCTTCCCTTTGTTCTCCCTTGCTGGGTGGGCCATAACCAGCCTCTTCTCAGCTGGGGACTGTGCTAAACCATCAAGTGCATACATCTCCAAGGGAAGATGTCATTGCTAACTGTACTGCCCAGAAACCATATTTAACAGAGAAATATCAGGGCAGAATCACCAACCTGGGGCTCTTGGAGTATAGACCATTTGCAAAACAAAACAAAACAAACAAATAAAAACAGTGATCACTGAAACCCAGTGACCAGGTAGGGTTACATGAACAGCTGAAATGAAATAATCTGGATGGGCAGAAGAAAGTATTCGAGGATGTTTGGTGTTGGTGTTCAGTCATTTCAGTCATGTGTGACTCTTGTGGCAAAGATATTGAAGTGGTTTGCCAATTCCTTCTCCAGCTCATTTTACAGATAAGGAAACTGATGAAGACAGTGTTATATGACTTGCCCAGGGTCACATAACTATCAAGTGTTTGAGGTCTCATTTGAACTCTGGTCCTTCTGACTCCAGGGCCACTGCTGTGCCATCTAGCTGCCCCTTAATTTTGTACATCCTGAAATGCCCAGCAAAGGACTCCAAAACATGGCAATTGCTTAATGAATGTTTCTTGGTAACACTGATGTTTAAGCAAAAGATGAGGGGTGAAGAAGAATGAGCTCATGGAAAAGTTAAGATCATAGTGTTGAGTGGTGAGAAGAGAATTGATCTCAAAAACAAGAAGTCCAGGGTCCAAATCCTATCTTTGACATATATTGACCATCTGACCCGGGGCAGGTCCACTTGACCTCTCAATAGTTGTCATACACAGACATGGCCTACAACATCACCCAATTTGACCAGAACCAGATTACAATGGAATTGGGAAATATCTAACAAAGAAACATAGATAATATGATTTTTGGACCATTAAAAAATTAGTAATATTTTACTTTTTCCCAATTATACATAAAAAAACAATCTTTAACATTCATTTTTACAAGATTTTGAGTTTCAAATTTTTCTTCCTCCCTCTCTCCTTCTCTCCCCTCTTCCTAAAATGGCAAACAATTTGATATAGGTTATATATGTGCAATTATGTAAAAAAAGTTTCCATATTAGTCCCAGGATAACATTTTAAAACTAAGACAACCTATGGGGGATCTTATGCATGGATTGTTGCTGTTTAATCATATCTGACCTTTCATAAACTCATTTGGGATTTTCTAGGCAAAGATATTATAGTGCTTTGCCATTTCCTTCTCCAGTAAATTAAGGCAAACAGAGGTTAAGTGACTTGTCCAGGGTCACACAGCTAATAAATTTCTGAGACAAGACTTGAACTCAGTTCTATCTGATTCCAGATCTGTCACTCTATGCATTATGGAGCCACCTTACTGCCTCCTATGTATGGATTAGTGGTCCCCATTTCAATATGAATTTGAGTCACAGAAAAAGTGCTGGCCTTCAGTGATAGAGGATGTTTTCTCACTTTGTGTTCCCTATTCCAATGAGATCATAGATCTAATTTCATTTCACAATCTCAGCGTCTCAAAGAGGCTACTTAGGAGAATCCATTCCTTGCCAAGAGTCTTCTCTCCAACTTCTAACCTCCTGCTTTTGTTTGAATATTACAAAGGAGGACAAAACCACTCCTTCCTTCAGCAACCGACTCTAATTATAATGGCATACAGCCTGGGCAAGGAGACACTGAAAATAGGATAGGTGTTCTTGAACCTGACAGACCATAAAAGACTTGTACCCAAATCTATGCAGTCAAGACAGCCTTCTCCTCCTCCCCAGGGGCCTCTGCCTTCCCCAGAACCCTCCAGAATTACAGTAGCAACCTGAATGGCTCCACATACAAGAGAAAAGGACTCTGGAATGCTACAGTCAAACAACCTTCTCCCATACAGTCCTCTCTACTTCGAATCCTGCCCTGAGTTGAGTCTCCTTCCCACTCTCCTTAGAGATTCCCTTCTGTAGTCTCCGGTGGATCTGCGTAGTTCCTTGGAGGGGCTAAGCACAGACACACACACACTCGCCTCCCTCTAGGGGTCCCAGTTGGTGCTTGGGTGTGGTCCTGCTCCTCTCTGCATTTCTCTTTCTAGGATGTAGTTCTAAGATAGGGTTATGGATCTCCCACCTCTAGGATCCTCTTTAAAGGACAAGTCAAAGGACATACCTCATGCTTGTGAACTGATCAGAAACCTTATCAAAAATACATTATCATCGGGAATGGTAGCCCTAAGACAAGGAATGTTTGTATGTTGGCAGAGCTCACACATTTTCCTGGGAACATCCACCCCTCTTCAGGCGGTAGTATCTTGAGTGAGGAGGATAGCACTCTAGGCTGTCTCTGGGCATGTCTGCCACACATCTCTCTAGTCTAAACACCCCTAGTTCCTCAATGATCCTCAGATGACATGATCTTTAGATCTTTCACCATTTTGATATCCTTTCTCGGGATTCTTTCTAGTTAATTAATGCCTTTTTAAAAATATGGCACCTTGAACTGAACACAATACTCTATATATGGCCTGACTGAAGAGTATGGTGGGACCATCAGTCACAGTATCTGGGCTCAAATGTGTGTGACTTTGGACAAGTCACTTCCCCTATCTAAGCCTTAGTTTCCCCCTCTGTAAAACAAGGGAGCTGGTTTCAGTGACCTCTGAGTTCTTTTTCAAATCTAGATCTAGGATCCTATTTGTGACCTTGGGTAAATCCCTTCTCCCTGTGCCACAGTTTCCCCCTCTATAAAGTGAGAAGGTTGGACTAGCTGGCCTCTGGAGTCCCCTCCAGTTCTAGATCTAGGATCCTATGATCTAGGATCACCTGCTACATTTGTCCTTCTCCCTACACTTTCTCTTCCTTGCAGAAGAATGTTCCCTACCTTTACTGTGGTCCCTCTTCATCCCAACCCTCTTTCTCACTCTCCATGTTAATATACTGACAAAGAGAAGACTTCTGATGGGATCTGTAGTCACAGGAAAACTTACCTTCACCATGTTGAATGAGTAATGAGGTCAAGAGAAGGCCTCCTAATGGTATGGAGAAGAGCAGATAGGTGTGGGGAGGGGGCTCCTTTTACTGGACTGTCTCAATTGCTATTGTTAGAACTACTTAACATCAGTGCTATATTTGGAAAAAAGAGCAAGGTTTTGTCTACACCCATTGCATTAGCCATGAAGAAATCCCCGATTCTCATCTCCCCATACCCAGTTATGCCAACCCTGAGAAGCACATCTAGTCATGGTGTTCCGGTTTTGTGTCCATCGATTTACAAATATTTTTGTTGACATGTTTTCTTTTTATGACCCCTTCACTTTCAAATAGCTCACTTCCTCTCCCTGACATAGAGAATGGTCACTTGTGACAAAGACTAAAAAGGAGACAAAAACCGAAAGCAGTTTTGTGGCACTTCCTTTCATATGAATGAGTCTGATTGTATATGTTTCACATTGGGCAAGTCACTTAATCTTTGCCTCAGTTTCCTTATCTATAGAATGGAGATGAAAATATCACTTACCTACCAGGATCATTGAGGATCAAATGCAAAGTGCTGCATAATAAAATATAACACATACTATAATATATCTGATATATTATAATATCACATGTAATAATAGCTAGCAGTTATGTAGACCTAACTATATGACAGGTGCTGTTTTGAGTACTTTACAAACTTGTATTATAGGTGGGAAGGCAGTTCATTTTTCCTCTTTTCTTTGAATCTGAGCTTGGCTATTTTCAGTTGTAATTAAAATGTCTCGAAGAGCTAGTATTGGAATCTGAAAGCATTGGAATCTCCCATGGGATTGCCAATTGGGATCAGAGAGCGTCAGCCTCCTCTGGCTGCCTTCTCCCCCTTTTCTCCAAGGCATAGACTGCATTTGGGTCATAGGGAGAAAAGTGAAGGGATCCTGGGTGAGGTTCTCTTGTGTTCTTTGGCCTAGGGCTTGATTTTTGGAACCACATTGTGCAATAATCATCTAACAGTTACTGTGTGGGGGTGGCGAGCACAAGCACAAATTCCAGGAAAAAAAAGATTCCTTTCGTCAGAAGGAAGTTCACTAAAATAAGCTCAGAGAGGCAAATGCAGTCATCAAACAGAGGCTTCTGGACTACTTCTGGATTTATGATGAGTCAACCTACCTATGCGGTGACTTCATATTGGCTCACTCGCTGGTCAGTGGGCACGGTAGCAGTCAGAGAGGCCAGTTGGATCATAGGATCCAAGATCTAGAGATGGAAGAGATCTTGGAGGCCCTCTAGTCCAGACTTCTCCCCTTCTCTCCATTTTACAGAGGGAGAAACTGATGCCTAGGGAGATGACATCAATTACCCAAGGTTGCATGTAGACTCATAGATGTAGAGCTGGAAAGGACCTCAGAGGCCACTGAATCTAGCCCCCTCATTTTACGGAGCTGGACACCGACTCCCAGGGAGGTAAAGTGCCTTGCCCAAGGTCACATAATTAATAAGCAGCAGAGGTGAGATTTGAACTCTTGTCCTCCTACTCCAGAACCAGTGTTCTTTCAACTGATTCATACTGATGCCCTTGTGCGTCCCCATCATTCCCACTCCCCGCAAGTCTAGCCTTTGTGAGTGGATTATTTTCAGGAAAAAATCATTAAGATGATCCCTAATATAGTTTGGATCTATTTGGCTTTATTAGTTACACAACCCTATGGACCTGAGCTTTTGAACCATTTTGAATGGAAAATCTCATGATGTGTAGTACTTGTGTGGCCTTGGGCAAGTCATTTCCCTGGCCTTCAGTTTTGTTGTTGTTTAGTCGTTTTTCAGTCATGTCCAACTCTCTATAGCCCAATTTTGGGAGGTTTTCTTGGCGGAGATACTGGAATGGTTTGATATTTCCTACTCCAGATCATTTTACAGATGAGAAAACGGAGGCAAACAAGACTAAGTGATTGGCCCAGGGTCATACAGCTATTAAGTGTCTGAAACCAGATTTGAATTCAGGAAGATGAGTATTCCTGACTCCAGGCCCAGCACTCTATTCATGACACCACCTAGCTGCCACACATATCAATTTCCCCCTCTATCAAACAAAGGGATTGGATTAGCTGGCTTTTGAGGTCCCTTCAAGTCTAGAGTTAGAATCCTGTGTGGGACCTTGGACTAATCACTTCCCCTCCTTGGGCCGTGGATTTCTGTGTGTGTGTGTGTGTGTGTGTGTGTGTGTGTGTGTGTGTGTGTGTGTATGTTCTGGATCCTAGGACTTCCATCTTTTGTATACATCCCCTGATTTCCACATAATCCTATGATACTATCATCTACGTCATACATTCATCTAGTCCTCAGCATATGTTCACCTAGTATCACTCTGAGTAGAGCTAACCTTGCCAAGGGTAGAAGTCTTAAATATGGCTTCCTCCACTATAACTGGCCTCACCCAGGACTCTACTGACTGGACATCAGCCAGGAGCAGATGCTGGACCCCACCTACCCTTTTCCTCTTCTATCTTACACACTGATGCTTAAATCAATATCACATTACCTTTGCTACTGTGAAGGACTGCCCTCTGATGCCACTCAGAACCCCTGGAATTCTAAGTCATGGACTCCCTAGACCATGCCCCCCTTCCCTGGTCACTTTTCCCTGCCCCTTTGTACTCAAGACATGTTAGACCATCCTTCTGCTGTATCTTTCTCTCTCATTTTTATG
>CM053775.1:37031287-37041354 GCA_028658325.1 Potorous gilbertii | reverse complement strand
GGGTGGGTACTTGATGTATTTCCCCCGCTTCCAGTGAAATGTCAGTTTCTTGAGAGCAGGGACCATTTAATTTTGGCTATCTCCAGTGCCTAGCACACATGTTGAAGCTTAGAAAACGATTGGACAAACTATATTATGTGACAATAATCAAATACTCTTGGGCCATTGCTTCTCAAATATTTGTTGAATCTACCAGAGTTGAACTGAATATTTCAGGGAGCCTGCTTCCACAATGGTCAACTTTGCCATAGTGCTCCAAGGATGTCAAAGTGCTTTATTATATACTATATCTCTGGATCATCTCAACCACGTGGTAAAGTGTGATAGATATTATTATTCCCATTCTACAGATAAAGAAACTGAGGCTCATAGAGGTCAGGTGACTCACCATGATTGCAATGGAGGCAGAGTTCAAATCCAAGCCTCTCCTGACTCCAACACTAGGACTCTTGCTACTAGATCACAATGCCTTGTGGGTAAAGCATTCCACTCTGTGGTCCCCAGTTTCCTCATCTGTGAAGTGAGGAGCTTGTAGTAGATGGGATCTCTGAGATCCCTTCTTGTTCTTTGACTTTATGTTATATTTAAGCTCTCCAGCCAAAAGGTTTGAGTTTGTAGGTTATACAAAGCAGAATAAAGGTGCCAAAGGCCCAATGAAATGAAAGTCTTAATCGTCTGAAAGAGTATTGGAATCTTTTTCTTTCCTTGTGGAAAACCAGGACAATTCTGAATCTCATTTCATTCTGGTCAACACCATTCCACTCAAGGGTAAAACGGAGCCAAAGGCAAATCATGTTATAGAAAATGACAATTTCAGAGCTGGAAGGGATCCTATAGGTCATCAAATCCCTCCCCAGAGGAAGAAATTGAGTTTTCAGGAGGAGGAAAGTACTTGCCCAAGGTTCCACAGTAAATTTCATGGTCTTCCTTCACCTCCTGTACACCTCCACCATTTTTATCCAAGTAAAGTCATATTTCAATGAACATTAAGAACATTATTTCTCTGGAAGAAGAAAAATAGAGGAGAGGTCACTGAAGGCAACACACAGCCTATGGTGGAATATGGAAAGAGGAGCAGAGTAGTATTTGTCAAGCAGTCAGGCTCAATTTTGGGCTGCTTGTGCAAATATAACCCTTGTGTCAGAGACTCCTTCCTATGAATTAAGGGTTTGCATAGAATCTGGCTAACCTCTCATTCTGACTTATGGCCTTTATGTATATCTGAGAACTTATATATTTAGGGTTTGCATAGAATCTGGCTAACCTCTCATTTCTCTGACTTATGGCCTCTATGTATATCTGAGAACTTATATATTTGACAGGCCTCCCCACCCCCATCCCAGGATGCGTAATCATTAACTCCCCTTACAAGCACACAGGTTCACAAAACACCAACATGTCTTTTTGTAAGTCAAGGAGAACAAATAGAGCTCTTATTAGAGCCTGGAAAATAGAACCCACCAGTGAGTAGTCTTCTTATAGGGGTCCATATTGTCTAAGGCTTACATAGTAATGTCCATTCTAATCATCCTCTGTGGCTCTGTAGTACATTTATCCCACTGAGGCTATTGTAGTCTCTCTTCTGGCTGTGTCACATATAGTAGATCATTCTAGTTACAGTTTTCCTCAGTTTCCAGCAGATGGTGACTGATGTATTGCTTAGCTCAGGACAATAACCCCTTCTATCTTGCCCCTGGTAGTACTCCAGTAGTTATATTCCATAGAGGTCAAATGGAAAAGGGATTTCCTATAGATGGGGAAGGGCCAGCGTGCCATTTATATCACATTCTAAAATGCGTAGCTTCCTAAATGAGATCTCTAATCACACAAAAGCATGAGACAATTCCCGGAACTTCTGATGATTCATGTTTCCCTTGCCATTTTCAATCCATTCAATTTTTTTTAAAGTCTTAGTGATGCTTTTTTATTTTTTTATTTCCCAATCAGAGTTTCCCTATTTGACCTTCCTTCATAAAAAAGCAAAACAATTTAGCAAAACTGACCAAAAAAAGATTGCATCTGGCAGCATATACTGTGTATTACTCACATAGTACTCCACCTCTCTAATGCATTTCACTATCTGCTCTCTGGAACCCAGATGGTCAGTGCAATTAAACAGAGTTTTAGTATTACTTCTGTTTACACTATGATAGTTGTGTATATAGCTCTCCCAAGTCTGTTTACTTCATTCTGCATCATAAAAGTCTTCCCATGTTCTCGAAATTCTTCATTTTTATCTACTATGATGACACAATAGTATTCTATTACTTTCATATAATACAATTTATTCAATTACTCAGTAGGCATCCACTTGACTTTCCCTTTATTTTCTAACAACCATGACCTGATGCAAATATTTTGGTATGTAGGCATGAGACTTTTCCCTCTGTCTTTGACCTTCTTGGGATAATATGCCCAGTGGTGAGATTATCGGCTCAAGGAATATGAACAATTTAGTCATTTCTAGCATAAGTCTAGATTGTTTTCCAGAGCATTTGGACCAGCTTCCAACTCCACTGACAGCATATTAATGGGCCCATCTTCCCGCATCACATACAACATTAATTATTTCCACCTTTGATCATCTTGGCAAATTTTATGAGAGTGAAATAAAACCTCAATGATGTTTTATTTCTATTTCTCCTCATGTTAGTGATTTGGAACAGTTTTTTCCATGCATTTCTTTTTTGGAAACCTATTCCTATCCTTTGACCACTTATCTCTCAGAGAATGATTGTTTGTAAAATATTTGCATTGATTACAGAAGAATAAAGATGAAACATGCTACTCACCTTCTGCCAGAAAGGTTACAAAGTTAAATGTGGGAAAAGACACACATTTTCAGGCTTGGCCAACGTGGGCAATTTTTTTTACTGGATTATACATGTATTATTATTGTTATTTTGGGTTTTTTATTCATTTGGGTGAAGAGCAGGGGGAGGGACAGATTATAAATGCATGTAAAATAAAATTGATTTTAAAAAATAAAATATTTGTCTTAACTTATACATGTACATATATTCTGTAAGATTTTCATCATAGATATTTATTACAAAGATTTTTTCCTTCTTGTAAAGTTTCTCTTTTTTATTCTAACTGCATTGATTTTGTTCATGCCAAACACTTTTCATTTTTTATAACCAAAGTGCTCTGATTTGAAAGGCTATGACATGGAGGAAGGTTTTAACATACTATTCGGCCCAAGAGGCAAAATTACAAGGAGAAAAATTTCAACTTGAAGTAAGGAAAAGCTTCTAAAAATAGAACGACAGGTAGTGAGCTCACCCTCATTGCAGGGTTTCAGACAAAGCCTGGCTAGATGTTCAGGAATAGAGATTCTTTTTCAGGGATGAGTTGGATTGGATAGCTACGGGTCCTTTCCACCTCTGAAATTCTGTGATTCTGTGCTCCCTTCTATCTGCCTCCCATTTGCTCATCATGAGTTCTGTTATACTCTGGTCTCACAATAAAATTCTAGATTGAGACCCGGGAAAGATCTCAGAGCTCAGTTAGTCCAACCTCCTTATATACAGAGGAGGAAACTGAGACCCAGAGAGAGGAAGTGACTTGTTCGTGGTCACACATAAGCTCGTAGATCTCCAGCTAGAAAAGCCCTCAGAGGACATTGAATCCTATTCCTTTATTTTATAGAGGAGAAAACTGAGGTACAGGGAGCAGTGAAATTACTAGCCCAGGTCACACTGGTAGCAGTCCCAAGAGAGGAGATAGTGTTTTTTTCACTGTACCAAAACACACCATTTTCTTTACTCAATATTCTGCCAGAAGCTACTTTTATAGAAAAGCTGTACATGCTAAAAGACAGGGTTGAAGTTATAGAGGCTAAACAGTTTTCCACAGATAGGCAGACAGACAGACCAGATGAATGAATGAATGAGTGCCTACTATGTACCAGGCACTCTGTTAGGTGTGGAGGATAAAAAGACAACGTGAAATGGTCCTTAGCCTTGATGAAGGTTCATTCTAATAGGAAAAAACAGCGCAGCCAGAGAAGGGAATTTTGGTCCAAGGAGGTCTCACTCAACTCATGTGCTAAGAGAAGTGGGACAGTGTTTCATATCCTCCTCCAATTCCATGCTCATCAGAGGACTTTCCATGGGAGAAGTTCCCATTCTGTCTCCCCAAGTCTCTGGTCCCCTCCTGCTCAGACTTTATCCATCATGCCTGCCAACAGGCTCTGATCCACAACAATGACTACCAGGCATTGCTTTGCCCCAACACTACCCAACTCAGGGCTCACTACCCATTCTAAGATGAGCTAAGCCCCCAAATGAGAATTCATTCTAGAGCTTGGATGTTATGCGTGATCTTGGACAAGTCCTTTCCCCTTCCTAAGCCTCAGTTTCCCCTTATGTAAAATGAAGGGATCGGACTAGAAATACTCTGAGATCCTCTCTAGTTCTAGAACTAGGATCTTTGATCTTGAGGTGCAGGGCTTTGAGCCTCTGTCCTTTTCTGACTCAGCTTAGCAAGAGTACCAGGCCTGGGCCTGTGACCACACAGATAAAGTGCTGCAAGACAGGGGTGAGCCACACAGGAAATCACTATGAAATGACGAACCTCGAAGTATAGTTTGTTTCAGACAGTCAGTGCTCGGACACTTCCTGTATCTTGTTTGGTTCCTGGGCAATATGCCATGATCCTTAAGCAGAGGGAGCAGAGAGATGGGATTGCTTTGATCCTTGACGATTCAGGGATCCTTGAAAAGGGGGAGGGAGCAGGCATCTAGTCAGCCCCTACTATGTGCCAGTCACTATCCTAAGGACTTTGGAAATATGGTCTCACTTGATCTTCACAACAATTTGGGGGTGGAGGTGCTATTATTATCCCCATTTTACAGTGGAGGAGACTGAGGCAGACAGAAGTGAAGTGACTTGCCCAGGGTCACACATCTGGTAAGTGTCTGAAGCTGGATTTGAGCTCAGGTCTTCCTGACTCCAGGCCCAGAGCTCTAGTCTCTATGTCCCAACTGTCTAAAGAAATTCATTAGTCTCTAGATGGGACAAGACTACTTGGATCCCAGAGGGAAAGTGCTAAGAAGGAAGAAGAAACTGACTTGTAGTGTCCCTGTGGGGTCTTTCAGAGGAGTACCACAGTGTTTAGATGTGTCATGATTCTGTAGTTCATGCTATCTTCTGCCTACAGATATTTGTACAGGCAGGTCACCCTGCCTGGGGAAGCAGGGTGGGAATAAGCATATTTATCTACCACCTACTATGCGCCACATACTGGTCTAAGGGATTTCCAAAGATTATCTCATTTTCTCATTGCCCTGTCCAGAACATCCTCCTTGCTCATCTCTGCTCCTTAGAATCCAAGTTTCTACCCATAAGCCTCCTCCTACAGGAGGCCTTTCTTGAGGCCCCCAGTACCTAGTGCTCTCATTTTCCTGAAATTACTTTTGTACTGACTCATGAAATGGTGGGTGTATCTGTTACAAACTACATCTCCCAGAAGCCTGTGTATGCACTCCACAGTATGGTGAGCAGTTACCCAGCATGGACTCTGGTTAGAGAAGCAAAATTTCAGCACACGCTTTTTTTAAAAAATAAGCTTTATTCATTTTGCTTACACGAACATTTACATTTTAATCCTCTATAGAGCCCAATGAATATAAGATATTCATTGTTAAACCTGTGTGCTTATACTCATATGTCCTTAGGAATTTGTCTAAAAGTTCTCTTGGAACAGCCTCCACAGACACATTAAAATTGCGTTCTTTCTCTTCACTACCTTCTACTTGAAGACAAGGAAATACAATGATCTAAGACAATTCCAAAAAACTCACGATGGAAAACGCTAACCACAACCAGAGAAAGAACTGCGGAGTTTTGCAGATTGAAGCAATTTTCTCTTTTTTATTGTTTTTTGTTTTTTCCTTTCTCATGATTTTTTCCCTTTTGTTCTGATTCTTCTTACACATGACGAATGTTGGAAATCTGTTTAATATAATTGTACATGTACAGCCTACATGAGATTGTATGTCATATTGGGGAGGGGGGAGGGGAGGGAGGGGGGAAATTTAGAACACAAAATCTTATAAAAGTGAACGTTGAAAACTAATGTTAAATTAATTAATCAGTCAAAAATATTTCTGCACACACAACTTAAAAAGAGAACAGGAATCTCACTGGGTTCACTGGTCATGGTGCTGGAGTAGAGTGGAAACAGAAAGGTGAGGCCACCTATAAGACCCCCAGATTGAAATAGCCAGCCCTCATCTCTCTTCTGAGCACCAGTCCTGAATCACTATGTACCTATTGGACAATTCGAAGTTGGCCATCCATGGCATCATTGCCAAGTCCCATGTTGATCAATCCAACAAGCAATAAACATTATTAGGCGCCTACTATGTGCCAGGTCCTATGCCAAGCCCCAGGAGAATCAGGATGTATATGTATCATTATACCTTGGACAAAAGAGCAAAGGTGGTCATGAATACTCTAGATCCCAAACCCAAGGTGCCCTGAACTGTCTTCTGTCCCTGAACATCTTCAGCCTGTTCTCTCAGGTCCCTAAGGCAAAGGAAGGTAAGGAAAAACATGGCCTTCATCTGCCTAGTACCAGTCTGGGTCCATACCCCAAGGAATTTCTAGGCCACACTATTTTTCAAAGACTCATGGAAAAGATAATTAGTGGTCTCAACTACTTGGAGATGTTGGGGTATCTGCATGATTTGGTCCTATTTGGAAAGGAAGGAAAGCATTTACTAAGTGGCTATGATAGCCTTAGCATTGTGATAAGCACTTTAGAGATGATAACTAAATAATGATAATCACTAACATTTATAGACCTCCTCCTCTCCTGGATCTTTGTCTTTTCCAAGAAAACCTCACGGACAGTATTAAAATTATAAAGGAGATAACATTAGAATGATGAACCCCCTGGTCGGGTGCTGTCCAACAACCTCCTGGGGAAGAACAGAGGACAGTTACAAGTAGCTCCAGTACTAATGAAGCAGCTGGGCCAAAGCCAAAACCTGCAGGTGTGTTTGGTGACCAAAGGAAAGTCCAATCAATGTTCCACGGTGAGCTGGATGTGATCAAACAGGAGATGGAAAGATTAAACATTGACATCAGTGAACTTAAATGGATGGGAATGGGTGAGTTTAATTCAAGTGATCATTATATACACTACTCTGGTCAAGAATCCCTTAGAAGAAATGGAGTAGTCCTGTGCTGAGTATCTTATTTGATCCTAACAACAACCTGTGGAAGTAGGTACTATTGCTGTCCTCATTTTTCATTATCCCCATTTTACGGACGAGAAAACTGAAGCAGACCAAGGTAAAGTAATTTAACCAGCATCACACAGTTAGTAAGAGGTCACCTTTGAACTCAGGTCTTCTTAAGTTCAGGCCCAGAACCCTCAACACTATGCCACCTAGTGACCTCTAAGGTGTAGGAAGAGCATAGGGAAAGGCTGATGTTACTGCATGAACGAAACTGTCAATGGTTAAAGATTTGGTTTGCAAACCCCTGCTAAGGTCATATCTCATAGGGTCTCAGCATGGAGTGAGTGTTGATCCAGAAAAATGGGAATGCCCTTTACCTGGCAGTGTATGAAAAATTTTTGAAAGCTAAAGACTTGTTTAGGATCAGGGTTCACTGGATCTAGAGATGAAATGACCCTCAGAGACCATCTAGTCTGACTCATTTTACAGATGAAGAAACTGAGACCCAGGGAGGGGAGGGACTTGTGCAAGGTCACACATAGGATCTTAGATCTAGAATTTGAATAAAAATAACAAAAATATGTAACATTTCTAAAGCACTAACTACTTTACAATATATCCCCATTTGATCTTCACAACAACTCAGGGAGGTAAATGCTGTTATTATCTCCATTTCACAGATGAGGAAACTGAGGCAGAAAATTTCAGTGACTTGCCCAAGGTCACACAGTGTGGTGATGAGATTAGAGATGATGAGCCTCACCTGGGAGGGGGCATCTTGTTGAGCGGAGATGAAACCAGGCAAAGTAGCAGATAGAAAGTAGAGTGAAGTGGCTGTCTGAGTCTGGTCTCAGTGCAGACAATAGTAAGATGCTTCAGTTCCTTGTCAGAACCTCCAGTCAGGGGACAGAGTCCTGCTGAGAAATATTGGAGTCCAAGGAAAGCAACTCCAGACCAAGTCCTTGAAAAGTTGGAATCTGTGCCCAATGGCCCAGAGAATGACTGGGGTCCTGAAAGGACAATCCCTCACTACCACACGCTGCCCAGAATAGTCGGGCAGAATCTCTGAGGAGCTGCTATGGGAAGGAGCTTTCCAGAAAGTCCTGTCCATTTTTTTGTGGATGGACTGCTGGAGACAGATGATTGCTAATGCAAAGAGGATCCATATTCTGCTTGGATGAAGATGATGTGCACACTGATACATTCTGGAGGCTCACAAGAAACCTGGTGAGACTGCCTTGGACCAAAGGGGACTGGTACCTGGATTGAGAGGGAGACGAGTCCAGAGGTGGGTCAGGTCCTAAGGTAAGGGTGGGGAACTTCTGACCTCAAGGCCATATATGGCCCTCTAGGTCCTCAAGTGCAGCTCTTTGACTGAATCCAGACTTCTAGTGTCTACATCTATTTTCTAGTAGATGCTTGGATTCAGTCAAAGGGCTGCACTTGAGTTCCTAGAGGGTCTGTTCTGTAAAGTTTGGATTCAAGCAAAGGGCTGTACTTGGGGACATAGAGGATCTGTTCTGTGAAGTTTGGTTTCAGGCAAAGGACTTCACTTGAGGACCTAGAGGGCTACATGTGGCCTTGAGGCTGCAAGCTCCCCACCCCTGCCCTAAGGGAACATAAGCTATCTCGGCAGAATGATTCATTAGGGGTTGGGTCATCATTTATGATCTCAGGACTGGGATTGGAAATTGGTGGGCCTGCCAGATGGAGCTTGGCATGAGCTCAAGATTGGTACTTCTGGCAGTTTTGTTATTATTCAGTCATGTTCGACTCTTAGTAGTCTCATTTGAGGGTCTTGGCAAAGATACTGGAGTGATTTGCCATTTCCTCCTCAAGATCTTTTTATAAATGAGGAAACTGAGTCAGACATGACTAAAACTGAATAACAATAATGAAGGGGAGATTAAGAGACTGTAAGTTCAGCAGTACGAGTTTTCTTGGGAGGTGGTAGATTCACTCTCACTGGAGGCTTTCAAAGATGGCCACTTGCTCAAGATGCTGCTGAAATGATCCTTATTGGGGGATGGGTAAGACTCATTATTTTCTGTTGTAGCCCACCTGGAGCAGGGCTGCCATATGCCAGTGGTTAAGGCAAGAATGGGGGAACTGGATGTAGAGGCAGAGGCTCAGGCTAGTGAGCAGATACCTCACCAGGAGTCAGGATACACTCATGGGGGAACTCTGGGAAGGTATGCACAAACTGAGGCTGAAGGAAATAGGCCGAGTCACAATGTGCTGTCAGTGAGAAGGCCAGGAAAAGGCATAACTGGAAAAAATGAAACAGCCAATGTCAGTCACAGGACAAACAATGCCATGTGTTGTTCTCCCAGCAGGAAGGACGAGTATGCACATGTGTGTGCATGTATTCATTGTTTATGTATGTATACACATGGGCATACATGCATACATATACATCTGGAGCAAGGCTGAGAGGAGCACATATATGTGTGTAGCACATGTGTACATGTGTACAGTATGTGTGTATGTATACAAGCACACACACTTCTGGAGCAAGAGTGAGGGGAGTACATATGTGTATAAAGCATGTGCGCACCCATGTACAGTGCCTGTGTATATACATGTGTTCACACATGGAAAAATCTGGAACAAAGCCAAGGGACACACGTGTGTCACATGTATGTGCATATGCACATGTGTGCATGTATATGTGTGCACACGTGTACACGCCTGGAGCAAGGTTGGGAGGAACACATGTGTGTACTGCACACGTGTACATATGCACAATGCACGTGTATGTATATCTGTGCACACACATGTTCACAACTAGAGCAAGGCCCAGGGGAGCACATATGCATGTGTGGCATGTGTTTACATGTGCACAGCGTCTTGCATGTATATGTGTGCACACATA